>NW_026844366.1:203723937-203780286 GCF_025583915.1 Anolis sagrei ordinatus | reverse complement strand
TTGATAAAGTGATAGATGATTGATTATAAATGTTAAATACACTTTTCATGAAACAGCCATGCTAGATCAGAGCAAAAGCCTCTTTGGTCCCACATACTGTGTCCTGGAGTTGTGATCCAGGTTGCAATGGAGAGCCCATAAGCAGGAGATTAGCGGGAAACAGACACTCTTCCTTTTATAATATAGTACATTGGGTTTCACTGGGCTACGCACAAGGAACATTGAAGGTTCCCCCACTTCGAAATGCATCCCAGGATGACTTCTACATTCTAGATGTAGATTCTTTGTTAGCAGAGAGGATCCCATTTTTAAGCATCTATCTGTCCTGAGGAGTGTTCATTTCTCTTCTTCTCTCTTTTCCTTGTTATGTAATTAGTTACTGCTCTTTAAGAGGAAGCAACCATCCCCTTAGCCCACGACTTCTCAGTTTACTCAGGAAATTTCTGTGTTGAAAGGGTTTCATTGCTGAAGGCATTATGACATCAAATAACACCGAACACGCTTTGATTCAGAATATACTTTGGAGGATGACTGTCTAAATGATACCTAATTTGAACTATTACACATTCCCACTCACTGCCATGCCTTTTTAGTGTAGTAATTACCAAAATAATTATTCCATAATTGGCCAGTTAAAAAGTAAGTAATCTTTGATTCATTACTTGTTAATCAGTTATCATGTCCACTGCTGTAAGATTCATTGCAGTAGGATTGCTAGTTTCAATGAAATTTATAGAATCATTAAATAATAGAGTTAGGAGAGACCACATGGACCACCCAATCCAACTCCCTGCCAAGGAGCAGGAAAATTGCATTCAAAGCACCCCTGACAGAAGGCTATCCAGCCTCTGTTTAAAAGACTCTAAAGAGGGAGCTTCTACCAAGCTTTGAGGCAGAGAATTCCACTGTTGAACAGTTCTTACAATCAGGAAGTTCTTCCTAATGTTCAGGTGGAATCTCCTTTCCTGTCCTTTGAACCCATTGCTCCAAGCCCTAGTTTCCAGGGGAGCAGAAAACAAGCCTGCTCCCTCTTCCTTATGACATCCTTTCACATATTTATACATGGCTATCATGTCTCCTCTCAGCCTTCTCTTCTGCAGGCTAAACATACCCAGCTCTTTAAGACACTTACCATAGGGCATGGTCTCCAGAACTTTGATAATTTCAGTTGCCCTCCTCTGGATACATTCCAGCTTGTCAATATATTTTTTCGAACTGTGGTGCCCAGAACTGAACACAGTATTCCAGGTGAGTTATGGCCAAAGAAGAATAGAGAGGCACCATGATTTCCCTCGATCTTGACACTAGACTCCTTTTGATGCAGTCCAAAATCCCATTGGCTTCTTAGCTATTGCATCACACTGTTGGCTCATGTTCAACTTGTTGTCCATGAAGACTCCAAGATCTTTCTCACATGGACTATTGTCGAGCCAGGCATCACCCATCCTGTATCTTTGCATTTTGTTATTTTCTGACTAAGTGTAGTATCTTGCATTTGTCCTTGCTGAAATTCATTTTGTTAGTTTTGACCCAGATCTCTAATCTGCTAAGGTCATTTTGAGTTCTGATCTTGTCCTCTATAGTATTATCTATCCCTCCTAATTTGGTGTCATCTGCAAGCCTGATAAACATGCCCTCTAAACTTCATCTAGGTCATTAATAAAGATGTTGAACAGCACTGGACCCAGGACCGAACCCTGCGGCACTCTATTAGTCACTATTTCCAGCATGAAGTGGAACCATTGGTGAGCACTCTTTGGGTTTGGTTCCACCTAATAGTAGCATTGTTTAGCCTAAGCCCACATCTGACTCGTTTGTTTGCAAGAAGATCATTGGGGACCTTGTCAAAGGCCTTACTAAACTCAATATATGCTACATGTGAAGCATAATTATAGAGAATGAGGGGAAGATAAAGGTGTTGAAGGTTTTCAGAAGAGAAGTGAGGTAACAACATCTTGAATATCAAATATGTTATTGCTGCATTTCTGTGCATATCACAGTTGTTGCAAATCCTCCCAGATGGATTCTTAACCCTATCATTTTCAAAGGTGAACTTTTCTCCATAGAGGCAACTGTTCCTTCTGGGTGGTGCTAGCAATATCTTGATCCTAAACAATTTACAATCGAACAAGCCCAAAGGGCAGAACACTGCAGGAATGTGATTGCACCCTTCAGGCAATGCAAGCTGTTACAGTAAATAAGTGATAATGTTTGCATTAATAGCTGGTGTTTTGGCTGTCACATGCTCATAAATAGGGTGATCTAGCCCTGAGCATTCATGAAAACTATGCAGCTAACCATATGGTAGGATAACCATTGCACAAACAGAATATCCTGCATGGGGGACAAGCACAGGAACTTGATTCAGGCTGCACAGAGTGAAAGTTTATTGAGATGTTTGCCCCAGGTTAGACATGGCTAGTAAGTAATTGCCAGTCACTTAGAATCATTTCCTTTTCCCAGTAAATTATGCATATCTAAGTCACATTGTTACTATAACTAGGTAAGGGATACCTTCACTCCTTTTGCAAGACATTTGTAACCATTTGGATTATTTTTATGGTTATATGTTATATGTGGTCTCCCTGTATTTTGTATCATAGTACAGCATTCTTATTTTTTCTAAGTGATTAAAAACATTTTTTATTTTTAATTTTGGAAAGTCATAAACTTTTAAAAACAATGACAATACAATTTCTGAGGCACTGGAAATATAAAAATATTAAATACTTTTTTGAGGTATTATGTCAAGTTTATTTATTATTTATTTAGAGCTTTTATAACCTGGTCTTCTCGACCTCCGAAGAGGGACTCAGGCCGGCTAACAACAGAAAATTCATACACAAATAAGCTAAAACATAATAACATCATAATACATTAATACAATTAAATACATTAAAATACAGATCAAATATTAAAATACAGATCAAGTTGTGCTTTTGGTTTTGACATACGCTATATTTCAGGAACTCTGTTAAAAAGTACATATACAGAGTTGTATACACCTTTTAACAGCTAATAGTAGCTATGGTGACTTTTTGAAATCTTAGTAAATACATTTATGTTGAAGGTGAAATGTTGTAACAATGATTTGATCAAAATTTCAAATTCCATCTTAAATTACAATTTTATTGAAAGGATAAAAATTTTCCCTGTGCAGCGATACTCTGCTCACATTGTCAAAGGACAGAGTGGTTGCAAACCTCACTTAAAGTTGTGATGAAAGCAAGATATAAATATAATAAATATCTGCCATGAAGCATAGCTGTAAGCACGGCTTGAAGATAAAGGACTGTAAAAGCTTGCCTTCACTTTAAGCTCAGAAAAATCTGATAAACACACTGAGAAAGAGAAACTAGCCCAAGCTCAGTCAAATGCATTAAGCAGCTCAAAGTGTTTTAGAACTCTGGACTGCCCGGGTCCCAGCCTAACACTCAAACTACTATTCCACATGTTTCTAAAGCAGTGGTTCTCAACCTGTGGCCCCCCAGGTGTTTTGGCCTACAACTCTCAGAAATCCCAGTTAGTTTACCAGCTGTTAGGATTTCTTGGAGTTGAAGGCCAAAACATCTGGGGACCCACAGGTTGAGAATTACTTTTCTAAAGGGAAGTCAAAATATCAATGAACTTACTTCGGTTCTCCCCCTCCTGCAGAACCATCCCTCAAGTTATGTTATGTACTTCAGGTCAGTTATGATGTCACAACAGTCTAGTACAGAGGTCTTCAAACTTTTTAAACAGAAGGCCAGGTCACAGTCCCTCACTGTTGGAGGCCGAATTATAATTTGAAAAAAAAAAGCATGAATTCCTATGCACACTGCACATATCTTATTTGTAGTGCAAAAAACACTTAAAATACAATAATTAACATGAAGAACAATTTTAACAAATATAAACTTATTAGTATTTCAATGGGAAGTGTGGGCCTGCTTTTGGCTGATGAGATAGAATTGTTGTTGTTGTTGTGTGCTTTCAAGTCATTTCAGACTTAGATTGACCCTGAGCGAGGGCCGGGTAAATGACTTTGAAGGGCCGTATCTGGCCCCTGGACCTTAGTTTGAGGACCCGTGGTCTAGAAGGGTCAGATTCCACTGAAGATTCCTGCTGCTGAAGACAGTCATTTTGGGCCTGCCCTCCAAACAGATCTCTAAATTCTTTTGCAAACTACAAGGGGTTTAAAAGACTGATTCCATATAAACATTTTTTTGAAACCAAGGACAGAACTGGCATATGGATGTGTGACCAGAAACATAACTCTTAAATATTGTGTTGTGTGAATGATTGGGTGGATGCAAAATAAGCAGGGCAAGATCTTGGATTCTGTGAGCTTGGAAATATTTTCCACTATAAATGATGGTCCTAACAGAAGAAGGAAAGTATATAGTGCATGTCATTTAATGAACTTAATGACTATCTCCACCTGCTCTAATTTAGCAAAAGCCTGGAAGATATTCTTAATAACTTTCAAGCATCAAGAAACTTTTATCCAACCTTCTTAAAGAGTTTTTCCCCAAATTTTAATTAACAAAATCTCTCAACATGCCAGGGGGGATATGAATATTAATAAACCTCTGGATCCCTGATGGGTAAATGAAGGCTTATAGGGGTCAATTGACTGCCATATGGTCATTAAAAGAAATCAGCAAAACTGAAGAGAACCAGTTGAACAGAGGCCTAGTTTCCCCTGGGCAGCTACACAAAGTTTCAGCTAAACTTTAAGGGGCATCAACTGGAATTTAAAATCTAGTTGCTAGATTGTTTAAGGTGTTTCTGAAGAAAACAGAATCACGGAGCCAATCTTCAACTAGAATATTTCAAGAAATAAAAATTTGCCTCCATCTACTTCCTAGACAGCTTCTTAGCTCTTTTATGGTTTCCAGGCTTAATTGCTGCAATCTGAAGTAAGGATGGGTAGAACCTCCTGATCTTTCCTATGTACCCCACTGCCCAACCTTTCAGTTTCAAAAAGAATCAACTTCCCCGCACAGAGATGGAGGGAGGGGGGAGTGGATTGCCACTTCCCTCTGGAAAGGAGGCAGTGAGTAGATCTGACTAGATCTAATTTGAGGGGATGGAGATACACTTGCAGCAGCCCACCCCTGATTCTTCATTCTGTGGCAAGATGTCAATCCGTCCACCACTAAAAGTATAAAGTTTGGTCACCTCCAGGGCTGGGTAGGAATTTTTTCCCTCGTATGTTCTAGGTGGGTTTTTCACCTACACTATACTGTTTCAAACCAAAAATTGGTAGGTATGGTCACTTAAATAGGCTGAAGCGAAAACGGTAAGGGACTGACATCTTTGGTGTACATGCAATGCATCTCATTTGTGTGTAGACCAGGAATGGAAACACTTACCTAGGGTTCAAATAACCCAGGTGAGGGGGAACAGAAGTGGCCTAGGAATGGGAGATTATGAACTTAATTAATCCTTGGGGCAGGACTTAGTTCCACACCAAATTCATACCTCACATTAGAATTAGCTTCAAGTTACAAGTTAAAAAGTTTTAATTAGATAACAATTAATAAATTTGCCCATATTTGAACCCATACCTATTGTGTTGGTCTTCTTAATTTGGTGGGTTGGATGGCAATATCTTTTTTGGATTAGAAATCCTTGAATCTCCCAACCAGGATGAAGAGTGGTTGTGGTACCTGGGCAATTCTGGGAACTAAAGTCTGAAAAGTCATATTTTTACACTGTACTTTAAATGTACTAAACATACCAAGTTCGTATGAAACTGTGACTTTTATTTCCTGTGCTGGTCTATGACTGATTGACACTGAACCCAACACTTATCAGCACTTAAGAAAAGGAATTACTTTCTTGGGCCTGCAATGTATTGCCTTTCTCTAAAATATAGTTCGTAGTTTCCAGTACATCTTGGTCCGTCCCACCTCTATCCACTAACCAGACCTGACTGCTGAGCTTCCAATATCAGGATCCTAGTGTCTTCAGGTAGATGGACAAGAGTCAGATCATTGTGAACTACAGTCATTTTGTTCAGGTCCACAGACAGCCTGATCTGAAAATATCATAGCAGTAGTTTTCTGTTCATCAGTTTAAAAACATTTGCCATCAAAACCAAGCAATATATTTACTTGGCTATACTAACTTGAATTTTTGGGATATGCATTTTAGTCCTTCTCACCTGCAGAACCCTACTGGACTCTAGCCATAGATGACATTTGTGAGCCGCTGTGTGAATTGTCAGTTCTGTCTTAATCATTCTGATTGTAAAATCAAGTATTTTGCAGAAGTGCCCAGCTGTCATTACTTGAAATGCCCCAGGAGCTTCCAAAGATCCATTGGATCCAATCTGTCTCTAGAAGTGGACCATTTTAATGGGTTTCTTCACTGACCCTTCAGCGGGGCATGGCTAGTCAGTCAAAACATCACCAAGAAAAAACATGAAATGTTATCACCAAGAATGTTCACAATTCTGTTCAGATCAGTTGTGCTGAAAAGAGATGAACTGGGGCTTTGACAAACACCTTTTGGTTTCCACATGAACTACTTTGGAAAATTTCCTACCTCACGTTGTTGTTGTTGTTGCTCTTGTTATTGGCTGCCAATAAGTTGCCGAGCCAAATTCAAGTTGCAGGTTCAGGCCCTGTCTATCTTTACGATCACATCTCCCTCTATAAACTGGCATGAACTTTAAGATCTTCCGGGGAGGCCCTCCTCTCGCTCCCACCACCATCACAAGCATGGTTGGTGGGGATGAGTGAGAGGGCCTTCTCGGTGGTGGCCCCCCACCTCTGGGACACCCTTCCTAGAGAAATAAGACAGGCCCCACCCCTCCCCTCCTTTTGTAAAAGCTTGAAGACCTGGTGGTCTCAACAAGCCTTTGAGAACAACTAGTTCTAGCTCAGCGCCAGATATTGTTGAATATGGCCATATATTTTTTTTCTACCACTTATCCAGGTCACTTTCTCCTATTAGGCCCCAGAAATGAACAGTCACATATACCTATTATTGTTGTTGCCTGCTATAGCATTGCACCTAATTTCCCGGGCCCTCCAGAAAATGCACTAGACTAGGCTCGGCCTTTTTAAATTGCCTTGAATAGGCAGGATTATTTTAAAAATATATGTGCAAATGAGATTTTTTATACTTATATTGCTTTGTTAATTTTATGTTTATGTTGTTTACTCTGTATGTATTAATGATGTTACTTGGAAACCGCTCTGAGTCCTCTCGGGGAGATAAAGCGGTATATAAATAAAGTTTTGTTGTTGTTGTTGTTGTTGTTGTTGTTGTTGTTGTTGTTGTCTAGCCTCAAGCCATTTCCAACTTATGGTGTCCCTGAGATGAACCAATACTGGATATTTGAGAGCTTAGAGACTGTGGCTTGCCCAAGTGCATGGTACAATCCCAGTGTATAAGAGAGGTAAACAATTCTTACATTTATTTTTTAAAAAGCTTCTTTTAAATCACTGGGAAGGAAGCAATCATCTAACATATTTTTTGCTGTTATTCAAATCCACCCAACCCCGTCCTCCCATATATGCACACATGTCTCTTGACTCACTTCTGCCAGTTGGTAGCTTGCCATTCTCTTTTCTTGCCACTCCAGCAATGTTCTGTCTTGCCACATCTCTGTCAGTGCTAGCTAAAGCTGGCCAGGCACTTGCCTCTAGTCTAGACTGATGTGTTAATTGTAGGTTGTTCTGGCTGCATTCTGCTTTTACGATAGCTTGGGCCACTGTCATCACTTTGATCTTTAGCCTTGAAAACCACATTCATTGAGAAAAGTTAGAACAAATTTATCTCTTAGAGAATTGCCATCAAAGGCTGTGGCTTCCAACTTGAGCATCATTCTTGAAACTTTGAGACTGTAATTAGAAATCCAGTGCTGACTAATGTTCGTTTCCCCCTAGTATCTTGCTGCAGAGATCTTGGAGCACATACTATGGGGCTTTACTTCAGGCAGAACCCAGAGTTTCTTATGCACATGCTGGACTTACATAGTCTTAATCAAATTTTATGTTAGGACATAAAGCTTTATATTTAATTAATGTTAAGCTGACAATGAAAGTTGAAACCATGGGAGTGGCATGACTATTTGGCCTTGGATTAGATTTATAACAGATATAGTCATGTAAAAGATGCCTAGAGGATTTATGATATCATTATTCCTAGTGATAACATCTTATCCTCCAGAATTTACAGTGCAGCTCCATCATATTTCTACTCATAAGTAAGTTCTGTCAAATCAAATTGACTTACTGTTAGTTAAATATATATTTGACTGCAACCTTAAAACCCTAAATTTAATTGTTAGCTACAGTTAAATTAATTTTTTTGATAGGACCTTGGTAAATTACTTGTGTAATTTTAATTTGTTCAGTGAGCCTATTCTAGTTGTGAATAACAATTGAAATAAAATGATGTTGATCTTTATTAATCCATATTTGCATGTATGGCTCAGTTATTCTAAAATTCGGACATTAGATATCAATCTCTCATTCCTATGGCTGCATCAATCTTTTATCAATTATGAAAGATGAAAATAGCAACTCATAAAAATAAATCCTTCATTGTATTTCCACTAAGTCAAAGGCGGCCCATATTGGGATACACCGTTGTTAGTATGTTGGAGTTCATTAAGGGGATTTGAAGTACAGTTGGTCCTCCATAGTCACATATTCTGCATGCACAGATGCAAGCACACACGGCTTTTACACACACACACACACACACACACACATATATCTATATCTATCTATCTATCTATCTATCTATCTATTAGGCTTGGGCGGTTTCATTTGTTAATTTTGCAATTCGTTATTAATTCGTATTTAAATTAGCTTACGATCCGATATTGAGCCATGCAGGAGCAATTAAGAATCGAAACAATTTTTCAATTTATTTCGTAATTGTTTCGTAATTGTTTCGAAATTGTTTCGTAATTGTTTCGTAATTGTTTCCATATGTCTGGTGCAAGTTTTATAGTTGTTGTTTGTTTTATCAGTGATAAAAATAAATTATCACACCAACAGTCAACAACAGAGGGAGAGGGAAGCTTCAGAAGTTCCCCCTGTCCCATTTGGAGGGTTTTTTAGCATATTGCGCAATCGCGTCCGCCATTAACGAATCGATTCATAATTTTAAGAAATTTCGTATATTTCGAACTTTTAAAGAAAATTTCGGAATTCTTTAAAAAAACGAAACGCAAAAAACCCCCCTAAAAACGAAATCGAGTTTAGAAACAAATTTTTCCGTGGTTACCCAGCCCTACTATATTATCTATTAAATGTAATGTTGTTTGTGGGATTAACATAACTCAAAAACCACTGGACGAATAGACACCAAATTTGGACACAATACACCTATCAGGCCAACGAGTGACCATCACTCATAAAAACACTGAAAAACACAGAAGAGACTTAAAAAGCCAAAAAACATAGAAAAACATTACTTTGCCCATGCCTGCTTTAATAAAAACAATAATAAAAAAAACTTTATTTATACCCCACCACCATCTCCCCAACGGGGACTCGAGATGGCTTACATGAGGGGCCAGGCCCAGACAACATATTACAACAAAATAAAACCAAAACAGAAGCAACAAGCAACATTATAATTACATAAATACATATGAATACATTAACAATATAACATTACAATAAACACAATCACAGTGATAATGGGCGGGCCACATGTGCACACATATACACACATATACACAAATATATACACACACATATACACACACACAACACATATACACAGATTGGACCACAGCAACGTGTGGCAGAGAACAGCTAGCATATATATATATATATATATATAACCCCAGATTCCAAAAGACAGGCTTTGATTTTACCATTTTATATAACAGACACTATTTTACTATACCATTGTATATACAGGCAGTCTCTGAGTTACAAACAGCCAACTTACAAATGACCCAGATACAGATGAGCCAACAGGAAGGGAAACTTACCCTTGAAAGAGATATCATGGGGAAAAAGTGTCTCCACTGAAGCTTTCTCATCAATCCTTGTTTCCACAACAAATCAAATTTTTCAAAATCCAATTATCACAGGCATAGAAAGTGATGTAAAATCTTTTGAACAGGAGCCCAGATAGCAAAACAAACACCACAGGGCTGTTAACCCCTCCCTATCCTATCCAAAGCTCTGAATTATAAACAAATTCAACTGAAGAACAAAGCCACAGAACCTTGTTGATAACTTGGGGATTGCCTGTAGTGGGACTTGAGCATCTACAGATTTTTGTATCCTGGAAGCAAACTCTAGAGCAGTGATTCTCAATCTTCCTGATGTTGCGACCACTTAATACAGTTCTTCATGTTGTGATGACCCCCAATAATAAAATTATTTTCATAGCTACTTCATACTTCATGAATTGTAATGTAAATATCTGATATGCAGGTTATATTTTCATTCACTGGACCAAATTTGGTACCAATACGCGATACGTCCAAATTTTAATACTGGTGGGGTTGGGGGGGGGGGGGAATTGATTTTGTCATTTGGGAGTTTTAGTGGCTGGGGTTTATAGTTCACCTACAATCAAAGAGCAATCCAAACTCCTCTAACAATGGAATTGAACCAAGGCTGGGTCACAGAACACCCATGACCAACAGAAAATACTGGAAGGATTTGGGAATTGACCTTGAGTTTTGGAGTTGTCATTCACCTACACCCAGAGAGCACTGTGGACTCAAACTATGATGGATCTGGACCAAACTTGGCATGAATACTCAATATACCCAAATGTGAAGTTTGGGGAAAATAGACCTTGACATTTGGGAGTTGTAGTTGTTGGTATTTATAGTTCACCTACAATCAAAGAGCATTCTGAACCCCACCAATGATAGAATTGGGCCAAACTTCTCACATTGAACCCCCATGACCAACAGAAAATATTGTTTTATGATGGTCTTTGAAGACCCTTCTGATACCTCTCTCATGATCCTGCCCCCAGGGGTTCCGACCCCCAGGTTGAGAAATGCTGCTCTAGAGGATACCAATGGCCCACTGTACTACGCTAATAGAAAAACCGACTCACTAAATCTGAGCAACTAAAGGAGCTGAGTTGATTAATGCATTTTTATAAAACCACTTTTCCTTTATCAGCTATATCAGAGTGGCCCTCAAGAAGATATACTGACTTCTCCAAAACCCCTGGTAATCTATCAATTTTTTTCACCCAAAAATGGTTTCTAAGTGCAGAAAAACCTCCTTTTGGGCCTATATAATTATATCTTGTGGGATTCCCACCCTGAAATAACCAACCCCTTCATTACAATAGTGCAAAGGGGAACGAGGAGTGATACATCATCACTGACACCTGAAATGGCAGTCATAATATGCATTGCAGCTCTTCTGAGATCTAGAAAAGCCACCCTCTCAGCTCCTCAGCTCCAGAGTCAGAAGAGAGCCATCTAGTCCAAACCCCTGCTAAGAAGCATATCCATTCTGACCTTTATCTGTCTGTTTTGGCCATGTTGTACCACATCTTGCACCATCAAGAGAGCAGGATTATGATTATGATTATGATTATGATTATGATTATGATTATGATTATTCTGACACAAAAACACAGTATGTCACAGCAAATGAGATCTATATGCTAGATTTCGTATCACAAAATCACAAGTCAAACACTTCCCAAGCATCTAGGACAGGGTCCTCAAACTAAGGCCAGGGGGCCGGATATGGCCCTCCAAGGTCATTTACCCGGCCCTTGCTCAGGGTCAACCTAAGTCTGAAATGACTTGAAAGCACACAATAACAACAACAATCCTATCTTATCAGCCAAAAGCAGGCTCATACTTTCCATTGAAATACTAATAACTTTATATTTGTTAAAATTGTTCTTCATTTTAATTATTGTATTGTTTTTAAGTGGGGTTTTTTTGCACTACAAATAAGATATGTGCAGTGTGCATAGGAATTCATTCATGTTTTGTTTTTTTTCAAATTATAATCCGGCGCTCCAACAGTTTGAGGGACTGTGACCTGGCCCTCCATTTAAAAAGTTTGAGGACCCCTGGTCTAGGATGATGATGATGATGATGATGATGATTATTATTATTATTATTATTATTATTATATCAACAGTAAAGAGTATCTCAGCAAACTAACTAAAGAACATACAAATTTGCCATTGAAAATAACTTATTTTACTTGAAATCTAACTTTCTTGCCAGAAAAACTGGTTAACGTCATTAAATCAAGCTTAAAGCAATGTAACAACAGAAATATGCAAATGTTTGGTACTTATATATTTTAAATATTTGTATTATATCTCATTTTAAAATGGAGTTGTTTCCTCATCACGCACTCCTGTCCTCACACCTCCACCCACAACCGTTTTATTTGCGAGAATGAACAAATGGGAGAGGGGAAGCAATTAAATTTTGTAGCTGTTAAAACCGGCCAATGTATATGGTTAGAAAATGCCATAAATTGTTTTTTTCTTTAAAAGCCTTCTTACCAGTTGTTAGCAATGTGCAACCCATATGAATTCCTATATAAAAAATGGAAATAATGTTGAGGAACCCCATAAAGACTTTTGTGGTCTAAATTATAATGAATGTAGTTTGATACAAAGAGTTTCTCACAACATGGCAAAGTGAATCATAAAATACTGGACCTTGAATGTTAATGCATTTTTTTAACAGTGGCCCAGGGACTGTTTACGTAATGAATTGTAATTAACCTACCTTCCATATCTTTTATGAGTGTTTTGCCAATTAGCCTTGCATGCTTGCTAATGACTCATGGCCTGCGCATGTCTTTACAGAGCATATTTGCTAGTCTTTTAAGTCAGCAGAGGTATGTGGCATGCTGATATAGATGCAGGTAAGAGCCACACGATACTAACAAATGCTAGAATGCATCGCAAAACCCAAGATAATTGTAACGTATAGCAGTGGCAAGAGGCTTTTGGTTTCTTAAGGATTGCAAGGAATGTACTGGGCTCCGGCTGAAACATCTGCTGTTACTTAGTGCTAACATATATAATACTGCTAATTGCTGAGACATCTTTGTTTTCCTTACTTAGCACTAGGGTTACAATGGTTTTATTTTTGTGGTGCATGGCTTCTTGCCATTTGCAACACAAGCTCTACTCTAAAGAAAATAAAAATGGCTTGCAGACTGCCTACTTACGTGGTGGATAGACTTTCTATTTCTAAGAAAAATTAGGGAACGTTACCGTGATAATACACGGCATGCTCATAGCGTACAGAACTGTAACTTGCCAGGTTTAGATGCGGTTTTATATGGACCTGATTCACTCCTCCAAAATGGTGTTATCCACAATGAGATAACTTCTGACCTCTTCACATGGCCCTTTTGGCAGTGCAATTCATATTAAAAGCAAAAGTAAATACTTAAAGAGGTGCAAACCTATACAGAAGCCTGGGGACTTCTTCACATGGCCCCTTTGGGCCATGTCCTTTTGCTGGTAGTTGCCGGTGAAAAGAAAAGCATGGGAGGTGGCTCATGGAGCAGGGAAGCATGCGGGAATGTGGAAGTGCTCCATTAGCGTCGCAGATGGACGATGAAAGCAATAGCTCCCCTGGCGGCCAGAAAAAGTTAAATAGCCTCTGTCTATGTCTGTATATGTTTGTACGTCAAAAATTGGCATTGAATGTTTGCCATATATGTGTACACTGAGTCCCTTGTGGGGTGAGAAGGGCGGAATATAAAAGCTGTAAATAAATAAATAAATAAATAAATAATGGAGTCCCTTGTGCCCCCCTCCTTCCTCCATTATACAGTGGTGATGGGACAGGGTGTCTTCCCCCCCCCCCCATCACATTGAAAAAGGGGTGGCAATGCACAGAAACGCGCATTGCCCCGCCGCCCTTTCCCTCGTCATATGGGGAAAAGGGGAGGAAGGTGCGGGTAGCTCCTTCAGAGCTACCCAAAATACACTTTTCCCCCCCTTAGTAGTAGAGTAAGCACCTTTGGCACTTTCCCTCCACTTTGGGAAGAATGTGGGCAGGTTCTGTCCACACCGTGTTTATTCTATTTTATGTATTTTACTGTGTTGCACTTTATTGTATTTGTATGTCGTAAGATGCCCCGAGTCTCCTGGAGAGAGGAGGTGGGACATAAATAAACTTTAGTAATATTATTATTATTATTAAAAGCAGCAAAATGGGGCAAAAAAAATGTCCCATGTGAAGAGGTCCCTAGGCAATGAAGGAGAAGCTTTTGTATTGCATTTCCTGTAATTTGGCCTGTTAGATTTAGCTTTTGCTACTGTAACCCATAATATTTCACATGTATAAATAGTATGTGGCTCTATTATTTTCATAGCTGTATTTGTGTCTTTCATGTGTTTTTGGGTTCTTCATGATGGTGATACAGAAAATGCTTAATTAATATAATGATTGTAATGGATCTATGGTGTTTGCATAAAGAAGATAAGAAAATGTATGGATTTGAATTGCCACTAAGGGTATAGTTCTGCTCAGCCCAGGAACTTGAGCTACTCCAGAAAGAGTAAGATAAAAAGGCCAAAACCTTTTGGCTTTCAACCTTGTAACAGTGTAAATTAAAGGGTTTAAAGTACATCAAACAAAGGCAGGAGAAAGTCTGAGTTAAACCCCTTTAGATGCTTCAGCAAGCCTTAAATGTAAACCACAGACTGTGAAGTGCATTGTATAAACTAGCCAATGCGAAGCTTGTTTTAGAATTTGGAAAGATTGGTAAAGGGCTGCCAAAAAATACCTCAAGGGAATGACTGGAAAACAGGGGGCTAATTGACAACTGGGACATGTAATTAATTGCCCCCCACTGCTAACTGTTTCCTTTTCCTCCCTCCATTCCATGCATCTCCAAAGTGCTGATGCGCATCTCACCAAGAAATGGAAAAAATATTGGATTCTGGAATGGGTTAGAGGCCATATTCTATTGATAATGTAATCACTTTCCTGGCTTAGAGCCTGTTCCAAATTTGTGAATCTAATCTCCCTAATCAACTTAAGTGATCAGTGTAGATATTCCCGATGTCAGCCTGACTTCCTTTGAAAGGGAATTGGTAACCACCAACCTGGCCTCTTGTGCTAGTGAAACATACTAGAAGAGGTAATCTTGCAGACATGCTAGACCAAAGACATTTGAGGTTGCTAGCACCTTGGATTTAGCTGGGATCCAGATGAGAATCCAATAGGGTTGGTTCCAGACTGATGTTAATAATTCAGAACCAGCATTTTGGATTTTACAGAGAGTGTCACTGAGGGCTGAAACAAATTCTGAAATATTTATTCAGTGTTTTCTAAGAACTAGTTTAGTCTAGAATACAGATATGGGAAATAATAGAAATTGACAAATTAACAATGTTGTTGAGGATAAGCCATTGGACAAATTTTTAAAAGAATGGAAACCCTTCTATCAATATCTGAGGGAAAGGGAAAATCTTTTTGTATAGGTTTTGTAATATAAATTATGGAAGTGAAAATACTAAATTACAGAAACTGAAAAAAGGGGAAGTAGGAAATTCACGTTTAAAATTAATTTATGTATATTTGTTTGTAGTTTAGATTTATATAATTAGAGATATGTGTTGTATAGTTTGTTATATAATTGTTAGGCATGTTTGTGTTTATGTGTGCATAAGTGTTTTTGTGTGTGATTTTTGAGTTGTTGTTTTTTTTAAAAAAAACAAACCTATAAATATTACCAAAAAAAAAAAAAAAGGAAAGAGGGAAAAATAGAATACAGATCCCAGAAATCATTAAGCATGCTGACTGAAAAATATGAGGAGCCATAGCCCTGGAAAGTGACTTGACAAAAGATCAGATTTTAATAATGATGTGGACAAACTCAGATTTTAATAATGATGTGGACAAACTGAAGTATGGGACAGTAGCCAGGAGAGTTAGAACTTAGTCTGGAAAACAGGAGTAACCCTATTTTTCCAGTAGGTTTATTCCAGTTTTCTTTTCAAACCACAATCAGATCCGGTTACAGTTTTAAAAAGCTACTGCTGCACTGAGGTCACATAAAGGACTTACTACATGCTGCAGTATAGACTCATGGAACAGGAAATTATTATACCTAGGTCTCCACCATGGGAATAAGGAGTTTCTACAACAGCATGCCCCCTTTATCCACAGAATCAATATCCACTCTTTTACTTACCCCAAAAAATATCCCCCACCCCATAAGTGTTGTGGGCCTCTTTAGGTCCTCCAGTGCAATTCTATGATATGCTTCCAGATAACTATAGTCAAAATATAGAATTATACACACACACACATCAAAGTACTTCAGATGCTTACTTTCTATTCTAGACCCCAGTTCCTGAAAAGGGGTCCGTGCCAGATTAGGAAATAGTGAGCTAGAGGATTAATGGTCTGTTTCAATATGTAACACCATAATACAGCTTTTGTTTTTTAAAAAGATTTAATTAATATATTTACATTCTTCTCTTACATGGGATTCATAATGGTCTCCATACTACAGAATCTGAAATTAATACTTTGGTTACTAGAATAAGAATAATAAAATTACAGAGTTGGAAGAGACCTCAAAGATGACTCAATCCAACCCCATTCCACCATGCAGGAACACCCAATCAAAGCACTCTCAACAAATGGCCATCCATCTTTAAAACCTCCAAAGAAGGAGAATCTACCACACTTATCCCACTAGCAAACATATCCCACTCGCAAACAGCTTTTATCATCAGGAAGTTCTTCTGAATTTTAGGTGGAATCTCTTTCTGTGATAGAGAATTCAATACTGTTCTATTATTCAGGCAGAGGCCAAAAGGAGGTGCACAGAGAAGGATTGTCCATTTAACGAGTGGTTGGGAGGTTTGAAGGAGTAAAACCATTTATTCCTGTTTTCCTGTTATTCCCCCCACCCATATCACCATCGTAGAAACAACCCTCATTTATGAAACGGGAAGTAGAGAGAGGAAATAACCTGCAAAAATTGGGAAATTGTTTTCCTCCTTCAATCCCCCCCTCCCAATAAAATGGACTATCCTTCTTCGTCTATATTGGATTATATCGGATTATTCTTTATGAAACACAATGAGACTAACTTCCACTTAAAATATACAGGAAAAGAACAAATGGAAATATGTATTGAGTTTAATAGTATATTTCATAAGAGCCCTACACTGGGTGACGTCATCTAGTGGCAGAATATAGAAAATTGGAAATCTCAGAAAAGTCAAGATACTTGCTTTTAATCCATCTTAAGTATTTTAGAAATAAATTTAGCAATTATTGTTCTTGCATAGCCCTGGCTTTTTATATATATTAAGATACCTTTAGGACAGTATGATCCTAAGGTGAAACTTCACTCTGAATCACTTTGAATGCAATTTTTCTGCTTCTTGACAGGGGGTTGGACTGGATGTCCCATGAGGTCTCTTCCAACTCTATGATTCTATAATTCAGGCTGAAATTCAGTCAGTGACATCAGTGTTACATCAAAGCACATAATCTCCATGACATTGTGAAAAATGTATTTGACATCTTTTTTCACTAGGTCAACCCACACATACATACACATGCAAAGTAGGTTCCCAACAGTATGAGGGGAAAACTGGACATCACTTTCTCTCTGGATCTCCAGAAACCTTACAGAAATGTGCTGCTTACCAGTGCTTTTCCCCATGAGCATGCTGTAGGGCTATAGCTCTAGATTACTGTTTTGTCACTCCCATGTGAAAGCTGTAGTGTGATGTGGCAAGTCTTCAGTGTTGGCATGCATTTTAATGTGTGTTTCATGACTCTACCTTCACTGTTGATCAGTAGAAAAAGGCTTTCTATAACTTAGGTATACTAAACCAATACAGATTGTGTATCTGTAGTACAAACCCTAAAAATATGTGGCCTTCCATATGATGTTTGTCTATAAATCCCGGCAGTCCTGATCAGTAATATCAGTGACAGGAGATGAAGAAGCCGCAGCCAAAAATGTATTTGGATAGCCACATGTTTCTCATCCATACCTTGGGTAATATTCATATTGTTATCCTAGGAGTGTTTGGCTAGGTGAATGACTATCAAATTAAGATTGGTTCTGAGACAATGAGCTGAAGAACCAAGTGCCAAATTCCTGATATTGCTGTTTTCCATTTAGCTTTCAAAGTAAACATTTTCCCCTAAGTGAAATAATATCAAGAATACAATTCCTCAATGGTAAACCGTTTATTTCAACATCATAGATTAGGAAACTAATTGTGTCATTGTTCTATATTTACCAGAAATATATCTTGAGTAGTTCACCATGAGAAAGCAAGTCCTGACATCTACTAGCTGTCCACTTGGTAATCTTACCAAGAATCAAATCCATGTCATTACATGTGGCAATATTGTAGGTGATTAAAAAAACCCATAGAAGATGATGCACAACTAAAGCCATGATTAACATAAATTTAAGTGACTTCATATCTATGCCCCTGTGGCATGTCTGGTTGTCCCTGGTGACTAGTCTAGATGGATATAGCCAATACACAGCAATTTGAGTGGTTGAATAAATTTTCTGGTTGAAAATTTAATCTCTCTTGTTTTGTCCAAAAAGAAAAAAGAAAGGGAGGAGGGACCCTTGTGGAATTTCATTTGCTTTCATTATTAATTTTAACTGAAGTTTACTCAGGTCTTGGCATGCCATTTCAGACGGTCAGAGGTTGAGTTTTCATCACTTGATTTAATTCTATCAAACTACCTGGAAAAGTGTTGACACATTTTTCTTTATAAATAGAAAGCATATGGTTAGCTAATCATTTAGAATCACTGAACACCTACACGGAAGGATTGTAATTACAGCAATAGTCATACAGCATGGGAAGCCCTACCACAAATTCCTTGGGTGTTGCTTGAAGTGCTTTACTGTGTCTGGACAAATAATTTGGATAATGTAAAATAATCTTCAAAGATGGCAAATGAAATAAGAGTTGTCCTTTATGGTTTACTGAGCAACAAAAGGTTAGCACTAGCTTGTAAAATTGCTGTGTGTCTTCACAACATTCTTCTTTCTGTAAGCAGTTTAATACTGAAACAATAAACAACTACAACATGTTAGCTGGATATTAGGACTATGAACCTCATCACACTTACCAATTTAAGCATTCTAGGATGCTTGCCAACCAGTTGAGGGACGGATGGGCAAGCAGCCCATCACACAATGTGCCTCCATTTCTGGAAGAGGTTCTGTCCCTAACAGGCATGAAAGCATCCTAGGACACTTCCTCATCAACACTGAAATGCTCCCGTGTTGTACTGGCTCCAGTGTGATGGGAGGAGCACTGTCATGCTGGAGTAATGCGTCGGGTGACAGAGTCGCCCCCAAGCACCTGCTGTTTCACCACGTTTGCTACGGCATGGGGGTACCTCGTATGATAGAGTACTTGATCTACCCAACAGGTATAGTCCTATAGACAGTCCTAAAATGAAATCAAGATACTGTTTTGGAAGAAAATGTAAACATGTTTATTAGATTAGATTAGATTAATTGAAATCAATGATAACTGATTTAATAATTTTCTAAGTAGTCTCTAAACTCTGATTATGTTTCCAAAATAAACTAGTTACTTTCAGATTTTTGAAAACAGACAATCTTAGGACCTCATCACACACACACACACCGTGCCTTTTCGCCAGCAAGAGTGACAAAGTTCCTCCATACACCACTCCAGTACTGCAATGCTTCCTCCATCACACAGAAGAAGCGTTGCCCAACCAGGATAGAATTGTGCTATCTCCATTGGAGTCATGGAAAGGCTCCCGTGACTCCAGTGACACGGAAAGGCTCCTGTGACACTTCCTCATCAACTTCTCATGTTGATGAGGAAGTGTCCTAGGACATTTCCGTGCTGGTGGGGGTGGAGCTTCCACCAGAAGTTGGGGGATGTAGTGTGATGACTGGCAAGCATCCTAGGACGCTGAAATTGGTAAGTGTGATGTGGTCCTTACTATTGGGAAACTGGCCCTCTAAAACATAAGATTCTTTGATAATGGACGAATTTCCCCAACACTTTGTAATGCTACTGGTATCCTTAAAAACAAAGGACTGTCTTACAACACAGCTTCTTTAGTTTCTTATATTGTTAGTAACTAAGAGGAGAATTAAATCAGCATGAATAAAGTCAGTCCTCCAAATACACTAGGCTTAGGTGCCTAGTACTATCTTAAAAGTGGGGAAAAGCAGGTTTTTTTATTTATTTTAAAAATCCCCGAAAGACCACTTTTTTTAGCAATCACTGAGTCCTCCAGCATGAATTGCTATCAACATCAGACATTGACCACTGAATCACATTGGAGGATCTATTCTAGAAATTTCTAGAGAATTCTTTGGATGGTGTGATTTTAATACTGAATGTAATTTTAAAATCTTTAACTTGTATCATTCTTTACTAAACTTTTTTTTAGTTTTAAATGTCTTTATACGTTGCAATAATTGCCACATGTAAGCCACCTTGCGTCCCCTTCAGGGTAGAGAAAGATGGGGTATAAATAGGGTCAATAAATAAATAAATAGGAAGCTCTAGGCCCTCCAAAGTGACTCTTTTATCGGCTTCTGGTCAAAAGTGGCCACAGCGTTGCTGTGGAAAATCTGGAAAATCTAGAGATTTCTAGAGAAAATATTTTACTCAAATACACATTCGCTTCCACAAAAATGAAACCCACAAATATAGAGGACTAACTGTATTATATTTTAGACAAAATCCAGTGCTATTCAATTACTTCCAGCTAGAGTAAAAGCACTGAATTAATTGCTGAATGATAATGTTAGCTTCTCGAATTGTGGGGTTGTAAGTGCTCAGTAACAAACTTCTGGGTTGATCAGCTCACCAGGAAATAGTAATAAAAAGTTTGGCCCTACCATTAAGTCACATGAGATGGTGTTCTCATCTAGCCAATCTGCAATACCATAGCTAGGCAGCAAATACTGGTTAATTTGATTACCTTTGTATTGCCAGACTAATTGGTAGTATGGTAACCTGTTTGCTGGGGGAAGTGTCACTTGCTTCTCTGCCTTGGGCACCAAAATATCCTTGGTGTCCTGCAATTTTATCCAGAAAATCTCATATGTGCTCCAGCTGGCCTTTTGAATCTCTTGTGTGAGTTTTTATTCAGTTTGTGTAATTCCATCATCTTAACAATGGCGATAATTATTACTATTATATATTTGTAAAGATGTCCATTTATTTGACAATATTGATGCATACTTTTTTCCTCTTTCATTCAATGTGGTGGAACAAAAGAACAAAAACGAAGTCCCCAAAGTAACTCAAACATAGACTACTGAACTAACCAAATGTTAGAGCGAAGCCACCTGTAAAAATAGGAAATGTATACTCCAGTTTCATTTTAATGAGTCTTCAGAAGAACCCAAGAACCTTCTTCCTCATTTATATATGGAAGGCATTGAACACGGACAGCCATGTCTAATATTAAGCTGCATGCTGGGTGGTTGATGCAGGTGGGGGTGAGGGGGGCAATGGCTCTGTGCCGGGCGATGTGGCCTAGGTGAAGCTTAATTCATTTGGACGCCAAATAGTCTACCAGAAAAATGTAAACCTTCTATCAACAGATGGAAGGGCAGCTGAGTCCAAAGCACAATATTTTAGATAAATGTCTCCCTAACCTAACCTGATTTGTATCTGTAAGGTAACTATAAAGCATGGCTGGAATCCTGTTGGGGTGTGGCATCTTTGTAAGGGAATTTACATCTGTGGGAATTAGAAGTGTGCAATCTTCATATCCCGTAGATAGTGGTTATTATGTTACTATGTAGCAGTGCCCAATATGCATTCATTCATTCATCATTCATCATTAGGTGATCCCTCATTGTTCAAGTAGGATTGTCATCCAAGATCAGTGTACTGGCAGTGGGTCCATAGGTGACTGTGGAGCCCTATTCTTGATCTGCATGTTCTCCGTCAGTGAGGTCATTGGTTTCCAGGTGGAAGGTGGTCCTGGTCGGGGTTGGCTTGATGCGCTTTCCTCTTGGCACATTTCTCTCTTTTGTCCTCCATTCGTTAATGCCCAATACATAACAAGGTGATGCATATCTGTCCTGATGCAGATTGCTTTGGTCCTGATGTGCATCACATCATTTCCAATGAGCATTGGGCATAAATATTCAATGGCCTCTTGTTAGGGTTTTGTTACACATCTTTGCAATTCAACAACTGGATTTCTTTGCATCTCTGTTTCCAAGCTAGCTGCTATACACAAAGTTACCTAATCTAAAAGATAATACTTACCCTATACACTTACCCTATAATCCTTACATGTCACCTGTCACATCCGCACTTTTAATTCTGTACCCATTACTCTGGCCCGGCCCAGTTTTATTGTGTCTTGGTGTATTGTTTATTGCTTGTTGTTTAATACTGCTTTAACTGTTTTTAATTTGCTTTAGGTTGTGTATTGTTATGTTGTGTTTTCAGGGCTTGGCCTTTGTAAGCCACATCGAGTCCTTCGGGAGATGCTAGCGGGGTACAAATAAAGATAATAATAATAATAATAATAATAATAATAATAATAATAATAATAATATAGAATTCCAGCCCATATTTATTATTCACATGAGATCTGGAAGTTTTAATGGAGGCACAAAGATAAGTATACTAAACTGTTTATGTAGAATGATAAACAATATTAACATAATTAATATTACTATTAACTGTGCCCCTTATTTATCAGATTCACTTCTGCAATCCATAAATTCTTCTGAAAATCAATAGTGCAGGAAAATTATGTGGAATTGCTGGTTTGCTGTGAGTTTTCCAGCCTGTATGGCCATGTTCCAGAAGCATTCTCTCCTGACATTTTGCCCACATCTATGGCAGGCATCCTCAGAAGTTGTGAGGTCTGTTGGAAACTAGGCAAGTGAGGTTTATATATCTATGTAATTTCCAGGGTGGGAGAAAGAACTCTTAGCCTTGAATGGCCTTGTAGCTTCAAAGCCTGGCTGCTTCCTGTGTTAACACCTCCCAACAAAGGATTCCCCCTAGACAGGAATCAGCCAGGCTTTGAAGCTGCAAGGCCATTCAATGCTGATCAAGGTGGCCAATTGCAACATTCACACTTGCTTCAAACAGACAAGAGTTCTTTCTCCCAATCTGGACATACTGGCCATGAAATCCTTTGACAGACAACGCATTATGTGGAATATATAGCAATCTGAATAAACAAATACCCATGGGGAAAAATGGCAGGATCCTGGTGTATACTGTTTTTGCACAAAAACACAACTCAGTTGTGTTGATTCCTTTGTCATAAAACTCATCACAGGAAAAAAGGAATTTCAGATGCAGTGTGAAAGGAAGAAAGGTATTTCGGTCAGATGGAAAAAGACAGTTGCAATATACAAAGGCTTAATTTTAATCTTTGATGCATTTAAGCATTAAATTCAGGTGGTTTCTTTATTTCTAATTTATAAGGTGTTCATCCAGACTGCTCTCTTTCTAACAGCAACAGCAACAACAACATTAATAATACATTTTAATTTTTTTTAGCTGCCTCTCCCCAAGGCTTGGGGGGCGGGCAACAACATAGAATTAAAATATAATAGATAGCTAAAACATATGAAACCATTTATAACATGGAGATTAAATATACATAAACATATGTTTAAAACACAAACCATTATACTTGAAAATCGTTCACACCTATAAAAATATCAATTTAAAATCCATAGTTTAAGTTTTACTGAGTTGGCCTGCCAAAAGAGGTAGTTCTTTAAAACGCTTTTAAAAATCTATACAGCATATTTAGCCAAACCAGGTAGGGCTTTAAAGGTAATAACATACATTTTGTATTTTGCCCAGAAACCACTTGGCAGCCAGCGGAGTGACTGTAGTATAGGTGTCATATGCTCACCTCTGGGTGTATGTGTGACCAATCTGACTGCCATGTTTTGAACTAATGGGAGTTTCCAAACTTGGTACAGAGGTAACCCAATGTACAGTGCATTGCAGAAGTCCAACCTTGATGTTATCAGTGCATCCACTACTGTCTTTAGATCTTCCAATTTTAGAAAGACCTTTCAAGTAAATAGAGTCATTTTATTTTTTTAGCCCTTAGGCCATATCACAATAAGAAACAGAACAACAAGGCCTGACAAGACCTGATCACACTCCACGTAGAAAGTTAAAATAAGACACTTATAATAATACAGTAAATACATATGATAAGACATGATAAAACTGATAAACTGATCAAGCTGAGTATATACATCATATTTCATTATCACCCCTACAATTTACCCCAATCAGCCCTACTTATGTGGTTCTCAGACGTATTGTTTTGCTTAAGTACAGAGCTGTTTTATATGTTATTTTTGGGTCTTGGCCACACATAAAATATGTTGTTCTGATGTGAGAATCCCAATACATTGTCCGTTTGATACATGGACCAAGGTGGAAGTCTCTCACCTTTTGATACAATTTGCAATCAAACAATATGTGTGCTATATCCTCAATTTCAGGTGCCCCGCAGATACAACTCCGTTCATTATAAGGGATGCTGTTAAATCTCCCGTATCTAACCATTGTCTCGAGCTGATCAAATCTGGCTCGAGTGAATACCTCCCTGAGATGTTTTGGTATTTGCATTTTTAGGTAGTTAGCAGTTTGAAAGGTACGTTTATATTGACTCAGCCATTTTAGGTTAGCAGTCTTACTGAGGGTGGCTATATCTTTTTGTGCTTCTATATCCAAAATTCTTTGTATAGCACCCTTTCTTACTTGGTCATTTGAGGCGCAGGAGACAGGAAGCCCACAACTTCTTATATAATTTGTCAGTTGTGTAATCCAGGAGGTCGGTAGTTAGAGTAAATAGAGTGAACACACACATTCCCATTCAGGGAAAGATATCATGTGGACAATTTCAACAGAAAGGAGGAAACCATGAAAATGAACAAAATCTGGCTACCAGTATTAAAAAAACTCTAAAATTACAACAGCACAACAACAGAGAGAAAACAAACAAGGACATCTAATCACCTCTCAACAAAAGTTTGCTCTAGGCACTGTCAAGCCATTATATGCTAATCAAGGTGGTCAGTTGAAGCATTCACAGCTAGCTCCAGCAGACTAGAGTCCTTTGTCCCACCCTGGTCTTTCCACAGATATATAAACCCATTTTCCTAGTTCCAACAGACCTCATTACCTCTGAGGATGCTTGCCATAGATGCAGGCGAAACGTCAGGAGAGAATGCCTCTAGACCATGGCCATATAGTACGAAAAAACCTACAACAACCCATCATGTATGGATTTGCCCAACTCTCCAAATTACTATTTGTGTAATTGCTCACCCAGCGTGAGTAAGCTAAGAGAGTATTATATAAGCGACCCTAGTATTATCTTCCAAATTGTCCATGTATTACTCACAGCATTATATGTGTTAATAGGTCAAAATATTCTTGCATAAATGTTGTACGGCACTAATTAGAAGGTTTAATTGAATTCATCTGGCTACAGCTGTTAAACATAAATATAGTCCTCTTTTAACAGTCCTCTAACACTGAGAAGTATATGTCTTTTAAATTTCAAAAATACAATATTCCATTCCCTTCTTGAACAAATTAAATCACTTGGCTGTTTCGAACTTTCAAAGAGGAATGAATGAACCACGACAATATTCTAAAAATGCTCGCTGCTAAAAATAGCGAAATTGCTCTAAAAAGTAAGTCTTGTTGTTCTAAAAAGTAAGTCTTCCATAACGAGGAGAAAGATATTTTGGAAACAGGGAAACTTTGCAACTAGCCTTGTCACTTTGCGGGAAAAAGAAGTTAGACAACGATGCAAATGAAACATTGTGCCAAATACTCGTGGAATTGTTTAAAGTGAATACAGGATTGAGTGGCCTAAAGTGAACTCTGTTAAGGCGTAGTACAAAATATTTGTCAAACAACATTTGAACTGGGTTACTGTGAGTTGTCCAGGCTGTATGGCCATGTTCCAGAAGCATTCTCTCCTGATGATTTGCCCACATCTATAGCAGGCATCCTCAGAGGTTGTGAGATCTGTTGGAAACTAGACAAGTGGGGTTTATATATCTGTAGAATGTCCAGGATGGTAGAAAGAACTCTTGTCTGCTTGAGGCAAATGTGAATGTTGCAATTGGCCAACTTAATTAGCATTTAATGGTCTTGTAGCTTCAAAGCCTGTCTGCTGGCTGGGGGATCCTTTGTTGGGAGGTGATTAGCTGACTCTGATTGATTCATGTCTGGAAGTCTCCTCCTTTTTGAGTGTTGCTTTTTATTTACTGTCCTGGTTTTAAAGTTTCTAAATACTGACAGCCAGATTTTGTTCATTTTCATGCTTTCCTCCTTTCTGTTAAAATTGTCCACAAGCTTGTGAATTTCAATGGTAGTCTAATCAGTTGCAGCCAGGCCCGTAGCCAGGATTTCGATGGGGGGGGGGGGGTTTGGGGGGGTGAGTCTGAGTGAAAGAGGGTCTACCCTAGCAAACCTTTTGTATCGTTACCCCAATACCCCCATGCATATGGGATATATTGAGCATGATGATCAGATCATGATATGAATAAACATAACAGTTCAAATAATGCACCAATAAGGCCTTTTTGCGAACCACCATGAGAATTTCAGGGGGGGGGCTGAAGCCCCTCAACCCCCCCCCCCCCCCCCCGGCTACATGCCTGGTTGCAGCAATTGGTCCAGCCTTTCTGCCATAGATGTAGGTGAAATGTCAGGAGATAATGTTTCTGGAACATGGCCATATAGCCCGGAAAACTCACAGCAACCCAGTGATTCTGGCCACGAAAGCCTTCGACAACAACCTTTGAACATTTGTTAGAATAATTTGGGAACAAGGTCAAAATACAACTTCTATTTATATGTTAAAATGGATATTGAAATGGCAAGGATTCAAAGAATTTACTAAGCCAGAGAAATAGTCTTCAAGTTTTTTTATATATTCAAACAGGGTAGAAATTATAATCTTCAAGTGTTATTCTGCTGTCATACTATCCTTCCTCTTACCCAATGTCTAGCAGTGAAAAATCAGTTGCAGCAATTGGAATGTAACTGGAAGTTGATTTCCTAAATCAGCTTAATATATTCCAAGGTCTTCCACTTCTTTGTGAACTATTATACTACTTGGCACAAAGCATCTTATTGACTCTGGATGGAGAGGACAGTTTTGTAATACTTTCTACGGATAACTAAATAGAGAAAAGTCAAGTGAATGAATTGAAGAGGGAGCTGGAAAAAACATGATGGATTCACTGTTCCTGCCTACTGTTTTGTTTTGTTTTGTTTTTTTCTTATAGAAGGCCAAAATTCCCATATTTAAAAACACTTGGACTGCCTTAAACATATTATGGCCAAGATCCTATATGACACAGAATAATGTAATGGAGAACTATGCTACATCTGTCCACTCAATACCTTTTAGACCTAATATTTAGTTGCTACATCCCTCCATGACCATTCTGTGGCTGCTGTGAGGATGAGGATCAGGAAAGCATCTATCTATATCCCTATCTATCTATCTATCTATCTATCTATCTATCTATCTATCTATTAGGGCTGGGCGGTTTCGTTCATTAATTTTGTAATTCATTAATTATTCGTTTTTTTTTCATTTACAAAATGATATTGAAATATATTTTCAAACCCGGAAGTGTTTTTCAATACCGAAACGGCATCCTCCATCTTTTTTACGAGCTTCCGCCCGTTTCGGAAATGACGTTTAAGGATGGAGGATGCTGGGTGCGCCGGGAGCCAATCCGGCGCTCCCAAGCACCGTGTCTCATTCTGATTGGGCGGGCTGCCCTTTAAAAGCGGCTCCACGTGGCCGCATTGCTCAGTCTGGGCTGAGGCGAGGAGCCGGGAGGTGCGGGAGGCTTTAAAGCGTTGCTGGCTGGCTGCTGTTGGGAGTCGGGACTAGGGAGAGCGAGGAGGGTGGGAGCAGGAGGCATTGCTTGCTTGCTGCTCTTGTGTGTGTGTGTTTGTCTTTGTTGTTGTGGCTGTTTTGGTGTGGGAGGCTTGCTTGCTTGCTTGCTTGTATTCATTCATTGCTGTGTGTTGGGACTCGGGAGAGCGAGGGCGGTTTAAGGAGCTGGGAGCAGCGGGGAGGCATTGCTTGCTGCTCTGCCTGTGTGTGTGTTTGTTTGTCCCTGTTTCACCCAGTTGTTGTGGCTGTTTTTGCCCCACTACAGGGCAAGCATTTTGTTAATTTTCTATTTTTAAACTTTTTCTGCTAAATATTTCTTTTCTTTAAAAATATTCAAAAAATATTCAAAAAAAAGAAAAAAACCCTTTGGCGCGGGGGTCCGCCATCTTAACGAATCGATTCGTTAATAATAACGAAATTTCGTAAATATCAAACTTTTTAAAAGGAAAATTTCGGAAATCTTTTAAATATCGAAATGCAAAAAACCCCAAAAAACGAATTGATTTTAGAAACAAATTTTTCCGTTGTTACCCAGGCCTACTATCTATCTATCTATCTCCACCAGTTATGTGGAGCTAAATTTAACAGCTAAATTTAATTTCCTGAGGGACTTTGTTCATAGCAGGTGGTAGAAAAGAATACCAACTTCAACACTGATTTTCAAAAGGAATATGTACACACAAGGTGCAATCACACTTGTATATGCAATTAATATGATCACAACTAGCTTGTGTTTTTACTGCTAAGCCAAATAAAAAATTGCTCCATATATCTCTTTGTGAAACTATATTACCGTACCTGTTCTGACTTAAATACAAATTCAACTTAAGAACAAACCTACAAAACCTATCTTGTTCATAACTTCAGGAGTGCCTGTACTGATTTTGAATTAGTCTGATTTTACAGTTACTGCATTTTATTTGGGAACCAAGAGAATTGCATTTCGCAAAGTAGAGTTAGACATGTTGCATACAGAATCCTCGGCATTTCACTATTCAAGCAATTCCCAAGATATGAACAAGATAATTTGTATGTAAGTCAAAAAAGGTACTTTTTAAAGTGTAACTCCAGCCGTATATATTGAGTGGTTGGAATTGATCAAATAGGAGAGCAATGAAGAAAGCCTCAAGTTTCCCCTACACCAGGCAGATTACTCTGTTGTAAACTTGTCCTGGAGCAGCTCTGGATTGAACATGTGCATTCTTAATCTAGAGCCAGGCTAAGAGCATATTGCCACTGCTGGGCTGTCTGTGTTGTTGCTGCTACTTGCCATGGGGCTCTCTGTGAGTATCTGGCTTTCACCTGTCATGTCTGCTGATGTCCGAATGGGGTGTCTGTGCTCTCAGTTAGAAAGAGGGAAATGATCTCCCCTTCTTCTTGCTGGTCACAAAGGTGCCCTGTTCTTACATCAGCAGATACAACCTCAGTGCCAAGTACTTACATCTCCTTCCCTACACTGATCAGAGTGATGAAAAGGTGATGGTGGTACTGTCCATCTGGACAGGGAATCAGGCTGAAATGAACCCAAACCAGCTTTCCAGAAGGCCAATAGCCCTAGGATACTCCAAAGATTTCTGTAAACTCTAGAGTTTCCTCCTACTTTACCAAAAAGGTACAAAATTGGATTAAATTCCAGAAAACCTGGGATACTCACCAGAAGTCACTGTGTGCCAGGAGATAGACAGCAATTGATTAATTGTGTGTCTAGGGGGTTTGGATAGTGTGGACAAGCTCTAGATAGGGGCAGAAAGGGATGTTTGCTTGGAGTGAAGTAAAAAGTGCCCACAGTGTGGTGGAAACAGCTGCAGAGTAATTTATTACTTGCTTAGGAACAAAATATCTGGCTCAAACAATTTAAATACCACTGATTTTAAAGGAGATTTAATTTTGGAGCTACTTTGTAAGAAGGCACAAGCATCTTACTTAGAAAAGGAAACAAGTCAGGGTACAACTTTTATGCTTTTTTGCCTAATGACTACAGAGGGTAGCAGTTGTACTTCAGGTATGCTTCGGCTGTATAGCCAAGGTATTTGAGGTTCGTTGTCTAGACACACTTCAGAAAATTGCTGTCTAGGATTTTTTACCTCTGAGTGTTGAGCAGCAGAAGTCCAAACTAATAATCATCTTTCTTCTGGCAAATTAGTACACTAACAAGACAGTCTCATACAAGTCTATACATAAGGCCGTCCAATTGTTATCCATGGAGCTTACTCTCAAGCAAGTGTTCATAGGGCTGCATTCTAACCGTGTAGGCTGACTGATGAAGTGTTCCCATGTCAACGTCTCTAACTTTCCCAGAGCCATGCTACAGCCTTGCCAACAGGGTGGAAGCATTTTGTCAGTGTTCTCTCCCTCTCCAAGCCTTTTTCTAAATTAAAAGAAAAAGCAAGATTCCATGTTATTGCAAGCAAGGAGAGCCCAAAAGTCCTTCTAAATTCACAATTCAGGTGAAAGCTGACTATTTGGGGACTGGTGTCCAGGATGATCTATCCACACATCCTCCCTAAAATTTCTACACTCTTTGTCCTTTTTCTAAATTGTAGTAGGTTCCACACTGATTTTTTTTTTTTTGAGAAGGAAACTTTTCCATTCCCTAAGGTTTGGGGCATTCTTCTCACAATGAATTGCTGCCGCTCTTGCGATACTCTTGATTTAGTTTGCATTTGATGGTATCTTGCAGAGTCCACATTCCTTTGGCAAAACTGTTGGGTATGAAAGGAAGAAAGTAGAACAGCCTAAACTGGGAAGGAGAAATCCTGAGGGGATTTGGAACAGCAGATATGAGGGGACAGGTGATGTGCAGGCTTAGACAACTGCAGCTGTACCTGTCAAACTAGGATCTGGAGATTGATCAATACCAGTTAAAGCACAAGCCCATTCTTATTTTGGCTTAATTTCTGGCACCTGGCCTACCTGGAAGGGATTGTGTCTAGGGGACCTTCCACACACCCCTATATCCCAGAATATCAAGACAGAAAACCCCACATTATCTTAGAGTGGACTCAGGTAACCCAGTTCAAAGCAAATATTGTGAGATTTTCTGCCTTGCTATTCTGGGATATAGGGCTGTGTGGAAGGGCCCTAGGTTGATATGGCTTTTGCATTCTCCTTCTCCGTGCTTCAGTGGTTATAGCTAACCATTTGGTGGGGCACTGGGGCATTGTCTTGGGGCTAAAGCTTTTCAGACTAAACCTGGTTTATTTCTGTGGCTTCAGTCCAGAAACTTACTCAGTATAGTTATCTGCAGTTGTCTAACAATGACTCCAAAATTCTTTTGATCTTCTTTAAACTAATTTAACTATTTAAATTAATACTTCTGTTATCAGAAACACTAAAAAAACAGTTAATAGGGTCCCTTTGAATTTGTGCTTGCGGACTTCTGAATATCTTGAGTTTTGTAACACTAAATTTTGTACCGTGCAATTTTCTACACATTTAGAGTGAAATAAATACCACTGAATTCAATGGGGTTCATCCCCAAAGCAAACATGCATGGAAGTGCATACTTACCTAGATGTAAATCCTACTGGCTTACTAGGATTTTTGAGAAGACGTGGACAGACAGTTTAACTTTGTTAAAATTTCATTCCTTTTAAAGCTCTTTTATAATAATAATAATAATAATAATAATAATAATAATAATAATAATAATATCACCTTATCTCCCAAAGGGACTCAAGGCAGTTTCCAACATGTAGGGCAAACATTCAAACATAAGTTGAACCGAAACATAAATGGTTTCAATCCAACTTACCTATCTGAACTTATCTCTCCTTATGAACCATCTAGGATGCTAAGATCTTCTGGGGAGGTCCTGCTCTCCCTCCCGCTTTCCTCACAGATGCGTCTGGTGGGGGCAAGAGACAGGGCCTTCTCAGCGGTGGCCCCTCGACTGTGGAACGCCTTGCCTAGAGAAATAAGATTGGCCCCCTCCTTCCTGACTTTTCAAAGAAAGGTGAAAACCTAGCTTTTCGAGCAGGCCTTCCCAAATATGGCATAAACAATTGATATTACAGAGACGCTTTGATAATGTATTTTAATGCTATATATGGTTTTTATATTTTTTATTGCTGTTAGTGTTTTAATGGTATTTGTTAATGTTTTAATGGTATTTATGATTGTTTTAATTGTTGTAACTGTTCTGGCATTGAATTGTTGCCCGTTGTTAACCGCTCCAACTCGCCCTTGGGCTGAGAGGGGCGGTATATAAGTGTAGTAAATAAATGAATGAATAAATAAATAATACTGAAGAGCTTCATATTTTGAAAAAAATTTAAAGCTCTATCAAAGTTTATCATTCATACCTACCTCTTAAAAAAAAAACAGGGCAGAGTGCTTTTATGGAAATACAATCCCTCCTTGTTAATCACTTTGAGTCCTGGACTTGAAAGAATGTATAATGATGAGATATTACTATTTTGCAGATGTGTAAGCACCATAGTTACTGTACTATCTTGAATCCTGTCCTGCTCTCCACTATTCCCCACTGACTGGAAAGCAGCCACTGCAATCCTGTTAATCAGGAAGCAACTGATATATAGTTCCACCCTTTTCCGGTAGGGATCTCCAGGCAGAAATGACCCCATCACAATTTTGTCTCATGCTGAAGCTCATTTATGCAAGATGGGTAGTGTATGGAGCTGTTATTATTTATTTATTTATTTATTTAAAACTTTTATACCCTGGTCTTCTCAACCTCCGCAGAGGGATTCAGGCCGGCTAACAGCAGAAAATCAATACACAAATACAACTAAAAACATAATAACATCATAATAAGTTAAAATACAAACAAAATAAATACATAAAGCCAAATCGCCAAGATAGCCACTTGCTTCCCATTCTACAGGGAAACAAACCCCCATCAAGCACAGCAGCTGCTTCCTAATAAGTAGGGACTGGCAATCTTTCATTATCCCTATATACCTCAGATTTAGGGGCTATTGGCTACTTAAATGCATACAGGTAACAAAGTCATAGCTCCTGGTCGGATCTCTTCTTCAGCCTGCCTCAACAGCCAGGAGCCATACTCACCAAACGGGCTCAAGGAAAATGATATTTCGTATCCCCTCCCCTGACGAGGATCCAGGTACTAATTGTCACAGCCTCACTTGCTCACAGCAGGAGCTTGGAAAGGTCAACCTACATGTGCCTCAAGTGACAACTGAACACAGGTCCTTCCTACTAACTGTTAAGATGAGTATGGGTAGAGGCATTTATGTAGTCTTCTAATAAGGCTACATAATATTACTGAATGCAAAGCCATTATTTATTTATTTATTTATTTATTTATTTATTTCTACCCCGCTCTTCTCAACCCTCGAAGGGGGACTCAGGGCGGCTTACAAAAGGCACAATTCGATGCCAGCAATACACATAGTAAGATAAATACATAGCAGCAACAATTATAAAACAATTAAAACAATCCAGTTATACAGTACAACTAATAAAAACAATCTAGTGGTCAACATTCGTCAAGCTCAAAATCCGTAAGTTCATTCCGCATTGTCGTAATCCTATCCAGTTCTAGCCATCATTGTCCTTTGTCTGTCTGCCAGGTTACCCAAAGGCCTGGTCCCATATCCATGTTTTTAGTTTCCTTCTAAAAGAGAGGAGGGATGTCGATGACCTAATTTCCCCGGGAAGCGAATTCCACAGGTGAGGGGCCACCACCGAGAAGGCCCTGCTCCTCGTCCCCACCAACCTCACTTGTGATAGAGGTGGGGCCGAGAGCAGGGCCTCCCCAGAAGATCAGGACGTAGAAGGAGATATGTTCGGACAGGTACGCTGGGCCGGAGCCATATAGGGTTTTGTAGGTCAATACCAGCACTTTGAATTGTGCTCGGAACTGGATCGGCAGCCAGTGGAGCTGACATAACAGAGGGGTGATATGTTCCCTGTATGACGATTCAGCTTACAAGTCCATGGCTGCAATACTGAATGCTAGTTGTTGTTGTTAGCAATATTTCTATATATTTAAATCCCTACATAAATATCTGCAGTCCCAAATTATGTTGGATAGTGAAGAGCCATTTCGTTGTGTTGATAACAAAACCACTACATCCAACCAATTTTATTTTACTCACCAAAAGGAGATGAACAGCTGTAGGGCAAAATGAAGTGTACGTGTATTCTGTTAAGCATTTGGTACTGAGGCTAAGAGTTCTGAGCAAACATCCCACCAGCTTTCCAAAACCAAAACCATCCTCCATTAGCAGAAGGGAGTGGATGTGGTTACAGTTAAACCACATTGCCAGGCAGTGTCACATCATGAAACTATCATACATCTGGCACAACTATGAGACATGCTGCTTGGCAGCATTTGACACGCCAAAAAGTGAAACCAAGGACTAAATTGGTGTCCCAAAATGTCTGTGGCTTTGCCCTCCCTTTCTGCAATATGCAAGTGAAAAGCACTATGGAGTAGTTCACAACATACCCCTCAACCATACTGTAGATGGTGGGGAAGATATTGGTTAGTTTGGGGTTCTTTAAAGGGGTCGTTTCATTACTTTTCTGTTTATCTTTGCCAAGGATAAATTAGAAAAGAATTTAGAGGGACGGGGAATTCTGGAGCTATTTCTTCTTGAATCATCAGCATCTGAATTGAAATTTTACCAAGGAATACAAATGGCTTCCGTTATTTCATCATCGCACGTCCTTTTTATTCTAGCTGGAATCCAAGACATATTACAATCCCAGTCTTATTTGTGTTCCTTTCAGGGAGATTTAATCTGGCCTTGTCTGGGAAATACTGCCAATTGTTTTGAGACAGATGTCATGCTGCCATTAATCTTTAAAATGGCTGGCTCTAGAAGTTGTGATACATTCATGAGATTCAATTCACAATATCAGTAGAGTACATCCATAGTATACCAGTGGCAGACATTCTGTGTAGCATGTGGAAAGTTTTAAAGGGAAATGGTTACATTTGGGTTGAGATGGAGAAAATGTTTTAAAAGATAGATGTCTGGAAACTAAAGGCCCTTCCGGACAGGCCCTATATCCCAGGATCTGATCCCAAGTTTTCTTCTTTAAACTGGATTATATGAGTCCACATTGCCAGATAATCTGGGATAAACAGAAAACCTGGGATCAGAACCTGGGATATAAGGTGTGTCTTGTTACAGCAAGTCGTAGCCGGATGTGTTAAAGGAAAACCTTATTAGGTTAATTATGATGTGCAGCTGGTAATGTAGGTCAGCCAGCATGTTTGGGCCACACCTGGTGAGGTATAACTGTATGGATTTTAGAATACAGTTTGTAGAAGCAATACGCTACTCGGAGGAAGAGAAGCAATATGCTGTAATGCTGCTATGCCCGAACAGCTATGCTCTTTGCTATGGTGGAATAGCTATTTATGTTTTGCTCTCTCATTTGAATGAAGATGAAGAAGCCTTATTCTGTGTTACTTACAAGGACTATGTAAGTTTGTTGCACTGTTTGATTTTGTATGCAACACTGCAAGTTTATGTTTTGCCTCTGCTAAGAGTAAAATTTTTCTGTTCCTTTTTCCTCTTGCCTGTGTGTCTTTTGCATGGGACTTGGCTAAAATCTGCTTTTGCACAACAATCCCTTCCCCTAATTACAAAACACCCAATCCATTGAAAGTTAAGTCCATCTGTCCATTACAGAATTTGGTTGGGGGAGGTGGAGGTGAGGGTGTTTTTTTTCATATTTTAATAATATGTTTATTTTCAGAAAAAAATTGAATAATTCGTTTACTTTAGGAATACAAAATGCACTATGTATAACTTGGCTTTGCATGAAAGTATTTTGATATATTTGAAGTACAGTTCATTCAGGAAAGTATTACATAATGAATTTAGCTTTTTTAAATATCATCATTAGAAATGGAGCCATGGGGCTCCAAACTGTGAGAAATGTATGAACTATAAGAAACCTCTCTCTTTTAGCCAGTTCTTGAGAAGCAGACCAAAAAACAAACAAACAAAAACCATGTTTAAACAAAGAAATTATTAACATTAGTTAAATTAAGTAAATTATTTTGTCTCCTCTATTTCTTTACAGCACTCTCCGGGCATAAAGCATGCATTCCCATAAAAAGAACCGAAAAAGGAAACCAGGAACAAAAATTATAGTGAAGTGAGATACTTTACATAGTCCTACATAAACATCCAGCTGCAATGTAATTTTTAGGAATAATGTGTGGGGAGTAAACTTGACTTAACTATTTTATTCCTCATTCTAAAAGAAAATATTACATAATCATTTTAAAAAAGATTTTTTCCAGAAAAATAGTATCTAGGAAAAAAGCTTTCCCCTCCACCGCCTTCGCTACTCTAGTCATAGTAGCCCAGCCTTCTTGTGACATTTCTTCAAACTGATTAATTAGTGTGGGGTAGGAAACTTCAGTATTTGTTGTTGTTATGTGTCTGCACTTCAACTCTGACTTATGTCAGCCCTATGTTAGGTTTTTCTTGGAAATTGTATTCAGAGGAGCTATGCTACTGTCTTCTTCTGAGGCTAAGAGTGAAATTTCCCAAGCGACTTGGCGGGGATTCAAATCCTGGTCTTCCAGATTCTTCATCCAAAGTCAAAGCACTGCACCACACTGGCTCTCAGAGGAGACTATATCTGGAGCTAATCTGACTACTGTTTGTGTTCAATCTTTGCATTGCTGACCAAAAGTATAGGATGTCTGGGGTTATTAACCAATGTGGGATTGTAAAGCAGAAAGAACACAAAAGTCCAAGAATAAAGGCAAAGAATGATGTTGCTTTTCCTAAATATGCTTTTAAGACTTCCAGACAATGACCGTCTGGACAAAATGAGGAGATCAAACTCTCATTAGTTCTGTAGCACAAGGAAGCTGTCCTTGCCAATTGGTACTGGTTGCTTTTAGAAAAGGCAGTTTGAGCTTATAGAATAATAGAGTTGGAAGCGACCGCATGGGCCATTCAATCCAACCCCTTGCCAAGATGCAGGAAAATCACATTTGAAGCACCCCTGACGGATGGCCACCCAGCCTCTGTTTAAAAGGCTCCAAAGAAGATGCCTCCTTCACACCATAGCCATCCTTTTACAAGGACCTTTCCTAACTGCCAACTTTCATTACCAAAAAGCAGAGATCAAATGCTAAGAGGAACAGTGCAGGAGAGTTCATCAGTATGTTTAACAGCCTACCCAGTCAAGAAATGGAGTCTATTCCATGGGACCTGGCTTTCAAACAATCTCCTGGATATACTTGCACAATGCCACTTCACTTAGGCAATCCCTCGTTTTCCAAGGAGGATTGTCTTCCAGTATTCTTATGGGTCCGTATGTGGCTGTGGAGCCCTATTCTTGCTCTGCATCTTCTTCCGCAGTGAGGGCATTGCTTTCCAGGTGGGAGGCGGTCTTGGTCGGGGTTGGCTTGATGTGCCTTCCTCTTGGCACGCTTCTCCCTTTCACCCTCCATCCGTGCCTCTTCAAATTCTGCAGCACTGCTGGTCACAGCTGACCTCCAGCTGGAGCGGTCAAAGGCCAGGGCTTCCCAGTTCTCAGTGTCTATGCCAGAGTTTTTAAGGTTGGCTTTGAGCCCATCTTTAAATCTCTTTTCCTGCCCAACAACATTCTGTTTTCCATTCTTGAGTTTGGAGTAGAGCAACTGCTTTGGGAGACGGTGGTCGAGCATCCGGACAATGTGGCTGGTCCAGCGGAGTTGATGGCGGAGGACCATCGCTTCAATGCTGGTGGTCTTTGCTTCTTCCAGCACACTGACGTTTGTCCACCTGTCTTCCCAAGAGATTTGCAGGATTTTCCGGAGGCAGCATGTGACGTCTGTAGACAGTCCAAATCTCATAGGCATATAGCAGGGTTGGGAGGACAATAGCTCTATAAACAAGCACCTTGGTATCCCTACGGATGTCCCGGTCCTCAAACACTCTCTGCTTCATTCGGAAAATTCTCAGGCGGTATTGTATTTCGGTGTCGATGTTGACTTTGGTGGAGAAGTGGCTGCCAAGGTACACTGTGCACATACACAGTGATTGGGCTATGGCTTCTGCTCCTGCTGCTATTATTATATTATCATTCAATAATATTTATTATTGATCTATTACAATAAGACAGGAGCAGGCAAGGCAAAGTGTATCCTTCCAATTGGATTGTTGTAGGTTTTTCGGGTGATATGGCCATGTTCTAGAAGCATTCTCTCCTGATGTTTCGCCTGCATCTATTGCAAGCATCCTCAGAGGTTTTGAGGATACTTGCTATAGATGCAGGCCAAACGTCAGGAGAGAATGCTTCTAGAACATGGCCATACCACCCGAAAAACCTACAACAACTCAGTGATTCCAGCCATGAAAGCCTTCCAATTCCTTCCAATTGTTTCTGAATTACAACTTCAGGGAATCTTTACTAATCATGCTGCCAAGGGCTACTGGGAGTTGCAGCCCAACAATATTCTACATGATTGCAACCTCCAAAATAAGATCCCTGAGCCCTTCTCTTCTTTCTTTTGCAAAGTGAGCTTGGAGGAGCAGTATGTTGCTCCCTGCTTCTCATATCACTAAAGAGACTGGATTTGCTACACTCTCAGTAGATGGCAGCAGCAGTAAGTGCTGTACATTTTTCTCTCTCTTCAATGACAGTGTGCTAATTAATTCTTTCTGAGTATGTTTTCTGATCAGCATATGTTAATTACACATTGAAGGAAATAAGATTGACCAATCCCAAATCTTGCTCAACCACTTCAGCACGATTACCTTTTCGAAAATTAGACTTGCCCCTCCCAGTGTTTATCTGTTTCTAGCTTTACTCAACGCAGTCAAGAAAAGTCATAATCCCCAATAGGATGGTTCCCAGTCTTATAGTTGCTAGTTTGTTCACAGGAAATGCAAACCTTGCCACATTTTATTATACATTTTATTATACTGCCTCTGATTTCATTCAGATTACTCCTTAAAGCCCATCTTTTCTTTGAGGTCTGAAGAACAATGTCCTATTCTCCATGCCCAGTCGATATGTTGTCTGTAACTAATCCTAAATACATGCAAAGGAAACAATTCTATTTATATCCCCATTTTCCCCCACTTCCCCTTCTATTGTTTTCTTTGTATATGGTTTTTAACTGCAAGCTCCTCGTGATAATGCCTGTCCTCTTCTTGTCTGAAATTCCAAAATACTCCAAAATCTAATATTGTCCACATAGGTGGCTGAGATAGCAACACCTTTGCTTTCTGGTGGTTCAATGTGTTCAGGCAATGTGTATTAGATGTATATGAAGCATAAATGAATTTCATGTTTAGACTTGGATCTAATCTCCAAGATACCTAGGAGGAAATACAGATATTCCAAAATAAAAGAAGTCTGAACTTCAAAACATTTTAGATAGGAGATATTTATTATTTTCAACTTTTCTATCCCATCGCGAAGGGGGACTCAGGGGGGCTTACAAAAGCAGCAATTTGATGCCGACAACATACAACACATTACGTACAACATTATACAAAAGATAAAACATTAAATTAAAATACATTTAAAACATTATTATCATTTAGCCGAATCAAAGTCTGATTTAGCAACCGATGACCCAGTCCAAAGCCTGCCATAGTCAAAATTCCAACATTATGATTACTGCCAAACCTACTGCCCAAACACCTGGTCCCAAAACCATGTTTTGAGCTTCTTTTTAAAAGAGAGGAGGGATGAAGCCAACCTAATCCCTTTAGGGAGAGCATTCCACAGGGAGGGGGCCACCACCGAGAAGGCCCTGTCCCTCATCCCTGCCAAATGCACTTGCGAAGAGGGCGGGACAAAGAGCAGGTCTTTCCCGGATGATCTTAAATTCCGAGGCGGGACATAGAGGGAGATACAGATAAGCTGGGCTGGAACCAGTGGAGCTGACAGAGCGGAGGGGTGGTATGTTCCCTGTATGTCGCTCCAGTTAGTAATCTGGCTGCCACCCACTACTTAATCTTAACTTCTTACATCTCACAAACCATCCCTATTCATGTTTGAATAAGCTCACCTATGTCTGCCCAACATGGAACAATAGGGATTTTTTTCTAAGATGAACAATACACAAGTAATTTATGTATTGTAGTCCAAAAAATTAGTGGGGGGGGGGGAACTCATTCAAAATAGAAAAGAATCAGGTCAAGAAGAATTATCACAGTTGATCAGTATCTTTATACACTGGACATTATTTTACAGATGACCCTTGGCACTTGGAATACTACACTACCCTTGGAACCAGCAATGGAAAAAGACTAAGAGGGAGGACTTGCTAGTATAATCGGCACCTTCCATATAAGTCAGTGGTTCCCAACCTTTTTTTGACCAGGGACCACTCTCCAACATTAGTACCAAAATCAGTTTTTGGTCAACTTTAGATTCAGTTTGGTTATTTGAGGTGCTGATTCAGAAAATTGCATTGGATAGACCACATCAGCTCTAGTTTCTGATTACAGGACGTATGCCATCCAGTTGTCGCTATCTGCTCACCCACAGAAAACCATATTTAATAAGCCTTGGCACTATAAGAGAGTTTTGCGAGACCAGTCACACTCGTTGCAATGGTGTAGTAACAGTGAGGCCACAGACCATATTTTCGTTTTTGCGGACCACTGGTGGTCCATGGACCACAGGTTGGGAACCACTGATATAAGTAGAAGAATGAATCTACTCAGGGTGTTTTTCTGAAAGTTAATGGAGATATCAAAGATGTTGAACATATCTGTGGGATTGGCTTCAGTACCTTGGAAAGACTTTTTAAACTTCAGGTTAAATACTGGGACTCATTCACTCTCCCACTGTTATAGCAATCACCCAACACCGCTGGCATTTCCATTTCAGCCAGAGCTTTTAACATCAATGGGGATGTTTATCTTTTGCAGTTTCAGTGGTGGGGAGGGGTGTCACCAAAATATAATTATTCTACTCAACCTGCCCTAGGTAATACTGCTTCTTACTCCAAACATTCACTTCTATTGATATGCCCAAGGGCCCTTCCAGACAGGCCTTATATTTCAGGATCTGCTCCCAGGTTTTCTATTTATCCCAGATTATCTGGCAGTGGAGATTTATATAATCCAGTTTAACACAGAAAACCTGGGATCAGATCCTGGGATATAGGGTCTGTCTGGAAGGGCCCTTAGTCAACTGATAGACAAACAGTAGCCTTCCATTTGTTCTGGATACATCTACTACTAACCTTACACCATTGGCTTATGTTCGGATTGATGAGATTTGCAAGCCAAAAACCTCTACACTGCCACAGTTGCCCAGAATTTCCTTAATCAAAATCATTTCAAATTTACTTTTGCAGTACTTTGCAGGCCAAGGGTCATGAATCTTTAGACCGCCTAATGTTTTGGACTATAGCTACTAGTGGCTGTAATGCTAGCAGAGGCTTCCAGGTCTTAAAAACTAAAACTTTGCAAGCAATCTTCTCTGAATCTCGCAGCCAACACAACCAATACCTGTTGGGGAAAGTTCAAGTATTTTAGCCCAAAAATACATATTTCCCAAATATTAATTTCCGGGTGAGGCTACCTTTTTTTGCTGATCGCTAGTGGTCCCTCTCCTACATATGTCCACTTCCAACTTACTTCTGTTCTTTCTGTTTTTCTCCAAAAAACTATTTTAGCCAAGATGCCAGGGAGAAGGTGGGCAACTCTAATATAAAACACAAACTACAAATGTAAAAAAGGTTGGCTTCCTCAGCAAAATTATCAGTCAATATTTTATTGTAATGGTTTGAACATTTGGAAACTAGCACATTTTTGTGACAAAATATGTGAAATGATGCAGTGATGTTATTAGAAAATGTGGAAAATGATGCAGTGGTTTCTGCAAAGGTGGAGGACTTTACTATAAAATGCCACTACCCTGTTCCATTTACAGGTTCAGGGACATCAGCAACTTAATGGCATAATGATTCTTGAAAATGTCCTGCTGCAAGCATCATGCAACTGTGATGCTTCAGCAATGTGAGCTCCTGAATCTGCATCTCCAGGTGAAAGATGTAACATTGTCCTCCCACCGTGCTGCTTCTTCTGTGTAATTATTATCTTTCAGTTTCACAAAGTAAGAGTACTTTTAAAAAAAATAGTTCTTTTACTGTGAGGGGAGAGTGGGAGTGGAGGACAGTCCCACCTTTTGACATCACCAACATGCCAGCACAGAAGCACTTGGCATTGCACCAGGTAGGTTATGGTGCTGTGGCACAATCAGAAGCAATAGATGGACCAGCCGTGGATATTGCATAGCTTCAGTGCCAGTTTGCCACCTTCAAGTGATCAAATCTTTAATGGAAATCTGTCATTGTTCCCATATTCTTGCATAATGTGCTTGGGAATGGAATATTGTGCTATTGCCATGATGTAAGCACAGAGTCATCCTGACAGACTTATTAACATTTTAAGCCACATGATGGATAATTACAGGTGGGAAAAAATTGTTCTCCATGTGGAATACAACCCCAACATGGGTGCTCTTTTTTGTCTCAGTGATTTGTTTAAATGAGGCAAAACTACCACGATGCTGCTTCTATATCAGGAGTATGTGAGAGGGGAAAAAGTTTGTAAAAGTTCCTTCCATAAACATTTTTCTAAAATGTTTACTGAAAAACCTTCTGCATTTCCTTTATCATTAAAATGTCCCTCTTAAGTTGCCTTTCAGAAAACTACCTCTAGGAGAGAATGCCTCTAGAACATGGCCATATAGCCCGAAAAAACCTACAACAACTCAAATCTGTTATGTTCCACATTTGGCATGAGATTAACAACACGAGCTGGGTTAGTAACAAAAACTGGACACCCGCCATAGATGTGAGAATAACGCTTCCATAAAACTAAAATAGGTTGGATCTCAAGAAACATGGGTTGAAGGGAAAGAGACACTCAACTTGTTCCTCATATACCTGTATGAGAATATTCGCAGTGTTATGACTTGTAAAAATTTTCTCCCATTTCTTGCTTGGTGCACACACTTGAACAAGCTCAGCACTCAGCATAGAATAACCATTATCGAAGTTTATTTCTTCTATTCTTGTACCACATTCTCTGTCATGTGTGAGACATAAAGTGTTGAAGATGCTTTCCACGTGCAGAAGGAGAGATACACATTTGGATCCAACCCAATGTTGACAGGTAATATTTTCCCCCTTGACAATGGCATCAATCCAAAAAACAACTTTAGGCATGTCCAAGAGTTTCAGCAGGCTGTATGTGGATCTGTGATTAGTTTGTGTTTTCTTTGAACAGTACACCTCTACTGTTGTCATATCCCTGTTTTGGAAAATGATAATATCCATTTCGAATGGTATTTTTCTACATGACAGGAGGATAGGGCTACCTGATTTTTCAGAAACACAAGGTTAAAGGCCCACCATCAGGACATGGAAGTGACTGAATTGGTTGTTACAGCTTAGCCTCTGTATCAAGAATAACTACTTCCTCTCACTGGGGAAGGGGAGAGGCATGCATAGTTCCAGATGTTCTTGGACTGCATCTTCCATCATTTTTCAACAAAGGCTATGCTGACAGGGTAATAGAAATTACAGCATAATAACTTCTGGAGGGCTTAACATTGTCAATCCCTGGATTCAAGTGTCATCATTGTCTTGCAGTTTTCATACAAGGAAAGAGATATTTCAGAGGTTTTTTTTAAAAAATGAATCTGTCTTGTTATTGTCCACAACAAAGATTTTATGTAACATCTGCTGATTGTCATAGCTAAATGTAATCATCTCCTTCTATCTACATCTAACAATATATTATCCAGTCTCTTGCAACCTCATCAGACGGGGTGAATTTGGTGGCATGTACCAATTTGCCTATTCTTTTATGACGGAGCCCTCCAGCTCCCATCACTATGATGGACTGCAACTTCTGGTGGGGCTCTGTTGTAAAAGAGAATGTGAACCAAAACATGTTTCCCGTGTTGCCTTGGATCAACAGGATGGGGGGGGGGGGAAGCCAGGTGGCGGATGCTTCCCCCCATGGGATGGGGACTCAGGTTAGTCGGGCAATGAGTTCCCCACACCCCCAGATGGGCACCACCGAAATTGCCATGATCCATGGTGATTCTGGCAGCACATTTGACTTGACGAGTACAAAAAACTAGTTTCTGCAAGTAACACATTTTATTGACCTATAGGAATATGCTGACTTTTTCTTTTATAAATCTGAAATCAAGCCAGCCTGATTTGCCACCACTTGTAGATCCCTACTGCTATGGAGTGAAACATGTGTCTGTTGTGAGACTTGTAAAGATTTATACCTGTAAGATGCTCTGATGTTGCATCATTGATTTTGGATGCATGTGATGTGGAGTCAAAATGTCACAGTGACACACTTCTTTTCCACAAATAGAATAATACAGTGCACTATGCCTTATGAAAGACTTGGAATTTCTTGAAGTATGTAGGCCTCGGGGATGAAATATGCACACCTGTGTGAAATCCAAAACAAAAATACCAAGTAGCCAATAAAACAGAATTAAAAATGATTATATGGGCTTTCTGTACTTGTAACTTCTCCGTGTTCACAGAATTTCTCTTTCCTGAAACCCTTATCTTGGGGAAGATCTGGGGTGGCAAATACCAGATGGCTCCTAGTCCTCCAGAAGCTAAAGAAGTGGGAGTTTTGACTGTCCAGCTGTACTGGACTTAATTCAGTGCCTCTGAATGGCCACCCTTACCAACCCTTTCTGTTATCACCATCATGGCTAGTGGACATTAATTCTCACTTGGAGTTACGCTGGCCAGAGTGCCAGAGTGATGCAGGGAGAAATGGGATGTGGAAGAGGAGGAATTGCCACCTTATTTCCCCCTTCCTTTCTCCAATCATCTCATTATTCCAGATGGCATCATACAGGCAATAAGGGATGTCACTAGCCATGCTGTGCCTGCTAGCCACTGTAACAGCAAAAACTGGGAGAGCATGTGTCAATCACGGAAGAAGGGATGGTGAGTGCCATCCTGTGTCCTTGGGCCACCCAACTCTGGGGAATTTGGGGTGGCCATGTAAACAATTGCAGTCAGTTCTGTTTTGGAACTGGCCAAATTTTCTACATTGGCCCAAAAGCACAGTGTGCTCTAGGGAGAATTTGGAGCCACCCATGACTTTCTTAATGTGTATCAAGACCATGCTAAGAGACCTTGGACCATATTAATCTGAATCAAGTCCATGCATCATGCAGCCACCACATAAGTGATTAACAAACAAACACACACACACACACACATTTTGTGATAATGGATCGATGTAGATGTACCATACATCTAGACTCGGAATAACTTGGGATGTACAGGATCTAGCCTTGAGGAGCCACAAGTAGTTATCCATCTGAGCTACTTTGAAGTGATAAAGCCTGAAAGAGGAGACTAATATATGCCACTTTGGGCTCTTTGGAAGTGACATAAATAGGTATTGGAATTAATAAACCTTATCTGTAATTTCATTCTCTAAACACAGACTGGTGCCCATGCCATGTTAAAGTACTTGTGCCAAAGGATCTCAATTTCTGACATCTCCTTGGCTGGAGATCTCTTGTGGCTCTATTCTAGCATAAGCAAAAGTTATATTATCTTAGAGGTGAGTACTGACTGAACTTTCAGAGAATGCTGGCCTATTAATCTCAGCAACCCTAGCTAGTTTAGCCATCATGGAGGAACACTGGGAGTTGCAATCCAACAACATTTGGAGGAATGCCTCTATGCTAAGGGAAAAAATGTGTCTCCATTTTGTTCGATGGAGTGTATCACTCAAACTGTATCTGAACCTCTGTATAAATAGAGCAGGGGTCCCCAAACCAAGGCCCACAGGCCAGATGTAGCCCCCCAAGGTCATTTACCCATTCTCAACCCTAAAATTTAGATTTTGGGGCACAACCTCTGAGGATGCTTGCCATAGATGCAGGCGAAACATCAGGAGAAAAAGCTTCTAGAACATGGCCATATAGCCCGAAAAATCTACAACAACCCAAAAGGTAATGCTTTCCCTAACAAGGGTACTTTGGGGAAATGTTTCTTTGTAAAGCTGGGAACAAATGTCATCACATTAGATAATTGGCCAAACATCTGGATCATAGCCAAAAATGATCTTCACCACCACCTCCTGAAAACTTGAAAAGAATGTTGGGCCCCATGCTTAAAATACTCAAGGAATGCTCTATTCTACATTTGAAGCCAAAATAATGTGATGAGAACAGTGGCTTCCCAGAATTTAAGTGTAGCATTCAGTTGAATTAAGTAAATATGATGAAGTGGTCACGCTAAGGCTGAAAAGGTCTGATCCCTGGAAGGAAGTCCCAGTGTCAGTGGGATTGGAAAAAGTGGTTTATACATTGAGGAGGGAGGGACAGAGATAGCCTCAGATGCTCTCTCTGAGCCCCTGCAGATCCCTCCTTACAATCAAGCTTTGACACTGGGATAGGCAAAGATGTTGAATCATAATGCCTATGTTGAGCCTATGATTTAGGTAGAGTAAGGAAGCCTTGCACCCAGTTACCACACAATATTTCACTCTCCTGGGTCTAATAATAAAGAAGGGGTGAGGGAATACCCAAATAAAGTGTGCTTCTCCTTCTGCCTTGTTTGTACAAGCTCAGCAAGCCTTCAGCGGGGGCTAGTGGTAAATGTTGTCATGGTCATTGGCACAGCTCCTGTTACTAAGCCTTCAGGGAGACTCTCAAACTGCAGGCAGCTGTGTTGATCCATATCGACAAACTGGTTCCAGTAGTTTTCATTTCCACCAGAGGCTGTTGTAAAGCTGCTGATTCAAATAACCATGAGCTCTAGAATACTTTGCATTTCAACAGAGGTTGCTTATAGGGGGGAATACACATACACATAATCCTTGTCGGCTGCTAAACCTAATGAGAATAAGGAAGTCCCAGGTGGTGGTGGTGCAGGTGGCAGAAGGTATGATTGTCTCTGCCAATCATCAAGTCCTGGCACATTCACCTGGTGTGCCATAGCTCTGTAGAAGAACATCTAGGAGTGAGCATATTACACCAATACTAAAATCACTCTGCTGGTTGCCAATTAGTTTCTGGGCCAAATACAAAGTGTTGGTTATGACCTTTAAAGCCCTACTTGGTTTGGGTACAGTATCACCTTCTCCTTTACATTCCACCCTGGACACTAAGGTCCTCTGGGAGACATTTACTTCGGCCAGGAAGAAGCCAACTGGCAACTGTTATCCAGGTAACCCTTTCATCACCCACCCCTAGACTGTGAAATGACCTGCCAGAAGGGATTCAAAAACTAAATTAGCTGTCAAAATTTAAGAAACAATAAAAGACCCATCTCTTCCGACAGGCATATGCAGTCAATTGTAAACTATGCATTTTAACTTTACATTTTATTGGTGTTTTAATCTTTGTTATATGCATTTTACCTTTGTTCTGTGCATTTTGACAATCTGTGTTTTATGTTGTACCCTACCTTGAGCCATAAGGAAAGGTGAGTAACAAAAAATGATGGTGATTGTGATTTTTTGTGTGTGTGTGTGTCAGGAGTGACTTGAGAAACTGCAAGTCGCTTCTGGTGTGAGAGAATTGGCCATCTGCAAGGACATTGCCCAGGGGATGCTTGGATGTTTTTGATGTTTTATCATCCTTGTGGGAGGCTTCTCACATGTTCCCGCTTGAGGAACTGGAGCTGATGGAGGGAGCTCATCCGCACTCTCCCCAGATTCGAACTTGCGACCTGTCGGTCTTCAATGATTGTGATGGTGATTCCCAAAAGGCAAACCTGGGCTCAGAAAGACTACTCTGCATTCCTCAGCCAGGCTACAAGGACATGGTGATTGAGAAAATTTGGATTAAGCGTTGTAGTCCAAAAGCTAACCTTTTGAAAGCCGTAGGTCAAACTAGACTAGTTTTGAGAGGTATTGTGATAGCTAGTGGTTCCCATGTCGATGAAGCACTAAATCCATGCCAGATTTTAATCCAGATTTTAAAGGTGCTATCAATTATGCTGAATCCTACTCCTACAATTGCCCAGTGCTTTGCATTGATTCTTCAAAGATATTCAAAATTTGGAGTGGGTTCACTGGCCTACAGACAGAACCACAGTTAGCATTGGAGAGGTCTCTGAAACAAGATCTCTCTTTTTCTGAAATATGAAAGTAGCAAAGGAGGTGGAAGAATGGGAGTGAAGCCATCACAGAGCTAACACAGAAGACATCTTAATCCTTTTCACTGAACTCCCCCACCACCACCACCCTGGAAGCTCCCGTTTGCTCTCTGGAGCAAACAAACATACAGGTATCCATGTGGTGCTTTGTCTGCTTTGCTTGCAGAGCAAATAACAGTTTGAGGAGACAAAGTCATTTAGGGAAAGGAGAGAGGGAGTAGTGTTTTTTTTAAAAAAAAATTCTCCAGCACTGCAGCCTCCATGTGTGCTTCTACTTTGAGAGATTTTAGCTACAGGTCTCCCCGATCCCAAAACAGGATTGCAGTAAAAATGTCTACCACCCATGGGTCTGTCCTGAGAAGAGGAAAGATCAGTTCTTTGGACTACAATTCCCTGAATATCCTTGCTGCATCTACTAGTGATATTCTAGTGATTCCAAAAGATCATTAGCTATTCCTACAGCAGATTTCCTGGAGTTGGCAAGAAGCATCAGGGAAGGTCATGCAAGTGTAAATGTCAGAAGAAGCCCTGGGGCTAAAGAGCTAAGCTGCCTTGGTTGCTTGGGAATAGAGGACACTTGGCACCTTTCCTGCTAGAGCTCCAGGTGCTATGAGCCATCAGGATTACTCTATCTTATTCTGAGTGTCTCCATCTCTAACATGGGAATGATACTTGCCTGTCTCCCATGGGTGTGGGGTGAGACATTATTATTAATGTGCAAAGCACTTGGAAAGCTTCACATCAAAGGTGTCTTTCAAATGCAAAGCATTAGTATTCTGTTAGCAGTAAGTAGTTTTTAATATTAGATCTCTGCAGAGAATTTCACAGTGCCCTTTCAGTGAAACCTGAAAGAGGAAAAATTTGCAACATGAAACTCACGCAAAAGCGGAATAGCAAAAGAGGGAGTGCACTTTGCAAACCAGGGGTTGAGATGAGATGTGTCGCAGAACAAGTTCGTTGTTCCTGGAGATCAATTGGGTACTGTCACTTTTACTATATAGGACAGAAGTTGGAAGAAGTTATTTTGCACTACACTTCCTCACTGGCCATTCCTGGATTGGAATTTTAAAAGTTGCAGTACAATATGTAAATTGTTGAAGGCTTTCATGGCCGGAATCACTGGATTGTTGTAGGTTTTTTCGGGCTATATGGCCATGGTCTAGAGGCATTCTCTCCTAACGTTTCGCCTGCATCTATGGCAAGAATCCTCAGAGGTAGTGAGGTCTGTTGGAACTAGGCAAAGGGGTTTATATAAAAAAACCTACAACAACCCAATATGTACATTTTCTGGGGTCCTTTTTCACTCTGCCTTTTTGTTTCTCTTCTGCCCCAATCGTCCCATATTTTTGTCTTTGGAGATTGCAACCCAATGTTCCTTACTTCGTATGGCATTTTGGAGGTTGAAGAGCTGTTAAAGGGAAGATTTGAGTATCAAACTAGTCCAGGGTCCTCATATGGATTGGAGGTCCATCAACTTATTTTTCTCAGAAATAAACATGGCAGCCTTATTTATTTATTGAAAAGGTGATGAGTACAGGCTTTCCTGCATATAATATATATATAGGTGTTGTCATTAGCTGGGCAAAATCCAGGTACTTCACCATAATAAGTAACCTAGTAGGAGAAGTAGAAAGGTGATCCCAATGGCAATGCAAATAAATATCCATTTACACCTTATATTGCTTCTGTACAAACCTGGAAAGCTAGGGTTGTAAAGCCACAGAAGGTCCAACCAGTAAAGGGTTATCACTCCAACATGAGAAAAACTGTGGAGATGGAGGACAAGAACAGAGAAGGTAAAGGCAAATCCTTTTCTTACAATTTGAACATCAGAGGTAAATATCCAATGGCAGCTGTTGACATCACTGTTGGTGGAGTGCCAAATCTGCGCTATGTTTTAATTTGGACTTTAAAGGAACTGTTTTTAAATTCTATACCTTGTCCTCAAAATATTAGCTCCCATGATTGCTCCTTTAAAAATAGGAGCCCCCAGTGGTGCAATGGGTTAAACCCTTGTGCCGGTAGGACTGAAGACTGACAGGTCGGAGGTTCAAATCTGGGGAAAGCATGGATGAGCTCCCTCTGTCAGCTCCAGCTCCCTGTGAGAAAAGCCTCCCACAAGAATGGTAAAACATTGAGACATCCGTGCGTCCCCTGGGCAACGTCCTTGCAGACTGTCAATTCTCTGACAAAAGAAGTGACTTGCAGTTTCTGAAGTCACTCAAAAATACATTTAAAAATCAAAATAAAACCCCAAGTATTCTCCCATTGTCATGGAAGCCACCACTGTAGAAACACACACGCGCACACATAAATATTTAAGTTTTCAAGCACACCGAAATTATACAGACACAAGAAGAAATAGAAACAGAGAAATAGACATTAAGAGGTAAAGCAAAACAGTTAAAAGGTAAAAAACAAAGAAGGAAATTATTCTGCTCTTTCTTTCAACAGTATGTAACATTTAAATTATTTCAAGGCTGTCAACACACAAATCCAACAGTTCTCTCCTTTCCATCCCTTGTTTCATTATTTCTCAACAACCAAAAATATTTTTCTTCTTCCCAAGATTAGCATATCTAGCATTAAAATACCAATCAATCAATCATTATCTTTCTATATTCCTGTCAGACATATGAGCCATTATATCATATCACACTGTAAGAAGTAGTATTCCATTTTCTCACCTTTGATACTAACACAACTGCTTACTGGTATAGTTATAAAGCACTAACCGCTATCAAGTAAAACTGTAAATCTCTTACACATAATATCACTATAAAGTCCAGTCTATTCTTAAAATCTCTCATTGCTCTAATTTTTTCCTTTATGTTTGAACTCCCAACATTTCTAGAAAATTCCATTTTATAACATCCTTTTCGCAATCATATCCACATCCAGTTCTCATTGTCTTGTTTCTGTAACCAAAACTCATAACCTGATTTCAAACATTATTTTTTCTATTTCATTTCAAATCTAACTCTTGTCTTCCATCCCAGCCAAGACTTCCCCAATCTTCTCAGATGGCCTTATTTACAACTTGCTGTCATTTGCATCTATTTCTAGCATTAATTATCCTGACACAGAATACTTTCCTTTCTCAACTTTCCCTCACCCCACTCCTCAGTCAAAGACTAATCAATTCATTAAATCAACTTGGGTTCATTCTTCCATCTATGTAGATTCACTACATATTGATTCCAGATTACCTCCCCCATCTTTCTCTGCTTGCTCTCAAATTCCAATTTTTCAATACAGAACTTCTTGAATCCTCTTCTCCTTAGTTTTCCAGGCTATCTTTTCCATTAGATCAACTTGAATTTTTCCTTATCTATCATTTCCAGATTAGCCCTTCATTTCTCCCATTACATACCCCAACAGTTCTGCCTTGATTCTAGCAGTCTCCTGTCTCAGATCTTCTTTTATATTTTCTCACAATCTCTAGTCTCATCAAAGAACAAATCTACACCAACAACACTTGTAGAAAATCCTAGGAAAGTTTCATCTTTGTTCAATCCAACAATTACACAGTTAGCAGTCAAACGGTTGTTTTGCTGCAACTTGGTTACAGCAGGTCTTACCAGCTTCAAAGAGATGATGCCTTCTCTGTCATTACTAAAATGCAGTTCAGTCATCCAATCCATATACAAAAATGCATGCTCTTAAATCCTTTTCTATGTTCCTTTAGGCATGTCTACCACCAATCCTTTTGTTTAATTCCTTATATTATAGGGTAGACACAACTTACTCAGTTCTTGGTTGCAAGAAGGAGGTGATTTGGCAAGGTTTCTGTTGGACCATTTTTACCATGAATTCTTCACTTATCAATTTTATTTAAGGATTCAAGGAAGCAGGTTGCTGTCTTAATGTTCATCAGATCCCTCAGATCAAAGCAGGTGCTCTTCACAGCTTGAACAAAGAGATAGCTTCCTTGGCCCTTTCACATTCACCCATGAGCAAATGCAGTTTTCCTGCCAGAAGGCCAGGCATATTTCTGGGAAAAAACCATGGATGGATAAAAAAGGAATGGGCAGATGTAGATATAGAAACTCATCTGCACACACTAGATCAAATTCCTATTAAGAAATGGAAAGTTGATGAAACTTCTTTTAGTTGTTTGCTACATGTTGATAGTGTGTATGTGTGTGCCTTCAGGTTCCTTGTTGACGTGTGCTAATATCTTGAATTTTACAGGGGTTTAATATGAAAGGAAAACTCAAAGGTTGTTTTAGTTCCTTTGAAATATCTTCTATAGCTACTGGTATTCATTGACAGACTCCTAGCCAAACAGGGTTGACTCCAAATAGCTTCCAAGAACGGGTAGGATCTGGTAATTTTAGGGTATCTAGGCTCATTGATAATATTTTTTGTCTTGATTGGATCAAAGAGCAGATGTCTCAATTTTAAAAACATCCTGATAGAGTAAAAATAAATCAGTCACTCAAAATCCCACTATGAATAACAATCAAGTTCTAAAACCACACTCCTCAGTGAAAGTATTTTACTTTAAATGTAAAATGGAGGGGGAAGAGTTAAAAGAGAGAAATGGCCATATCATACACATAAAGCTTTTGAACTTGGTACAGACTCTTCGCACCAGGGCAAACTTGGAAACCCATCTTTCTGCCAACTGAATAGGTCGAATAAGGAAGTGTTTGACCTGTGAACATATGTGCTGACTTGGCAGCCCAGGCTCTTTCTGCTCTGCAGCTATACCAAAGTGAGGAGGAGCCCTGAGAAGCTTCAACTTCTTTCCTTAAGGCTAAGAGGGAGATGGCACTAACACTTTAGTTTCTCCGTGCAAATGAAGTTTGGCTAGGCATCTACCTGCTAGAATGGGCACGTTTCCATTGAAGATGGAGCTGTGCCCATTTTCTGATTAGGATCTAGCCCACTGTCTCGTCTGTTATGAAAGACTGAAGGCTGTAAAAGGGTTGTGTAATGATTTAATGTATTAAGCTTGCTTTGTGTGGTTTGTTATGCCAAATGCCAGGTTGGGTTGCCTAGCTGTACAGTAGTAAGCTGAAGGAGTAGCTGAAAGGATGGGACAGCAGAGGATTATTCAGGACTGTTTCTCAAAAACAAACACAATCCAGGTCCATTTGAGGGTACATTTTTTCTCACACAGTTGGGACACATGGAAGTACTTTGTTGGTTACATAGGGCACATTTTTACATGCAAAAATAAATTATCTGTAAATTTAACCACATATATTTTTGTGCAAATACTGCAAGAGATTTCACTAATTGCAAAGGACCTTACTTCTGCCACTATTCTTCCCTGACAAGGTTTCTTGAACATTCAGAAATGTTGGACTTCATCAGACGAACAGGACGGAAAGTGTTCAGAAGAGTAGCAAAACTAGGCGTGGATTTCCAGAAGTTCCTGAAACCAAATTTCTGGAAATGGGATGAGAAATGGGGCTCAAACTGACTTAGCCAAAACAGACTACATGGTGACCGAAATTGGCTGCTTTCGGTTGCTTTCAGGAACGCCTTGACAGTAGCCATGTGGGGAGGGGAGATGTTCCCCCTTAGCCTTAGCCTGAGTCAATCAGATCAAGAAAGTGGATCACTTGTCTTTTTGCTAAGCTGATCTATATATACCAGGATCTCCATTTTGCTGTGGTGTCCTAGTGTTTGAGAGAGAGATCATGCGCTACCTAGCTCCATATTGTATCTCAGTGTTGTTGCTGCTTAGGATCGCTTTTTTACTCAATTCCAATCTTTTTTTATTTAAAAACTTACTTCTCTAAAAATATTGGTTTTCAAACATAACTCCCACAATCATTTCCCACATAATTTCCCACAATCACTTTTTAAAATGGTATTCTGTTAATCTTATCTATTGTAGTGTTTTTCTTCTATGGGACATGCTGCTTGTGGATGATGGCATCTTTCATTATGTTGACAACCATGTAGAAATGCAAAAGTTTAGGAACAATATTTGTTTTCATTAATTAAAAAAGCTCTAAAAAATTTCCCATAAATTGTGGGACGTGTGGATCTTTATGAATGTTGGCAGGAACAACGCCCTGCTGCTGCTCCTATATTGTTGCAGTGGAGAAATTCCAGGGTTCTTTGGATTTTTTAAAAAAGGCATTTTATTTCTAGAAAATCAGTGGATAACCCATACATTCTGAAACTTGGGGGACTAGCAGCTGTAAATGTGTCCTCCAAGTGTGGCCATTTCCATCCCGATAGCCCTAATAATGATGGAAAGGGGAGCCTCTGAAGTTCACCCATTGCCACCAATGAGCCGGATCTTCCCGGAGCAAAAACAGAATTTCTGGCTGACAATATTTTCCCCCTCCTGATTTTGGGAAGTTACCCAAAAATGGAATGGAGGCTGAAAATTGGCACTGAAAACTGCATGGATTTTTTTCCAAATTGCAGACCCCTAGTGGAAACCATCTTACCCATTTTCTCCCGGCAAGATCTTTCTTCGGAGACGGCTAGCCATCCCTCAACCTTTCCCTGTCTTCTTCCTGCTTTTCCTCACTCCCCCCCCCCACTTCCCCCCCACCCACCTGACTCCTGAGAATAGAGTGTTCTCTCCATTTTTACATGCTGGCAAGATGGAGTCACACAGCCAGCTATTAGAAGTGGTTGTATGTCATGGGATGACCTCTAAGGGACTTCGTTTTGTCAGCGTGTGAAAATTTAGAGAAAACAGGAGGCGGGGAGAGATCCGTGTGATGAGGTCCTTTTTCCCAACAGGAAAATTATCATGCAATGAATATTCTTTCTATCCCTACCTGATGTGCTGAGTTGTCTTTGGCTTTGCAATGACAAAATGGGTGGTTTGTGCTCCATCTCCATCTCTATTTTACCTCATTGCTTGCAATATCTTTTTATCCATTAGTGTTCTGAGAAATGAACCGCTAACCTTTTCTAGTTATGGGAAAGAATTGTGTCACTACGTACCATTGTGTTTCCATACAATATTTTGGGAGTGGATGCATATGTAAACACGTTGTTGCCGCTGCTATTACTCCGGTGCATAATGAACATATGGGGGGTAAAGAAGGAAAGGAGTTCTTCCCTGTTATTGAAATCTTATTTTGGGAACTCAGATGTTGCTGTAATTTCTATGAAGCTGAATGCAATCTCTAACTGGCAAGTGAGCAATATCTTTTTGTTCCGGTCTAAAAAGTGCACATTCATAACAATTCTGTATCTTTTCCTTGTCCTGAAATCATGAGCAACAGGCAGAATATGTGTCTTTTAGTTGACTGTAATTTCACGGGATAAGTTATAACTAATCGACACAAATACAACTTTACTTTCAGAAAAAGGTAATTTAATTTGGAGTACTAGATCATGGAATTAAGTGTTTATTTCATTTAGTTGAAGCTCTATATAGATGTTTAGTGGGAATAATAGATAGCCTGCACTACATTAAGTTAAAATCTAATTTCTAGTCCAGCCTCATGAAGCCTGCCATGAGCACCTAGTGAAACAGACCAGAATGCTTTTCAAAGAGTTCATAGAAAAGTATTAATTGTAGGTCACTAAATTCAGCTATCAAATATTATTCCAGTACTGAGTTTTGAATTATTGATCTTCCTTTCTGAGAGCCCTTCACACAGTCATATAACCCAGATTATTAAGGCAGAAAATCCCACAATTTTGTTTGTTGTGTCGGGAGCTACTTGAGAAACTGCAAGTCGTTTCTGGTGTGAGATAATTGGCCGTCTGCAAAGATGTTGCCCAGGGGACGCCTGGATGATTTGATGTTTTTATCATCCCTGTGGGAGGCTTCTCTCATGTCCCTGCATGAGGAGCTGGAGCTGATAGAGGGAGATCATCCGCCTCTCCCCGGATTCGAACCTGCGACCTGTTGGTCTTCAGTCCTGCCGGCACAGGGGTTTAACCCACTGCACCACCGGAGGCTCCCACAATATCTGCTTTGAACTGGGTTATCTGAGTCCACACTGTCATATATTCCAGTTCAAAGCAGAAAATGTGGGATTTCATTCAGCTGTGTGGAAGGGGCCTAAGTTGATTTACTTTCCCCAATTTAAACATATATTGTACAAAAACTGTGGTCTGCAAAGAAACCTACAAATGAAAAAAAAAACCTATTAACCACCCAGGCTGAAATAAAATGTGGAAGTTCATAGATTACCAAAAAGTTAAAATATAAAACAATTTTTTAAAGATAAAAGGAACTACATTTTAAAAGACCTTAACATTTAAATTGAAGCGAACACAATACTAATTGGTATGTGTAGTGTAGGAAGACCAGACAACATTACATTTAAGTTGTAATCCTATTTCCTGTTATTAGTAACAAACGTTCATTACAGATGCAATCTGTAAGTCTGTACACAGGCCTAAATCCAATTGCTAGTCCCAACTAGAATAGACC
>NW_026844366.1:203159717-203723275 GCF_025583915.1 Anolis sagrei ordinatus | reverse complement strand
CAAACGTTCATTACAGATGCAATCTGTAAGTCTGTACACAGGCCTAAATCCAATTGCTAGTCCCAACTAGAATAGACCCGACTGAATCAAGTGCTGAACAGTAAATTGACACATATGTAAATCCCTTTAATTTAATAGGTCTACTCTGAGTTTGGCCAGAAATTAAAGTGATGCCACAGTGTGGAAATGTATATGGAGTGCAAATAATGTAAAAGAAAAGACATGTAACCTTTTCCGTTCATATGGGAAATTAAAATTTGCATATAGAATGAGGTGATTGAAAATGTCATATCCTAAATGTAAATACTAGGTGGTTAAGCATATTTGACAGAAAATCCAACAACACACACAGGATATTGGAACGCAAGGGAGTGGAAGGAATTTTGTAATGAACATGAGAAAACATGTTAACCCTGATGTTGTCTTTTAAAATATGGTATTAAAATGTTATAACAAAATACGTATAAATCATTTATCTTTGGGCTCATGTTCTGCCTACCCTTACATTGTCAACTTTCTTCTCCAGGCTCTTGGACTGTTGTCTGCCTTCAGAGCTCATGTATTGGCTCACAGTCACAGTTACACCCTGCATTCCCTGGAAATCCCCATGAATGACAATTGGCCCAGCTAGAAGGGAATACACTGCTATACCTGCAAAAGTTACTCTAGTTCGCAGCCTCAGAAATCTTAACACCATCACTTTTCTTCTGCATGATTTTAAACATTTTTTTCCTGATGATGAAGCTTCTCAAGCTTTGAAACCTTGAATGATGTATTTTCTGCATTGTTGTTGGTCAATAAATGTATCTTACTTTTTGTGAATTTTGTTGTACTCTCAGGGTTAGCACAGCAGTTTAAACCACATGCTATAAAAGATCCTGTCTACTGGAAGGTTGGCAGTTCAAGCCCGGATCGGAGTGAGCTTCCTCTGTCAGCCCAACTTCTGCTCACTTAGCAGTTTGAAACAGTAATGTAAGTAGATAAATAGGTACCACCTTGAGTTCCCCTGCAGGAGTGAGAAAGGCAGGGTACAAATGAAGGCCATCCAGTCCAACTCCCTTCACCAGGGCAAGAAAACATAATCATAGAATCATAGAGTTGGAAGAGACCTCATGGGCCATCCAGTCCAACCCCCTGCCAAGAAGCAGGAATATTGCATTCAAAGCACCCCCAACAGATGGTCATCTAGCCACTGTTTAAAGGTCTCCAAAGAAGGAGTCTCCACCACACTCTGGGGCAGGGAGTTCCACTGCTGAACAGCTCTCACAGTCAGGAAGTTCTTCCTAATGTTCAGATGGAATTTCCTTCCTTGTAGTTTGAAGCAGCACACAATACACTTACCAGGCCAACGAGTGAGTATCACTCATAAAAACACTGAAAAACACAGAAGAAGAGACTTAAAAGCAGCAAAAAACAAGCTTGCTCCCTCTCCCTAATCAAAGCCCTCCTGACAAAGAGCCATACAGCCATAGATATAGATAGATAGATATGATTCACACACATACAGATATGGTATCATAGATTTGAGAGGAACCCCTAACAAAGGACAATTATATGTTGAATGTTCCAGAGTAGGCAAACCAGATAATCTCCACATCAAGACTGACAAAGAAACAGCCAGAAATACTGTTTACCCACAAGCATAAAGAAATTGTGTATATTAGAAACCAACACTTTCAAATTATTTACTTTCCAGATCACCAGACTGGGCCACAGCAATGCGTGGCAGGGGACAGCTACTCTATATAAATAAAAAAATGTAATTTTCGTTTGTGGGATTAATATAACTCAAAAACCACTGGACAAATTGACACCAAATTTGGACACAATGCACCTATCAGGCTAAGGAGTGATCATCACTCATAAAACACTGAAAAACACAGCAGAAGAGACTTAAAAAGCTGAAAAACAAAAATTACATTACAATCCATGCACAAAACCACTTATATATAAACACACATGTACACAAAAATAGAGACACACATATACACACAAAAAATGCATATACACAGACTGGGCCACAGCAACACGTTGCAGGGGACGGCAAGTATAATATAAATCTATATAAATAAAAATATAATGTTCATTTGTGGGATTAACATAACTCAAAAACCACTGGACGAATTGACACCAAATTTGGACACAAGACACCTATCAGACCAATAAGTGACCACCATTCATAAACATACTGAAAAACACAACAGAAGGGACTTAAAAAGCCAAAAAAGCAAAAAGATGCTACAGCACATACGCAAAAATGACTCCCCCTGGAAACAAAACACACAATAGTATATTTATTTATTTATTTATTTATTTATTTATTAGACTTGTATACCGCCACTCCCAATTTGGCTCGGAGTGGTTTACAACAGTAGATTAAAACAATACAACCAACTTTAAAATACAATAAAAATGAGAACAGACATAGTCCCGAGTTATTCACCCATCGAAAGCTTGTAGGAAAAGAAAGGTCTTACAGGCTTTCCGAAAAGCAAGTAGCTCTCGGATGGTTCGGGTTTCAACTGGCAAGGCATTCCATAAATATCCACACTCTCTTCCAGACTATAGCTCCCAGCATCCCCTAGACCCTTTAGGAGAGGAGGATGATTCAAATGCACTGCTTCCAAGATGGGAGCTTGGTTTTCTTTGAGAGCATCCCAATCCCTGCATATTTCCAATTTCCTATTCTTGGACTGCAACTCCCAGCAGTCCTCCAAATAGATAGATAAATAGATCGATCGATCAGAAGGACTGCTGGGAGTTGCAGTCCAAAAATAGTTAGAGAAGGGAGAAAGGGGAGAAAGAGAAAGGGAAAGAAAAGGGGGTAAAGAAGGGAAGAGGAAGAGAAGGGAGGAGAGAAAGAAAGAAAAAAGGTAGGAAGGAAGAGGGAGGGAAGGAAAGAAGGAGAGAAAGAAAGAAAGAAAGAAAGAAAGAAAGAAAGAAAGAAAGGAGAGAAAGAAAGAAAGAAGCTTGGCCACAGCAACACGTATATAATAAATAATAATAATAATAATAATAATAATAATAATAATAATAAATCTATAACTGGTGATAATATAGTGAATAATTTGCAGCTACTTTCACAAGAAAACCCCAGAAATGAAACCACCTGTTCTCACCTCCGCCATGAATAATTTGTTTGTAAAGCTAATGAATCTTAATTCCTTGTTTCAAACTCAGCCAACCCTCATAGACTCTGAATTATAATAGTAGTTCACAACAACTTCGCTAACTGGGTCAGAGTAAGAAAGAGTGACTAGCTCAAGGTAGGGATGTATATTTGTTTTTACACATTTGAATGAAAGATTTCTAAAGATTTCCATTTGAATAAGAGCAATAATGAGAATTTTTAATTTTTTAATGACCATGGTAGAATTTTGGGACTTATTTTGAAACAAGTTTGTAAAGCAGCTTTCCCCCACAAACATTGTTTTGTTTTGTTTTGTTTTAAAAAAACTCCTGTCAATAATAATAATAATAATAATAATAATAATAATAATAATAAATCCCACCACCATCTCCCCAAAGGGATTCGGGGCAGCTCACAAATCATAGAATCAGAGAGTTGGAAGAGACCTCATGGGCCATCCAGTCCAACCCCCTGCCAAGAAGCAGGAATATTGCATTCAAATCACCCCTGACAGATGGCCATCCAGCCCCTGTTTAAAAGCTTCCAAAGAAAGAGCCTCCACCACACTCCAGGGCAGAGAGTTCCACTGCTGAACAGCTCTCACAGTCAGGAAGTTCTTCCTAATGTTCAGGTGGAATCTTCTTTCCTGTAGTTTGAAGCCATTGTTCCGCGTCCTAGTCTCCAAGGAAGCAGAAAACAAGCTTGCTCCCTCCTCCCTGTGGCTTCCTCTCACATATTTATACATGGCTATCATATCTCCTCTCAGCCTTCTCTTCTTCAGGCTAAACATGCCCAGCTCCTTAAGCCGCTTCTCATAGGGCTTGTTCTCCAGACCCTTGATCATTTTAGTCGCCCTCCTCTGGACACATTCCAGCTTGTCAATATCTCTCTTCAATTGTGGTGCCCAGAATTGGACACAATATTCCAGGTGTGGTCTAACCAAAGCGGAAAAGAGGGGTAGCATTACTTCCCTAGATCTAGACACTATGCTCCTATTGATGCAGGCCAAAATCCCATTGGCTTTTTTTGCCGCCACATCACATTGTTGGCTCATGTTTAACTTGTTGTCCACGAGGACTCCAAGATCTTTTTCACACGTACTGCTCTCGAGCCAGGCATTGTCCCCCATTCTGTATCTTTGCATGTCGTTTTTCCTGCCAAAGTGGAGTATCTTGCATTTGTCCCTGTTGAACTTCATTTTGTTAGTTTTGGCCCATATCTCGAATCTGTCAAGATCGTTTTGAATCCTGCTCCCGCCCTCTGGAGTATTGGCTATCCCTCCCAATTTGGTGTCATCTGCAAACTTGATGATCCTGCCTTCTAACCCTTCATCTAAGTCATTAATAAAGATGTTGAACAGGACCGGGCCCAGGACGGAACCCTGCGGCTCCAAGATGTACTCCAAGATGCCGCAAAGCATGGAAAACAATGACAGCATAAATTTACACAGTGATTACACATAAAACATCACTTAATAAAATTTAAAATCCATAAAATGCAGCAGTACCTGCAGATAAAATGGCTGTCTTCAATTATCAATCCAAAGCGCCAGAGTGAAGCAAATTACAAAGTTCTCAAGTCTAACCATTAAATTCTAATAAAGGCTGAAGGCCTGTTTAAAAAGCCATGTTTTCAAATTAGAATGAAAAACTTGGTGCATGGGGTGTAACCTAATCTTTCTAGGAAGGGCATCCCAGAGTTGGGGGCCCACCACTGAGAAGGTCCTCTTGCTCGTCCCCACCAACCATGCTTGAGACAGAGGTGGGACCAAGAGAAGGGCCTCCCTGGCAGATTTCAGAGCCTGCGCTGGTTCATAGAAAGATAAGCGGTCTCGAAGATAGATTGGACCCGAAATGTATCGGGCAGTGGTTCTCAACCTGTGGGTCCTCAGGTGTTTTGGCCTACAACTCCCAGAAATCCCTGCCAGTTTACCACCTGTTAGGATTTCTGAGAGCCGAAGGCCAAAACATCTGGGAACCCACAGGTTGAGACCACTGGTATTGGGTCTGGAAACTTGTCGGAAGCCAGCAGAGATGCTTTAATAGAGGCATAGTATGCTTCCTATAACTAGCCTCTTAGAAATCTGTCTACACAAAATACAAGGTTTTGCATTAAAAGCATCATTTTGTTCATTACTCTAGGGACTGACATTTTGTAGGTGATGACCAAAATGTCATTCTTAAGTTTTTAATTATAAAGATACTATCACAATTAATGCCTTCATAGAATATGTAGTAGTAGTAGTAGTAATAGTAGTAGTAGGAAGCACTGCTTTCTCCTGTAGACAAAACCAGATCACAACCTAAGATTACCGTTTTTTTGTGTATAGGTTGACCTAATATAGAAGTTGAGGCCAGGTTTTGGTACCAAAAGTATGGAATTTGATATGACCTTTAGACTAATCAAGAGTCATTCTGTGGAGAGGGGAAACCACCAATTTCAGCTAACAGCTACTGCTGTTATTTACCCTCCTAACCATTCAGAAAGATTAGTGAGGGGGCACTGCAGTCAAATGAGTAGAGAGAATTTGTGCTTCATTTAGATCAGTGATTCCCAACCTTTGGTTCTCCAGATATTTGGGACTTCAGCTCCCAGAAGCTCTAGCCAGTTTGGCCAGCTGTCAGGAATCCTGGGAGAGGAAGTTCATAAAATCTGGAGGACCAGAAGTTGGAACCCCTGTTTTATATGTTCCCAGAATGGACTAAACTTTCACCTTTTGCTACTCCTTTCAGCAAAAACAATGATTCCTTTTTTGTTAAGAGTTAAAGTACAACAACAACAACAACAACAACAACAACAACACTTTATTTATATTCAAATTATTTATACTCAAATTAACCCATAGAATAAGCCAACCCAGTTTTTGAGGGTTGATTTTTTGGCTAAAATATTTAAATTTATAAATGAGTTTATATAGTAGCTCCATTAAAAATATTCAAGCTCTTCTTATTTTTAATTTTTGTTATTAAAATCCTGTTACTATTAAAATTCTGGTTAAAAAAAAAAACAAAAACAGGAGTGGCCAACTTAGCCCCCATGTGTTGCAATGCAACTCTCGTACTCTTTTGCCCCGAATTAGAAATATTACCATTTTTTAAAATACAATTGTCTGTCCTCTAGGCTTCGTTGCCAACCGAAAACCTGTTTCAGTTGTTTTCCTCTCCATTAGATCTGCTATTTAAGGCAGATAGAAGTTATAGTCACAATCTGTACGGCTACAAACTCTCTCTGAAGATAGCATACACTTTTGATTAAGATGGGCTTCCTTGAAAATTCAGTTTGTCTTTGCTTTTTCCTTTAACATCCATGCATGCCCTGTTTGTTCATGTCTTATTTACATATGAAAGTAGGGTGTGTCATATAAACCTCTCCATATCTGTAGATGTCTCGGGGGTGTATTCCAACCCCTTCCTAGGCATCAACAAAAATAGCAAGACTAAAAACTATGTGAAAGGGCTGTGTGGCATTTCCTACCCAGGTGGATGCTCAATAAAAAAGCAGAATCCCCCCTGCTTCACAGAGTACTCAATTCCAGGCTAAAAGATATTAGGATAGCACCCAAACATTATATATTAACTAGGTGTGACTATGTCTACTGCAGGGCCAAGCCCAAAACCTGAAAGCGAAGGATGATCATTTGACCTCATCACAAAGGCCAGGAGAAATGTCCTGCTTTGCCTGGCCCAGGGCCAGACAGAGGGGGCAGTGGGACGAATCCGTCTCCTCACACACCACTCGCTTGTGGAACCACTTTCCCCATCGCATGTAGGAAGTGTTGCCCACTTGACGAGGACCTGTACTGTGGCTCCACTGTAGCCAGTACAACACGGACAAGCTCCCATGTTGGGAGAGAAGTGTCCAAGTGGTAGGGCCTCCGTTGGAAGTCACATGACATCATGTGATGGCTGGCATGGGGCTCTGTCCCCAAAATGGGATGGAAGCATCCTAGGGCACTAAAATAGCCCCATCTGATGAGGCCCATAGTGATAGCACAGCAAGCAGACCCTAATGATGTTATCAGAAGCTACAGGGTGATGTCAGTCATAGGGGTAATACACTAAGCATCAATCACAAGACCACAGACTGTGACATTCAAATAAAAAAACTGCCAAGGCTGGAATCCTTTCAGATAGCCCCAACTAGAATAATTCAATTGTTGAATGGTGCATCATCACATTATGCATGTCTTTGTGCTTTCATGCTTAGTAAAGCAGAGGACAGTTGGAAAAGAGAAGATCACATTTTAGATGGATAGACTCAATCAAGGAAGCTGCAACCTTGTGTCTACAAGACCTGAGCTGTTGATGGTAGGGTGGCTTGGAGGTCTCTCATTCATGCGGTCGAAGCTGACTTGACAACAATTAATAACAATAAAAATGTACCTTCAAGTTGCCTGTTGACTTACGTTGACCCTGTGAATTTAATTAGGCAAGGGATGCTCAGTGGTGGTTTTACCAGTTCCTTCCTTTGAAATATAGCCTGCAGCACCTGGTACTCATTGGCAATCCTAATTCAAATACTAACCAAAGCATTAATAAATCCAGTTGTTTCAATGGCTCTACTCTAGTTGGGATTAACATCACATATATTTGATTGATGAAATTCACATATACTAAGGAAAGAATGTTCCTTTTATACATTAAGAAACTAGTTGACATAAACCAGAGTGGGCAATGGTCTGTGGGTAATAGACTACATTAGTTTTCTAGGAATTCTTTAGGAATTATATTCTTCCTTGGCTGTCTCATTCCTGAAAACAAAAGATTATCCTCAAAAGCCCAAAAGTATTGGAAAACAGTTTCTTCTCCCTCCACATACACACCTTGAGCCCTTTTGGATTCAATAGATGCTTTTTTAAAAATAGGTAGTAGCCAATTTGGGGGGGGGGGGTGACATTCTGGTAGAAAAAAGAAACTTTCCAGGGCCTAAAATTGTGGTGGAGGGCTAGCAATATGGCACCATGCCTTTAGAATAAAGTTGGGGTGTACTAAGGATTGAGTGGTCACACAAATAACTCAAGGTACTTCAGACAACCCAAAAACTATATTTTCCCATCTCTGCCCTGTATGCTGATAAAGATTTAAGGGTCTGAGCTATCATGTTCTCTTTACCATTCCTCACATTCTCACTGCAGAAGAACACAAGTGAACCTATGTGTATATTTTTCATGGGGATATGGAAAATGGTAAGCTCCAAGTGTTGATTTTTATTTACAGAGAATCAGATACAAGTATACTTCTGTCTTTCCACTTTTCAGAACCAGCAAGAAGAGTGAAGAAGAATTTCCAAATCAACCCAGGTAAATTCTCTGTCTCTCTAGAGCACTTTAACAAAACAGAGGCGGTGAAAGCAATTTGTTTTACTGAGCCAGACTTTTGGCATCAAAGCTGAACAGTTGCTGGAGGGTGGGGTTCTTACTTGTTAAGGTGGTTGTTTTCTTTTTATTGATGTATTTTAAATTGTATTTTTTATCTTGTTTACTAGTGTTTCATTTGATTTTAACCATTGTTTGATGCCTCAAACCCACTTCAAGGTGCTACTTTGACAGCTGCCAAAGATCTGATCGTCAGAATATCAGGGAGTGTGTACTTCCCTTTGAACTCCCCAGCCATTCAGTTGTGGTGCAGAAGATCTGTTCCAGATTAACAATTGCTTGCATTTAGCTGTCTTCAACAAGGAAGCAGATCTTTTTGGAGTAGTTTAGAATTATAGAATTTATTTCCCACTAAACCATTTGAACGGATACAGGAGAGAATGCTTCTAGATCTTCCCAGGGCAAAAACAGATCTTTTGGCTACCGGATTGAAAAATTTAATTGTACCTGACCTAATTCATGAGGATCCCAAAAAAACAAATTTGGGGGGGGGGGGATACTGAAATCTGGACACCAAAAATGGCACAAGGTTTAACCAAACTGCACACCCCTACAAACCAGTACCACCACCATCATCAACAGCCATCTCAACAACAACCAAAACATCACCATATGTAACAGAAGAATTAAAGACAAGGGTGGTGGGGGAGAGATTAATGAAATATTGGAAGTTCTCAAACTTCAGTGCATATGGGAAAACAAAACAACTTTACAACCTCTGAGGATGCTTGCCATAGATGCAGGTGAAAAGTCAGGAGAGAATGCTTCTAGAACATGGCCATATAGCCCAAAGAACCTACAACAACCCAGTGATTCCAGCTATGAAAGCCTTTGACAATAGATTAAATGGTTACTTCCAATGGTGATAGGTGCAATGGGAGCAATTCCAATGGACTATCTAAACATCTGAACAACATTACCAAAACATAGGATAACAGTAGTAAAATTACAAAAAAATGGCACTACCAGATTATCTGACAATCTCAATTCATTCCCATAGAGTTCAAATCACTCATGACCCAAAAATCCAAATTTTAGCACTTAGTTGAATTTAAAAACAATGAAGATGATAATGGCAATGATGATAGTTTTACAAAGAGTCCTACTTATTTCTTGACCATGGAAAAAACCTGATGATTCAGACATTTCCAAGCTGAAGGTCAACAAAAAGATAGACATGGACTTCCTCTGTCATAACCCAGATGTAATGATGTTTCATCCTGCCCTGATTCATACATTCACAAATGCTGTGGTCTCCTGCATACACAATGACTGTCTTACTTGCTACTGAATGTGTGAGTTGCTTCCTTTCAAAGGTACTAGCCAAATCCTTTGCTCTCTCTGTAGAATTTGGATTGTTGTTAATGTTTTATGCAAGCTACTCATCACTTAAAATCAAGATAATGTATGACAGTGCATGAGCTTGTCTTTTACCTAGATGTATGAAGAAAAATGTTACCCCTACTTTTTTAGGTTTCAATGTACAATCCCCTAGGAAACAGGATAGTTCAAACTCATGTCTTCCAGAGTTTGCTGGACCAGATACATAAATCTAGTTATGAACCTATATGTACCTTAGTTAATTGCAGCCTATACTTTTAACTTTTGGTTGATGGGACATCTTTAGCAATATTCCCTTTAAATTTTGTAAACTACTGTGAGTCCAAGAGCAAGGAAAAGATAAAAATAATAGCTATTAAAAATAACAATACTAGGGAACAGTGGTGAATGCTAGTGCCAGTTCTGTCCAACACCATTGTCTTAGAATCAAAGAGTCCTAAAGGTGGAAAAGACCACAAGGACCATCTAGTCCAACAACATTATCCCATGCAGGAAGATACAATCAAAGCACTCACAACAGATGCCTATCCAGCCTCTGTTTAAAAACCTCTAGCAAAGGACACTCCAGCACATTCCTAAGCTACTATCAAACAGCTCTTACAGTCAAGAAATGTATCCTAATTGTTAGGTGAATTCTCGTTTCCTATGGTTTGAATCAATTTCTCCATTTCTCTGAAGCAGCAGAAAACAAGCTTGCTCCCTTCTCAATATGCACTCCTTTGACATATTTAATCTATGCTATCATGTCACCTCTTAACTATCACTTCTTGAGGCTAAGCTAGCTCCTTAAGCCACTCCTCATTGGGCATGGGTGCTCTGTGGTGGCACCATTCCATCTTTCCTCAACCAGGCATAAAGTAAAAACAATTAGGCTATGGGTGAGTTAACTCCCAGGTTTGTCCTCAACCCTAGTAAAGGAGCTTGCCAGAGAAGAAGATAAGTTATGTATTGGGAAACAATTGAGGAAGGAGCAGTAATACCCTACCCTCTTGTTTCCAAAGCCTGAACTACCCTCTGTCAGCTTCAGCTAAGCCCTGACCAAGGGACAAACCACAGCAACCAAACCATGAGATGCAATAGCAGCCTTGCAGTGTGGGGTGGGCTCAGTCATCTTACAGCCAGCCTGGCTTAGCTTCATTTTTCCCCAAGTCACACCCATGTCAGGTAGAATGACTCCTTATGATTTCAAAAGAAGAACTTTGGAGAGAGAAATATGAGGTTCAGAAAGGCCTTCCAGGGATGGGATGTCTTGGGTGCAAAACAGAAGAGGGTATCCATCCTAAGGTCCCCCCGAAAATGCCAGGACACATGTTTAACAATAGAAAAGAGCCTAACCCTTGGCATCCAAACAATATGAGCAAACAGTTAACTGCAATGATTACTCTGGGAATTACTCAGATTACATCCAGGACAGACTACTGCAATGCGCTCTATGTGGGGTTGCCTTTGAAGACTGTTCAGAAGCTTCAAATAGTCCAAGGAGAGGCAGTCAGGCTAATAAGTGGTGCGGCATACAGGGAGCACACAACTCCCATGTTACATCAGCTCCACTGGCTGCCTGTTTGCTACTGGCAGGGGCAGCTCAACTCATTACGCAAAGTAAGCATTTGCAATATAGTTGATTTTGCCCAGGGGGCTCTCTTGAGGCGCTCTTGGGGAGAAAATAGACCTTGACATATGCGAGTTGTAGTTACTGGGATGTATAGTTCACCTAAAATCAAAGAGCATTCTGAACTCCACCAATGATGGAATTGAACCAAATATGGCACACAGAACTCCCAAGACAAACAGAAAATATATATCAGTGATTGGTTTGGGGGGGGGGGGGGGGCCAAAATACTGTTTGCTTACTGTTGAAAATTACCTAGGGCCGCCTCTGGCTACTGGGTACAATTCAAAGTGCTGGCTCTGGCCTATAAAGCCTTAAACAGGCTCAGCCCAGTTTACCTATCCAAACGCATCTTCCGCTATGAACCATCACATAGATTAAGATCTTCCAGGGAGGCCCTGCTCTTGGTCCCACCACCATCACAGGCATGATTGTCAGGGATGAGAGAGAACGCCTTCTCAGTGATTTCCCTCCGGCTATGGAACTCCCTTCCGGGCAAGATTAGATCAGCCCCCTCCCTCCTGTCTTTCAGAAAGATGGTAAAACCTGGCTGTGGAACCAAGCCTTTGGGACAGTGCAATAAGCAATAATAGGAAACCCACTCCGCAGACCGAAGCCAGCATGGTGTTTTGAGGTGGTTTTAAAACTGTGTTTAAAATAGATATAACAAATTTTAGTGTTGTATAGATTTATAGTTATTTTATGTTCTGGCATGGAATGCTTGCCGTATATAGGTTGTGCTCCATCCTGAGTGCCCTTTGGGGTGAGAAGGGCAGAATATAAATGTTTCAAATAAATAAATAAACTACAAAACTATGCAAGATGAGCCTATTACGATGTTTTCTGGGAAAGATTTGTTCAGACGAGAGTTACCTTTGCCTTCCTCTGAGAGAATGTGATTTGCCCATGGTCACACAAGATATTTTGTGGCCCAGTGTGGATATGAACCCGGGTCTCTAGAGTTGTAGTCCAATACCCAATCACTACAAAACACTGGCACAATAGAAGAGGAGCACCGACCTAATAACATTTGGTGGGCCACACTGTTTCACATTCTGGATATAAGCCAACAAGTCTCTTCTTCTGTTCATCTTAGATATTATAAAGAGTTGACATTTATATATATATATTATCAAAAAAAATTTAGATTTAATCTTGTCCACAAGAATACAGTTTTGCACAGGGGAATAAAACTAGCAGCTTATGTTATCAGCTCCTCCTCTGTATCCATGTTGTCCTCTTGCTTGAAGTTACTGCTGATCTCCTGCCAACAACAAGGTGTGTCTCGTCTGGCTCTCAGCCTTTGAGTTCTTACTCCCAGGCTGCCTGCCGCCTGGCCTTCCCGCCAGTCGGTGCCCTGGGGTGATACATGCCTCCCACTTGCTGCGATGTCTCACACTAGCGCCTTCTAGGTCTCTTCAGATAGTCTATGCTGAAACAGAGTTCAAGCACTGCCTGATACTGAATCTGAAGGGCCATGCATATGTGTGCATGCAGGAAAGGAGAGGAAAGATAGCATCAAAAAAATTTCCGTAGCACATTCTGAACAATTTACAAGCTAGTGAACTCAGCTGGGACTCCTCATGCTGTAGAGATTACTTCAGTTGGAGAGAAGTGGTTGGGAAAAGGGCAGAACTATGACTCCCCAGACAAGTAAATCCCTCCATGTGGTTCACATCATACACCTTGGGAATTTGCTCATTTTAAGGAAGGGTGCTTCCCCAAGAGCCACACATAAAACTGGAGGTGCTGAATTATTGACTCTCCGACAGGATTAGGAATCAGATCTTCATCAGTTCTTCATCTCCAGACTGTTTGGAGGGCCAGATGGGCTGTTCTCCGTGGCATCATTCATTCTATTATCACTCAAGGGAGTACACCTCTGAGGCACTCCTGTAATGAAAATCCTGTGGGAATGGATTGTAGCTATACCTATTTGCAAGTAAAATAAAGGCATGCTGGCTCAGTTCTGCATATCTTCACATGCTTGGAGCCTGACGTGAAAGTAGATGAAGTTATCAGTCTTAACAGTGTTGCCACTTTTTGCTCACAGCAGGGCATTTAAAACTCATTTTGGTTATCTTTTCAAAAAAAGAAATTACTTTAAGCTATGAAGGTTCTTGGGTATTTCACCTTTTGGAGGGGACTCTTGCAAAGGTGTCCAATTAACTGGAAATATTTCAGAATCTTATTTTTCTGATCTTTCTCCTGCAGATCCTACTAAAATTGAGCTGTCACTGCTTGTCAAAGATGAATTAGGAGATGAACTGAGAGTGTGTTTAGAGTGGAGATTATAGATAAGCAAGCAAGTACCCCATTCATTCAAATCTTGTGTGTGTGTGTGTGTGTGTGTGTGTGTGTGTGTGTGTCAGGAGCAACTTGAGAAAATGCAAGTCGTGTCTGGTGTAAGAGAATTGGCAATCTTCAAGGACATTGCCCAGGGGACACCCAAATGTTTTGATATTTTAGCATGCTTGTGGGAGGCTTCTCTCATGCCCAGCATGGGGAGCTGGACCTGACAGAGGGAGCTCATCCGCACTCTCCCTAGATTCAAACCTCCGATCTGTCAGTTTTCATCCCTATCGGCACAAGGGTTTGACCCATTGCACCACCGGAGGCTCCATTCAAATCTAATGCTAAATTACCTTGCCAAAATTAGGGTAAACATTAGATTCGCATAATACGTTAATCTTAGTGCTGAGCAAAAGGGGAAGCTGCTTCAGGAGCACTTGGGGCTCCTAATTGAGGGACATCATCTCTAATTTAATTGCCATGGCTCAGTGCTATGTAATGCTGGGATTTGTAGTTTGGTGGGGCATCAGCATTCTATGGCAGAGAAAGCTCAAGACTTTGCAAAACAACAGTCCCCATGATTCCACAGTATTGAACCATGGAAATTAAAGTGGATTCATTCTACACCAAAGATGCATCCCAAGGTTTTCTCTTCCACTACCAGAAGCTTTGGTGCTCTAACACTTTTGTTTTTTAAGAAGGAATTCTAAGCATGCAGCAACTGTAATGCACACTCTTTTGGTAAATTACAAAGACTGCACTTTTTGACACTACACATTACATTCAGCAGCATATTTTTTTTTGTTTCAGGGTTTTGAAAACTGAGGTGTGCATTAGATTCGATGCTACATTAGACGCAAGTAAATACTGATAATTTTCAACCAAATACATAAAGAATGTGTTCCTCAGTCAAGGTGCCCAGTCCGAACAGAAAGTTTTTAAAAAGTTGCTGCATAGTTGGGTCTACTTCACGGACAATAGGAACATTACAATACGAAATCACTATTCCATGGCAATAGCACCGCAATAGAAAGCAGATCCATATCAGGATTAGCACCTTTGATATTGCACTTTTCTTCATTCATTCAATTGCCCCAATTCAACAATTTGTGGTTCCACAATTATACTTCCACTTACCCTTGTAATCCTGCTTTTCTGCACTTCTGCTGATTTGTATTTTTTATTTTAGAGCAATTTTCCAGTTTTAGAAATTTATAACAAACGCAAAAGCAAATATTGTTGTAATACTTCAAATAAACACAAAGCTAGCAGGGGAAGGGAGACTCAGCCGCTTTGAGTCTCCTTGTGGTGAGAAAAAGCAGGGTATAAACACAAATACATCACTTTACCACCCACTTGGCATAGTGGCAGAACGGACCCATTGCACTAAGTAAGTGATGGAAATGTTGCAAGACATGGCCTTATATCCATCAAGAGTAGGAAACAGATTAATCGGAAGCAAGTACCAAGCAGGCAACTTTAATGCCAGTTTGTCTGGCTCATGTGACCACATCCTGATATTCAGTCCTGATATCTCACTAACAGAGTAGAAACACATAGCCCAGAAACTCCAAGTCACAATCTAGCAGCTCCTAACAACCAGAAAAATCCGTTCAGGAATTAAATCCAATTTTCAGACTCAGCAAAAGCAAAGGCAGCTATAGATATCAGCCCTTACATAGGGTTGTTGAACAAACCCCTGTGGCTGTTCTCTATCATATTCTGTGGCTGCCTGTGCATATGTATTTCATGGAAAACAGTATTTCCTCCAATTATGTTGGACTTCTACTCCCAGAAGTCCCTACCTGTTTGTCCAATGGTCAGCAATTCTGACGGTTGAAGTCCAGAACATGTGGAGGACCAAGGTTTGATAACTACCGATGTAAAACAAAAAATCAGCCATCCAAATCTCTAGGACAGGACTGGAGAAATATTTGTTCCTCCAAATATTCTGCACTACCATCTACATAGCACTAGTGATTTTGGGTGGCGCTGATGGGAATTCTGAGACAAAATAATTGAAAGATCGATGTTTCACCCTAATGCAATAAGCATAGACAATATACTTTGGATTAAATAAAGAGTAGCTGAGTAGTGTTGGTCAGCATGAGGCACAGACCCAAGGATGAGATAACCCTCCTGTTATCAGTTCAAGCCATCAAAGTCAAGTCCACCTGCCAGGACACCATATTATTCGTTTATACCCCACAAAGTCTCTTTAACTCAGCAAGAAAGAGGATGAACTGCAAGACCATGTATCCCCTTACTCAGTGGATCTCTTACCATACCATACTGCCAATAGATAAGATTGCTCTCACTTGTAAAAAAAATCTATACCATATGTAACTAGAAGAAAAGCTCAAATCTGATCCTGTACAACCAAATGACCTCCATCCAGATAGATACACTCTACCTAAAAGGTGTTCCATGTGGAATGAGCGGTCCAGGTGTAGCAACCATTCACTTTCTAACATAAAGGCTGAGGTTCTGCATCAGACATGCAGCCACGATATCATGGCTATGAACTATCCCCCAATCTAACCCCCGAAACCCACCTTATTATTCAGGCAGCCACACCAAAGGATGGAGTTCTGTGGCGCTGACAAGCACAGCTCTGAAGGATGATGCATCCAGCCTCCTCCCATCAGTGAGCCATCATGCGATGAGCAAAAGCACGAATCCCTGTGCAGTCCTGTCACAACTTTTTGTTATACTGTCACTGGCTAGTGGGAGGGGCGAGCTGTATTATTTTTGAGTGCCCCACTCATTAGTACTGAAGAACTCTGTCTCTTGGTGTGGCTGCCTGGATTTAAAGACTGATTTCGGGGATGTTTACATTTGTTGCAAATTGGCACAATCATAAATATGAATCAATCTGTTCTGCCACAGTAAGTGTAGCTGCCTAACAAGATGCTAAACAAAGTCCCATACTATATATATCTAACAGGTCCAACAAAAGAAAATTTTGTGTAGGAAGTGCCCCTGCAAAATGTCCGAGTTTGCCTTTGCCATCATTATAAGTAAAGTCCTTTTCTGGATGCCATGTCAGTCCCACACTAATTCTACCATCAATAAGCCAGGTGGGCCAAAACAGTTAACTTGCCAGGAGATGGTAGGTAGCAGAAATTCCCACCTCATTTCCCTGTGTTCTAGGCAAAAGATGTCCAAGTCTTTTGCCTAGATCAGTGGTCCTCATCATGTGAGTCTCCAGATGTTCTGACTTTCAACTCCCAGAAATCCTAACACAGTGGTTCTCAACCTGAGGTCCCCAGATGTTTTTGGCCTACAACTCCAGGAAATCCTAGTCAGTATACCAGCTATTAGGATTTCTGGGAATTGAAGGCCAAAAACATCTGGGGACCCCAGGTTGAGAACCACTGTCCTAACAGCTGCGAAGTGGCTGGGATTTCTGGGAGTTGTAGGCCAAAACACCTGGGAACCCACAGGTTGAAAATCACTGCACCGGATGCTGTGTACTTCTCAACCCAGTTCACAGTTCTGAGGGCATAGATCCAAACTCTTTGGAGGTGCTGAAACTAAAAAATCACATTTATAAGGTAGATGTTTCCAGTTAAGGATGATTGTAAGCTTGAAATATACTCAATTTCCACCTGCCAAATTAATCCTATAGGTCTCAGCAAACCCAAATCAGCCAATGTGATAGTTGCTCCAGGTCTGAATGAATGACCTTCTTAACTACTTAAGAAGGAGCTGAATGCCTGGTAGTCCAATTCTAAATACCTAAGTAACAGGAACCCAGTGAGAGAGAACCAAGGCATCTGGTAAGAAAGCATAAACAGCTCTGAATTCCTTGGCTACTTGAATAGGCCAGGGCAACTCCCTTGCCCAATGTAGGCCATGTCTGCTCAATTTAAAAAACATACCTCAATAGTAGTGCTAGCAGACTTCATGATACACAATGACTTTAGTGGATTTAACCACAAAAGCCAAGCTTTTGCAGAAAGCTCACTGGTCAGCAAGGAGCAGCAGCAATATGACAAGGGGATGGATCCCTGTAGTTGACGCAGTCACAGTTCAGCATGACCAGCTGGATGTTGAATTCTCCAGACTGATCCTTCCCCAGAAAAAGCTAGTATGATGGCTATCTTGAATAGTAACACCTGAAACTGTTATTAACAGATCTGCAGAAGATGCTGGATGAAAATGGACAGAATGGACAGAAGGAGATGGTTATGCATGAGTTATTGTGGAGATGATAATACCACTTCTGCCAGCCTTCAAAGGTCTTGTTTCTGTGGAAAATGTCCTGGAATATCACACCAGAGTTCACTTTCCTGATTTGAATAAGTCCTTTCATATGTTGGCTGCCACTCCAATGGAAAAAAAACATGGGATGTAAAGGCCCCCAAGAATCCATATTGGGCCATCCATGGCTTCATTCACAAATCCCCTCTAAAAGATACATGAAAGTGAGTTGTTGTAAGTTTTTCAGGCTGTATGACCATGTTCCAGAAGCATTCTCTCCTGATGTTTCACCTGCATCTATTGCAGGCATCCTCAGAGGTTGTGAGGTCTGTTGGAAACTAGCAGGAAAAGCCTATGGTGCATCAGACTGTACCAGCAATTCTGGTCCACCTACAGATGAGTCCTGCCAAGGAGAGCCTTCATTCTATTTCTCTTTTCATACACACAAAGATTAACTTCCCTTCACTTTGAAATGCAAATGTGTTGGTGTTTCATGGAGGACCTGACTGTTGATCATATCTGGATGTGGGACCAAGCTTTTGGTCATTCTGACAATTAACTCAAGGACCTGGCGATAGACGAGGACAAACGGAATAGAATGGACATATGGACTCTGTTATAAGGACTCTGACATGAGATTGTTTTAGGATTTATGTTTTTATTATGCATTGATGTTTTTAATTTAACTGCTGTATGGTTATATTTTTTGGATTACTTGTTGTGTGATCTGGGCATCTAATTGTGCCTTCTCTGTAAGCCGCCCTGAGTCCCCCTCGGGGTGAGAAGGGCGGGGTATAAGTGAATGAAATAATAATAATAATAATAATATCAAATATCTCTCTTTGAGAATACTATTCTGGAAGATAAATTATGGCATCCCAAGAACCATTAGAGCTTCTTAGCAGTTTCCATCTGCCAGAACATTAGTTATTGATTCTCAAAGATTATACAATGCAGTGCAATAGACAAACACGGAATTATGTAAGTTTGAAACATGGAACGGCTTAGACGATGCTACTGGAAAGTGAAATTAGCAGGAAGACATTGGTTGTTATATGTTTTTATGGTTTTTGTATTGTATTGATTTTATAATACTGTTTTAAATGTTTTAATTATGTATTGTGGATTGCTGTGGCATCAAATTGCTGCCAATGTGTAAGCCGCCTTGAGTCACCTTTGGGCTTGAGAAAGGCAGGATAGAATTATCGTAAATAAATAAATAACTATGATTGGTCCTTGACTAAGTCTATCTGAATGCGTTGGTGAACTCAGTGGGCTGCTGGGCCCTCCCTCGTGTCTTGCCAAAAGACAGAACTTCCTAGCTAAGCTTTGAAAGGCCCATAAGGTACCCAAATATGTGTTCCTGTCTACAGGTCCAACTAACAGAAAGTCATCAAGATATTACTTAACTATCTAACCTAACCTTAACTATCAATTCCAGGAAGATGCTAATGATGGCATAGGATTGTGCATGCTAGTTAGCAGCCCAAAGGGATGGTTCAGTCTACAGACCATGTTCCATTGAACTTAAAACCTAATAGACAGAAACGATATGGATAGGCCAATAAGAGCCAAAAGGTTGGCTGGGCATCATATTTACCCATGAGAACCCTGGTGCTGCAGTATCTCACTAACTCTTACCACTTGATTGAGTGAAGAGTAACATTCCATACATAATCCTGCCAGAATTGCCTCATTAATCCAAACTCCCTTGGGGTAAGATAGGACATCAATCTGATTCCCTACAATGTTTTTAGGGACTACTCTCCCAGAGTAGTCCCAGATGCTTGGGAGATTAGCTGCTAAAGGAGCTCATCACTTGCCCTGTCTTATATTCCTTGGTTATTTTTGCTATGACACTTTGAGGTGACTTATTGGCTGATTTAAGACTTCCTAAATCTATGAACTTACCAATGAGTCTTAAAACCTATGAGTATTCTTCATGAAATATTTGGAAGCTCCTTACAAACTAAGTAGGGAGGAGAGGACAACCAGTGGGATGGAAAGTAGAGTGAACCCCAGCTGTGAACACTTTTTTTTACAAAAGCAAAAGACTTTGAAACAGTTGAAACCCAACTTACTAATGCCTTGAAAGATCTCTCCAGCTACTGCAAAGATAACCACCTAACCCTGCCATGACACAAGTGTGTGCTTTCCACTTATGCAACCGTGAAGCCAACAGGAAATTGAAAGTCACCTGGGAAGGTCAAGAACTTGAACATCTTTTCCATCCTAAATATCTCGGTGTCATCTTAGATCAAACACTAGCATATAGGAAACACTGCTTGAACACCAAGAACAAAGTAGCTGCACGCAGTAACATCATGTGAAAACTTACTGGCAGCACATGGGGTGCAGACCCAAAATTAATAAGAACATCAGCCCTAGCCTCGTCTTACTCAACTGCTGAGTATGCCTGCCTTGTTTGGCATAGGTCTGCCCATGCAAAACAGGTGAACATAGCATTGAGTGAAACATGCAGAATAATCACAGGGTGTCTTAAATCTACACCTGTTGATAAACTCTACATGCTAGCTGGCATTGCCCCCCGCCCCCGATGTGCGACGGGAAGGTGATGCTAAATGTGAGAGAAATAAGGTTGAACACTGTGAAAGCCACGCACTACATGGCTACCAGCCTCCTCCCAGTAGACTCAAATCAAGGAAAAGCTTTATGAGAACTACCATTCTCTTGGCGTCCCTCCAGCAGCAGCAAGGGTATCCCTCTGGGCAGCTAAATCAGGAAATCCCAACTGGATGGCCCCCCGTGAGGGTCTTCCTCCAGGGGCAAACCAAGAATGGGTAACCTGGAAGTCCCTGAATAGACTCAGAAGCAGAGTGGGCAGATCAAAAGACAACCTGGCAAAATGGCACTACCTACAAGAATCCCACACCTTGTGTGACTGTGGAGCAGAACAGACAACTCTCCATCTGTATGCTTGTCCATTGTGCCCTGCCTCATGTACAGAGGAGGAATTGTTGGAGGCTACGGACAATGCCATTGCCCGTTTTTGGTCAAAGGATATTTAGCCACCTGCACACCTTCTATTTTGTCAGTTTTATACTAATTTATGCAATGCTTTTGATACAAAATAATAATACCTTAACAGCTGAACACATTTATCCTTAACGTAACCTTGCAATGAAAGGAAGAACTTATAATAAACTTGTTAGACATGATAAACATAGATATGGTCAAGTGGTTATTTGTTTTAGATCATTTAGCAGAATATGTGAGAATATGCATTTAACTAATTAAGGGCGCATAATTGGTAATGGGCTGGAATGATTTCATAAGCATGGTAAACTTGTACAGCAAGGTTTTAACTGTAAAATATGCCTGAACAATAGGTCTGAGAGATCAGAACAGCTTGTGAGAATGCCTGGAATATCTCTGCTATTGTCTCCTATGACTCCCAACAGCTGGACAGAGAAATTTGCTTAGTAGGGTTTCGTTGGTTTTGTAATTATACCATATTCACTCCTTTCTGTCTTAAGAACTGCCTGCTGTATCAATAAACCTGTTAAAACCTTTCACCCACTGGAGTGTCTATTGTCTCCAAATCCTGAAAGAACCACATCCTTGCCTTTGGCAAAACACTCCCTGAAGCCTGTGAAAACTTTGCAGCTTTCAGAGCAATGCCACACATCCAGAGAAGTAAAGAGAAAGAAGAAGAAAAGACACAGCTTTCAAAATCTCACCACGAATGGATTGCAAATAGCCCTTCAGGCTAGTCCGAGGGTTTTAGCAAAGGATCATTTGCAGTTGTATCTGGAAAATAGCAATGTCATGCATCTGATGAAGTAGGCTGCAGTCCACAAAAACTCATGCTATAGTGTTTCAAAATATAAATTTAAGCTGAAGTTTGTGGGTATTTACAATTAGCATAATGCCTCTTAGATACATGAGGGGTGGAAATGGCTAGACATCAACAGGAGCTGGCTTAAATAAAGATTGCTCCTTTCCTACATCGTTTGCAAGAACCAGGTCTTCAAAAGCTCTGAGGGGGTTTTTTTGTGGGTTTTTTTTTTGGTAATTTAGCAGTTAGCTCAATGTACATATAGTATAGCCAAAGACATAGGTACAAGTTACTCATGTAGCAATGGCACCTACCCAATTTGGAGGAGTATTGAAAGAGTGGGGAGGGAGGAAACAGAGAAACCACCGAGGAAGACAAATCAGATTCTTGTTATTCCTCTTCTTAGATCCAACCACCTTTTAAAAATGTTGGGTGGTCTCTCTCTTCCTCCACACAGGGAGCTAAAAACTGTGATACTAATCTTGCCTCTCATAGTTGCCTGTGCTTTCTAACATTTAAAAAAGTTAAATGGACTTTGAAGTTTCTCCATCTCACATGTGAACATTTATCAAAGCAGCTTTCAAAGAGCAAAAGAGTTATGTTTAGGAGAGTCAACTGTGATCTCCAGCTTGCCAAAAAAATATGTGTGTTCCCAGGCTCCCAGCAGTGCTCACATACATAGAGCAAAGCTAAAATTGTTCTGTTGACAGATGAGTATTTCCTCCTAGACAACTTATATTAGGTGGGTTTCTGCTCCTCTGATTTTAGAAGCATTTGTGTCCCGTGTTCTTTCCTGATTTCTGCCAAAAGGTTTACATGAAATGCTGAAGTTTCCTCTTCGACACTGATCCAACGCCTGACACTTTGTCTGCTTGATTTTATAGTCTGGCATAAGTTAAAATTATCCTGTCATTAAAGAAGGAACATGTCTTTGTGTCATCCTGCACTTTAGTAAGATACATAGAATACTGATATGGTAAGCAGAGTTAACACTATATCCCCTTTCTCATCCACTTGCTTCTCCTACTGATGGATCTCTCTAGTTCAGATCTTTCTTGGATGCTTATATACATAAATAACTTTATTTTTGTACCCCGCCTCCATCCCCCTGGAGGGACTCGGGGTGGCTTACATGGGGACAAGCCCAATCAACAATTTAAAATAGTCATTAAAATGGAAAATACAAAATATAAAACACATAAACAACAGCATAAAACAAAATAAAACAACAACATTAACAGAATATGAAAGCAACCATTGAACCAACAACAAATAATCTTGCTATAATAATTTCTGGGTACAGGTTTTATTTGTCGTGTCAGGAGCGACTTGAGAAACTGCAAGTCGCTTCTGGTGTGAGAGAATTGGCTGTCTGCAAGGACGTTGCCCAGGGGACGCCCGGATGATTTGATGTTTTTATCATCCTTGTGGGAGGCTTCTCTCATGTCCCCGTATGAGGAGCTGGAGCTGATAGAGGGAGCTCATCCGCCTCTCCCCGGATTCGAACCTGCGACCTGTCGGTCTTCAGTCCTGCCGGCACAGGAGTTTAACCCACTGTGCCACCGGGGGCTCCTGAGTACAGGTAAGCAGTGGGCTAATACATATCAATTGCGAGGATAGGGCTGATGGATAAAGTGAATAAGCTGAAGATCAATCCCTACAAGACAGAGGTCCTCCTGGTCGATGGTAAACCAGATCAGGGTATAGGGTGGCTACCTGTTCTGGACAGGGTTGCACTCCCCCTGAAGTCACAGGTCCGCAGTCTGGGTGTCCTCCTGGATTCATCACTTACGCTTGAAGCCCAAGCGTCGGTGGTGGCCAGGAGGGCCTTTGCACAATTAAGACTCGTGCGTCAGCTACGACCATACCTCGTGAAGTCTGATCTAGCCAGGGTGGTCCATGCCTTAGTCACCTCCAGATTGGATTACTGTAATTCACTCTATGTGGGACTGCCCTTGAAAACAGCCTGGAAATTTCAATTGGTACAACGGGTGGCAGCCAGGTTGCTAACTGGTGCTTCTTACAGAGAGCGGTCAACCCTCCTGTTCAAGGAGCTCCACTGGCTGCCATTCATTTTCTGGTCCCAATTCAAGGTGCAGGTTCTTACCTACAAAGCCCTGCGCGGTTTGGGACCCGCCTACCTGCGTGACTGCATTTCTGTGTAYGAACCTACATGATCTCTTCGATCATCTGGAGAGGCCCTGCTCACTCTCCCACCTCCTTCGCAGGCACGATTGGTGGGGACAAGGGAGAGGGCCTTTTMGGGTGTGGCCCCCCGACTCTGGAACTCACTTCCCAAGGACATCAGACATGCCCCAACACTGGCAGTCTTTAGGAGGAGCCTGAAAATGTGGTTGTTCCACTGTGCCTTCCCAGAATAAGGAAAACTCTTAGCAATATGTCCTCAAATTGATTTAGGATTGCCTGCGYACCCTCATTTTTCTTTGAAAACCCTATCCTAGTTATACCCTACCTTGTTCATGCCCAGCATTATTTTTTAAATTTTAAATTATTACATTTGGCCCAGCTGTAGGTTTTTAATGCTTGTATGTTATTGTTATTGTTATTGGTTATTGTTTATTTTTGTTTATGAGATTTATTTTACTGTTCTGTATTGATTATTTTGTTATTGCCTTCGTTTTATTGATGTACTGCGGGCTTGGCCTCATGTAAGCCACACCTTGGGGAGATGGTCGTGGGGTACAAATAAAGTATTATTATTATTATTATTATTATTATTATTATTATTATTATTATTAAGTGTGAGGTCAAATTGCAATAGTAGTAACTAGGGGCAATGTAAAATGGAGCATAATAGTTTGCTTATGTAACATTGTACAGAGTTAATTATTTTTTAATAAAGTAAATGTTGACAGTTCATTGTATATTTTGCCCATGCACTATTCTCACATGCTGGAAGTTCAGAATGACAGAGAGGAAAGAGAGAAAGCGCAGGGGCAATGAGTTCCATAAAGATCCTGTTGCTTGCTACATAAGTGAAAATGTGTCTGCTTGTGTGGACCAGAGCATTGCTTTTCACCAGTCTCTGCTATCAACCACAGCTCTTTTTGCCATTTTGCTTCACAAGGGCCAATCCTCACGAATAGCACATCAGGTAAGAATTACTTATGGAAATGGGGTGTCCTACCTCGCAAAGTGTCAATATTTACCAGTCGCACAAAGTGGCCATTGCATTTATACAACATCCAAACCTTCTCCAAAGAGAACTTCTTAAAAACTAACTTTTTAAAAAAAGACAACGCGATCTCTTAATATTAGCTTTGTTATGAGAAATCTAGGAATTATATCACCCCTTGAAAATCAATCTGACTTCTCGATGTCTACATTTAATCCCATCATTTCAGACACTTCTCAAAATGATGTTCAGTGGGCCCTCTTAATGTGTGGGATCTAGACCTGTGATTTCCAACATCCATGGATGATCACATCCCAAATTAGTAAATAATGGCAACATGAACATAAGCAATCCAAAGTATGTGCATTCACATCCTGGCCATTTAATGATATGAGGCATAATTATCTGCATTTTTTTCATATCCATGGTGAGTCAAGGAACAATTGGGCCCAGTTATGGGCACTACAGTCTAAGAAGGATATTGACTAGCTGGAACATGTTCCTAGAAAGAAGACCGAGATGGAAAACAAGCCCTATAATGTACAGCCTAGGGAGCTGGGTATGTTTAGCTTGGAGAAAAGAAGATTGAAAGTTGATATGATAGCCATCTTTAAGTACCTGAAGGAATGTAGTATACAAAATGGAGTGATCTTGTTTTCTGCTGTTCCAGACACTAAAATATGAACCAAAGGGTTCAAATTACACACAAAAAAATTTCCACCTAAACATCAGGAAGAACTTCTTAACCATAAAACCTCTTCAGTAGTGGGATAGAGAGTCTGAAAAGGTGATGGACTTTCCTTCAATAGAAGTCTTTAAACAAAAAACATATGGATATGTCTTGGGAGTCTCCTTCAGTTCTTTGATTCTATGAACTCGGCAATAACAATCAAATAATAATAATAATAATAATAATAATAATAATAATAATAATAATAAATTCTACCTCACCCTCACTCCCAAAAAGGCACTAAGGGTGGCTTCCAAACCAAACATGGCAAACATTCAATGCCGTATATGATAACAAAAATAGGAATAAACACAAAAACAAACCAAGAGTTAAAACAAACAGTTAAAAATGAGCCAATAAAATGACATGAGCTAAAACATGTAGTGTATCAATCTCATAAATCACAACAAGCTGGTAAAAGCTGTAAAAATATAACAATAAAGGATTATAAAATCAGGCCCTTCCACTCAGTCCTCCATAAATTAACAATACAATATAATTACATGTACAAAGATTATGTCCTACAAAAAATCTATCTTTTCATTCATTTGTTGCTCTATTTCTATAATATAGAAATATACAGGACTTTATATGTTCTTGGTAGAGAAAGATCCCCATTAAATTCTGCCTGAGCGTCTCCTTAATGTGGGAATGTCAGCATTGAGACCTATATGAGAAACATGTATTCTGCTAATATCTACTCCAGCTCCACAAAGTACCTAGCTTTAAGTAGAAATTCCCTAAAGCATGAAACATACTTAGGACCAAAATGGGCCTGGCATTGGTGTACTTCCTAATCATATCCTTCCAGGAACTGTATGACTGAAATGATAATTCCAAACCTTTGACTAGAAGAGTAAGCATCCTAACATAGGCCAAAGAATTATTTTCATTATCATGCTTTTTGGGGATCCTCAGGCAATATGCAGGAAAGTTGTAGCGCAGTGCTGGAGAACCCAGGTTTTATGTAGAAGGTCTTAAAGTCACTCCTCGGTGTCTCCAGATAAAACTGGAAAGGAAACTTGTGTGAAACTTGGAAAAGCAATGATGAGGAACCACCAACAACAATACTGGGCTAGATGTGTCAGTGAAGCAAAGCTATTAGGGTTCCCAGATCTCAGGGCCTGGGATCTTTTTTCCCAGTCCATAGGCTGGCAGGAGAGAAGAATCTTGGCACAAGGCACTGCCTTGAAAAGCACTGTATAAATTCCTTATTTATTTGATTTGGTATCTATTATTTGTATGATATATTATAGGCAGTTATTGCTTAGCATGTCATCAGAATTGTCTAATGTTTACTGCTAGTCTTTTAATGTTTATTGTTTTGTTTTATGAGTTTATGAGTTTATTTATTGTTGTATTTGTTATGCTGTTGTTTTATTGATGTGTTGGGCCTCGGCCTCTTGTAAGCCGTACCGAGTCCTTCAGGAGATGTTAGCCGGGTATAAATAAAGGTTTATTATTATCATCATCATCATCATCATCATCATCATTATTATTATTATTATTATTATTATTATTATTATTATTATTATTATCAGAATGGCATCACTAGGGGTTGTCCAATGTAGCATCACTTGGACCTATGGAATCAAAAAGGATCAATTCCTAGGCTTTGATGCTAAAACTCAGGGCCTAAGATAGTCTTGACCTGGCAACCTTATAAGGGATAGGAGGTAGTCTCCTGTGTTGTATGCTGTCAGTGATGGCCCTATAAGAGGAAAGGTGGGAATGCTAGGAATTGCCCTCTACTGTTTCTGTTTTTGTAAGTGATCTATGCAAAGAAAGCGGTGCAGTTGGAGCCATATGTCCTTATCCAGACAAAGGACCTTATCAGATGGGCAGGGGTAAAGTAGGGGACAGTGAGAGAAAACACAGGGCAGCAGTGGGAACTGTCAGGTTCTGTTCCCTCCTATTGGGGTCCATTGTCTTTCTTTCTGCTTAGTTTCCCCAACTGTCCCCACTTCCTCTTTGGCTCCTTTTGCCTTCTTCAATGAGGAGTCGGGTGTATACCACCACAGAGCCCCACTGAGTCTCGCCGGAAGTAGCCTTGGGTCATGTGACAGTGGGACTCCATTCTGACAGTGGAGAGAAGTGGGGAGAAGATGCTCCTCTCTCTGCATCTGAAAAGGTCATTAGGGGGAGCTGGCAAATGTGCCAGCTCAACATATTCTGGAGTTGGTCCTTTTGGTTAAAGGTCCAACCTCTTTACTAAAGTTGATAATTGCTAACCATTAAAATCCATGGGAATGAGCTTATCTTTGAGCAGGGGATTCATGCTTGAATTCTAATGCTTAATAACTCATTGCAATCATGTTTCTTACGGTGATGAGGTGGGCTAACAGTTCTGTTGGCACAGCACAGTGATCCCATGCTATTTCAATAACATGGAATCATAGGAGTGGAAGAGACCACAAGAGCCAACCAGACTCAGTTTAAAAACATTGGTGCTACCTGCACATGTGTGATTTCTCACTTCAGTTCATTGAGGTTTACAAGGAGCACTGATTATACCAATACTACACTGGTGGCCTTTCCACACAGCCATATAACCAGAATATCAAGGCAGATAATCCACAGTATCTGCTTTGAACTGGGTTACCTGAATCCACACTGCCATATAATCCAGTTCAGTGTGGATTTTATACAGCTGTGTGGACGGGGCCTGAACAACAAGGGAGTTTGCTGCCATCAGGAGCTGCTCTCTTCCTTTTGCTGAGTATGGAAAGTTAATACAATTGCACATGAGCCATTTCACCTACAGCAAGAAGTGAAAACATGTGACTACACCCAGAAAGTGATCACAGAGCAGCACCCTGCAGGAGTTTGCTTCCATTTCATAGGGAGAAAGAGATCAAAACCAAAAGAGGATTTTTTTTAAGTCCCCAGGTTTTTCTGAACTCATGTATTAAATTAATGTTAGGCTTAACTTTAGAAGTTTTTTCTAATTCCATTTTTAATGAAGTGGTGAAATGTTACCAGAAAATTAAAGCACAACACAGCCAGTCCTCCACATTTGCTGGTGTTAGTGGCACAAGGCCCCCGTGAAAGCTGAAAGATCACAAGTTTTTTTAAAAAAAACCCCACTATTTTCTTTATTAGTCTGAGAGAAAACCTCTATAGGAATCTCTAGGTCTTCCATCACAACTCTGGAGATTGGCCATAAATCAGACTGGAGGACCTACAGATGCCTAGGGACATGTTTTCTTTAGAAATTTCTAAGTCCTCTAACATTGCTCCATTAACAAATTCTGGTAGAAGCTGAGTAGAAAGTTGTGCTGGAGGACCTAGAGATTCCTAGAGAGAACATATTGATCAAATCTGAAAATAGCCATATCAGCAAAAATTAAACTGCACATCAATATCTATAGGGAGACGGACAGGTGAAAAATTATCTCACATCACAAAATGTTCTGACAATGTAGTGCAAGGCTGGCTTACCAGCTCTATCAGATGCAACTTTCATATTTTTCTCACCTTGTGCTTTGTGGGCAAGGGTCAATTGGAGTTGCTCTCCCACAACCTCAAGAGAGTCACAAGTTTCTCAACTAAATGTCAAGGCTCAAAATACTTCATTACTGTGAGAATATTCAGATTCATAATCACTTATTTAAGTGAAATTAAACATTAGCAACCCATGGAACAAATTTTGCATCATTTGATGGGATCCATGGGATTCCGTTTTTGAAGTGTACAGAAATTAAGGCCAACACGCTACCTGATAAGGTCCTTTGTCACCTGTCAGCTTATGGTGATTACATTAATTTCACATGGTTTTCTTAGGCAGGGGATGCTCAAATGTGATTTTGTCAGCTCAGCTCCTTCCTCAGAAATATAGCCAGGTATTCATTAGAGATCACCCATCCAAGTACTACTCAGGATTGGTCCTGTTTATCTTCCAAGATCGGCTGGGGTATGGTTCTTTATTATATTTAAACTTATGATACATGTACACTGCAAATTAAAATATTTTGCATAGTAGCCAACTTGCTGTCATAGCTGTAATTGGAGCAAAAGTTGATAATGGAGTGCCTAGCATCTATATAAGCAGAATTACACTGGATCAATTTAAATTGGTAAGTATTGCTGATGTGGACAAGTGCTGGGACAAGTAAGGAGGACAACCTGCTTTCTCCATTCCTTCCCTTAATGGCTGGTCATCCAGGGAAGAGAAACAATTTGATTTCAAATACAACACGTCATTACTGCATCTCTCAAGGAAGGGAACTTTCAGTCCTGACCACTATTGAAAATGATCTCCCTGGGTCCCCTGGATCTTCGTAATTACTTCCTTTTTTGGGCAAGGTGATTGAGAAGTAGTTGCCCTCCAACTCCAGGCCGTTTTGGATGACACACACTTCCTTGGTCCATTTCAAACTGGTTTCAGAGCAGGATACGGAGTTGAGACTGCTATAGTCGCCTTAGTGGATTATCTTCTTAATATTGACAATGGGTGTATGTCTCTGTTGATGCTTCTACATCTCTCAGAGGCTTTCAATTCCATCAACCATGGTACCTATCTGAAACATCTGGGGGGCTTAGGAATCAGAGATATTGTGTTGCAGCGGTAGCAGTTACACCTCCCAGGCAGGTTCCAGATGGTGGTGCTTGGGAATCATCATCATCATCATCATCATCATCATCATCATCATCATCATCTTTATTTGTAGAATTCCCTGTCTCCCCAAGGGGACTCTGGGTGGTTTCCAACATGTATGCCAAGCATTCAATGCCAAAGGAAAAAAAAAACATTCAAACAAATTACATCAAGACATTCATATTAAACAATATAAAAGCAACCTAACTTTGAACTTAATAATAGCTGCTCCTTAAAAAAAAGAGTTTTTATGAGGTATCCAACAAGTGACAATTCTATCCCCAATGCTTACATGAAACTGCTGGAAGAGATCATCCATAGGCATGAGGTGGGTAATGTGTTATCCATAGGCATGAGGCGGGTAATGTGTTGGGTATCATCAGTAATCTGATGATACCCAAATATATTTCTCCATATCATCAAAAACAGCCTCAGCTAAGGTTAGTAGGTCTCCTCTGAATGAATGCCTGGAGGAGGTAATGGGCTGGATGAGGAAAAACAAATTGAAACTGAATCCAGATAAGACTGAGATATTTGTCATCAAGGATTCTAACCATAGGGATGGAGGATTGTCAACCAGTTCCATATGGGGTTACACTTCCCCTGAAAGATTGTGTTTGCAGCTTAGGAGTGCTCCTGGAGCTGTCCAGGTAGATGTGACAGTCAGGAATGCTTACTACCAGCTTCAGCTGATAAGCCAGCTGTTGCGCCTCTTCCAAGAATTGGATAACCTAAAAATGATAGTAGACACAAGGTTGGTCTACTCTAATGTGCTTTACACTGGTCTACCTCTGTACCAAGTCTAGAGACTCCAGTAAGTTCAAAGCACGGCAGTCAGATTGTTTACAGTATGTTAAGAGCAGCCAAGATTATTAGAGGACTTGGAAACCAAACATTTTGAGGAAAGCTTAGAGGACAATTATCCTGGGGAAAATGTAAGGAAAAAGGAAGAGGGGCCGACCAAGTGCAAGATGGATGTATGACATCCTTGAAGTGACTGGATTGACCTTGAAGGTGCTGGGCATGGTGACGGCCGACAGGGAGCTCTGGCGTGGGCTGGTCCATGAAGTCACAAATTACTAAACAAATGAACAACAACATGTATTGGCACCAAATCGTTGCCTTCTGTAAGGCCGCCCTGAGTCCTCTTTTAGGGTGAGAAGGGCAGGATACAAATATGTGAAATAAATAAATAAGAGTGAGATTCTTTTGGTACTTTTGATTTGAGTGATCCCTTAGATCAATAGATAGGAGAAAGGCAGCATACTTTTTTACAAAAGAGCATCACACAGAGCAACAGATATGCTCCAGAAAAAATGCCCTGTCAATGCCCTAGAACTGATTCTTTGCTTGTTATCAAGTTAATTGCCCCCCCTTATGCTACCCCTCCCTCCCAGTTGATGCTGTTGGGCAACTTCTTCCAAAAGCAAAAAGAGCAAAGCTCACAAAACAGAAGGGGCAGTGTAGATGAGAAAGAGGAGGAAGGAACTAATTGCAGAATGCAAAAGCTTTAAACAAAGAGAAGGGGAAATGGAGTTGTAGTACAAACAGTGCTTCCTGATTAAAGAAGTGGGAGAGAAATCTACAAAGCAAGAGAAGTCAATGGATTACCTGGGTGGATAATGGGTAGTGGGAAGAGTTCAACCAACTTCCCTACAAGAAGGATAAATAAATTCAATAACACAGAAGAGTAATTGTTGTGTACAGTAACTTGGGAAGATACACTGATCAATATTTATCACAAGCTAGATTCAAAGGTGCCCTGACTGTCAGACCTAAGATGGAGCATGCAAGATATATTTTGTTCAAATAAGAGGATGAAATACCTGCTGTTCTCCCACTACAACAGTGGTTCTCAACCTGTGGGTCTGCAGGTGTTTTGGCCTACAGCTCCCAGAAATCCCAGCAAGTTTACCAGCTGCTAGGATTTCTGAGAGTTGAAGGCCAAAACATCTGGGGACCCACAGATTGAGAACCACTACACTAGAAGCTAACTCACACCAGTTTAGATCATTGAATCATGCAGCTCTGTATTGTGTGCATGCTACATTGATGGGCAGCTTTTCAACTCTCCCTGGAGATACCTTAGATCTTCACCACCCAAAGTTTGCATTATATCTCTGAATAGAGAGGACAGCATACAGATTCTCAATTTAATCACCATTTCCTCACAAACTGAAGTTGATAGTAATTATCTATCATATAGACAGACAAGTTTGTTACTGAAGAAAGACAAAAATCCGCTATCATCTGGTAACCCCAATGTCTATTCCAGTGTTTCTCAACCTGGGGGTCAGGACCCCTGCGGGAGGGTCACGGGAGGGTTTCAGAAGGGTTGCCAAAGACCATGAGAAAACATATATTTCTGATGGTCTTAGGAACCCCTTTGACAGAGAAGGCTGAAGATCTCTCCGTCTGTCCTTTTCTTCCTTTTTGGAGACAGACGGCAAATCCTCCCACCAAAAGCTCTCCTCCACTGTGATTGGCCAGCTTCTCAGCCAAGGGGAGGGCTATTTCTGAGACTCCAAGTGGAGAGGAGAGAGCAGGCATGTTTGGCGCAGGGCAGCGTGAGGTGCATGTGTGGGTGAGGGAGAGTGTGCAAGGCTGGAGGGAGCCTCACATCAGCAAGTCCCTTCAAACCATGAAGGTTCTGTGTGGGAAGTTTGGCCCAATTCTATCGTTGGTAGGGTTCAGAATGCTCTTTGATTGTAGATGAACTCTAAATCCCGGAAACATCAACTCCCAAATGTCAAGGTCTATTTTCCTCAAACTCCACCAGTGTTTACATTTGGACATATTGAGTATCCGTTTGGTCCAGATCTGACATTGTTTGAGTCTACAGTGCTGTCTGGATATAGGTGAATTGCAAATCCAAAACTCGAGGTCAATGCCCACCAAACCATTCCAGTATTTTCTGTTGGTCATTGGAGTTCTGTGTGCTAAATTTGGTTCGATTCTATTGTTTGTGGAGTTCAGAATGCTCTTTGATTGTAAGTTAACTACTGTATAAATCCCAGCAACTACAACTTCCAAATGACAAAATCAATCCCCCCTCCCAACCCCACCAGTCTTCAAATTTAGTTGTATTGGGTATTTGTGCCAAATTTGGTCCAGTAAATGAGAATACATCCTACATATCAGATATCTACATTACGGTTCACAACAGTAGCAAAATTACAGTTATGCAGTAGCAAGGAAAATAATTTTATGGTTGGGGGTCACAGCATTATGAGGGTTGAGAAATACTGGTCTATCCATTCCTGCTATTTTAACTAACTTCGGGGATGTGTGATTCTGACCAGTTGTTTTACACAGAGTGCAAAGACTGGTCTTTTAAAAAAGGCGTTCTGTAAGGATCACTTTAAAAGATGTAAAGAAGTATTATTGCCTGTCCGAAAATGAAGGTGAAGAAGAAAAAGCTCCAATCCAAGTTCTTGGAATGCATTTTGTGATTTATGATCACTGAGTGCCTCCTACTCTTTTGCAGTGACTGAGTTGCTACCTTACTTCAATGTACGATAAATATCTACCAGCTGAGATCTGTTGCACAAGCCCTAGGTTGAATATCAGTTTATCCGGATCGATGGCCAATGCTCCATGGCTGGCAATCTATGCTACAATTCCAGTGCTTCATGAGCAAAGGCAATGTGCAACCCAACACTTCTCTGTGCACTTCAATGTGAAATGTTCAACAGTCTGTTGTTGTTTGTTCATTTAGTCGTTTCCGACTCTTCATGACCTTATGAACCAGCCCACACTAGAGCTCCCTGTCGGCCATCACCTCCCCCAGCTCCTTCAGAGTCAAGCCAGTCACTTCAAGGATCCCATCCATCCATCCATCTTGCCCTTGGTCGGCCCCCCTTCCTTCTTCCTTCCATTTTACTCAGCATCATTGTCTTCTCCAAGCTTTCCTGTCTTCTCATAATGTGGCCAAAGTACTTCAATTTGGTCTCTACTATCCTTTCCTCCAATGAGCAGTCGGGCTTTATTTCCCAAAGTATGGATTGGTTGGATCTTCTCACAGTCCAAGGTACTCTCAGAACTTTCCTCCAACACCATAATTCAAAAGCATCTTTCATCCTTCCTCACAGTCCAGCTCTCACATCCATAGGTGACTACGGGGAAGACCATTGCTTTTACTATGTGGATCTTTGTTGCCAGTGTGATGTCTCTATTCTTCACTATCTTATCTAAATTGGTCATTGCTCTCCTCCCAAGAAGTAAATGTCTTCTGATTTCCTGGCTGCAGTCTGCATCTGCAGTAATCTTTTCACCTAGTAAAATAAAGTCTGACACTGCCTCCACGTTCTCTCCTTCTATTTGCCAGTTGTCAGAATCTTGATTTTTTAATGTTTAGCTGCAACCCAGCTTTTGCACTTTCTTCTTTCACCTTGAATAAAGGTTCCTTAGCTCCTCCTTGCTCTTGGCCATCAAAATGGTATCATCTGCATATCTAAGGTTGTTAATGTTTCTTCCAGCAATTTTAACCCCAGCCTTGCATTCATTAAGTCCTGTACATCACATGATGTGTTCTGCATACAAGTTGAATAGGTTGGGTGAGAGTATACAACCCTGCAGTATGCCTTTCCCAATCTTGAACCAGTCTGTAGTTCCATGGTCAGTTCTTATTGTTGGTACCTGGTCATTATACAGGTTCCTCAGAGGAAAGACAAGGTGGCTTGGAATCCCCATACCACCAAAAACTTGCCACAATTTATTATGATGTTAGACATGTGGTTATGTCAGTGTTAGGTGGATACAACCATTATGCATTGTCAAAAAAAAAACTACAGATGTATCTCAACATAAACCATTATGTGTCACTAAGAGAATGACTGCCAATATGTGGTGCATGGTATCTGCAACATGGCCTACAGTTTAGCTTCTTAATAAATACATAAGCATAAGAAATGTCTGATTTCTCCTAATTTTTCCAACTGAACATCTGTTGGCTCCCCAGCTGTACATTTTGTGTGCAAATGCACTTAGGTGTCCAACTACGTGTTGGAAAAATAACAACTCCCAAACCTGGTGCATGGATCTTCCATGACTAAAGGAAAATCCTTGCTGCTGATGTTACAACTGAGCTGGTGAATAAAGTCAACCCAAGAAGGAGGACAATGAGGTCAGGGCTTAAAGTTTAGCTTGCAGCTGGCTTACCCTCACTTTCTTGTTCATATGAGTAATGAAAAAGTGTGTGTATGAGTATAAATTTAATAGGTTCACACAGAATTCATAGGCTTGACAGATGGGTGAAGGAAATGTGTCCTACTCTGAGAAACTTTTTAGAAGCTACTGTTGAACCTTCCCTAATTGCAAGTGTCTGAAGTTAGTCTCCCGTTCTTTAATGGAAAAAAGGGGAGGAGTATGACATCATTTTTGTGTGTGCATTTGAAATTAAACATTTCTTAATATATAAAGCATTCAAAGATATTACGCTGGTAATAAAGTTTATTTCTGCAAAACTTGCCTTCATCACAGTGAAATGTGCCAAATTTGTGGGTGCGGTTAGAAATTAGCAGATGTTCACCAGCACTGTGAACAGATCCCATTTGTTGTGCTTGGACTGGGATTGGATTGTGCAGCTTTTGAAAAGCAGTTACTTTTTCTACCTGTGGCCCCGAAGCAGAAAAAAATGATGTAAAAACATTTACAACAAGTACTTAGGGTTCAGAGTTTGGGTTAGATAGCAACAGATAAAGAAACTCATTGATGTTGATGAGAATAGGGTTTTAACACATTCCCATTTGTACAGAGGTTTTAAGGCTTTCTGCAAGAAAGAAAAATCATGTTCGAGATGAGGTACGGACACTGCAGTTGCACAACAGTCAAAAATGTTTCTATAGATGGACAAAATCTGCATTTTAAACATTTGTGTGTGTTTGTAGGAAATGTGTGGGCTCAATCCATCCAACCCTAGATTTTTTTTTTCATGCCAGGAGCAACTTGAGAAACAGCAAGTCACTTCTGGTGTGAGAGAATTTACCATCTGCAAGGACATTGCCCAGGGATATTTGATATTTTTACCATCCTTGTGGGAGGCTTTTCTCATATCCCCACATGGGAAGATGGAGCTGACAGAGGGAGCTCAACCCACTCTCCCCAGATTCAAACCGCTGACCTGTTGGTCAGCAGTCCTGCTGGCACAAGAGCTTAACCAATTGTGCCACTGGGGGCTCCTCCAACACTAGATGCATATGCATCATGTTCCATGCTCAAGGTTATCACTTTCTGCAACTTTTCTACAAATACATAAGAAATAATTCATTGCCATCTTTGTAGAAGCACAAATCCCTTCTTCACGTGCACATTTGATACAGCAATTGATCACTTCAGTAGCAGCCACTCATAGACAAATGCGCCAAAAGTCCTCAGATTATGAAGAAGGCATCAATTTTTATCAATGGAGAAAGACATTGGATGGTTCATCTGCAAAAGTGCCTGCCATAGTGTAGATGCAGCCATTGTGTGCAAGTTGTTGTATTCATACTGCAGAATTATAGCCATGCGACACCATGTTAACTGCCATGGCTCAATGTTAGGAAATTCTGGGATTTGTAGTTTTGTGAATTTTACCCTTCTCTGTCAATGAGCTCAGACACCCCAACAAACTCCCAATCCCAGGATTCTATAGGATGGAGCCATAGCAGTTAAAATTGTGTCAATGAAAATATTTGAAAAACCCCAGTGCCATCGAGGCCTTGGTAGATCTGACAGACTCAATTAGGTTCTTCTTTTTGAACCATCAAACAAGCCTCATCCTGATTCTATATAAATCATCTCTTCCCAAAATAAATGTATGTACATTTTTGTATGCACCTCTTCCCAAAGATATTTTTTTCTTTTTCTTTTTTTAAAAAATGCCTTTTTTGCACATCTTCACTTATGGAGTAAAATGTGTGCATAATAGAAGTATATTCCATTTTCTTTACCCCATATTTCAAATCTATGTATACCATCTTTTTTTCCTTTTCTTTTGCAGGATGTATTACACGTCCAGAAACAGTATGGATTTCAAACCATGTACTTAGGCTTGGTTCACCATTTGGATTTAGTGGGTCAATAACAAATCCATTAAAAATACCTTGTTTGAACAAATGCTTCATCCTCTCCCTAGTGAAAACAACACACTTGTTTTATGCACTTGGGTGTTTGGAAGTACTCCCAGTCCTACTTTTTTTTTTTTTGGAGGCTACTGTAACCTTTGAGAATCAAGTGAATTTTAGAGGGTTTTCTTTTTTCAGAAGAATTGTTGTTTTTTTCAGGGCAACTTTCTTAAATACCTTCAGTGGTGATAATCTGGCCCCAGTCTTTCTTATTTAGCTGAGCTGAGTGTTGCCATCTGCTGGCAAGTCAATAATTATTTTTAAAGATGTGTGTGAATGTTGACCAAGGCAAGTGTGGTTGGGACGGGGAAAAAATCCCACTAAATGGATCTTGAGTTGATAAACTGTCTTACTGGAGGAGAGGAATCCACCAAATCAATTCTTTGTGCTATAAAATTACACTCTATTTTAAAATACTTTCAAATACTTTTTCTACTGGTTGCAAGATACCACCAAGAACACTGCAATGTGGTGGTTGAATGTTGGACAAGGACTCTAGAAGACTAAGGCCATGTCTACTCAGTTCAAATAATATGGACTAATCTTTTAGCTGCTGTAGGAATTCCACATGCATATAGCCGGATTTGCAGCATAAGCACCACATTCAACTAATAACATTCAACCATTCAACCATTAACCTGGAAGAAATGGGATTTATTCTGAAACTTCCTGGAAACTTTGGAGTGATCCTGGTCTTTTGGAGATGTGGACAGCTGGGTCAGTCTGGATATGGCTCAATCTGATATACACATATTCAACAGACCCACCACAAGCAACTCCCTTGCAGAGGCTTGCTGGGGAAGCAACCTCTGGTGAGGTCACAACGAAGCACTCAGGCATGTGACAAGGAAAATGTGCTTATGGCCAACAACATATTTATGGTGGCAGCAGCTTTTCCAATATGCCCTCAACTTACCTATTTGTCTAGATGTCAAAAAGGCTCTGGGACTTCATCGGGATAGCTCCAGAGCAATTTAATCCAAAATATGTAGATCTAGCCCAGAGTTCAGACTTAAAGAGCTGGGCATGTTTAGCCTGCGGAAAAGAAGACTGAAAGGAGACACTATGGCCATGTATAAATATGTGAGGTGAAGTCAGAGGGAAGAGGGAGCAAGTTAGTTTTCTGCTGCCCTGGAGAATAGGACACGGAGCAATGGCTTCAAACTACAGGAAAGGAGATTCCACCTGAACATAAGGAAGAACTTCCTGACTGTGAGAGCTGTTCAACAGTGGAACTCTCTGCCCCAGAGTGTGGTGGAGGATTCTTCTTTGGAGGCTTTTAAACAGACACTGGATGGCCACCTGTAGGGGTGCTTTGAATATGATTTTCCTTCTTGGCAGGGGTTGGACTGGATGTCCCACAAGGTCTCTTCCAACTCTATGATTCTATGATCATCCCTGGAAACTATGAGCAAGTTACAAGCTCCTACCCTAAGAAGAAGGCAGTGGTAAACCTCTTTTGGTTACCCTAAATAAGAGGAAACATTAAAACACAACAACTGTTCCTCTGGAGAAAAAAAACTTCCTTTCCATATTAAGTATTGCTCTCTTGAGTTGATGTATACAGTCATACCCTACGCAATGTTGGCCTTTGATAGACATTAGAAACAAAAGGTCATGCTGTGATCATGTTTTTGTGAAGGTTCCACACATTCGAGCTATGTATTTATCTTACAAGTAAACCTTAGGCAAGAGATAACAGATGCTTGATCTCAAAGATCATAGAGATTGTAATTTGGCACGTAGTAGCATGAGTTTATCAAGTTTATAGAAGTATGCCTGGAAATCTCTCATCAGGCTATAAATGAAAGAGCAAAGCGGGGGCAACTGTCTTTTTTCCCCATGGGGCAAGACCATTTTGAGAAAGCCTTTGGGCAGATTATCAGCATTGCAATTGGACTGTTAGAAGAAGCATTGCTTAAATGGCAGAAATATAAGTGTGTACCAATTTGTTTTAGCTGAAAACATTTGAGGGGCAAATTAAAAAGTTTTTTGAGATAGCATTTACTTATCCTTTTCTTTAAAAAAATCCTATAAAACTGTTGATCCACAGTTGTTTTCTCTTCTTTGCTCCTTACACACTCACAACAACATATGCTTACTTGTATCCTCACCCAGGGACTCTTCCCTGAGGCAATCTGAAGCAGACAGGACTTCCATAACGTAGGTGCTACCACACCATTCATCCATTTCTACTGGGCTAACGGGTGGTGTCACAAACCTGAATCAGAATGCAGACCGGCAAGTATTGCCCTCACTCTAGAAAGGTTTCCTGACTGTGTTACACAGCCATTCAGATTTTTGTTCATAATATGTTAACAAAACTAAACCAGAGGAATGGTGCCATTTGATGCCTTGCCAAAATGGAAGGATGGTGCTTTTCACAAAAGATATTCACATGAATCTTATATGAACTCTCATGCAATGTAAATTTGAAAACCCTTAACTAAGTAGCAGAGACACTAAGGGCTCTTCCACACAGCCATATAATCCAGAATATCAAGGCAGGAAATCCCACATTATCTGAGTGTGGACTCTGATACCCCAGTTCAAAGCAGATATTGTGGGATTTTCTGTCTTGATATTCTGGGATATAGGTCTGTGCAGAGGCGGCCCTAGGTAATTTTCAACGGTAAGCAAACAGTATTTTGCCGCCCCCCCCCCCCCAACCAATCACTGATATATATTTTCTGTTCGTCGTGGGAGTTCTGTGTGCCATATTTGGTTCAATTCCATCATTGGTGGAGTTCAGAATGCTCTTTGATTGTAGGTGAACTATACATCCCAGTAACTACAACTCGCATATGTCAAGGTCTATTTCCCCCAAGAGCACCCCTGGGCAAAATCAACTATACTGCAAATGCTTACTTTGCGTAATGGGTTGAGCCACCCCTGGGTCTGTGTGGAAGAGCCTTCAGATCACCCAGTTCAAAGCAGATATTGTGGGGTTTTTCTGCCTTGATATTCTGGGATATAGGGCTGTGTGGAAGGGCCCTGGGATATGTGGCAGTGTGGACTCTGATAACTCAGTTCAAAGCAGATATTGTGGGATTTTCTGCCTTGATATTCTGGGATATAGGGCTGTGTGGAAGGGCCCACAGTTCAAAGTAGAAAATGTGGGATTTTATTCAGCTGTGTGGAAGGAGCCTAAGAAGACCAGCTGCTGAGTTGCAAAGACGAGTAACAGAACATCGGCAGAACTGCCTAATGCATATCAGGAGGTCTAATACACTTTGGGAACCATAACTTATCAGTACACTATACCCTTTGCTGGATACTCTGTGGTTATGTAACAGCAGCTCTCTACTGCATACAGACATTTATCATCTTTGCAATTCTATTTTCTACAGGTGAAAGTCTACTTATAAATACACAATGCTAATGTTCCACACTCTTTACTGAAACCTCAAAAATTCTGTATTTTTGTCACCTTGCTTGGGGAGAAGAGTGACTTATAAAGATCATAATCTTCTCCTAGCCATCCAATTAAAAGTAAGAGTTCTGGAAGTTCGGTTTAGCTCCATTTCCACATTCCACAATGGAAAACTCCTTCTTTGGTGTTTGAAGTGTTTACATTAAGCCTGTGAGAGGATTCTCTACACCAGAGGTCCACAAACTTGTTAAACAGAGGGCCAGGTCACAGTCCCTCAAACTTTTGGAGGGCTGGATTATAATTTGAAAAAAATATGAATAAATTCCTATGCACACTCCAATATCTTATTTGTAGTGCAAAAAAAAAACCCACTTAAAACAATACAATAATTAAAATGAAGAACAATTTTAACAAATATAAACTTATTCCTATTTCAGTGGGAAGTGTGGGCCTGCTTTTGGCTGATGAGATAGGATTGTTGTTGTTGTTTGCTTTCAAGTAGTTTCAGACTTAGGTTGACCCTGAGTGAGGGCCGGGTAAATGACCTTGGAGGGCCATATCCAGGCCCCAGGCCTTAGTTTGAGGACCCCTGTTCTACACTATTCAAGGATAAACCTGAGTTTACTTCAGAGTTGACTACTTCCAGAGTTTACTACTACTTGTATGTATGTGCCAGGTGTTTTGCCACACATTGATTTCATTCCTACCTGAAAACTCTACATAGATGCTTAAAATGGACTCTATGTAGAATATGACCCACAATAACTCCAATACAGCAGCTTGTTACCATGTTCAACTACATTCAGATTTGTTCGAAAAATACAGTTTCATGGTTTGAGAAATGTGGTAGTTGTTTCCTTTGTCAGATAAGAGTTATTAAGATATTTTATACCAACCATTAAAATATGAATTATAACTGCATTATCTAATGTATATATTTTAATGGCTGGTGTAATAAAGTGAAATGTGGAAAATTAAACAAATGATATTGTAAACAGTACAGACATTGAATTTGTATTACTAAGTGATTTAGCCGATTTAAGCTACAACTGTGAAGGTTTCTCAGTGGAAAGGAAAATGCAGTCTAAAGAGTGCATTTACTCAGTAGGATTAATACAGTGTGGCACTTTCATTGCCATGGTTCAATGCTATAGTATCTTGTATATATGTCCCCTGCATCTCTCCAGAGGTACTGTTCTGTTGCCATGATCATGGATAGCATTCTATGCAAGTCTACAGCTACTTACCAATGAGTCTCCCTCATTGAACTCAAAAGAAACTCAACAGAAAGTATTACTCATGAAATTTACACAATCTACAAGATTGTGCAGGCTTTCTAATTCCTGAGGAAAGCACTTGAATAATTTTTTAAAAAATATTTACATCTAAAGTACTTAGGTCCCCTAAAGTAATGTATTATTATAATTGCTGCTTTATAAAGGTTTTTTTTAAAGAACTAAAATGCTTTTTAAAAACTAAATGGTACAAATTACTGGCCTGTTATACAAAACATGCCTAAATAGTGAAATAACACACACCATCAATTATAAAAGTAACATTTAAATGTATATGGCAAAATGAGTGAAATTTTCACCTTCTTAAGGGCACTTCTAGACAGCATCACAATGTAGGTTTTTTTAAAAATGGGGCAAAAAATCCTGGGACCTGACAGCAAGGCCACACACAGACCTGTCAGCCCGGGGAAATTTTCCCCTGCCATCCTCACATCTTCCTTTGAAGTAGATCAAGATGGAGAGGAAACAGAGGATATCTGGTGAAAGTTTTAAAAAATAAATTATCTCCAAGATGCACTGAAACTCATATGCGCATATGCAGAGATCCCAGATTTCTTATCTCTCTCTTCACCTAACTGTTAATTCAAGCTGTTTAATATTATAAACATCACAAGAAAGGAATGGTTGTAGAGAATTCTAATTGCTTTCCAGTTGTGCTTCCCTTTAGCCACCTGTGTATCCATGGCTCCATTTTTGACAGCCCAATCAGCTATTTCAGGCTTTTAAAACATGTATGCTGGAGCAGTCCATACAAGGGAGTGGGAAGGAAGTTATGTGTTTTCCATGACTGCAGGAATATACAGTCATGTGAAGGTGTGCATTTTGGGGGCGGTATCTTACAATGTTAATGTAACTTAATTTGCCTTAGTTGATGCAAATACAAATGATTTGTAACACATTATATGTGCAGTCTTCTTGAAAGTAACTTATTATTTGTAAAGAGTTCTTTCCAAACTGAGGCTTCTTCCACACAGCTGTATAAAATGCACATTGAACTGGATTATATGGCAGTGTAGACTGAGATAGTCCAGTTCAGAGCAGATATTATGGATTATCTGCCGTGATATTCTGGGTTATATGTCTGTGTGGAAGGGCCCTGGGAGTTCTTTGGTAAGTGGTGGTTACAGAGTTTTCTGATTGATTTGTTGATGGTATTCGTTTACACTGCAAATATGCTGAAATTACCAAATGAGGAGCTTGACTACATGATATAAACACCGTCTTTAAAAGGAACCCTACATTTGATTAACTTACCCATCAAATCCTCTTGCTAAACTCTGAAGATGGTTCTTCAGAAATGGAGGCAAATCCCCATTGAAAGAAGTAGGACAGCCACTGATTCTGCTTTTCTAAATGTGTTTATTAAGGATTTAAGTCCCCTGAAGTCAACTGGAGCTCTTTCCAAATGGTTAGTCACTGACCATGTTGCCTGAAGAGATTCTGGGAGGTGTGCTTCCAAGAAATAACTTTTCAAAGAAAGATTCAACAGAAGAGCTTTCCATAGTCTTTATCATCATTTTCGACCACAGACTAATTGTATTTGATATACCTCAAACCACTGTATAAGATATTGTTCAGAAGTCTGTTATGTCTCTGCCATTTATTGTGTGTGTCCGTTACCACTTATACATCTAAAACTCTTGGAAAAGTTCCCACTGAAGTACACAGAATTTGCTTCTAAAGAAACATCAGTCCAAAAATCATGGGTCCACTTATCCATGGTTCGAGTACTGTATCCCAGCTTTTATTTTTTAAAAAAAGGAACCATCACTTTCTCTGTGCAGAGTGGGAAAAGGCAAGAGTTTCATCTGTTATGGGAAAACCTAAAAGAAGCATTAATCCCCTCTACTTTCTTTGGTGTCACTTCTGGTGCAATAGATTAAACTCTTGTGCCAACCGAACTGCTGACCTAAAGGTCCATGAGAGGGGTGAGCTCTTGTCTGTCAGCTCCAGCTTCCCATGCAGGGACATGAAAGAAGCCTCCCACAGGATGGTAACACATCCAAGCATCCCCTGGGCAATTCTCTCACACCAGAAGTGACTTGCAGTTTCTCAAATCACTTCTGGCACAATAAAAAACTTCTGGCCTTTTAAAATGCCTGGTTGAGTAAATGACAGTGACTGCCAGGGGCTGTTGGCCTCCTGAGTCAGTATTGGTGCTTTTCCATCTGCACACAGTAATCCTCAACGTATCCACTGGTCATATGAAAATCCACAATTTTGGCCCGCACTCTTGCCCTCTATTTCTCCATGATGTTGACATACATGAGTATATACAATAAATATTTAATTTATATTATATTTTCGCTCTTATATTTATTTTCTATTATATTTTCAAATTATTTAAACATTCAAAAGCTATCTCCCCACTAAGGCAATGGTAATTAATAACATATTTACATTTGGAGCATTTGGGGAAATAATTTATCAAAAATTAACGCTTTTCCACAACCTACAATCTTTTATTACTTTTGATGTTGCTGCAAGGGAAGATGAGTCCTGACCTTTGTATTATTGTGCAGTGATGAAAATTTTTGCAGGGGTTCAATTCATTTTTTCCGTGTTTTTTTTTTTGATGGCGTAACTTGTTGTGCCAAGACAGCCTTTCAAAGAATATTCTTTACATGGCTAATGTACATCAAAGCTCTAAAGAGAATGCAGTCAATGGACTAGAACTGTAAGAGACAATGTGGACAATCCCCCTGAAGGTACACTCTGATCACTGTGTAGATATGGCTAAAAGATCATATGGAACAAAGTTTAGCAACAGATACTTTGCAATCCATTCGCATGACAGGTCATCATCTCTAAGGCTACTTTCGGAAGACCTGGCCTAAAATACTTAAGGGTTCACCCACCCCACCCACCTAGTGAATGAAAGTTTATCTAAGCATAATAGGAAGCTAAGTGTTTTGTTGGGCCTGAAGTATAACAATGTTCCTAACCATTTGAAAGGACTAGCCTCCAATACAGCAGGAATGCGGGTGGGTGAGTAAGCTACCTAAAGAGGGTTCCCACCTCTTCTCTTTTCTCTCAATATGTTAATTTAAGGAAAATTACAGCCTAGGGCAATGCACCTGAATCTTTCCCTCTTCAAAACCATCAACCATGCAGTGTGCATTTATAGTCATTCTTCTGCCTTTATAGTGGCCCCTAATTAGTTTGAACTTCAATTAACAAGAAGATTGTGTTCAACTTAGTATGATATGCCTGCGATTACTAGCATCGAATGTAAATTCCAACAAGTTTTGGAAAAAATGTATAGATAGAACTAATGCAAGAGTTTTAAAAAATACTTAATTCCAATATGTGCCTTCAGTGAATTCATCAGATTGGAAACGAGGATACCTTGTTCAAGGTAAAAGACATAGGAATTGGAACAACTGGACGATGAGATGGGACAATGTTTTTTATTAGGAGACGCAAATGATGCATGCTTTTAGTATTCTTGTTATGGTTTTACCAATGCCTGGCTCGAGAGCAGTACGTGTGAAAAAGATTTTGGAGTCCTCGTGGGCAACAAGTTAAACATGAGCCAACAATGTGATGTGGTGGCAAAAAAAAAGCCAATGGGATTTTGGCCTGCATCAATAGGAGCATAGTGTCTAGATCTAGGGAAGTAATGCTACCCCTCTATTCTGCTTTGGTTAGACCACACCTGGAATATTGTGTCCAATTCTGGGCACCACAATTCAAGAGAGATATTGACAAGCTGGAATGTGTCCAGAGGAGGGTGACTAAAATGATCAAGGGTTTGGAGAACAAACCCTATGAGGAGCGGCTTAAGGAGCTGAGCATGTTTAGCCTGAAGTAGAGAAGGATGAGAGGAGATATGATAGCCATGTATAAATGTGTGAGAGGAAGTCACAGGGAGGAGGGAGCAAGCTTGTTTTCTGTTGCGCTGGAGACTAGGATGCAGAACAATGGCTTCAAACTACAAGAAAGGAGATTCCATCTGAACATTAGGAAGAGCCAGGCATGTAGCCAGGGGGGGGGGGAGCTTGGGGGGCTTCAGCCCCCCGCAAAAAAAAATTCTCATGGTGGTCCGCGAGAAGACCTTACTGGTACATTATTTAAACTGTTACGTTATCCATATCATGATCTGATTACGATGCTCAATATATCCCATATTCATGGGGTATTAGGGTAATGATACAAAAGGTTTGCTAGGATAGACCCTCTTTCACTCAGACTAAGCCCCACCCACGCCCACCCCGAATCAAACTCAGCTCCCCCCGAAATCCTGGCTACGGGCCTGGTGAGAGCTGTTCAGCAGTGGAACTCTCTGCCCCGGAGTGTGGTGGAGGCTCCTTCTTTGGAAGCTTTTAAACAGAGGCTGGATGGCCATCTGTCAGGTGTGATTTGAATGCAATATTCCTGCTTCTTGGCAGGGGGTTGGACTGGATGGCCCATGAGGTCTCTTCCAACTCTTTGATTCTATGATTCTATGATGTGTTAATGTTTTTTAAATGTTTTATGGTGTTTTTGGGCATTGAATCGTTGCCATTGTAAACTGCCCTGGATCACCTAAAGGCTGAGAAGGGCGGTATACAAATATAGTAAACAAACAAACAAACAAATAAACAAAGAGAGCAGTAATTTAAGTCCTGTGTCTCAGTAAGATGATTTTTGGGGGGTGGGGGGCTATTGCTGTAATGGAGAGAATAGGTCAGCTGATGTCATGTGTTGTCCCAGCTATGCAAAGCTCTCAAGCTCACCTAACCTGTATTAATTCCTTTATTCCTCTCCCTAGAGCAGTCTCCATCCACTGCCTTGGTAAAGCTATCATTTTGTTGAAACCCAAGGCATAGATCTGTATACTTCTGCAACACTGAATTGAAAACGCTTTCCCGAGTGTGCTAATTTGACAGTACTGGATTAATTGATGTGCTGTGCTCATAAAATCTTGTCTACATTAACATCTCTAGCAATTATTTGTGTGTAGGAATATCTTATGCCTCTTCTGCCTTTGGCCTAATTCCCACACTAGAATGACTGAATGGCTCAAGCCCAGCCTCATTTGCTTTTCACAGGATGAGGGTGACTCACACAATTATCCATACTTTAATAACCAAAGCATAGGGTACTATAGCTTGGAAGGGGGTAAGCAGGAGGTAGATTCATTGGCAACATTGGCCAAGTCACTTAAAACAGACTTAAAATACTTATTGACTCTCAACTTTGTATCAATAGCAAGAATAGAACAATGGTGGGAGAGAAGAAAGAGGCATAGCTTCATGATGCCTAGTCACAAAAGCAGACCTTTTGTGGCCTTCTCTCCATTCCAACTGCTAATACCCTGAAAGAGAAGAAGAGGTCGTATCTACTGGACTTCTTTTTTTCATGCCAGGAGCGACTTGAGAAACTGCAAGTCACTTCTGGTGTGAAATGGCCGTCTGGAAGAAGCAAAGACCACCAGCATTGAAACGATGGTCCTCCGCCATCAACTCCGCTGGACCAGCCACATTATCCGAATGCCCGACTACCATCTCCCAAAGCAGTTGCTCTACTCTGAACTCAAGAATGGAAAATGGAATGTTTGTGGGCAGGAAAAGAGACTTAAAGATGGCTCAAAGCCAACTTTAAAAACTCTGGCATAGACACTGAGAATTGGGAAGCCCTGGCCCTTGAGTGCTCAAGCTGGAGGTCAGCTGTGACTAGCAGTGCTGTAGAATTTGAAGAGGGATGAATTGAGGGTGAAAGATAGAAACATGCCAAAAGGAAGGCGCGTCAAGCCAACCCTGACCGGGACCGCCTCCCACTTGGAAACCGATGCCCTCACTGCGGAAGAACATGCAGGTCAAGGATAGGGCTCCACAGTCACCTGTATACCCACCGCCAGTACACTGAACTTGGAAGACAATCTTACTCAACGAGGGATCGCCTAAGTAATTAAAGTAAGTAAGAAATGGCCATCTGCAAGAACATCACCCAGAGGATGCCCAGATGTTTGATGTTTTACCATCCTGGTGAGAGGTTTCTCTCATGTCCCCACATGGGGAGCTGGAGCTGACAGAAGAAGCTCAACCCACTCTATCTGGATTTGAATCTCCGACCTGTCTCTCAGCAATCCTGCCAGAACAAGGGTTTAACCCACTATGCCACTGGGGGCTCCTACACTGCCATCTCTTTTCACATGTGTGTTGTGTCTTATTTAAAATGTAAGTCTGAGGACAGGGAATTGTCAAATTAAAAATGTGTAAGCTACTCTGAGACCCTGTTGGGTTGCTGTGAGTTTGCCAGGCTGTATGGCCATGTTGCAGAAGCATACTCTCCTGACTTCTCTATTGGAAACAGACCTCACAACCTCTGAGGACACCTGCCACAGACATTGGTGAAATGTCAGGAGAGAATGCTTCTGGAACATGGCCATACAGCCTGAAAACTCACAGCAACCCAGTGATTCCGACCATGAAAGCCTTTGACAATACACTGAGGCCCTTTATGGCTGAAAAGTGGGATATAAATAAATGAATTACCCAAAAGATGGTTCCCCACTTTCTAAGTGCTCTTCCATATAGCCAATAGTCCTAGTAAATGTCAAGCAAGTCTTTTTCAAGATTGCAAGCCTCATAGTAATGGTTCCAACCCCTGCATCCAGCCATGCTGTAAATATGTTGGGTTTTTGTCCATCCTCTTTGTCTTGCTTAAGGTGTAGCTAACAGTCATGTACGTAGGGTACATAGGGTGTCCTATCCCCCACATCTCACTCCATGTAACACCTCATCCCTGAAGTCACCAACCTGACAAGAAACACAGAGGGAACAAAGGCAATGGAATTGGATGTGGGAAATTAACTCCTGTCTCTTGGCATCCCAGGACAAAAAAATAAAATACTCCCTGACCTGAATTTGAAAAGTCTCGAGTGTTGCTGGAAAATCATAGAGAATAAATTGGACAGAAGTTGGTTTAAATATTTCTTTTTAAAAAATCAGTGTATTGCCTTCCAAAATCCAAGACTTTTGCCAATCTATGTACTCTTACATGCAGTGTAATAACACAACCTGGGGATCACAGTTTCATCTATGCTGATGATCGTGCCACTACTGCTCAAGCAGAGAGCTTTGAGATGGTTGAACAGAAGCTCTCCGAAGCTCTAGGTGCTCTTACTGCCTATTACAGGGAAAACCAACTGATCCCTAATCCATCTAAAACACAGACATGTGCCTTTCACCTTAAGAACAGACAAGCATCCCGAGCTCTGAGGATTACCTGGGAAGGAATCCCACTGGAGCATTGCAGCACACCCAAATACCTGGGAGTCACTTTGGACCGTGCTCTGACCTACAAGAAGCACTGCCTGAACATCAAAAAAAAAGTGGGCGCTAGAAACAACATCATACGAAAGCTGACTGGCACAACCTGGGGATCACAACCAGACACAGTGAAGACATCTGCCCTTGCGCTATGCTACTCTGCTGCTGAGTATGCATGCCCAGTGTGGAACACATCTCACCACACTAAAACAGTAGGTGTGGCTCTTAATGAGACATGCCGCATTATCATGGGGTGTCTGTGTCCTACACCACTGGAGAAATTACACTGCTTAGCCGGTATTGCACCACCTGACATCCGCCGGAAGTAGCAGCCAATAGTGAAAGGACCAAGGCAGAGACATCTCCAGCTCATCCCCTGTTTGGGTATCAGCCAGCACGTCAACGACTTAAATCTAGAAATAGTTTTCTAAGATCTACAGAGACACTCGCTGGAACACCCCAGCAAGCGAGAGTCCAAAAGTGGCAGGCTCAAACCCAGAACCTCAACATGGTGATACCAGATGAGAGACTCCCCCCTGGGCACACAGAAGACTGGGCGACTTGGAAGGCGCTGAACAGACTGCGCTCTGGCACCACGAGATGCAGAGCCAATCTTAAGAAATGGGGCTACAAAGTGGAATCCTCGGCATGCGAGTGTGGAGAAGAGCAAACCACTGACCACCTGCTGCAATGCACCCTGAGCCCTGCCACATGCACAATGGAGGACCTTCTTGCGGCAACCCCAGAGGCACTCCAAGTGGCCAGATACTGGTCAAAGGACATTTAACCAAATACCAAATTTGCAAAATCTGTGTTTTTTTTCCTTTTTCTTTTTAATCTGTGTGTTTGTTTTGCTCTGTTAGAATTGTGATACAATGGTTGCTGATGACACGATAAATAAGTGTAATAATTATGGTGTGTAATAGCTCAGTCTCAGTCGTGTCATTAGGGGGTGCAGAGGGTGAGAACTGCACTGGGTGACACCACCTTAGGGGGTGATACCAAATGGACTCTGTGTAAAAGTTTGTGTAGTGTTTTAGCAGATTTATTATCTTTTATAAAATTAATCCTTTAATTAGACAAACCACAAAAATATTTTTTTTTCATAAGCCGAGTTGACATACACTGTTTGTATATACCTAAAAGGCTAAAATGCATGCCTTTCAAACTTTCTAGAGTGCACACACCCCAACCTTAGCTGCCATTATTACCCAATTACAAGTGCACATCAAATCATGTGGTTCTGTCTACATGTCCATAATTTCTTCCATTTTTCTGGTATTTGAGCTATACTGCTGTGATATAGTCTGGTACAGAATGAGATTCAAAGGAGTGACACAAAGTTACTGCACTAGTTGGTGCCAATAGAATCTTGACATTTGGGAGTTGTAGCTCACCTACAATCACAGAGCATTCTGAACCCCACCAACGATGGAATTGAACCAAACTTGGCACACAGTTCTCCCATGACCAACAGAAAATACTGGAAGGGTTTGGTGGGCAGTGTCCTTTGGTTTTGGAGTTGTAGTTCACCTATATCCAGAGAGAACTGTGGACTCAAACAATGATGGATCTGGACCAAACTCTATGAGAATACTCAATATGCCCAAATGTGGACACTGGTGGAGTTTGGGGTAAATAGAATCTCAACATTTGGGAGTTGTAGTTGCTGGGATTTATAGTTCACCTACAATCACAGAGCATTCTGAACCCCACCAACGATAGAATTGGGCCAAACCTCCCACACAGAACCCCCATCACCACCAAAGTGGGCCACAGCAACGCGTGGCAGGAGACGGCTAGTTGTAATTAAAACCCGATATGATGTAGTGGTTTGAGCTTCAAACGATGACTCTGGAAATCAGGGTTTGATTCCCCATTCAGTCATAGAAACCCATTGACTGACCTTGGAATGGTTACACATTCTCAGCCCCAAAAATCTTCACCATGAGTTGGAAATGGCTTGAAGGCACACAACAAGAAAGGTTCTTGTAGTTTCTGGTTTATTTGTGTAGGCTCTACTACTTATGAGACAGCATTTTTCACATATTTCTGGTGTCTTTGAGCCTACTTTCGAGCCTTCCACTGAAAAATAAAGGGTAAATGTGCCTTTGATGAGTGAACACACATCCCCATATCATGTCCGTCCCAACTATAGTCCTGTCCTAATGACACACTTTCCCTTGTCCTTAATGAAGGCTCAATCTCATTGTTTGCCCCTTCCGAGCTCCCCCACAGACATATACTTCTCCATTTACTTATTTTACCCAGGGTTTTATCAATCTTATTCTGTGCATTTGGCCCGCCCACCGTGCTTTTATTTTATTTCTTCATCACGTTATTTGGCATCTGCTTATTTCATTTTCTGTTATTTTATATATTTTATTTTGATGTTATTATTTGCTGTTTGTATTTATTTTATTTTGTTGTACTGTAATTCTGGGCTTGGCCTCATGTTAGCTGGCCCGAGCCCCCTTTGGCGAGATGGTGGCGGGGTATAAATAAAGTTTATTATTATTTGAGGAATAATAAAAATTCTTAGAAGGAGCAAATTTTTTGTTTGAGGGGCAATGCTTTCATTTTGCTTCCCTTTAACTATAACCTGAATTTCATGACATTCCAATTTGTCCTTAATAAAGATGAGGAAATTGAACTAAATATTAAACAATCAAAGTAAGGGGAGACAAGCACATTTTTACTATCAAACTGACTATCTTTCTATGATTCATTTTTCGCTACCTTTGAAAGGACATTTGAGGGATATGTATTTCTGAAGGAAACAATAGGCAAGAGAGCTCCTACCTGTACTGCTGACTTTCTGCTGAAGCAGGAATCATTTCCATTATTGATGTATTGGAGCCAACTATAGGGGCCCAACTATAACCTTCTTGTGGGTGATTTTCAACACCCTAAAAGCACATTTTAATAGATAGTATCAGCAGCATGTTCAGCAGTTCTCCTATTGTAGTGCTGAGAAAAATCAGATCCCATGGTTAGCATGGGTGTGGTAACGATGATGAGTACTCTCAGAATGGTTTCCTGGCTGATATTTCTGGAGCATCTTCTCTCCTGTTCTTTCTCTTGTTTTTCAAGAGCTGCTTGATGTTCAGGTCTGACCGATCAGGTTTCAGCTATTTCTGCTTCCAGCCTATGAGCAAGGCAGTTTTATATTGTATTCCTTCGAGTATTCATACCACAAGATTACTTTGAAAAAGTGTGAGAGGTTGGTTTATTAAATATATAAAAAAGAGAGGAAAAGAACTACCGTATATACTCAAGTATAAGCCAACCCAAATATAAACCGAGACACCTAATTTTACCACCAAAATTGGGAAAACTTATTGACTCAAGTATAGGTCGATGGTGGGAAATGCAACAGCTACTGGTAATACAAAATAAATATAGATACCAATAAAACTACATTAATTGAGAAAACAGTAGGGTAAATGTTTTTCAATGTTTACATAAAACTGTAATTTAAAATAAGACTGACCAACTTTGATTCAACCATAATTCTAATGTTTTTCAGTGTAAATGTACTTACATATCTTTCCAATAATAATAAAGAAAGTAAAATAATAAATGTAATAACAATAATAAAGTAAAATAATAAATGTAATAATAAAAATAAATAGATTAAAATAAATGTAATAACATAATAACAGAGTAAAATAATGCTAATGTAATAATGCCAATGATGGAGTAAAATAATAAATGTAATAACAATAATAATAAAGTAAAATAATAAATGTAATAATAATAAATAGAGTACAATAAATGTAATAAAATAATAGAGTAAAATAGTGCAAATGTAATAATACCAATAATAGAGTAAAATAATAAATGTAATAAAAATAATAGTAATAATAGAGTAAAATAATAAATAACTTTGACTCGAGTATAAGCCGAGGGCAGCTTTTTCAGCCTAAAAAAAAGGGCTGAAAAAATAGGCTTATACTCGAGTATATACAGTAGTTTTTGAAATCATATACACATCACGTGGATTCACAAGCATCATTAACTAGCCAGTTATCACAGATTACTTCCGTTTGTATTATTTCAGGTAATAACATGCTTTAAGTATTTCCTCCATTGAACCCAACATAGTGTAGATGACTTTCTTCATCCCATTTCTATCTCAAAACTACCCGATGAGGTAGGCCAGACAGAAACAGAGTGACAGAGTGAAATGGAATCCAAGATCAACCAATAAGCTTCACAGCTCAGTGTGGACTACAACCTGCTCTAAATAGTTCACAACACTGTTTCTCACAATGAGAATACAATACCTAAAGCTTCATGAGCAAAAGATGTGGTGGACTGGGAATAAGGAAGATGCACATAAGAGAGGGAGAGAAGGCAGTATATTAAACAAGTGGGTGGGGTGAATAAGTATGTGAAAACGCTGGTTCACAAGTCTACACCATTGTAATCTAGGCCAATTATGCATGAATGACAAACAGGCTCCAATTTCATCTGCAAAATCACTAATATAATACAGATAGAATCCACACCTTTTCCTGTAACTTTGAACAGGTTGGGAAAAGGCATCCTTCTATCCTTTAAGGGTATTGAAAAGTTCCAGTGGGGGAGCAATAAGTTTGCACCCATGCTGTGTACATGGCAGATTTGTGTGGCAAGCTACTTTTTCCACCTTGTCTGCCTCCTTTTGCCACTTCCCTACCCATTCAAAAGAACCCAGCTATCCAAGATCCAGAAGAAATGCCATACCTTCAGGTCTGAGTTTGACTTTGCTAGCTCGGAAATGTTTGTTTCTAGAGGAAAAGGACACGACGGAAACTACATGTGACTTGCATTCTAGGCACAAAAGTTGGCTAGGTCAGATTTTAAATTTTGCTTTGACACTGATGTAGAATCAGGATCCTCCACATCGTATTTGCAGAAGGCAAGTCAAGTAGTGTGCCTCATGGCACTGAGCTCTTTACTCTAACATCTTAACCTACATCTCAGCACCCATCTCTTCGACATGACTACCTCACTTGCTCCAATGGCATGGCTGGCTCTGGATTTGTTCTCTAATATTTATTTATTTATTTATTTATAACCCACCCTCTTTCCTCAAAAGGACTCAGGGAAGTTATCATCATTGGGGCCATCACCAGCATTATCCAGTTGGCTGGTAACAATCCTGATACCATGAAAGCAGTAATAAAATAAGTATTATTTAGTACACTTTTTTTCTGTGATTTCTGGGACATCTTGGTGGTTGAATTTTCCTAGTTTTTCAGGGGGTTTCAACCCTCATCCCAAGTCATAGGGAAGCTTGACCACAATACCACACCATTCCAGTATCCATGGTTATTATCCATCTCCTTTTATGAACCATCTAGGACCTTAAGATTGTCTGGGGAGGCCCTGCTCTCATTACCGCCTTTGTCACAAATACGTTTGGCAGAGACGAAAGACTTCTCGGCAGTGGCCCCTCAGCTGTGGAACTCCCTCCCTATAGATATTAGATTGACCACTTCCCTTTTAACATTCTGGAAAAAAGTCAAGACGTGGCTTTTTGAACAAACGTTTGCAAATGCAGAGTAATTGACATAGGAAAATGGAACGACTAGACAATGAATCTGGACAACGTTTTTAACAAGGAGACACTATGAATTTATATGTTATTGATTTGTTTGGTTTTTATTATATGTTATGTTTTTAATTGTATTTATGACATTGTAAGCATTGAATTTTACCCTGTTAACCGCCTTGAGTCACCTACGGGCAGAGAAAGGCAGTATACAAATACAATAAATAAATAAATATTATAGATCAGTGGTTCTTAACTCGTGGGTCCCCAGATGTTTTGGCCTTCAATTTCCAGAAACCCTAACAGCTGGTAAACTGGCTGGGATTTCTGGGAGTTGTAGGCCAAAACACCTGGCGACCCACAAAAGACTTTTCTCCCCAAAGTGAAATACTAGATAGCGTCTCCCTTCTCCAGACTATTGTCATTTATAGAAACAAACTGGCCTGATGGTTGAAATACACTTTGATGCTGGGGACAGGACAATATCTTCCACCAGTTCTGAGAACAGTATGCTAGTTTAGATGGTGCCACACTGGCCATGTGGCACACACACACATCTTCTCCCTAACAGTAGAATCAAATTGATACAGTGAGAGAATTTAAGACTCCGCGGCCACTTGCTGGGCCCGTCCTCGACCGGTTCATCCCACTGGACGCAGAGGCTGTAGATAGGCTCTTAGCTGCAGCTAGACCGATCACTTGCTCCCTCGATCCGTGTCCCTCTTGGTTGGTGAAATCCTGCTTGAAGGGATTATGTGACCCTCTGTTGAAGATTATAAACAGCTCCCTTGAGCAAGGAGTTTTTCCAGAGGGTTTAAAAGAGGCGATGGTCTCTCCCCTGTTGAAGAAACCAAATTTAGATTGTTCGGTTGCGTCCAGTTACCGCCCAGTTTCGAATCTCTCATTCCTGGGCAAGGTGATTGAGAGGGCAGCAGTGGAGCAGTTGCAGCAATTCTTAGACGGCACAGCCGGACTAGATCCCTTCACCCCAAAATCTGTCCTCAGCTTATTTATGTGTATATGCAGTAGCTACTGTGACAGCCTCTGTAGAGTTCTGCTTTGAGTATATTCATTCTGTCTAAAGATCTCTCTTCTTAAATGGTCTTCACAATGACATTTGTGTTCTGCTTTCCAATCATGGGGTAAATGCAAGGTTGTGCACAAGGTTCAGCCAGGTCCACAAGATTGTGAAGATTTTCTGCCCACCAAAAACAGGATTGAGACAACACACTCACAAAAGCACTATATCATGGGAAATAAAATAACCTCAGACCTGAGTTTCAGTTCTGTATACCTTTAGGAATGTGAGTGCATTTGATGTCATTGAAAGCTTTTCTACAAGCATATTGTGTTGTTATCACACCAATAGCAATAAAGAGACCCTCCCTCTGACTCCCTAGGGCTTGTGTTTAGTAGGGCAGGGTCCCCATTGATACCAGCCTAGGCCAGTTTACACCAGTTAAGGATTAGCTCTGTGTTTAAAAGCTTTGATTTCCCAGTGGTTCACAGAATCAAAGTGCTCTTTTGTGTTTCTTTATGTTCCGCTGTAAGAGCCAAATGCTTTCTTCCTTTAAGGAGATCTACTGAAGGAACTTTACGGACAAGACACACATATCTATCACTTCTTCCTCTCTACTCCCAACACACATATAAAGTTGGAAGACTTACAGTAAAGGTCTTTTTGGTGATCTCCCAGAAAGTCCTTTTTAATTTAATCTCTGATGGGATTAGCAGCTTCATTAAGTTGTAAATCTGCCATATTACATCTATTGTGGGAAACTGAACTTTCTGCATCCAAAAAGCACTCTCACAGTTTGGTATGTTATGCCTGAAAATAGCTTCTGATAGTTTTTCTTCTTCTATTTGCTCCTGCATTTCAAAAGACATTCCTACTTGCAAATATTGATTTGTATGCCAATGACATTCATGTCCTACTTTTTCTCTAATGAGCTCTGAGCAGCATATACCTCTCTTCTTCAGCACTTCACCTTTGCCACAACCCATGTGATGGACATTGTTGTTGCTGCTGCTGTTATAATTTCCTCTTATATTTCACCTTTCACCCAATACTGGAACTCAGGGTCACTTCCAAATTATTAAAAAAAACAATACAGAGTGAAAATATACAAACATATCAGTAAATATGTTGGCATTAGGGGTGTGCAATTTTTTCGTTACTAGTTGTAAATTGGATCAAATTCATTAAATTTATACTTATGGCATGATATCTGATGCACAGGCCAAAAATTGAAACTTCATTTGAATTTTGTAAATCTCAGAAGCCTCCCAAAGTCAGTTTCATTTTTAGTGCAAGGAAGCAAAGCAAAGCCAAAAAGGCTGCCTTTCCTCTTTAAATTAATGGCCTTTCACCATTAGGAGAGGGAAGCAACAGGGAGAAAGCAAAGTTCACTGGGAAAGAGACAGAAAACACAGAATTCTGGGAAATATAACTTAGGAAGGCAAGAAGCGCTATGCTAGACAATTCAAAAGGCCCTGCCCTAAACTATATTTCCCAGAATTCTGCTCAACATCAGAAAGTCCCAATCAGGATAGGGGAGAGATTTGTCCCTCCGCAGCAGCCAGCCAGCTGGAGTTCCAATAAATTGATGAATCTGCAAAGAGAAGGACTGGCTGATACTTCTAGTAAGTAAATCTTTGTGCTGGACTGGAAAGAAATACCTAAATGGAAGTTCTTTTGGTTAATATGAAAGACATTCAATGAGATAGCTGGTGTGTCTTTTTTTCTTAAAGTTTTTTGTCAAAACTTCAAATAATTCCCTAAAATCAGTAGCTATATGCATATTTCCGAAATTTGGGGGGAATTGTCCCCTGTTATCTTGTGCCAACGTAAAGAAAATCAAAGGAGATTGCCCTTGTAGACTTTTTTTTAAAAAAAAAATTTGTTTATAGAAACTTTGAAAATTCCCCAAAAAAAACCAATGAATAAGTGAAACATTCTGAAACTTGGTGGGATAACAGTGGTAAATGTGTTCTACCATTGTAGCAAGTTTCACCCCAATAGCTGTAAAAATGAAGGAGAAAGTAGCACCTGAATTTTCCCCACTTGCACAATTACTATAATGAAAAAGTAACAAAATTTTGTTACTCTCATTATAGTAATGCATTTTTTACTGATGATATTTTAGAAATGGAATACCGGCACCTCTAATTTTTAATGACTTTTGAAACATTTTTAATTGATCGTACGTGCCTGATTGGTGTGTATGTGTGTGTGTATCATTTAATCTTGAAAGCTAAGCATGGTCAGACCTGGTCAGTAGAATAGGAGAACACCAATGAATACCAGATGATTTAGTCCAGTGGTTCTCAACCTGGGGTCCCAGAAACCCCAGCCAGTTTACCAGCTGTTAGGATTTCTGGGAGTTGAAGGCCAAAAACATCCGGGGACCCCAGGTTGAGAACCACTGCTTTAGACACTATTGCTGGGGAAGGAACTGGAAGAAGCACTTCTGAGAATCTCTTTCCTAAGAAAACCCTACCAAATGCATGAGATCACTATACATTGCAAAAGACTTGAAGGTATATACACACAGGGGGAAAAGCTGTTAAACACAGAGAAAATAATTACTCTGGGATGTCAGGGCTCTACCTCTGAGCTTCATTACCTTTCTGAGGGAAAAAATAGAATTGTAGCTGACCACATAGAACCCAGAAAGTAGTTCACGGGCAGTCATGAAGACAATGTCCACTGTACTGCCCCTAAGGAAAGTCAAAAGATACAGGCAAATGTGGTAATCCAGGTATATGTGAATATATCAGTGATTCAACAAGAGCACACCATCCCAAAATATTGAACATCCCAGCAGGGATAGCTCACAAAACAAAATGTATATTAAAATTTCTCTTGCACCTCTCCTTGCCCATATTTTGTAAGGACTGTAGTTGAAATCACAGGAAACAGATGGGCAATGTTGTTTCTATTTGTCAACAAATCCCAGCACTTCAAACTCTAGTTCCACTACAATATTAGGGCTGCAATCCTATATATATGCCTGTGAGTAAGCGCATTGAACTCAATAAAGTTTAATTCAGAATAGACTACACTGCAAACACTGAATCCCTACAATAAGAACATCTTGCACAGAAAACGGGCATCTGGATAGAACTGTTAGGGTCTTGATGCAAGTGCTTCTCTCAAGAAAGCACTGCAGAGGTCATTTCCAAGTGTCCTAATTTGCAGCATCCTAGAAACCCTTTGGTTGAGGCACTGGCTGGTTAAAAAGGTAGGCTTGAGAAGTAATATTTAGTCATTAATGAGTGTAAATTATGAATCCCAAACATTGCAACATCATAAATTTGGCTTATGATCTCATAACTACTGGACAGAATGCTATCTACTATGAAAGCAAAGTATTCCTTTCACATATTACTGTTTTTCCTACTGTCATCACTTGTACCAGCACCACTAGCAATAGTAGCAGTACTAGTAATAGTTCATTCATTCTTGAAAAATATGCCTGCTGTTCATTTATTCAGGAAACATATGCCAATATTGTTTTGCATTGTGTACTAAAGCTGGCCTCCTACATTTGAAGATTTGACTTTTGCTCATTTTATTTATGGTTTTGATTAATATTTTCTCTCTAGAAATCTCTGTGTTCTCCAAGTTGTCTCTAGCAATGACTTCTGGCTGAAGTTGACGACAGAGTCACACTGGAAGATATGCCTAGAGAGCTGTTTTCTCAGGTTAAAAAAATATTCATTTTATTCATAGTATTGCCACTTTCATGGTATTCCTGTGCCCCCCAATACTGCAAAACACTAAGAGTGTACTGTATGTTATATTTGCACCCTGGAGTGCCTTGTAAGCTGACCAGAGTCCCCTCGGGAAGATGGTGGTGGGATAATAATAATATAAGTAAATAATAATAATAATAATAATAATAATAATAATAATTATTATTATTATTATTATTATTATTATTATTATTATATGAAACACTAGCTGTCCCCTGCCATGCGTTGCTGTGGCCCAGTCTGTTGATCTGGAAAATAAAGTAATGAGAAAGTGTTGATTTATAATATATGTAATTTCCTTATGCTTGTGGGTAAACAGTATTTCTTGCTGTTTCTTTGTCAGTGTTGATGTGGAGAGTGTCTGGTTTGCCCACCCTGGAACATGCAACATATCATTGTCCTTCTTTAAGGGTCCCTTTCAAATCTATGATGCTATATTTGTGTGTGTGTGTGTATGTATGTGTGTGAATCATATCTATCTATCTATCTATCTATCTATCTATCATCTATCATCTATCTATCTATGGCTGGATGGCTTTTTGTCAGGAGGACTTTGATTATGTTTTCTTGCCCTGATGAAGGGAGTTGGACTGGATGACCTTAAGTATTTTCTGATGGGCCTGGGGGTTCTGTGTGGGAAGTTTGCCCCGATTCTGTCGTTCGTGGGGTTCAGAATGCTCTTTGATTGTAGGTGAACTGTGAATCCCAGTGACTACAACTCCCAAATGTCAAGGTCTATTTCCCCCAAATTCCATCTGTGTTCATATTTGGGCATATTGAGTGCTTGTGCCAAGTTTGGTCCAGATCTATCATTGTTTGAGTCCACAGTGCTCTCTGGATGTAGGTGAACTACAACTCCCACACTCAAGGTCAATGCCCACCAAAACCTTCCAGTATTTTCTGTTGGTCATGGGAGTTCTGTGTCCCAAGTTTGGTTCAATTCCATTGTTGATGGAGTTCAGAATGCTCTTTGATTGTAGGTGAACTATAAATCCCAGCAACTACAACTCCCAAATGGCAAAATCATATTTTTTGAAGTGATGGTCACTTCTTGTGTTGTGAGATGTTTTGTTGCCAAATTTAGTGTGATTTCGTTCACTGGTTCTTTTGTTTTTAAGGTACTCATTATGACCGGAACATTTTTATATATATAGATAACAAGATTAGTACACAGCAATCAAGGTCACTCTACTGGCTGTTGTATTGGATCACACGTCGGACACTTCCCAAGTGTCTTGGACTGTGTGATGTATAGGTGAATAATGTGTGCAGATCCCAGTAGAGTGGCCTTTTGCAGCTGACAGATGGTAAATTTGTCAATGCCGATTGTGTTATTATGTTTAAGTGCAGGCCAAAGTCTTTAGGCACTGAGCCCAGTGTGCCGATCACCACTGGAGCCACCTTTACTGGCTTGTGCCAGAGTCTTTGCAGTTTGATCTTTAAATCCTCATATCGTGTCAGCTTTTCCTGTTGTCACCTGAGATTGCAACATCAACTATCCATACTTCGTTTTTTAACACGATCGTGAGGTCAGAGGTATTGTGCTCCAAAACTCTGTCTGTCTGAATCCAGAAGTCCCAGAGGAGTTTGATGTGTTCATTTTCTGTAACTATTTCAGGCTTGTGATCCCACCAGTTCTTTGTCGCAGGCAGATGGTATTTGTGGCACAAGTTCCAATTAATCATCTGAGCAACGGTGTTATGCCTTTGCTTGTTGTCTGTCTGCGTGATCTTCTTGCAGCAGCTGAGGATGGGATCTATTGTTTCATCTGCTTCCTTGCAGAGTCTACATTTGGGATCTGTCATCGACTTTTCAGTTCTGGCTTAGATGGCATTAGTTCTAATGGCTTGTTCTTGGGCTGCCAGAATCAGGCCCTCTGTCTCCTTTTTCAAAGCCACAGCCATGTTTTTTTTTGTCAATTTGGCTCTCAAATTTTCCCAGGAACTGTCAATGGAGAGCCTTCTTTTGCCAGTTTCTCTTCTATTATTATTATTATTATTATTATTATTATTATTATTATTATTATTATTTAATGGAATCAAACCTTAAGTACTTTTACTGGAAGAATACTGGAAGAAATAGCTATGCAAACAGAGGGGGGAAATCCAATCATAGAAAGAAAAACAGCATTCTCTATTCATTACATAATAGTTCAGATGTGCAAGTGGCATCTTTGAATTCTGTTGGCTTCCCTCCCTGCCTGCACTTAATTTCTGGGTGATGTCATCAGGAGCCATGGGACCGCTCCAAAGGCAAGGAAATGGTTGAAAACAGACATTAGGAGGGGAGAAGAGAAAAAGAGACAGATAGAAAGAGAAAAATGAGTTGAAAAGCACCTTATCTTGTAAATCACAGGAGTGTTTGCACACTGCTAAAGTAAAGGTACTTCCTTGGCCGAAAAGGAAAAGCAGTGAGTGACTAATGAAAAAATGTGCAGCACAGGATGAGAGTAGACTTTCCACACATTGACTGAAGAAAGGTTTACGCTCTTAAGCAATAAAAACAAATCATTAAGCCAGACCTACACTGTTAGGAAGTATAACAGTTCTTGAAACTCTACAGCAACTGCACACAAACCTTTTTCCTCTCCATTTCTCAATGGAAATCAGAGAACAAAGTTTAGCATCCTCATAAAGGATACTAACAACAACATAAATTTAAATTGCTTCAACTAGTCATTAGAAACCCCTTCAAAAATTTTGAGTTAGAAACTAATGCAAAATCAGTGGTTAATATTTGCTGATGCATTTTTAGAAGATTTAACTAACTTTAGATTAATCTATAGAAATAAAAATGTAATGTTCATTTGTGGGATTAACATAACTCAAAAACCACTGGACGAATTGCCCAAGGAGTGACCATCACTAAAAAAAAATTGAGTTTGTCAGTTGGGAGTTGTAGTTGCTGGGATTTATAGTTCACATATAATCAAAGAGCATTCTGAACTCCACCAATGATGGAATTGAACCAAATGTGGCACACAGAACTCCCATGATCAACAGGAAACACTAGAAGGGTTTGGTGGGCACTGATCTTGAGTCTGGGAGTTGTAGTTCACCTACATCCAGAGAGCACTGTGGACTCAAACAATGATGGATCTGGGCCAAACTTGGCATGAATATTCTATATGCCCAAATATGAATTCAGGTGGAGTTTGAGGGAAATAGACCTTGACATTTGGGAGTTATAGTTACTGGAATTTATAGTTCACCTACAATCAAAGAGCATTCTGAACCCCACCAACGACAGAATTGGGGCAAACTTCCCACACTGAACCCCCATGACCATCAGAAAATATTTACGGCCATCCAGTCCAACTCCCCTCACCAGGGCAAGAAAATGTAATCAAAACCTTCCTGACAAAGAGCCATCCAGCCATAGATATAAATAGATAGATATGAATCACTCACACACACAGATATAGTGTATCATAGATTTGAAAGGGAGCCCTAAAGAAGGACAATTATACGTTGCATGTCCCAGAGTAGGTAACCCAATCTCTAAATCAACACTGGCAAAAACAACAACAAGACATACTGTTTACCCACGAGCATAAAGACATTACATATATTAGAAACCAACACTTTCTCATTACTTTATTTTCCAGATCACCAGACTGGGTCACAGCAACGCCTGGCAGGGGATGGCTAGTTTTCAATAAAAAGCCTATTAGCAAGCAGATTTTTTTTCTAGGACCCCAGAAAGAATGACTTTGTAATACATAGATGTACAGTGAAGTTGTGGAGGCAGAAATTGATAACAAAATAAATGCTCATTGGTATACTTTACTTATTTAGGCATTATCCAAGTATGATGGCCTTCCAAGTGTAGTGTCTTGGTGGTGGATACATAGGTGACTGTGGAGCCCTATTCTTGATCCGCATGTTCTTCTGCAGTGAGAACATTGATTTCCAGATGGAAGGCATTTGTGGTCAGGTTTGGCTTGGCACGCCTTCTTCTTGGTACATTTCTCCCTTTCACCCTCCCTTCATGCCTATTTGAATTCTGCAGCACTGCTGGTCACAACTGACCTCCAGTTAGAGCACTCAAGAGCCGGGGCTTCCCAGTTCTCGGTGTCTATGCACAGTTTTCCTGTCCACCAACATTACGTTTCCCGTTCTTGAGTTGGAAGTATAGTAACTGCTTTGGGAGATAGTGATCGGGCATTCAGACAATGTAGCCAGTCCAGTTGATAATGTAGTAGCATTGCTTCAATTATGGTGGTCTTTGCTTTTTCTAGCATGCTTAAATTTGTCTGCCTGTCTTCCCAAGAGATTTGCAGGATTATTCAGAGGCAACGCTGATGGAATTGTTCCAAGAGTTGAGTGTGACATCTGTGGACAGTCCACATTTCGCAAGTGTATAACGGGGTTTGGAGGACAATACCTTTATAAACAAGCACCTTGGTATCCCTACGGATGTACCGATACTCCAACACTATAATCCTCATTCAGAATCAACCGGAAAGGCCTCTGTCGTCTGTTGAAATATCATTGGTAACAAAGTAGAAATATAAAGTTTTCAAAATTTTCTTCTACCTGCAAATGTTTTTTAATACCGCATAGTTTTGAAGCCTATTTGCAATTTAGGACTTGTTCTGTGCAAAATTCAAGTGTAATTGTTCTGTGCAGAATGCAACTTTTTCCGCACTGAAAACAAGGTTATTGTTTTCATGGATAAAGCTGGTTCCTGTGCAAACCCTGATTTCCATCTGATTCAACTTTGCACAAAATAAATCCCCACATTCAGCATTTTCTTTCTTTTTTTAAAAATGCATTGAAATGCTATTTCTGATGCAAAAAAAATCTGTTTCCTGGACAAAAAATGCTGTTTGCTGAGCAAAACAGTTACATGTGAATTTTTTACATAATGGCTAAAATTTCTCATCTATCCAAGATTCTCCTCCTAATTGTTTTGTGATATTAAAAATTGTTTTTCAACTGTTGCAAATCTTTTTAAATATACTTTCCGTTCCTACAACAAAGACAATCTGGAATATACGGAGGACTTGGTTTGATTCTACTGCATTGGATTTGTGTGCTGTATATATTCATCTAGAAGCCTAGAAATTTTAGCCAAAAAATCAACCCAAAAAATGGGTCAACTTATCTAATGGTCATTGTAAGTGCTGCATTTTATTTTTATTTTTATTTTTTTAAAAGGAAACATTTCTGAGTTGACTGGCAAAATGTGAGAGCTTGGCCCCTTCTACAATGCCATATCATCCAGATTATCAAAGCAGATAATCCACATTATGTGTATTGAACTGGACTATAAGTCTACACTGCCATATAATCCAGTTCAGCGTGGATAATTTGGATTTTATATGGCAGTGTAGAAGGGAACTGAGTCATATAATCCAGAATATCAATGCAGAAATGCCACAATATCTGCTTTGAACCGAGTTAATCATAGAATCATAGAATCAAAGAGTTGGAAGAGACCTTGTGGGCCATCCAGTCCAACCCCCTGCCAAGAAGCAGGAATATTGCATTCAAATCACCCCTGACAGATGGCCATCCAGCCCTCTGTTTAAAAGCTTCCAAAGAAGGAGCCTCCACCACACTCCGGGGCAGAGAGTTCCACTGCTGAACGGATCTCACAGTCAGGAAGTTCTTCCTCATGTTCAGATGGAATCTCCTCTCTTGTAGTTTGAAGCCATTGTTCCGCGTCCTAGTCTCCAGGGAAGCAGAAAACAAGCTTGCTCCCTCCTCCCTGTGGCTTCCTCTCACATATTTATACATGGCTATCATATCTCCTCTCTGCCTTCTCTTCTTCAGGCTAAACATGCCCAGCTCCTTAAGCCGCTCCTCATAGGGCTTGTTCTCCAGACCCTTGATCATTTTAGTCGCCCTCCTCTGGACACATTCCAGCTTGTCAATATTTCTCTTGAATTGTGATGCCCAGAATTGGATACAATATGATTCCAGGTGTGGTCTAACCAAAGCGGAATAGAGCGTAGCATTACTTCCCTAGATCTAGACACTATGCTCCTATTGATGCAGGCCAAAATCTGAGTCCCCATTGCCATATATTCCCATTCAAAGCAGGAAATGTGGGATTTTATTCAGCTGTGTGGAAGGGGCTTGAGTTCAGGTTAAAAGGGGCAAAACAGACTGAGATCGCAGGCTTACTATCTCGTGGAATTAAAATTATTTTTTTGAAGATATAATAAAAATAATTGTAAACAAATTCGATATGGAAGGAAAGGGGGAAAAGAAGGGGAAAGGGTAAACAAAAAAAATCTGAAGTGCCAATATCTTTATGTAACTTGTTCTTAGTCTGACTAGTTGGCTTGGGAAAAAGCCATTCGTCATTCAGAAATAACTCTCTGCATGGTCTTTATGAAATAGAGAATTGTTGGTTTTATGGGGTCTTGTTAGACTCTGTCACCATCTTGTCAAGTAGGGCTAAGGCCAAAAAAAAAAGTGTCCCAGACATTGGTCCTATCCCCAAACCGAACTGTGAGGATCAACAATGGCAAGTTCTAGCTAGTATTCTTACCAGTGCTATTTACTAAATTCTGTGTTTAATTGATTCTGATTCAACCTCAGTCTGGCTATTAATAAATTGATTGGGCTCTCTGTGTGACTTGTTTATTCCTCCAGTAATCCGTTGCATAATTTTAGTATAAAAACAAATATGAGCAAACGTAATAATGCATTCCAGTGTGTTTGCAAAACTAGTGCTTTTGTTTTGGCAGTGTGATTTTTTTTCATGTACCGGTAATAATTAGAGAATGGAGTTAGGCAAGATAATAGGCTTTTTGTTTAAAACAAAAGAAAATTGAATTATTCTTGAAACGTGTTTAGAAGTGTTGCAGATCGTTTTGGTTTTTCATGGTTACACTTAACAACAGATGGGAGTGTGTATTGTTGAAGGCTTTCATGGCCGGAATCACTGGGTTGTTGTAGGTTTTTCGAGCTGTATGACCATGTTCTAGAAGCATTCTCTCCTGACATTTCGCTTGCATCTAGATGCAGGCAAAACGTCAGGAGAGAATGCTTCTAGAACATGGTCATACAGCCCAAAAAACCTACAACAACCCAGATGTGTGTGTGTGATATAAATCACCAGAGGCCCCCGGTGGCACAGTGGGTTAAACCCTTGTGCCGGCAGGACTGAAGACCGACAGATCGGAGATTCGAATCTGGGAAGAACGAGGATGAGCTCCCTCTGTCAGCTCCAGCTCCCCATGCAGGGACATGAGAGAAGTCTCCCACAAGGATGGTAAAACATTCAAACATCTGTGCATCTCCTGGGCAACACCTTTGCAGATGGTCAATTCTCTCACAGCAAAAGTGACTTGCAGTTTCTCAAGTCTCTCCTGACATGGAAAAAAAAATAATCATCTTAGCATTTAACCATTTTTAAGCAATGATACCTATCTATGTCACCTGATGATGATGATGATGATGATGATGATGATGATGATGATGATGATGATGATGATGATACTTTATAACCCACCCTCTCTCCCCAAAGGGACTCAGGGCAATTTAAGATGGATCAGCATTTGGCTGCTTTGATTGTGCTATTTCCTACATGGAAGTGGGTTGACATGGCTAAATTGCACATGTGGTCTCTTCTAACTGTATTATTCTATGATTCAGGTCCTGCCTATCTTTGGGACTGCACCCCCACCCCATGAAATAGCACAGGCTCTGAGATCTGCTGGGGTGGCCTTCCTTGTGGTCCCACCACGTTCTCAAGCATGGTTGGTGAGGACAAGGGAGAGGGCCTTCTCGGTGATGGCCCCCTGGCTTTGAAACACCATCCTTGGAGATTAGGCAAGCCCCAACACTGTCCTCCTTCCATAGGGACCTGAAGACCTGGCTATTCAAACAAGCTTTTGAGAATGCCTTGTCCCTAGTTATCTACACTATTGTTATGCAGCCTTGCACTTTATCCCATTCCCTCTTCTTGTGGCTACAGTTTTGCAGTTATTCCATTCCCAGTTTGTTTGTTTATTGCCTGGCCACGTGTTTAGTTGCTTACCACCATCAGTTGATGAGTGCTGTTTTTAATTGAATGTTAGTTGATGTTTTGTATGTCCATATGTTGTATTTAATTGTATTTTTAATTTGTTTTCATCTCATGTTCTGTTTTTAGGCACCTTGTGCTGTGTGTAAGCCACCCTGAGTCCCTCCGGGGAGATGGTGGTGGCGGGATACAAGAATAAAGTTGTTGTTGTTGTTGTTGTTATATAAAATAACAAGATTAAAAAGTATAGAAGTATTGAGTGTCTGTCCAATTGCCTGGAACACAAGCCTTGCAAAAATCTATACCAACAAATCTAGGCTACCAAATTGTGGACTCCAGTTCCCTTCAGCCCCACCCAGCATGGAAAATAGTGACGTGTGATGGGAGCAGTAGTTTACCAACAACCCCACCCTTGCTTTAACAGAAACTCCTGCAAACTCTACCACTCCCATCAGGGGCATTCCTGAACTTTTAATTTAAAAATTGTGATGATCCCATACATCTGCCTCTACCAGCTAGTTCTTTAGTGTTCTGCTGTGAAGGGAAGAAGGGGATTTTAACTATGTTAAAAGCTACTTTGAATTCCGAGTACATTTACTGTACCCACTACCACCACTGTGGCAAACCTCTACTAAATACACTAATCAAGAAAGCATTGTGATATGGTTGTCCTAGGGTCACCATAGGCTGGAGATGACTTGAAGACACACAACAACACAACAATCACCTTCATATATATACATACTAGCCATCCCCTGCCACACGTTGCTGTGGCCCAGTCTGTGTATATGTGTTTTGTGTTTGCATATATGTGTATAATATGTGTTGATATATCTTGTGTCCAAATCTAGTGTCAATTAATCCAGTGGTTTTTGAGTTGTTAATCCCACAAACAAACATTACATTTTTATTTATATAGATATATATATATTAAGGAGCCCCAAGTGGCACAGTGAGTTAAGCCCTTGTTCTGGCAGAACTGAAGACTGACAGGTCATAGGTTTGAATCCAGGAGAGCATGGATGAGCTCCCTCTGTCAGCTCCAGCTCCCCATGCGGGGACATGAGAGAAGCCTCCCATAATGATGGTAAAACATCAAAAAATCTGAGCGTCCCCTGGGCAACACCCTTGCAGACGGCCAATTTGCTCACACAAGAAACGACTTGCACAAAAAATACAAAAAACCCTCCATACCACCACATAAAGGATGTATATGGGCATAAGAGAAGTATATAGACGCATATATCCCTAACAGACTAGTGAGGAGCAGGAAATGAGCTTCAAATGCCAGCATGCTCATCACAAGCCCCTTCTACACTGCCATATAAAATCCAGATTATCTGCTTTGAACTAAATTGTATGGCAATGCAGGCTCATATCATCCAGTTCAAAGCAGATAATGTGGAATATCTGATTTGATAATCTGGATTATATGACAGTGTAAGAAGGGTCACAGTTGTGGATTTCAGGCACAATATTTTTGAGATGAAACACATTTGTCAGTATAGGTGGTAACGGCAAGACACTTTGCAGACTTTGCTTTAACTTCTTCAAGGAAACAGTTTGACTGTATGACCTGATGTGCCAATATTGTCATGCCTTGTAGGAACTGCCACCCGGATCCTGCTACATCCATATATTTTTCATTTTTAAATTACTATAGCAATTTTTTTGTGTGTGTTAGGAGCGACTTGAGAAACTGCAAGTCACTTCTGGTATGAGAGAATTGGCTGTCGGCAAGGATGCTGCCCAGGGGACACCCAGATGTTTTACCATCCTGTGGAAGGCTTCTCTCATGTCCCTGCATGAGAAGCTGGAGCTGACAGATAGTTTACTCTGCTCCCCGGATTCAAATTGCCAACCTTTCAGTCAGTAGTCCTGCCAGTACAAGGGTTTAAACTATTGTGCCACCGAGGCTATAACTTGCTCGCATTCAGTGATCTTACATGGCTAATGGCAACGATGGCCAATTGAAACCCAACTTAATTGCTTTCAGATCAGAGATCAATATTACTCCATGTGAACTTTTCCCTCCCTGGAGCCTTTGCATATGTGGAAGAGGAGTCATTTGATGAGCAGAGTGTAGTAATTCCTTGGCCTCCTTTTCACATGCTTGAAGATCATAAGGAAGTAAAGTTACTTCCTCTAAAGTAAATACAAATAGATGTGTCCTGTGCTGCTTTAACAAGCTCTAAACTATGCTAGATTACTGCTTGGAAAATTGATTTTGAAAGCAATTTAATGTGTAATATATTGTAAAATCTCACTCTGCATTAGTTACCTCTAATTTGGGTGGGGGATTAGTAATTCGCTACATTGTTTATATTACTCATTACTTCTTGAGGAACAAAAATATAAAGAGTAGATACAATAATGGTGTAAGAGTTCATAATTTCTGATTAAAATATGTTTAAACAGATGCCAAAAAAGTGTGAAATTAATCTAGAAGGCATTCTTTTTTAAGAGGAATCGTTGGGATCATCCGACCTGTTGTCTCACAACCCACCAATCAACCATGTTACTTACACATGAGATACAAGCCACATAATTAGACAGGAAAGGATGTAACAAATGTATTGGTTCCAAACTGTGGCACAGCTTTCAAGATCTCCGCACAAGGATTGTGTATAACTGGTGTGTCATCCATATAGTACAGTGGTTCCCAACCTTTTTTTTGACCAGGGACCACTCTCCAACATTAGTACTAAAAGGATTACGATTCAGTTTTTGGTCAACTTTAGATTCAGTTTGGTTATTTGGAGTGCTGATTCAAAAAATTGCATTGGATAGACCACATCAGCTCTAGTTTCTGATACAGAACATATGCCATCCAATAGTCACCATTTGCTCATTCACAGAAAACCATATTTAATAAGCCTCAGCACTATAAGAGGGTTTTGCGAGACCAGTCACTCTCATAGTAACGGTGAGGCCACGGACCATATTTTAGTTCTTGTGGACCACTGGTGGTCTACAGATCACGTATTGGGAACCACTGATATAGTATGAATGACACAGTAGCATGAAAACTCTTTCATCCAAGCTGCTAGGAAAGGTGAATAGAAATAAGCTTTTAAAAACTGAACAAATCTGGTCTTTTATTTAATATTTGGCCAGGACAATAGATTCCAATGGGTGGACTACTTAAAAAACGGAGGAACAGCATAAACATTTTGCTTTTCTGTAGGTGTGAAAGAGGGGGAGGGAACAAGAAGTATTCTATCAGCCCAGTTGGTGGTCACATCACACCTCCACGAAGAACCGCAGTTCTGTTTCTATTTGCCGAGCAGCGTCTGGTTCTTATCCAAATGCTCCACATCGAAAGGGTGCCAGTTTCTCATGGACTGGGCAGCCCACCCTGCAGCATTCCTGAGAATTGTACAATATAATCTTGAGTCAGCAGGGTGGATTAGCCACTTTTCATTGGGCTTGCACTTGTGACCTTAACAGTAGAACTGCAGAAAGCAAAATGCATTATGCACCTTTGCCATAGTAACCCTTTCATGTACATATTTCAACTTACTTAAATACACACAACTGAAAACAGCTACCATTTGTTTTAAATTATGTACAAACCCTCTATTTTTTTCTTCTGATTTTTTTGATTATACATATAAATACAAAATAGCTATTCTTCTAAAAAGTGGTTATAATAGTAAATAAATACAAAATAAGAATCTGACCTTTATACTTCATGTGCTGAGGGGAAGGGGGGGTTAAACCCATATAAAATGTACAACTAAAATATGCTTTAAAAATCTTTAAAAGGAATAATTCTCTGATTAAAATATTTTTCCTCACTTTTTCTTTCTGTAGACATAAATAGATTTTCAAAATAGATGCGTTTAATTCTCCATTTCATAACATAAATAAGGTCTTCATTGGGAAATATTAAAGTGTCAAGTTTTGTTGTGTGTTTTTTATTTTATTTTTTTATTTTGTAAATGTCCATTTTGTTTTGTTGCTTAGTCAGCGGCAACCACAGCCCTCCACAACCATGTCTTGATAGTTCTTGAGTACAACTTTTTCATTTTCATCAAGGTAGAGCATGGAGATAGGACTCAGTTCCGTCGGCACGCAGCAAGCTTTGGGGATTTTGGAATTCACTGAATTGACCAGAGTCTGAACAATGGCGTGGTTTGTGGAGTTGAGGTGATCTGCCAATGGAAAGGGACAATCTCCACGGCAGTGGTAGGCACTATAGCCCGGTGGGGCCACAATCCAGTCATTCCACCCTACATCATTGAAGTCTACGTATAAAGGATGCCTTTTGCAATGGGATTTATGGCGTTTGCGTTCTTTATATTTTGCCTGGCGTTTCTCTCGCCTATGGAGAGGGTGTCCCTTCCCATCATGTCCAAAGGTTACTAGTAGCGGCCTGAGCTGAGACCAGCTCCCATCGTCCTGATGCAATGACCTGCTGATCCTGACATGTCTCTTGGAGACACTGTTCTTCTTGTCCAAATGCACCACCTCCACCACAAAACCGTGATTGGGTTGTCCATGCGCAACCCATCTCCTTAACGCTGGTGTTACATCAAAAGTTTCCCATTTGCTGGCATTGTGATGCACTAATCGGGTGTCCAAAAGTCTTGTGACAGGGTCCTTAGAAGCTTCTCCCTCTGGCTTTATTATTTCATAAATATTAATACGATGGTGAGAGCTGCTGTTGCTCCCAAAGATATCTTGGACCTGCTCCCGAAAAATCTGGAGCTCAGCTGAAGTGATAAACTCCCCACTTGGAATGGATGCCAAGTCAAAGAAGAAACGCCGAGATGTTTTCCCATTTTTTTCAGGAAGCTCTTCCAGTGATTCTGATTAAGAAAGTAAAAGTAAAAAAAGCACAATCAGTAATGGGGAAACACCGATAAAACCAACCTTCTCGCAAAAACTTTCAAACAATATGAACATCAGTCAACATACCTTGACACTACAACAAAATGCTGCTTTTTAGCAATCTATTAATTTAAACAAGCACAAGGAACATGATGATATTGTGTGCCATTCACTATTCTGCACTTGGATCTAATTGGAGTACATTGAGAATTCCAGGTGGTCGTAATAACACAGAAGAAATGTGAGGCATTGCTTTGGAATTCAAGGGCATTAACAAAAAAGTTTTAACACTGTGGTTACCCGGGGCCTGGGGAAAGTAATTAAAAAGTGACTAAGGATCAAGGAACGGGGACTGCATTTCTTAAATTTCTTCAAAACACACACACACCTCTCTTTTCTACAGCTTTCATGTCAGTCTCTCACAATTTGTTCCAAAAGCATTATTCTGCAAGTTTCGTTATTTGCAAACCTTACTCTTTAAAAGCTTGTCTCTTAATTATAGACTGCAGAGAAATGCACACCCAATCATTTTATTCAGGAGGGCCTTAAATGAAAAGTTGTCTAGTTCTTCTTTCAGAAGAATCCTAGTGACTTACATCTCAGTCCAAGAAATAGACTGAATTGTTGCAACAGCTTTCTCTCAATCTCTCTGTATGTGCTCTGAGTAGTGAACAATTTTTATTGATTAGCCAGTTGGCCTTATCAAAACAGACAGTGCAAACACAGCATACAACATTGATCTAGTCCTCTTAAAATAAATGGATGTGAGAGCGATCTGGCTGCGACATCTGTCACCCCATTTTTTTTTTGTCGTGTCAGGAGCAAGTCGCTTCTGGTGTGAGAGAATTGGCCGTCTGCAAGGACGTTGCCCAGGGGATGCCTGGATGTTTTGATGTTTTTATCATCCTTGTGGGAGGCTTCTCTCATGTCCCTGCATGAAGAGCTGGAGCTGATAGAGGGAGCTCATCCGCCTCTCCCCGGATTTGAACCTGCGACCTGTCAGTCTTCAGTCCTGCCAGCACAGGTGTTTAACCCACTGCACCACCAGGGGCTCCTTGTCACCCCATTGATCACCAGGGTTGATTTGGCTAATCTGGCTGGCTAGACGGGTGTCCCTTCCCTCACAGCTCCATGTGTGTCCCTCCCGAAGCTACACGCTCAAGAGGATGACGTCCCAGGTATAGAAAGAGTGTACCGAGGTCTCCAGTCTTCAGTCCCAGGTATATGATAGCTACGCTCCCATGCTAGAAGCTCCAATCAAGCTCAAGGTGTTCTGAGCATTTGTTCCTTTAGCTGCTTCATCCTGTATTTAGTAAGTGAGGCAAACCCATCACCCTAACTTCACCCTTTTCTTTCCACTCATATTACAAACAGTTCATTACAACATACAAAGCAGGAATGGGTATATGCGAATGCCCCAAAAGCCTATGAAATGGGGTTGTGCCATGTCTTGTTCTCGTGTTGAAACTTTTATACTACCCATTTTATATATCATGCTTGAATGCTCCAAACATACCACCAACATTATAATAATAATCCCTGGTTTTAAACTCCATAATTCAACTAAAGAAGCACTGTGGCTTGCTTAATGCTGCCTGATAAATTCGTAGTTGAATGGAGTTTTGAACATTGGCTCACCTAGCTTACTGGTCTCCAGCTCATGCACTGAGACCAAAGACAGAGCTGTCTGGGGCACAAACACCATATTGGGATGTTGTATGGTTTCCAGGCTGTATGACCATGTTCTAGCACAATTTTCTCCACATTTTCACCTGCATCTGTGGCTGCATTTGAGCGCCAGACAATCTGAAGATGCCAGCCAAGGATGTAGGAAAAATGCCCAGAGAAAATGCTGCTAGAGCACAGCCATAGATGCAGGTGAAACATCAGGAGAAAATGCTAAAACAGGGCCATACAGCCCCAAAACCATACAACACCCCAATGATTCCAGATGTGAAAGTCTTCAACAATATATTAAACACCATGTTCTTTTGGTTCTTTTTAAGAGCCCAAAAATAATGGAAATAAAGAGAAATATGGAGCTATAACCACTGAGGGAAGCAAGTAAATAGGCATATATATTTAAAAACCTGAATGGGTCCAATGTGTTTGGGAGGTCCCAACACGTCAGATTTAGCTGTCAGCCTGAGAAGCAGTTATAAGTTAGACTTATGGTGAGAGTCAGGATGGTGGAGTTGTTTGGGTGTTGTACTATGAATCTGGAGACAAGGGTTCGAGTCCCTACTGGGCCATGGAAAGTCACTAGGTGACCCTGGGCAAGACACACACTCTTAGTATGTTTGATTCAGGACTACCATGCACTGGGAATGATTTCAACAACAATAACAATAGTTTCATATTCTCATTTACAATCATGGTGCCAACTGCCATATGTTTTAATTTGGTTGGGTTAATTTATAGTTATATGTTATTGTCTTGCCATTTTTTGGTTTTCATATTATGTACGACATCGAATGTTGCCTTTATAATGTTGGAAACAGCTTTGAGTTCCCTTCGGGGAGAAAAGCGGTATATAAATGTAGACCCTAAAACCCACTCTAAAGCCCAGGCAGTCATACAGTCATACGTAAAGAGGTTCTGCGGCACAGGTGAGTTGAAACAGGATCTCACAAATGCCGCATAACCCCTTTTCTCAACATAAATGTCTGGTTTTTCAAGTGGATTTTACAGATCAGTTCTGAAGGTGGAGCACAGCTACATAACCCGTGCAGGATCTCAACAGTTATATATTTAAACATTTACATAAATCAATATAATACTGTGGAGGCGAAAGTCAAGTACAGGCAGTCTCCAAGTTATGAACAAGATAGGTTCTGTAGGTTTCTGTCAGTTTGTTGTTAAGATGAACTTGTATGTAAGTCGGAACAGTTACTCCATCCATATATAGGGAGGGTTTGTGTCTGTGTCCCTGATCAGAAGATTTCACCTCACGTTTTGTCCCTGTGGATTTTGGAAATATTGGCTTTTGTAGAAACAAGTATTGGTGATAAAGCTTCAGTGGAGACACCTTTTCCCCATGATAATTCTTTCAGGTATTAATTTCCCTTCTGCGGGGTAAATTTCTGTTTTTTTCCTGTTGTCTCACCCTCATTCTTAACTAGGAGTTATTTGTAACTCAGATGTTTGTAACTCAGGGACTGCCTGTATATCATTTAACTTTCGAAATAGCATGCAAGAACAAGAGATCCAGCAAAAGGAAGAAAGGAAGAAGAATGTTTCCCTTGTCTCTCCTCCGATCTTGTTCTTAAGTTTGTATACTTCACAAGAATATAAGTTTGAGAAGAATTTAAGTTTGTATATTCTTCACAAAACCTCCAAATCCATTAAAAATTACTGGTTCTATATTACACAAGTATACTACTTTGATATCACATTGACTATTATAATTCTGCCGGAGACTTTTAAATTCTCTCATCACTATTTAGGGGTGCATAATAAAGAGGGTCTCCCTTTCCCAAACTACATATCTCAGTATTCTATAGGCTAGAGCCATGGCCGTTAAAGAGCTATCAAACTACTACACATGTGCAGTGTAGATATGCCCATAATGCCACACAAAGTACAAGATCCATGTTCCTTTGTCCTTATAGCAGACCAATAGGGGCTTAAGTCAGTTATGCCTAACTCGCCTAACTCAAGTCCTAGTAATTTCAGGATGTCGTCCCACAAGCATTATGATCTAACAATCCAATTAAAAAACCACCAATCAAGTCAATGGAACTGGCATAAATGTTGACTTACCAAATTCTCATTGATTTTTGGGCCTGCTCCAATTTACTAGCAATTGTGTTTAGGCCATTATTTCTAATAGTGAAGGCACCAAGTCCAGGGTACTGTCAATTACTTTAATAACCACGTTGCTCCATTAACGTATTTTGCTTGGATGTCTCACTGATTTTCATCATATTGGCTTCCAAGCAAACAAGCTGAGGATCACAGCCAAACAGTTTCTACTAAAGCTTTATAAATACAAACATAATCCAAAGCTTGTTCCTTGTTATTCTCTCATGTCTGAAGAATCCATCCCACCCCCCACCCTCTTATAGTTGCCTTAGGTCAATTTTAAATAGGTACCTGCATGTAAAGTACATAATAGTTAAACAGCATGATGAAATGCAAAACATTTGCAAGCTTGCTGTAATTGTTTTATTTTGATTTGGACTTGTCTGTCTTCTCCACAACCCTTTGCACCAACACCACATGTGTGCCTGCTCACGGTCTCCTGCAAAGTTGGCCTCATTATAGTCCAAAGTGGTATCCCTCAGGAGTGGGAAACTTGAAGCTTTTCGGAGGCTTTGTACCAGAATTTCTTTGATCCCTCCTTAATAACTACTTGCATAAGGTTGATGTGAGTTGCAGTCCAGCAGCATCTGGAGAAAGGGTACTTGGACTCCATACAGCAAATATGGGTGTTTTCTTTTCTTTAATGTGCTAGACCCAGAATGTGGCACTTGGGCTTGATTTCAAAATGTCTTGGGCTATGGCTATTATGCTGCAAATCTCTCCAAAATTATCTTTAAGGATGCCATCAGAATAATTTCTGAGGAAGCACAAAAATATTGCAAGATTTCCCATGTATGTCAATTTTTGCAGCTTCTACAACAGTGTAATCTTCTTGTCTTTCCTCTCAACCCTGCTTTCCCAAGCTCCTCGCATCCCATTCCATAAACTTGCCTTCTTTGAAATCTCTAACCATGCTCACAGGTGTTGATCTCCAATCCCCACAACTATGAAATTCAGGTCTATTTCTTCCCATCACTCTCCTTGCTTTTGCTTGGTTTCTTCCTTTCCATTCACCACTTCCCTATGCACTCCACATTCTCATTCCCGCCCTTCCCCTGCCTGGTTGTGAGATATACCAAATTATCTCTCCCAATGGCTAGGGAGGTTCACCATAACAAGCCACAACCACATGGTGTTTACCTCTCACTCTAGTTGGATGTTTTTGTTTTTTGGTTTACATTTCTACCCTATCCATATAGCCTTCCTGTTTTAATCTGACACTTCTATAAGCGTCTTTTAAGTTGAGGATGCAAAATAAAAACATTTCACCAACCCAACCCTACAGTTTGTATTAGGATTTAGATGGCAAAGCAGCATTAATAGATTAAACCTTTGTTGATATAATTAATGGCATTAGATTGTTTTCTGTTTTCCCCCTTGGCCATAAAAAAAAGTATTCTATCAATTTTTTAAAACTTTCAAGAGGTAAAAAAAAAATGGATGTAAGACACATGTATCTTCTTATTTCACATAAGCATTTACAATCCTAAACATTCACACCCTGGAACAAGCCCCATTCAGTAAATGGGGACTTTATGTTGAACAGAATTGCATAATAAGTCAATGGGATATGGCAGTGCTGACTAAAGGTGTAAACTTTTCCTAATTTCATTCTCGCACAAGGTTAATGGAATATTTTACAGTGCTCACGGAGCTGTTACAAAATCTTTGAAAATTTTCAAAACACGATACACAACTCCAGAAATATTTTGCACAAAATCCATATGTAGATTTAAAAAAACAAACAAACAGAAAACAGTATATTCTGTGTAGAAAATTGTATTTCTGCACTGTATATCTGCACAAAAATATTATTTTTCTGTACAGGAAAAATATTTTTTTTCTGTTTGGGCCTTACTCTGTACAAAATTCACATGCAAGACAATTTTGCACAGAAAACAGCCTTTTATTTTAACAAGCCAGATTGTTCTGGACACAGACAACACTTTTTCACAAAAAAATGCTACACTGCTTTCTATGGAAACAATCTAGAATAACATCTTTCAAAAATATTTCTGAGTCTCTTTAATCTCACTCAGAACTGACTAAACTCAATCAAGGCTGGTTAAGTTATGGTTCTCCTGATGTTGTTGGGACTACAATCCCCACCATCACTAGCCACACTTGCTGGGATTGATGCATGAACAAATACATTTATGGAGACATTGGTTACTCAGTCCTAATCTGAAAACTACTGAAGTGTAGGTCGCCATTTCAAAAATATGCTTTTACATTTCTGCTTCCCAACTCTCGCTTCCAATTATGTACTCCAGCAATATGTTTGAATTCCCCATACTGAACATAATAAAGATTAGTGCTGGTGTTATTCAGGAGTTACTTCTGGCTAGTACTATGGGAGATTTTATGTTGGTTCTAGGTAAAGGTTTTCCCCTGACATGACGTCCAGTCATGTCCGACTCTGGGGTGTGGTGCTCATCTCCATTTCTAAGCCGAAGAGCCGGAGTTGTCTGTAGACACCTCCAAGGTCATGTGGCCGGCATGACTGCAAGGAGTGCTGTTACCTTCCCGCCAGGGTGGTACCTATTGATCTACTCACATTTACATGTTTTCAAACTGCTAGGTTGGCAGAAGCTGGGGCTAACAGCCAATCCCCGGATTTGAACCTGCGACCTTTCAGTCAACAAGTTTAGTTGGTTCTAGCTGAGGCTAAATTGCACTGCCTGACTTTTCAAAGATTCCCTTTTTAAAAAGCCCAGATCTTAGGAGTTTTAGTGTGTCTATGACCAACCCAGAGGTGAGCATACCCTACTCATGAGCTAGGAGAAGTCACTATCTCTTGGTCTGCAACCTCTCTCATAGGACTTCAGTGAAGAAAGAATAAGAAAGCCCTATGCTTCTAGTCATTCACACCACCCTAAGCTCCTGGTCATTTAAACCACCCCTATACTCCTGGTTTCATTATAAATACAGTGATGCAACAGGACAAGTATTCCATGCAATTGTAAGCCAACACCTGTGCCAGAACTTCCTTGCTGAATAGTTTCAGCATATATACTTATGACTGGCACAACAGAGCAGATAGTCCTGGCTAGGGCAATTTGTGGCCCTCCAGATCTTCTTGGTGCACAATTTGCACCAATCTTAGTCATCATGGTCAATTTAGAGGTCATTTTAGGAAATTTACTTCTAGAGAACCACTTTCTCTCCATCCTTGAATTACCCAGACTAAAAACAAATGGGAAGTGAGGAATACATAGATCCCAACCAGCTCAAAAGATCATTGCCATATACAGGATTCTATGTTGGCAAAATGAGAAATCAATCTTGCCAAACCGCAAGTCTGACCATTCCAAAACATTGAGCCGCAACAGTTAAAGCAGTGTCAAACTGTGTTAATTCTACAGTGTAGATGCACCCACAATAAGACTTTTGCCCAGATTAGTATCAACAAGATTGCAAAGTGAATACGTTTTCAGCCCTCTTCCTGACGTGCTCTGCCATGCACTCTTGTGTCCTCTCATTCATTAGTTTCAAATTTATACACAAAGTAGGATAAACCACAATGCAAGGCTGAAAATTACACCATTAATCTCTCACGCCTGTAAGACTTGCTATTAGTTAGTATAATTATTCCTGAGGCCACACCCCTCGGAGACAAATATAATTAAAGCTGAAATACATATTTATGTACTTTTCCTTGTCATACTAGCTTTCTACTATATAACCTGTTCAGTCTGTTTTTTCATTCCATTTTTCCAATCAATCCATTCCACAAATGAAAACCTGAAGAACTGAATGTATAGGAAGAGTTTCGTTGGGGTTTTTTTTATTGCTGCTTTGCATAGAATATTCAATTAATGTCTATGTGCAGTGCATTAAAGCAGTTGTGATTAGGACGTATGCCAAAAAGGAAATTTTATGTTGCAAGTAGTTGACATTTCTGTGGGACACTTTGTGTCTGGGGGAAAAAATATCCAAGCTATTTCAGCCCAACTTTACTGATCAAAAATATTTTGTTTGAGATCACAATTTGAATAAAGAATGACACTAAAATGGAGAAATGCTGGGATGTACATGAAAGAGAAAAATGGCAGGCGGCAAAAACAAAATGAAACAATTGCCTGCAAATGCAATATAAAGATCAAGTGCTTTTTAAGTATTGCTCTGGGCAAGTTTGCTCAGGTTTTAAGGAGCTTTGATATAAGCACTTTGCATACAATTTCAAGCAAGATCCCTTTAATTTAGTAAAACGGCTGAGCTCTAAAAAAAAAAAAGGAGCAAGGATTTGTGGTAACAGACCATATTGGAACAGCGTATTGCTTTAATTCCTAATTATTCTGTCTCTCTTAAGTGCACATTTGCCACTGTCTTTTTACCTGAGTAACCTTAAATCCTAGTTGCCCCTGAATCCAAGGGACAGGCTTGCTTCCTGAAGAGCTTACCTTAGGTCTATGCTAAACCTAGATTCGAACAGAAGACAAAGTCACGGTAAAGACAATACAATTGATTGTTAAAATTGATCTCTCATGGGGATTAGAAGGGGATTAGAATACCTTTTGAATGACCCTATAGCTCGCTGTATGTTAGACAGACATTCCTTGCTATGTAGCCTTCGAAATCAAAGTTTTTGGTGGAAACTCAACACTAGGACAGACGCTATAAAAATAAAAATACATTCACTTTTTCTCTTGCTTGGAAGCAATAAAGGACATTTTAAAACAAGGATTAAAATAAAGAACAATAGCCTTCTACTCTTTAAATGTACGAGGAAATAAAATCATAGAATCATAGAATCATATAATCAAAGAGTTGGAAGAGACCTCATGGGCCATCCAGTCCAACCCCCTGCCAAGAAGCAGGAATATTGCATTCAAATCACCCCTGACAGATGGCCATCCAGCCTCTGTTTAAAAGCTTCCAAAGAAGGAGCCTCCACCACACTCCGGGGCAGAGAGTTCCACTGCTGAACGGCTCTCACAGTCAGGAAGTTCTTCCTCATGTTCAGATGGAATCTCCTCTCTTGTAGTTTGAAGCCATTGTTCCGCATCCTAGTCTCCAAGGAAGCAGAAAACAAACTTGCTCCCTCCTCCCTGTGGCTTCCTCTCACATATTTATACATGGCTATCATATCTCCTCTCAGCCTTCTCTTCTTCAGGCTAAACATGCCCAGCTCCTTAAGCCGCTCCTCATAGGGCTTGTTCTCCAGACCCTTGATCATTTTAGTCGCCCTCCTCTGGAACACATTCCAGCTTGTCAATATCTCTCTTGAATTGTGGTGCCCAGAATTGGACACAATATTCCAGGTGTGGTCTAACCAAAGCAGAATAGAGCGGGTAGCATTACTTCCCTAGATCTAGACACTATGCTCCTATTGATGCAGGCCAAATTCCCATTGGCTTTTTTTGCCGCCACATCACATTGTTGGCTCAAGTTTAACTTGTTGTCCACGAGGACTCCAAGATCTTTTTCACACGTACTGCTCTCAATACAGGCATCCCCCATTCTGTATCTTTGCATTTCATTTTTCCTGCCAAAGTGGAGTATCTTGTATTTGTCTCTGTTAAACTTCATTTTGTTAGTTTTGGCCCATCTCTCTAATCTAAATCTCACCAATAAGACTGCTACCTACCCCGTAAAAATGTGAAATTCCTTGTACTCCTCCCCATTTTGACTTCAGGCTGTTTCCTATAATCTATACATGAACACATCACCTTGAGCAAGAAAACTTCTCTGATCTCACCCCCCCCCACCCCCACTTTTGGCAACATGACCACCCACAACCAGCATAAGCAGATGTACAAGACTACATGGGGCAGACGCTTCTATCACTATTGGAATTTTAGAAAGATACTTTGAAATCTGGGTTTCTTAATTTGGTAACATTCAAGGCCATGGGATGCCATGGTGGTTATTATTGTGAAAGCAAAAGATTACGGGCTACATAGATCGTCACTCTTCAAATATGATGGTTCACAAAAAATCCAGCTGACAGCCTCATAGAGTAATCCATAGTATTTAGCAATAATCAGATTTACATTTGGTTTTGGGACTGAAGGGCCAAATGACATGCAAGAAAATGGCCATGATATCGTTCTCTTTACAATTGCCTATACTCTTCCAAACTAGACTTCATATTGATGATGAAGAATATGAACCTTCCTAATTTAAGATCAGCACTATTAACTGTTATATCCATTCTGTGAAGTTCTAACCCGTCAAACAAATGCCCCCACAGCACAAGTGTTTCATATTAAAAACTTACACATTGTGAAGAGAACTAGGGTGTTATATCCAAATGATTGCAGGTACTTTTAGTACTGGTTCAGTTTTAAAATGGTAGGTCTGTAAAGGTAAAGGTTTCCCCTGACATTAAGTCTAGTCATGTCAGACTGTAGGGCAGTGGTTCTCAACCTGGGCCTTCAACCTGGGCCTTTTTAGCCTTCAACTTCCAGAAATCCTAACAGCTGGTCAACTGGCTGGGATTTCTGGGAGTCATAGGCCAAAAACATCTGGGGACCCCAGGTTGAGAACCACTGCTCTAGGGATTGGTGCTCATCTCCATTTCTCGGCTGAAGTGCCGGCGCTGTTTGTAGATGTCTCCAAGGTCATGTGGGCTGCATGACTGCATGGAGTGCTGTTACCTTCCCACCAAGGCGGTGCCTATTGATCAACTCAAATTTGCATATTTTTGAACTGCTAGGTTGGCAGAAGCTGGGCCTAGCAGCTGCAGCTCACCCGACTCCCCAGATTCAAACTGCCCCTTTCGGTCAGCAAGTTGAGTAGCTCAGCGGTTTAACCCGCTGCACCACCAGGGGGCCCATAGGTAGGTCTGTACTGATCCACAATAAGAACATTATCGAACAAAGGAGACAAACCAATACAGAAGCTAGTCTGCCACTTTTGGTGACGCTCCCTGTCACACTATATCATATGCATTGCTGGCCTGCCTCCTCCCCATGATAAACCTGCCTCTTGCTATTGATGGGAAAATCCATTAATAGCCATAGATTATGTCATGATTCCATCACCTACCTGGTGCAAATCGGCCTTCCTGCTTCTATGCCGATATGCCAGCACTGAAGTGACATCAGGAAAGAAATATTATCCTCCTCTCCCAATCTCTGACCCCTCAATCTTCCCTTCACTATTGCCAAGTCAGTTTCTTTTAATTTTATGTTTTACTAGCTGTCCCCTGCCACGCGTTGCTGTGGCCCAGTCTGTGTATATGTGTTTTGTGTCTGTATATATGTGTGTATATAGTTGTGTATATGTGTGTTTGCGTTTATGTCTGTGGTTTTGCACATGTGTTGTAATGTATTTTTTTGTGTTTTGGCTTTTTAAGTCTCTTCTGCTGTGTTTTCTGGTATTTTTATGAGTGAATGCCACTCGTTGGCCTGATAAGTGCACTGTGTCCAAATTTGGTGTCAATTTGTCCAGTGGTTTTTGATTTCTGTTAATCCCACAAACGATAGTTACATTTTTATTTATATAGATTTGAAATGTTTTTTTAAAAAATAAATCAAGCACTGTTGGAATTGTAAAACTGTAGTAAAATTATTATTTTTAATTACAGGACAGTGGAAGCATGAGAGGGTGGGGTTATGAAATGATATTGAGATAGGAATATAAGGCTACAGAGTGCCGAATCCCTGTGGTTTCACAATTGCAGAGATGTGCAATAGCAAGGGTGTTCATACCATTACCTTGCTATCGCATGACTGCCGTGAAATAGCAGCTTTGTGTGATAAATTCCTCAATTAAGAGGAGTTCTAAGTTAAAAACACTTTGAGGATGGGTAAGTATTCCTTGCCTAAGAAAACTCAATTCATGGCATCACCATAAGTGGACAGATGAGTTGAAGGCACATGTTATTGTTACGTGCCTTTAGATTTCTGGGGGTGAGATTGTGTGCCTTGCCCAAGGTTACCCAGTGGGTTTCCAAGGCAAAGTGAGGATTCCCTGGTCTCCAGAGTTGAAGCTGAACACTCAAACCACTAATCTACACTGATTCTTATTGAAGGTGAAGGCACAGACACACACACACACAAAATATACCACGTTCATTTCCATCTTAAGGGAATCATTTTCTTAGCAGGAGGGAGAAAAGGGTGGTCTTATATCTATGTTCCACTTTTTCTAAACTAGCCAATCAAACTTGATCAATGTATAATGTAATACAACATAATACGAATAATAATATAATATAATATAATAATTGTATATAATACATGTAATATTACTAATAATATTGCAGTATAGTGCTATAGTACAAAATAGTAATAATACTAATATTGTGCTATGCTAATAATATAATATACTAGCAGTCCCCTGCCACACATTTCTGTGGCCCAGTCTGTGTATGTTTTGTGTGTATATATATTTGTGCATATGTGTATATATGTGTGTTTGTGTATATATGTTGTTTTGCACATGCGTTGTAAAGGTTTTTTTGTTTTTTGGCTTTTTAAGTCTCTTCTGATGCATTTTCAGTGTTTTTATGAGTAATTGTCACTCGTTGGCCTGATAGGTGTATTGTGTCCAAATTTGGTGTCAATTTGTCCGGTGTTTTTGAGTTATGTTAATCCTACAAATGAACATTACATTTTTATTTATATAGATTGTATATACATATAATATTTAGAAGCTGCTCTGAGTCCCCTTTGGGGTGAGAGAGGATGGGAGAATAAATATAGTAAATACATATGTTTATTTGCCGTATTTATATTCCGCCCTTCTCAATAATGTATATTTGAATCTCAAATTTCTGAAAACTGTCTTTCAAAATTGTGATTTTCACCACAGCACAGCATATGCATTCTACCTGTCAATCAACCGGAAGGGACTTGAAATTGTGTAACTTGGAATTCCCAATTATTTCAGCAGGAAGCGATACATATCAAATGAGCAAATGGTAAGGCTGAATTAACCAACTTGCTAAACACCTTGGCAAACCTTGAGTTCAACACCGTAGGCTGCCAACATCCAGGTCAGCTCAGCTGGACTTGTGTTTAGTTTGTCATGATGAAAGCTGGAGACTGAAACTTACCTTCATGGTGGAAGCTCCTAACTGTATTGGCCCTGCTGGTAGCCCTCTCCAGATTATAGTCCATGGTGGCTGGCTTCTGACTCGTGTGCAGGTAGTAGAGCTCCAACATATAAGGAGGAATTATGGCATTCTTGCTTGGGGTCGGCCGTCGCTGGAGCCCAAACATGTTGAGCAGACGAAGTTCAAATTCACGCAGGATCCCTTCCGAGAGTTTCAGGGGGGCAGCCTGACTCAAATCGCTACTGAATCTGCGCCGGTCCCCCACCTCTGGGATGAGACTGGCCGAACCACCAAGCAATATGTGAGAAAGCAGCAGTGCTAGTAGAGAGCAGGTCCTGGCAACCATGGTCATCAACCTGTAGACATGAGGAAAAAGTTGAGAAGAACACATTAGTATGGAAAGGTGATAAGGAATCAATATGGTCAGAAAAAACAACATGCAGGCAATGATCCAGATTTCTTTTCTAGTCCTCTGCTTTATTGGCACAGGTGTTTGTGTGTACTTTTTCATCTCCCTAGAAATCAAACTTTCAAAAAAAATTCCTGATCCCAATGAGAACTGGGCAGAACATTATTTCTCTCTTAATCAGTCTCTCTTCTGATTCTCTTTAATTCCTTGGATGAGTAGCAATTTTCTATGACACCATAGTGCAGTGGTTCCCAACCTGTGGGTCCCCAGGTGTTTTGGCCTACAACTCCCAGAAATCCCAGCCAGTTTACCAGCTGTTAGGATTTCTGGAAGTTGAAGGCCAAAACATCTGAGGAGACACATGTTGAGATACACTGCAGTAGATTCAAGCTGATAAAAACTGGGCAATACAAATGAAGGACCTTGAGGGGAGGCAATATCCAGTTCCACAGTTAAAACTGAAGAAAATGCCCAAGCAAAGAACACCTCCCTCTAATTAACCCTGTTAGTAACATATTCATAAAATATGTGTATGTGTTTGTGGAAATCTGTGTGTGTGTGTACGTTGTTGTTGTTGTTTGTCAAAAGTGATATTCAGTCAGCATTTGGAAAAAACTCAATATAGCTCCCAGTTTCTTAACATCCGAGTGTAATTGAGAGATTCAGAGGATGAGGATGATAACAGAAGTTTTCCAAACTCAGCATTAACTTTGTGAACATTGACACAAAATTTGGGAAAGGCGCAAATGCCTTGCCAACAAAGTAGATTTCTGGAGGCCTACCTAAAATCCTTTCTACTCTCAACAAAGAAAGAAGAGAATGGAACTACTGTAAAGGAAACCCAGTGCCATAAGGGACTGCCACACTGGCCCATAATATTTGTATAGAGACGACTGGCATGGTGGGAAAATAGTGTATGAATCCAGGCATGTAGCCGGGGGGGGGGGGGGGGGCTTCAGCCCCCCCCCCCCCCCGAAATTCTCATGGTGGTTCGCGAAAAGGCCTTACTGGTGCATTATTTAAACTGTTATGTTTATTCATATCATGATCTGATCACCATACTCAATATATCCCATATGCATGGGGGTATTGGGGTAATGATACAAAAGGTTTGCTAGGCTAGACCTTCTTTCACTCAGACTCAGCCCCCCCCCCGAAACTCAGCCCCCCCAAACCCCCCCTGAAAATTTTTTAGCCCCCCCCCCCCCCCGAAACGAAATCCTGGCTACGGGCCTGTATGAATCATAATCACAGGAATGGCAGGAGTCTCTTTCACAAGCTCATCTGATAACTTAGGTCCATTCAAGTGTGGCAAGCTGTTGTTCCACTCCAAACAGCTAGAAGGAGATAGCCTTATGGATGGCGGTGGTAGGTAGTATAGATAATTTTACGAGGTCGTTCTTCTACTCTAGAGTCAGGCACATAGCCAGGATTTTGATTCGGGGGGGGGGGGGGGGCTGAAGTCTGAGTGAAAGAGGGTCTAGCCTAGCAAACCTTTTGTATCATTACCCCAATACCCCATGCATATGGGATATATTGAGTATGGTGATCAGATCATGATATGAATAAACATAACAGTTTAAATAATGCACCAGTAAGGCCTTTTCGCAAACCACCATGAGAATTTGGGGGGGGGGGGGGGCTGAAGTCCCCCGGCGAATAAATAAGAACAGAATTTTACTACCAGTAGCGGTAGTAGTAGAAGAAGACAAAAACGAATCAAACCTATGTACATGCTCGTACCACCTTCTAAAGATGGTAGTCTAGGAGTGCGCTTTACAGGTCTAAGGCGCTAGTCAGTTGGCAACTTTAAGATTTGCTTATTAAAATATGGTTTGCATGGAGCTGGAGTGACATAAGAATGGGGTCTTTTTACACAATACAGTTGTAGCATTGTGGTTCCACTTTGATTGTTATGATTGAATCTTATGGAATCCTGGGCTTCGTAGTTTGGCACCAGTGGCACTCCTTGGGCTACAGATTCCAAATGCCCCTCCCTCAAATATCCCAGGAGTCCGCAAGATAAAACCACATCCATTAAAGTAGAATCACGGCACTCTAATTGTATAATATAAAAGGACCTGGGGGGAAATGGAAGCGATAAAGAAAATTAATAACTAGGGCCCCTTCCACACATCTGAATAAAATCTCACATTTTCTGCTTTTAATTGGAATATATGGCAGTGTGGACTCAGATAACCCACTTCAAAGTAGATATTGTGGGATTTTCAGCGTTGATATTCTGGGTTGATATTCTGTGGAAGGGCCCTATGCATATAGGGGTGAGTTAAATATTTTGTGGAAAAGGGGCACCTTAAAAGAACTAGCCAGATGGGTTTAAAGTAAGTTTTCATGAGCTTACTTCATGAGATATAACCTTATGAAGGGATTATCAAGGAAGTGAGCATGCGGAAGCGACAACCCCTTTTGCTGCTTAAGCAGTGAGCTTGGGTTTATAGCCTATCAGTTCCCAAAGGTTTAGCATGGGCAATTGTCATAGCACTGAAAAAACAAAATCTGGTGTATCAAGTGAAGGCTGATATTTGGGAGGAGGAGGAGGAGGAGGAGGAGGAGGAGGGGAAGAAAAAGAAGAAGAAGAAGAAGAAGAAGAAGAAGAAGAAGAAGAAGAAGAAGAAGAAGAAGAAGAAGAAGGGAAGGAAGGAAGAAGGAAAGAGAAAGTAAAAGAAAAGAAAGCTGATGACAAACTAAAGTGGTAAAGTCAGCACAGAATGAAGTGGATGTTAAGATTCAAACAGTTCCCCTCTCCATGTGCTGGATTGTGGCCATGGCCTGCATTCATTCTTAAGGTGGCACAATGGGTTAAACCCTTGTGCTGGGAGGACTGCTGACTGAAACGTTGACAGTTCAAATCCAGGGATTGGGGTGAGCTCCCATCTGTCAGCTCCAGCTTCCCATGTAGGGACATGAGAGAAGCCTCTCACAGGATGGCAAAACATCCAGGCAGCCCCTGGGCAACATCCTTGCAGGCAGCCAATTCTCTCACACCAGAAGCAACTTGCAGTCTCTCAAGTCGTTCCTGGCACACATACAAAAAAATTCTTAAGGTGGCCAAGTATGCCTCCTCCTCTTCCTCCAACTTCTTCTCCTTCGGATATGCCTCCTATCTTGCCTGCTCATTAATGGAAATCTCTTTCCACCTCTTTCCTCTTGGTCTCTCTGCCACTCCCCCTCCCGCCACCACAGACATTTTAATACTTTCGGGGTCACATTGGCCACAAAGAAAAAGATTGTTTGGGTATTCAGACATTCTACAGGGGTGTGTATATGTGTGTGTGTGTATATACACACACACACACACACACACATATACACATGCACACACCACTTGCTTTACTACAATCAGATCCTCTGAAGTCGCCAACCACAAATGCAGGCAAAACATCAGGAGAAAATGCTGCTGGAACAGGGCCATACAGCTCGGAAACCACACAAAACTCCAGTGAGTCTGGCTGTGAAAACCTTTGACAATACATTATACAGCTACATTTTCATTTACAAGTGCACTCTTCTCAAGCAACTTAAGAACAGAGAGAGTCTCTTTGACTTCACTTCCTCAGCACACACCTCCCTCTCTCCCAGCGGCAGGAGTGGATCACCCACTTTCAAAGCAGAGACACTTCCACATCCACTTTCTAAAGGAAGGTAGTCCATCAAAGGTTGAACTAAAACTCTCAGACTCACAACCTCCTTCCTATTAAACATACTTCCTATTTATTGAGCCAAAGCAAAGCAATTGCAATCCCTTATGGTTGTTTTATGCACCAGCCCAATGAAGAAGGGTATAAACAAACATATGCAACACAATTTTTGTTCCTGGATTATAAATCTCATTTCCTAATTGTTTCTATAATAAAAACATGAGAAAAGTTTATTAAACTGCCAAAACTTTGTTTTTTGTAGGACATCCCCCTGCTCTAGTTTTTTGATGAGTATCTCCTGGGTCCCTTCCACAAGTTGAATAAAATCCCATATGTTTTGCTTTGAAATGTATTATATGGCAGGGTAGACTCATATAACCCAGTTCAAAGCAGATACAGTGGGATTTTCTAGCCTTGATATTCTGGGTTATATGGCTGTGTGGAAGGGTCTCTAGAGTCTCAACCAATTCAACATTGTTTGTGGCAGCCACAAAAACAGTTTCTGGAGTGTAACAGCTATATTGACAGTAAGTATCACACAATTAAACAGGAAATAACACTTTCAAACCAGGAAGAGAAGATGTCTCAAATTGTGTTACAAAGTAATAAATAATAATAAGAGCAGGGGGTGCCTTTAAGTTATTATTTATTTATTTCTGACCCACTTTTCTCCAAGAAGGGGACTCAAAGTAGCATACTTTGTCAACTTTAAGTAGTTCTCAACTTAAGGCAGCCCCAAGAGTTTTCTTAGGCCCCTGTATAAAATCCACATTGAACTGGATTATATGGCAGTGTGGACTCAGATAACCCAGTTCAAAGCAGATATTGTGGATTCCCTGCTTTGATATTCTGGGTTATATATATGACAGTGGAGGGCTGAAGGGCCCTTCCAGTCAGGCCCTATATTTCAGGATCTAACCCCAGGTTTTCTGCTTTAACCTGGATTATATGAGTCACTGCCACATAATCTGGGTTAAACAGAAATGCTGGGATCAGATCCTGGGACATAGGGCCTGTCTGGAAGGGCCCTATGACAAGGAATCCTCAGGTCTAGTTCTCCCAGTTCTCTTCTCTGAAATCTCATATTCACTGTAAGTGGCCCATCCAAGTCCTAACCAGGGATGACCCTGCTTAGCTTCCAAATGCCTACGGGATCTGGTGTTTGTAGGCCAGAGAGGGGTGACATTTCAAGGTGCTGGGCAAAGGCCTCCAGTTTCAAGAGCTGGGGTATGAACATAACCCAGGATGGGACCTTTCCACACAGCCCTATATCCCAGAATATCAAGGCAGAAAGTCCCACATTATCTGAGTGTGGACTCAGATAACCCAGTTCAAAGCAGATATTGTGGGATTTTCTGCCTTGATATTCTGGGATATAGGGCTGTGTGGAAGGGTCCCGAGGGTGGACTCAGACAACCCAGTTCAAAGCAGATATTTGGGAATTTCCTGCCTTGATATTCTGGAATACAGGACTGTGTGGAAGGGCTCCCCAAAAAAACCAAGGCAGAAAATCCCACAATGTCTGCTTTGAACTGGGTTATCTGAGGGCCCTTCCACACAGCCCTATATTTCAGAATATCAAGGAAGAAAACCCCACATTATCTGAGTGTGGATTCAGATAACCCAGTAGAATGCAGATATTGTGGGAATTTTCTGCCTTGATATTCTGGCATACAGGGCTGTGTGGAAGCCCCCCCCCCCCAAAAAAAAACCCCCCAAGGCATAAAATCCCACAACTTCTGCTTTAAACTTGGTTATCTGAGGACCCTTCCATACAGCCCTGTATGCCAGAATATCAAGGCAGAAAATCCTACATTGTCTGAGTGTGGACTCAGAGAACCCAGTTCAAAGCAGATATTCTGGGATACAGGGCTGTGTGGAAGAGCCCCCCAAGAATCAAGGCAGGAAATCCCACAGTATCTGCCTTGAACTGGATTATCTGAGGGCCCTTCAACACTGCACTCTATCCCAGAATATCAAGGCAGAAAATCCCACATTATCTGAGTGTGCACTCAGTTCAAAGCAGATATTCTGGGATACAGGGCTGTATGGAAGAGCTCTCCAAGAACTATGGCAGAAAACCCCACAATATCTGAGTGTGCACTCATACAACCCAGTTCACAGCACATATTCTGGGATACAGGGCTGTGTGGAAGAGCTCCCCAAAAAACCAAGGCAGAAAATCCCACAATATCTAAGTGTGCACTCAGATAACCCAGTTCAAAGCAGATATTCTGGGATACAGGGCTGTGTGGAAGAACCCCCCAAGAACAAAGGCAGAAAACCCCACAATATCTAAGTGTGCACTCAGATAACCCACTTCAAAGCAGATATTCTGGGATACAGGGCTGTATGGAAGAGCCCCTCAAAAACCAAGGCAAAAAATCCCACATTATCTGAGTGTGCACTCATATAACCCAGTTCACAGCAGATATTCTGGGATACAGGGCTGTATGGAAGAGCCCCCCAAGAACTAAGGGATAAAATCCCACAATATCTGAGTGTGCACTCAGATAACCCAATTCAAAGCAGATATTCTGGGATACAGGGCTGTGTGGAAGAACCCCCCAAGAATGAAGGCAGAAAACCCCACAATATCTGAGTGTGCACTCAGATAACCCACTTCAAAGCAGATATTCTGGGATACAGGGCTGTATGGAAGAGCCCCTCAAAAACCAAGGCAAAAAATCCCACATTATCTGAGTGTGCACTCATATAACCCAGTTCACAGCAGATATTCTGGGATACAGGGCTGTATGGAAGAGCCCCCCAAGAACTAAGGGATAAAATCCCACAATATCTGAGTGTGCACTCAGATAACCCAATTCAAAGCAGATATTCTGGGATACAGGGCTGTGTGGAAAGGCTCCCCAAAAAACCAAGGCAGAAAACACCACAATATCTGAGTGTGCACTCAGATAACCCAGTTCACAGCAGATATTCTGGGATACAAGGCTGTATGGAAGAGCCCCCTAAGAACTAAGGCAGAAAATCCTACAATATCTCAGTGTTTTCACTCAGAAATCAAAGCAGATATTCTGGGATACAGGGTTGTGTGGAAGGGCTCCCCAAAAAACCAAGGCAGAAAACCCCACATTATCCGAGTGTTCACTCAGATAACCCAGTTCAAAGCAGATACTCTGGCATACAGGGCTGTGTGGAAGGGATCCCCAAAAAAACAAGACAGAAAATCCCATAATATCTGCTTTGAACTGGGTTATCTGAGTGTATGGAAGGGCCCCGAGACCACACTGCCCTATATCCCAGTTCAGAGCAGAGAATATGGGATTCTATTCAGCTGTGTAGACGGGGCCGAAGAGTGCAAAGCGGCGTGGAGAGGGAAGCCTGAAAACCAAAGGAGGGAAGTGGCAGAAGCAACTTGGGTTGCGAGTCCCTGCCCCAAAGAGTCTTTTAATGACCTCACAACCTCTTGCCAGAGATGCAGGCGAAACGTCAGGAGAGAATGCTTCTAGATCCCGAAAAACAAGAGATTGGGACAAGGAGGCGCACCTTGGAAGGGAAGAGCTCCTCATTTCTTTCACCTGAGACTCAGGAGGAAGCGAGGAGGAGATGGGACCCCTTAAAAGCACTCTACACTGTCCCAACTGGAGAGGCGCATAGTATGAGCCTAGTAAGGCATGGAGAGCATCCGCATCCGAAGTCTCCCCTCGACGGCAGGTGCCTGGCGGGGTCTTTTACCTTTTAGGATCCCTCCGACGGCCTAAGAAGCAGCGGGAGGAGGAGGATGGGACTGGGGCACGTCCATGGAGCCGAGCCGCGCATGGGAGAGGAGTGCCTGGCCCCGTCGGCGCGCCTCCTTCCTTCCTTCCTTGGCTGGGCTTCAGTCTCCGCTCGGCTTGGGCTTGAGTCTCCGGCCGGGCTGGCTCTGGAGCGCCTGCGGAGCGCGCATCCCCGCCTCTCGGGCTCCTGGCAATGCCCGTCTTCTTAGCATCTTCTTCTCGGCCGCCTCGAAGAGGAGGAAGGCGAGGATTCTCTCTGTGTCGCCGGCCGCCTCCAGCCTGGCCCGCCTCGCCGTCTCGGAAACATCCCCGAGGTTGCAAATCGCAGTAAGAAGAATATATCTAGACGCAACTACAAGACGAAGAGGGGGAAGAGTCCTAAGGATGCGCCCAAGATTGGTGAGTTTGTCTCCCCAAAGCCGCCTCTTGCGGGAAAAAGGAAAGCAGGGTTGTCCGCTGGCCGCGCAAGCAAGTCTTGGAGAGCGCGCTGCCTCCGCTGCCTTTGCTGCCTTCTCTGCCTCTGCCGCCGCTCCTCCTCTCGCTCGCGCTTTTTGTGGGCCCGCTCCTTGCTGATGTCACGGCCGCCAGGGCTTCACGCGGCTCCGCCAATCACAAGCCGGCCTGCGAACCAAGAAGAGGAGGAGGAGGAGAAGCCGCGCGCGGAGAAGAAGCAGCAGCAGCAGCACAAGAAGGCGGCTCGTCTTCTTAGAGAAATCTATATATTTAAAGGGGACGCCGCCTCTTTTTTCTCTCTCTTTTTTTCGTTGCCCCTCCTTTTGCTCCAGAGAGAAAGAAGCGGAATCGTCGTTGATTCGTAGAATGATGCAAGTTGGAAGCGACCCCAAACCGCCGTCCGGTCCAACCCCCAAACACAATCAAAGCGCTCTCGACAGATGGCCATACAGCCTCTGCTTTAAACAAAAAAATATAAAACCCCAGAGAAGGGGATTTCACCACACTCCATAGTTTTCGCCGGCAGGAAGTTTGCCCCAATGCCGAAAGTGGGACCTCTTTTCCAGTGATCCTTTTTCGGAGGATTGATCGATTTGGGAAGAGACACGGCGTCGGAGGCAGTTCGCTCCGGAGTTGCTCCCCGTCCCGTCTCCGCCTCTGTCTTTTCCTTTCTCCTTTCCTTCCTTTCTTTTCTCTTCCTTCCCTCCCTTTCTTCCTTCCTCCTTCTTCTTCTTCCTTCTTCCTCCCTCCCCTCCCTCCTTTCTCTTCTTTCCTTCTTTCCTTCCCCCTTTCCTTCTTCCTTTCTTCTTTCTCCTCTCCTTCCCTTCTTTCTTCTCTTCTTTCTCTTTCCTTCCTCCCTTCCTTCTTTCCTTCTTTTTCTTTCTCCTTCCTCCTTTCCTTCCTTCCTCCTTTCTTTTCCTTCCTCTCTCTCTCCTTTCTTCCTTCCTTTTTTCTCTCTTCTTTCTCCCTCTTCCCTTCCTTCTTTCTCCCTTCTTCCTTCCTTCCTTCCTTCTTTTCTTCTTCCCTCCCTCCCTCCCTCCTTTCTTTCTCTTTCCCTTTCCTTCCTCCCTCCCTCCTTTCCTTCCTTCCTCCTTCTTCCTTCCTTCTTTCCTTCCTCCCTCCCTCCCTCCTTCCTTCCTTCTTCTTTCCTTCCCTTTCTTCTTTCTTTCTTCTTCCTCCCTCCCTCCCTCTCTCCTTTCTTTCCTTCTTCCTCCTTTCCTCCTTCCTTCCCTTTCCTTTTTTTCTTCTTTCCTTCCTTCCTTCCTCTTTCTTCCTCCCTTTTTCCCTCCCTTCTTTCCTTCCTCCTTTCCTTCCTTCCTTCCTTCCTTCCTTCCTTCCTTCCTTCCTTCCTTCCTTCCTTCCTTCCTTCCAACAGCTGTTTGGTTGCCATTCAAAATAGCCCTGGGCAAACCAAAAAAAGGCATGGTCCTCCAGATGTTGAACTCCAAATCCCATCAGTCCTGGGAGGAAATGGAAGGAGAGGGATTCCTCAAGGGGCTTCTTGGAGACATTTACTCCCAAATCAACACTCACACCCCCTTCCACAAAGCAGTACAACAACAACAACAACTTTATTAAGGTCCATGGATCCACAACTGTTAGGTAGATAACATACAGGCGTTTACAAGTCCCTCATAACTGGGGAAATATGCTATACAAACACAAATTACACAGGATCAGGTAATACCCAGACCAGAGACTAGGCTCTTTCTCAGCCTTGCTCAGCAGTATAAAATCCACATTGAACTGGAGTATATGACGGTGTTGCCTCAGATAAAGCAGATATTGTGGATTATCTACCTTGATAATCTGAGTTATATGGCTGCGTGGAACGGCCCTCAGAACTGAGCCAACTTTGACCCAATCAATCTGTGGATTTCAGGTGTAGAATGAATGCAGGCTTGCCCTTGCTCCATGCTTTGAGATCATAAGAACTGTAGTTTTACATGGGTTTGGGCCTTCTCTGCCAAAAGGGTCCACACAGCCATATAACCTAGAATCTCAAGACAGAAAATCCCACAATATCTGCTTTGAACCGGGTTATCTGTGTCCACACTACCATATATTCCAGTTCAAAACTTATGTGGGATTTTATTCAGCTGTGTGGAAGAGGCCCTAACTGCCTCAGCTAAGTACAAACCCCAGGATCCTATCACATTTAGTCGACAGTGTCAAACTTTGAGGGTAAAACTCAGTCCAAATCTAGCTTCAGAAGCTACAAAGCCTCAAAGGGAAATATAGTAGGACTGCAGCCTAGGGCCCCATCAACTATGTCATATAATGCTATGTGTCCTTCCACACAGCCATATAATGAAAACTTTCAAGGCACATAATTCCACAATATCTGCTTTGAACTAGGATATCTGAGACCCCTTCCACACAGCCCTATATCCCAGAATATCAAAACAGAAAATCCCACATTATCTGAGTGTGGATTCAGATAACCCAGTACAAAGCAGATATTGTGGTATTTTCTGCCTTGATATTCTGGGATATAGGGCTGTGTGGAAGGGCCCTGAATCTACAATGCCATACATTCCACTTCAAAGCAGATAATGTGGGATTTTATTCAGCTATGTGGAAGGGGCCTATGTCACATGATTTTTGCTCCTGGATTATCATTTGCTAATTGGTTCTATCATCACGAGAAAAAGGTTTTCAGAATGAGAAAAAGTTTATCCAACTGCCAAAACTTTGCTTTTGTGGGACATCCTGCAGCACATTTGGCTATAGCTTTTCAGTGAATATCTCAGAGTCTCTCAACCAATTCAACATAGTTTGTGGGGCCACAAAAATGAAAGTTCTGGAATAAAACAATTTATTTATTTATTTATTTCGCGCATTTCTACCCCGCCCCTCTCAACCCCCGAGGGGGGACTCAGGGCGGCTTAATTCGATGCCAACACAAACAATAAGATAAAAACATATATCAACAGGAATTATAAAACAATTAAAACAATCAATTATACATTGATTATACATCAATTATACATCAATTATACATCGCAATCAATAAAACCAGTCTAATGCTCAACGTTCGCCAGCTCAGAATCCGTAAATTCATTCAAAATTGTCAAATCCTATCAATTCTAATCGTCATTGTCCTTTGTCTATCTGCCAGATTACCCAAAGGCCTGGTCCCATATCCATGTTTTTAGTTTCCTTCTAGAAGAGAGGAGGGATGTCGATGACCTAATTTCCCCGGGAAGTGAATTCCACAGGCGAGGGGCCACCACCGAGAAGGCTCTACTCCTCGTCCTCAACTACTTTCAAAACAAGAAACAGGAAATAACACTTTCAGAACAGGAGCAGAACATTTTTCAAATTTCGTGACATAGTATAATGCATCGAACTTCATTGTACAATTTAACTGCATCATAGGGCAGTGTAGATGGGCCTTATATGTGTTTCTCAGGGCCCTTCCACATAACCATATAGCCCAGGATATCAAGGCAGAAAATCCCACAATATCTGCTTTGAACTGCGTTATCTGAGTCCACACTGCCAAATATTCCAGTTCAAAACAGAGAATGTGGGGTTTTATTTAGCCATATGGAAGGGCCCTCAGGGTCCTCAGCTTGGATTGAGTGGGTATCCCAAAGGTTCAGCCAGGAGGGAAAAAAACAGGATGGGTTTTCCTTCACCTTGCAGAAGTAAACAGGCCGTTGGGACTGAAGGAAGGCTGAACAATGATCTATTATCTTGGCTTTTGTCTATAAGGGAAAGAGAGGTAAAGCTACACGCAGGCTCTGCCTCTACAAATCGGATTAGCTGTGTGCGGTGGGATTTAAGTGTTTACTCACTCAAAGGGTTGTGCTTGAAGGTCAAAGAAGGAGAAGCCGCCATGTGTTTTGGGAAAGGTGCCGGGCCTCCACCTGCACTGCCAACCTTCCCTGGGATGCCCAGCCAACAAACAGAGAAGGCTGGTTCATGAAATTCAGTGCAAGCTGGGATTTCCACCCTTTAGAATTTGGCCTTTATCTGTACACTCCCCAAGTAAGCTCCCTTTCAAGCAGTTTCCCCAACTTTGTTCCTCCAGGTGTTTGGATATCAGCTCCCAAAATTTTTTACTGTTGGATCTCCTGGGAGCTGAAGTCCAAAACACCTGGAAAACAAAGGTTTGGAAAACACTGTTTTAAAGAACTAACTCCACATACAGAAAGGGGAGAGTTACAGGGAGCAGTCAACCTCTCTGTTTAAGGAGCTTCACTGGCTGGTGTTTATTTTCCGGTCCCAATTCAAGATGCAGGTGATCACCTATAAAGCCCTAAATGGTTTGGGACCCGCCTACCTTCGTGACCATATCTCTCTCCATGAACCAGCCCGAACTCTTCGGAGGAGGCCCTCCTTTCACCCTGCCAGTCTCACAGGCTCGTCTTGTGGGTACAAGACTCTGTGGCCCCCCGACTTTGGAACTCATTGCCCAGAGAGATTAGGAGAGCCTCCACCTTAGAAACCTTTAAAAAGCACCTTAAAACATGGCTTTTCCACTGTGCCTTTGGAGAGTAGCCACACAATCTTATACTATTGGTCCCCTCAACATTCGTGTCCTTGGAGTACACTCTCTCCCCTCCCCCCCCCTTATATGAAGGCCTTGTTCAGCCTGTGTTTATACAAGCTCTCCCTCGCAAATAACCTACTGCTATTATCTCACCCTGAGTTTTTAACATTGTCATCGTGACTGTGGATATTGTATTGGTATATTGCTTTTTTAAAATTATTATTATTTATATGTGTGTATTTTACTGTTTTTGCTGGTGTATTGACTTTAATCTTGTTGTGATTTGTTGTTTGGGTTTGGCCTCATGTAAGCCGCCTCGAGTCCCCGTTGGGGAGATAGTGGCAGGGTATAAATAAAGATTATTATTATTATTATTATTATTATTATTATTATTATTCATAGCCATTTATCCCATTCTATTCTCACTGCTACAATTCTGTTAGGTAGGTCAGGTTGAAGGAGACATGACAAACACCAACCAACATGTGCCACAGTTGACTGGAAGCTGGTCAGAGTCCAACCCACTACTATCCATTCCCTCCCTGACTTAAGTTGTTTAAAGGAGTCCCGAACAGAAGCATTTCCAGAGCCAACTTTCCTATTGTCCTCATAATAGAGTAATTCTAGATGATTCAGTCAATCCCATAGGGCAATCTTTGGCATATTTTACTCCTTATTTTTGCCACGGGGCTTGCTCTCAGGTAAGGATTGCAACAGAACTTATGGCAACCCTTGTAAACTGAACTCTTTAGGCAAGAAGGTAATGTCTGATTCTCACCATGCGTTAGCTGCAAAGGCCAATACACTATACCACAAAGTATCTCTCCAAATCATCCTGGCTTAGCAGGACTTTGAGGCTGAATCTTTCTTGGACACACACACATAATTTAGGGCCTTTTGATATAGCATCATTAGTATATTGCCAGCTAAGATAAATAGCCTCCAAAGGACTTTCACACTACACAGTTATAAAGGTATGATTCCATAACGGCGCTCCGTGCAGTCATGTCAGCCACATGACCTTGGAGGTGTCTACAGACAACACCGGCTCTTCAGCTTAGAAATGGAGATGAGCACCACACCCCAGAGTCGGACACGACTGGACTGCATGTCAGGGGAAAACCTTTACCTTTAACATTTATTCCATTTTTAAAGCCATATGTGTCCCATGGAGTCCTAGGATTTGTAGTTTGGTCAAAGACACCAGAGCAGTTCCCTGGCTAAGAATTGTGAAGGCCCTTGCCTAAACTTACAATCAGGTTGCATTAGCACAGTGGTTTCCAACCTTTTTTTGACCAGGGATGACTTGACCAGGGACCACTTTCCAACATTAGTATCAAAAGTTTTTGATCAACTTTAGGTTTGGTGTGGTTATTTGGGGTGCTGATTCAGAAAATTGCATTGGATAGACCACATCAGCTCTAGTTTCTGATACAGAACATATGCCATCCAGTAGTCGCCATCTGCTCACCCTCAGAAAATCATATTTAATAACTTAGAACTGATGCGGTCTATCCAATGACCAATCACTCTCATTGCAATGATGTAGTAATGGTGTGGCCGGAGACCATATTTTAGTTCTTGTGGACCACTGGTGGTCCACAGACCACAGGTTGAGAACCATTGCCTTAGCAGGCAAAGAGGAATCACAATAACTGTGTAGTGTGAACATGTCCCGAGTTCAAAGTCTAAAAATACCTGACTGTGCCAAAGCAGTGCCATTTGGAAATCACTACTATGTAAGCAGCATGGCTTTGTTATGAAATCCTCACATCTATCCTAACCGGTTTAACATCACTCTGAAGAAAAACAAGGTTAGATCAGACAAAATTGAATTCTGAATATGAAGGACACACGGGCTAGCAAGAAATACCCTGAAAATATATTTGAAAGGCACCAGATCCCATCTGATTCTAGACGATAAGGTGGATCAGCCTTAGTAATACTCAGATGAGAAACCAACAATGAATCCCAGGTGCTGTAGGGTATATTTCAGAGGAAGGAACTGGCATAATCACCTCTGAATATCCCTTGCTCAAGACAACCCTGTGAAATTCACCATAAGTCAACAGGCTACTTGAAGGCGCACACACACATAAAGAGAAAGAGTACTATTCTTCTGTTACAATTTCCTATTGATCTTTTTTTATATATCCTTGCTTTGACTGGTCATTATTAGTCCCAATTTATACACTGTTGGTTTTAGACAGTTAGTCGGTGTCATTTAGTAGATAAAGGGTTTGCAGTAAATTTAACAATCTTTTAAGTCCAAAGAAAATTCCTAGCCTGGCCTTGTTGATCTCAGTTCTGGCTGTAGTTTGTATTCATTGTACTCTTGCCTTTTTAGCATATGCAAAATTCACTGTCTGTAGCTGGGGCGCTTTCCGCACATGTGAGTAAAATACCACATTATCTGCTTTGAACTGGAATATATGGCTGTCTGGAAGGGCCCTGGGTTTCACAGACCTAAGGGCCCTCCACACAGCCATATAACCCAGAATATCGAGGCAGATAATCCACAATATTTGCTTTGAACTGGATTATCTGAGTCCACACTGCCACTTCAATGTGGATTTTGTACAGTTGTGTGGAAGAGGACTAAGCAGCAGCTTCTAGCTATTTAAAAATTCCTTTGTGTTTTAATGTTTGATTTTATATTGCTGTGTCGTCTATTATGTTGGCTTTGCATTTTATGTATTTCATTTTCTGGATTTGTTATGCTTTTGTGCAATATTGTTGTTTATTGTACTGATGGGCATGACCTAATGTAAGCCGCCCCGTGTCCCCTGGGGGAGATGGAGCAGGGTATAAAAAAGGTTGGTAAAGGTAAAGGTTGTCCCCTGACATTAAGTCCAGTCATGTCTGACTCTGGGGTGTGGTGCTCATCTCCATTTCTAAGCCGAAGAGCCAGCGTTGTCCATAGACACCTCCAAGGTCATGTGGCCAGCATGGAGTGCCGTTATATATAAAGGGTATAAATAAAGTATTATTATTATTATTATTATTATTATTATTATTATTTTTAAAAAACTCCCTCAGTTTAGATTCATGTGACTGTATGCTACATATATATCGTATTGTCGAAGGCTTTCATGGCTGGAATCACTGGGTTGTTGTAGGTTTTTTCCGGCTATATGGCCATGGTCTAGAGGCATATTCTCTCCTGACGTTTCGCCTGCATCTATGGCAAGCATCCTCAGAGGTAGTGAGGTACATATATATCTTTCCATAATGGGACCAATATTAAGGAAGGGGGCAATGCAACCTCAGCTGTTAACTCAGGCATCTGATCATGCCTAGGGTCCCATATTCACTGCCATATAATCCAGTTTCTGAAACCTGACTAACTAATTTGAACTGGATGATATGGATCACTGCCACTTTGAGTCCCACCCATGGGTGAAAAGTGGGATAAAAACAAACAAACAAACAACAACAACAGCAATGAAGGCTCCTATAATCCATTAGATAATCTGGATGATATGGCAGTGTAGATCCAGCCTGGGTCATCTTGGGCCCCTTCTACACTGTCATATCATCCATGTTATCAAAGCAAATAATCCAGATCACCTGCTTTGAAATGGATTATATGAGGCTACACTGCCATATCATCCAGTTCAAAGCAGATAATCTGGATTTTATATGAGTGTTGAAGGGGCCTAGATTGCTCCAAATAGGTCTGAAACTATTTCCTAAGGTTCCAGCAGGTTGGTTTTTTTTTTTTTTGTCGTTTCAGGAGCAACTTGAGAAACTGCAAGTAGCTTCTGGTGTGAGAGAATTGGCCGTCTGCAAGGACATTGCCCAGGGGACGCCTGGATTATTTGATTTTTTTTAATCATCCTTGTGGGAGGCTTTTCTCATGTCCCCGCATGAGGAGCTGGAGCTGATAGAGGGAGCTCATCCTCCTCTCCCCAGATTTGAACCTGCAACCCGTCGATCTTCAGTCCTGCCAGCACAGGGGTTTAACCCACTGCGCCACCGGGGCTCCATGTTCCAGCAGGTGTTTTAGCTTTGCAATAGGCGTTTTGCCGTTGGATGTTACTGAATGAAAGTCAATACAGAAGTATCCTGTGTTGCTTTGTAGGAAAACTGCTCTTACCATTATCCAGGCAGTCTGCAGACAGCTGCTACTTGTGGCTACAGAAACTGCCACAGAGGCCAAGTTTCATTGTCTCTTATGCTTCAAACCCACTATAAATAGTCTCTACAGCTGGAAAAAGTATTCTTTCTGGCTCAGCAAACATGAAAAATGGCAGAGTTCTGAAAAGTTTGATCCTTTTTTTTTTTGTGGATATGCCTCATGGTTCCTAGTTGTTGTTTTTCTGGGATGCAAGAATATCTCTCCATTCCCCCCCCCCTCCCAATTTATATATATATTTGTTTAGAAATGGCTGCCCTCTTGTGGTGGACTTGTGTCCGAACATGTCTACAAAAGAGAAAGTCCCAGTTAGAAGTGTCCCAGACCAGTTTAATATAGCTTCCGTAAAGAAAGCATTCTTCTCACTTGCATGTATATACTGGAGATGAAATTTTCATTATCGTAGCATTTTAGTGCATACACTGATGCCATGAGAACTTGGACATTTCAGCAAAATCTGGAAGAATCTCACCTGACTTCACATTTGGTTCCCCTCTTCCACAGCCTTCTCAAAATAGCAACCAAGGAGGAAGTCAAAATAGTAGCAAAAGAGGTACTACACCTGCTGCAAAATAATTTCCCCACCGACAGGTTTCTGCAGTGAAGGCACGCCTCAGCTACGATATATTCATGCTGGCCCAATTTTACATTTAAACAAATTTTGGAAATGGAAGCCACCTATGCTAAACAAATTGTATTTCCAAGCAATACTTTAGGACCAGGATCCTTGCCAAAAATATATATGCTTTTTCCCTTATCCTCTCTTCCTCCTAACAGTGGACAGAAGACTTGGGGCTTATGAAAACACAATGTACCTCTTCTTTGCCATTGTTCATGTCACAAGACTAGGATTTCCAAAGTGGTGAGAAAACTAAAGTCTTAGGCCCCTTCTAGACTGCCATATAATCCAGATTATCAAACCATATTATCTACTTTGAACTGCCTTATATGAGTCTACACTGCCATATAATCCAGTTCAAAGCAGATAATTGGGATTTTATATGCCACTGTAGAAGGGGCCTCAGTCAAATTTTCACTGTTCTGTTTCTCCAAACAGAGAAACGGATGTCTTCAAAATGCAAGCCATATGATTAAAGGTAAAGATAGTCCCCTGACATTAAGTTCAGTCATGTCTGACTCTGGGGTGTGGTGCTCATCTCCATTTCTAAGCCGAAGAACCAGCGTTGTCCATAGACACTTCCAAGGTCATGTGGCCAGCATGACTGCATGGAGCGCCGTTACCTTCCCGCTGGAGCGGTACCTATTGATCTACTCACATTTGCATGTTTTCGAACTGCTAGGTTGGCAGAAGCTAGGGCTGACAGCGGAAGCTCACGCCGGTCCCCGGAATCGAACCTGCGACCTTTCGATCAACAAGCTCAGCAGCTCAGTGCTTTAACCCACTGCGCCACCGGGGGCTCCGCCATATGATTAGCCTCCTTCTTTTAGGGTGCATCTACACTGCAGGATCAATACAGCTTGAGTGCCATGACTAAATGCTATGGAATCAAAGTAGTTGTAATTTTGCAAGTCCTTCAGCCTTCTCTACCCAATAGTGCTGGTGCCTCACCAAACTACAACTCACATAATTCCATAACGTTGAGTTATGGCAGCTGAAGTGGTTTCAAACGGCATTGATTCTACAGTCTAGATGCACCACCACTCTCCAGGAGCTGAAGGATCAGGTTCAAAGCTTGGAAGTAACTTTTTTTAGACTAAAACTCCCAGAAATCCTCCTATCAGCGCAGCCAAGCTCTCTCACATTCACAAGCTGGGAAGTTTTCTGCCTGAGTTGAGAACTTTTGCTCTTCATTTTCATATCACTGGGCTGACCACTAGACATCCACAGAGGCGGCCCTAGGTAATTTTCAACGGTAAGCAAACAGTATTTTGCCCCCCCCCCCAAACCAATCACTGATATATATTTTCTGTTTGTCGTGGGAGTTCTGTGTGCCATATTTGGTTCAATTCCATCATTGGTGGAGTTCAGAATGCTCTTTGACTGTAGGTGAACTATACATCCCAGTAACTACAACTCGCATATGTCAAGGTCTATTTTCCCCCAAGAGCTCCCCTGGGCAAAATCAACTATACTGCAAATGCTTACTTTGCGTAATGGGTTGAGCCGCCCCTGGACATCCATACTCACAAGAACATAAACTCTGTCAGGATTTACTCTACCTTTGCTCCAGCCTCTGCCAAAGATCTGACAAGCCATACTCCCTGGCTTCCAGGATTTTACCCATATGTTATGCACATCCATGCCTCAAAACACTGTTGGCTAACAATGTTCCTACATTATCCTCTTTGCATGTAGGACTGTGGTTGGAAAGTATCTGTTGCTTGAAACATTCCTGTTGTGAAAGCTGGGGGTGGTGTATTGACCCCTTCCAGTGACTCCTGTCCAGAACAACAAATTATCCCTCATTTCTGTGTTGTATTGCTCCATGAAAAAAATAGCCAAGACTCAATAAGAACTATATACAAAGACCAACATGCACAACTGATAATCAATGGAGAGAAAACACAAAAAAATCAAAATAAGACGTAGTACCAGACAAGGCTGTCCGTTATCACCACTCATGTTCAATGAGAATAAGGAAACAAGGGGTGTTTGAGCAGCAGGAAAAAACTTGAAGATCTGAGACTTTGCCGATGATATTGTGTTGACCTTAGAAAACCAAACAGACGCAATGAAAGAATTAAACAACGTCTTGATAAACTTATTGGAAATAGCTGGGTTAAAGGTAAACAAAGAGTAAAAACATTATTTTATATTATTTCACATGCAAGATTATCTTCTTCTATGTAGATGTTCTTCATTTTGGCCACTGCTGTCAATTTATGCATGGGATCTTGGGTGAGAGTCTCTCCCATCCCAGCCCCATGTGAGATCCTTTTTTGGTTAGAGGGTGCTGAGGGCTTTCCTGGGATTTTCTGTATGCTGGATGATTACTCTTGACTGAATTGTGCAAAACCCCAGTGTTGTAGAACCTTTAAATCGCCATTCTACTGCTAGGAAAGAGGTTGAGAGAAGGAACCCTACCCAAGAAAATGAATAAACCTAAGTCTGAATGTATTCAACAAACTTAAGGCCTCCATCAGAGGTAGGAAAAGGGTGCTCCCCATGTTCCCATCAGTTCTCACCACTGTCTATGCTGGCCAGAACCTATGGAAGCTACATCTGGAGGGCCACACATTCCCCACTTCTGACCTATACTCTTGCCATGTACTCACAAATTCCACCTTTTGTCATACATATATGATTTGCCAACTTCATTAGATGATGAATGACAGAGAAGGATTAGAATGAACTCAGCCCTATGCTTAATGTAAGATGATACATACTGTCTTCCCAAGGACTATGCCTGATGCCTTCTTCTCAATTGGATCCTCAGAAATGTTTGATGGCAGTCAATGTGGTTATCCTGACTCCCAGTATAATTTTTTACCAGCAGTAAGAATTATAGAATTTATGTATTTTAACACCACTTTAACTGCAGTGGCTCAAAAACTATGGAATTATGGGATTCAAAGTTTGATGAGGCACCAGCATTCTTTGGCAGAGAAGACTAAAGACCTTGTAAAAACTACAACATAGCATTAATTAATGGCAGTTAAATGGGTGTCAAACTGTATTAATTCTTCAGTGTTAGGTGCACCCAGGAACACCCTGGAGTGTTTAAAAAAATCTCAATTTTCTCAATGTCAGCAAAGACAGATGGAAAATGCTTACAGTGGCAAAATATCACCAGCAGTGGGCGAACGTATGTGTATTAAGGCACCATAACATCTTTGACGAACAGCTTCATGTTTAGCTGTAGGGTAGGGAAGGGTAACTGTGAAGGGGTTGAGAAGACAGATTTTCCCCTTTTCTGGGGCTGCATCTCCCCATATCTCCCTACAGACACATACTTGAATATTTAAAATGTTGTGTGGGTGTGCTTCCTTAAAAGTAAGTGCCTAGCTTGATTCCTGCTTAGAACACGGGCTGATCCAATAAATGAGGGCCAATCCAGCATAGGATATGCCAGCTGGACCCCAGGACAGGTCAGACGGGAACGCCCCTCGTAGCTGCAGAGGTGGGAGGGACTTTCACCCGCCTAGTTGTGCCGAATCCAGAGTAGTCCCATTGGATGGCCACACTTACTGTCCCCTCTCATCCTCCACATTTTAACAGTCTCTGGCTTCAACATGTATCCTGTCAGCTGTCACCTGTTGTAATGTTGTCTGGGATGATATGGTGATGAGAGAGAGGAAAAGAAGAATGGCCTTGTCCAACATCACCACAGGTAGGACACATGTTGAAGACCATTGTGACATAGAGGATGGTATGGTACAGTAAATTTTATAGTATATCCCAGGGCCATTTGAGCCCAGGATGTCCATGGGAACACCTGTGAACGGTTCCATTCTGGAAATAACTCAACTGTTCAAATAAAAATGATGATAACAACAACAACAACAACAACAACAACAACAACAACTCAGCTGTCATCAGGACCTCAAAATTGAACTGCAAAGGCTCTGGCATAAACCAGTACAGGTGGTCCCAGTGGTCATCGGCACACTGGGTGCCATGCCAAAAGATCTCAGCCGGCATTTGGAAACAATAGACATTGATAAAATGAAGTTAATAAATAATAAATAAATAAAATCACGATCTGTCAACTGCAAAAGGCCACCTTACTTGGAGCTACACACATCATTCGAAAATACATCACACAGTCCAAGATGATTGGGAAGTGTTCGACTTGTGATTTTGTGATACAAAATCCAGCATAGAGATCTTGTTTGCTGTGACATACTGTGGTTTTGTGTCCATATAATAATAATAATAATAATAATAATAATAATAATAATAATAATAATGGTGATGATAATGATAATCATAATCGTCTTAGATGCTTGGGAAGTGTTCGACTTGTGATTTTGTGATACGAAATCCAGCATATAGACCTCGTTTGCTGTGATATACTGTGGATTTTCTGTGTACTAATCTTGTTGTGTTTCTAATAATAATAATAATAATAATAATAATAATAATAATAATGTTATGTCTTGCTTGCCCCTCCTCATGGCTTGAGGCAGATTACAGCATTACTAAAGCATAAACATACAATGGCCCCAAAATTGGTGATAATCAAAATTCTGGGGCAGAATTTGGAATGTCCTTCAACTTCAAGGTGGTCTTCTTCTGCATTACCCTTGATAATTTCCATGCAGCGTTTTTCTGCCTACAGAGCTGATTCAGGGCCTATCCAACCTAGGTAGATCAAAAAGGGCAATAAGGGAAATAAGGCAAAATTGGCACTACTGTCCTTTTGGAGGAAAAAAACTAAATAGATTGGGCACCAGCATGAAATGTAAGGCCATGTATGTAAGTTATATATGAAGGCCACTCTTTCCCCCATCCCTGTTATAGGATGACCATAAAGTTATGATCATGTGGGAAATTGTTGATTTCTATTGATATTCATCTTCCAGTCTATTCTGAAAAATTCTGCCTAGGCTATATCCTAGATCTATAACTAAAGTTAACTTGCGAGAGTGGAGAAGAGCAAACCACAGACCACCTACTACAATGCAGCCTGAGCCCTGCCACATGCACAATGGAGGACCTTCTCACGGTCACTCAAAGTGGTCAGCTACTGGTCAAAGTACATTTAGCATAATGCTAAGTTTTTAACTTTGTTTGTGTTTTAAATACATTGTAACTGTACCCTCAATTTGCTTCTGACATGATAAACAAATAAATAAAGTTACAACCAGAAGTGACCTTGAGCAAGATATTTCAAACATTTGAACACTTGAATGCTCTTCAACACTCAAATGCAGCAATCCATTCATTGCACCCCACAGAATTAGTAGACATTTTTGCCCTGAATAAGCAAGAGCAATTATCTAGGAGAATTGAATTTTGATGACAGCTGAATCTGCAAACTAGGTATGCCCCAAACTGGTCTTGAACCAGTCTTATGAATCAATTAATTAATGGTTTATTTAAATACATTTATTTCTCAGTTTCTCTTCCTGAAGACAACCTACATGGCTCTTTCTATGCTTGAATCTTTAAGGAATCCTGTATGGTAGGTTAATCTTGGAGAGTGATGAACCCAAAATTATCCCATGATTTCTATGGATCCATGGAGCATAAAAGCTTCTAAATGAATATGCAGCATTCTAATTATTATAAAACACTATTTTCCAGTGGATATGCGAATCATATCTGTTATAGCCCCATTCCCAGTCATATTTTCAACGTTTGTTTTTAATAGGACTTTACTTTGTGTTTTGTTAACTACCTGCATTTACCTGGTGAGAATTTCAAGTGCGTCCGATGAGCATACAGATGATGTAAATCATTGCCAAAGTAACAATGCCCATGGAGTTTACACATCACTGACGTTAAATGAACAGTTCAGCATCTAACTTCCTTTGTAGCTTCTTTGTAGCTTTGGCTATGGACCATGCCAGGAAAAAGAAATCGTTCTTACCTTAACATCTGATACTCAGGTCTGGTGCCCAGGCTGTATCATATATCCTGCTGCTGTTATCCAGCACAAAAGGCTAGATTGCTATATTAGGATGATAAGGCTTATTAAAGAAAAATGCAGCCGTTTTTATGGATATCAGGCCTGGAAAAACTCTTATTTGATATGGTGAGAGGTTGCTCTATATACACATTTTAACTTCCTGTCTGACTTTAAAAATAGGTCTCTGTTTTTTTAGAGCATTAAAATATTTAACTGGCAGGAGATTTCTCAAGTGTCAAGTATATCATTGGTACTATTTATTATGCCCTTGATTCTGCATAAAATTAGTCACAGATTATTGTGAATCTTGAGAACTGTGACATTATGGCACTGAAATCACTTGGGTGGGAGGGTTAATGAATGTGTTCATGTGATTTCAGTAGAACTTGTGCTTGACTAACCTTATTTGAACTGGGGTAAATTATTGAACACATTATGTATTCTTTTTCCAAGGAGGTTATGTGTGTATCTGCACTCCAGATATATAGTAGTTTGATATTACTTTTAATTGGCATGGTTATATCCTGTGGAATTCTGGGATTTGCAATATAGTATGGCATAATTCTTTGCTATACTTCTAGAAAGAAGTCTAGATCTCTCTAGCAGAAATTCTAGGTGCTTCAACAAACAAAAAACCTTGAGGTTTCTTGAGATGGGGTCACAGCAGTTCAAATGAGATGAAACTGATATTACTGTATTGTCGAAGGCTTTCATGGCTGGAATCACTAAGTTCTTGTGGGGTTTTTTCAGGCTAAACGTCAGGAGAAATGCCTTTAGAACATGGCCATATAGCCCGAAAAAACCCACAAGAACTTAGTGATATTACTGTGTTGTGCAAATATACCTCGAGGCTTTGTAAGGAAACCCCATTTTATTTCACTGGAGTCAATGGTGCTGAATAAAATCCCACATTATCTGCTTTGAACTGGGATATATGGCACTGTGAATTCAGATAACCCAGTTCAAAGCAGATATTGTGAGTTATTCTGCCTTGATATTCTGGGTTATGTGGTGTGTGAAAGGGCCCTGATTCAATGGATCTATTCTACTGAGCCAGTTTCAAGGACTACATAATTCTTCTTGAAAATCTATTATGATATAATGTTTAGTATATTGGATGCTATGCTCAGCCTTGAAGGTCAGTGAATAGTTTTGGGGCAGTTGTCTCAAGGTCCTTCAACACAGAATATCAAGGCAGAAAATCCCACATTATCTGAGTGTGGACTCAGATAACCCACATCAAAGCAGATATTGTGGGATTTTCTGCCTTGATATTCTGGGATATAGGGCTGTGTGGAAAGGCCCTGAGACAACTGCCACAAAACAATTCACTAAACTTGCTGAGCATAGCATCCAATCTTACTAAAAATTATATCATAATAGATCTTCCAGAAGAATTATGTAGTCCTTGAAATTGGCTCAGTAGAGTAGATCCATTGAATCAGGGCCCTGCCACATGGCTGGAATCACTGGGTTGCTGTAGGTTTTTTCGGGCTATATGGCCATGTTCTAGAGGCATTTTCTCCTGACGTTTTGCCTGGATCTATGGCAAGCATCCTCCTCACTACCTCTGAGGATGCTTGCCATAGGTGCAGGCAAAACGTCAGGAGAAAATGCCTCTAGAACATGGCCATATAGCCCAAAAAAACCTACAACAACCCACTGTATGGCCATGTTCCAGAAGCATTCTCTCCGGATGTTTCGCCCACATCTATGGCAGACATCCTCAGAGGTTGTGCAGCCTGTTGGAAACTAGGCAAGTGAGGTTTATCTGTGATGGTTTATATCTGTGAGGTGTATATATCACAGATATATAAACCCCACTTGCCTAGTTTCCAACAGACCTCACAACCTCCGAGGATGCCTGCCATAGATGTGGGCAAAACATCAGGAGTGAACGCTTCTGGAACATGACCATTCAGCCCAGAAAACTCACAGCAACCCAAAGTAAATCAACATTGTGGGAAAATATAATTGTAAACTAAAGAAAAACATCACTGAAGAAAAACAAAAACTTCAATGAGAAGGAAAAGATTGTGAAAACATTAAAAAGCACAACATGAAGCTGCCCTAGTCCATAACCTAAACAGAAATGCTTTAGAATAGTGAAGGAAGATTGGAGACAAACCTTATCTAAAGTCACAATATTTTCCTCAAGGACCAACGATTGGTGAGCATGCAGTAAAATGTGCCTTAGGTTTAAAATAAGGAGCTGATGGTAATTAAATTCACTCTTTCTCTGAGACTTCTCTCTCAGTGTCATCATTTTCATAGAAGCAAAACCTCAAAGGGTTTTACTTCTGAATTTCTGGAACATAAGTGTATTGTCTACAGCTTAATAATAATAATAATAATAATAATAATAATAATAATAATAATCTTTATTTATACCCCGCCACCAGGCCCATAGCCAGGATTTCGTTTTGGGGGGGGGGGGCTGAATTTTTTTCAGGGGGGTTTCGGGGGGGCTGAGTTTCGGGGGGGCTGAGTCTGAGTGAAAGAGGGTCTAGCCTAGCAAACCTTTTGTATCATTACCCCAATACCCCCATGCATATGGGATATATTGAGTATGGTGATCAGATCATGATATGAATAAACATAACAGTTTAAATAATGCACCAGTAAGGCCTTTTCGCGAACCACCATGAGATTTTCGGGGGGGGGGGCTGAGCCCCCCCCCCCCCCCCCCCCCCGGCTACATGCCTGCCCATCACCATCTCCCCAAAGGGGACTCAGAGTAGCTTACATGAGGCCAAGCCCAGCGATACATTACAGCAACATAAAATATAAACAAAATAACATCACAATAAAATAAATAAACCAATCAAATAAAATAAACAGTACAAAATAATATAATAGAAAATAAAACACAGTCGGCGAGCCGAATGGATAACATGAAATGATAAAAAACTGGATGAGATAGCAATGAAAAGGTACATTTGTGGGGGAGGAACTCATAGGGGACTGAACAGTGGAATTAGACTTTCAATAAGGTGGGGGAAAGTGCAATATGAGGGAGACAGTGTAGGTGAAACAACACGACTGGAATATATGGTCACTCTCCAAAGGCATATCGGAAAAGCCAAGTCTTTAGATCCTTCTTAAAGGATTTAAAGATCTTTCTTTAGTTCTGTTCACTTCAGAAGCTTATTTCTCCTCAGGAGCACCACAACGAATCTAAAGAGGCATTGAGTTGACTACAGATTTTATACAATTTGTCTAGTTGCTACCTATCATAGCTCTAAACCATGTGAAGCTTAACCTAAATTGCAAGTTTAGAATAGCAAGCTAATAATGCTGCAATTCTAGGTACCATATTGACTCAGAGGAACTTACTATTGGATAAGTAGAATGCACAGAATTGCACTGTAAGTCCTAAAATATAGTGTCATTGTTTGCACTTGACCTTAATGTATTTTTAAAACAACATGGCAGCAGGAAAACTAACTAAAACACAAGTGGTAGAACCAGTTAGTCAAGATTATGATAGAATGAATAATTTCATGCAGCAGAATCCAATCGGCATTGGCTCCCAAGTGAAGCTTGCTTTTATTTGAATAATGGGCATAGCGTTTATTTATTTATTTATTTATTTATTTATTTATTTATTTATTTATTTATTTACTATGCTTCTATACCACCATTCTCAGCCCGAGGGTGACTCATGGCAATTTACAAAATGGCACAATTCGATGCCCACAACAGTACAAAAATAGTTTAAACATTAAAAACATTTAACATAGATAAAAAATCATTACGATTAACATCAATAAACATAATAAAAAAAACCATTATTGGTGGTGGTAGCCATCTCCGCTGCAGTCCTTATTACCACTGGACAGTTTTTCTATTGAGTGGACCTTCATGGTCACACAGAATGAGACCTAACAAACAATTCCTAATGTTTCCAGTAACATATTGAAACACGCAATGAAAAATGCTTGACATCGTCACTTCCCATTTCCCATCAGAAGAGCATAAATGGTATCCTAAATGCCAATACACCAAATCAGCCAAGAGGCTTTTTGATTCATGAGAAGAGGATTAAAATGCAGATCAAGGACTGTATCACATAAATCAGGCAAAACAGTATTGTTACACAATACATCCCACTGCTGGTTTGCCTCCTCTCCTTTGATTCACCCATACCTGCTTGTTAACAGATAAAAACCATCAACAGCTCCCAATCCCACAAAGTTCCCATCACTTACCTTGGCCCAATGGGTCCTTTTCTCTGTTGTGCTAGCATGCCAGTATTACAGTGGCATCAGGGAGCTGGGTTCTCCTCCTTTCCCCCTCTCCCCGCCCCCTTGCTATTCCAAAGCTAGCCTTTTAATTTCTATTTTATATTTTATGTTTCTATATGGCTTCTTTTGTTATTAAATGCTGGAATTGCACAGTTGTGCTAAAAATAAAAGGTTAAGGAATAGTAGTTGTGCTGAAAGATGGGCTTACATGGGCATGCAAAAGTATGATCGTGGGGCCACAAATTGGCACAGCTATGGAACTGAAGAGAGAAGTGATATTGAAGGAGCTCAGAGTGTTACGTATTTGTTGTTAATGATAACGTGACTGTAGTGGAACAGCGGGTTGGTGCAGTAAAGTCCCAAGTGTAAACATCCACTCCCCCATCCCACCCAATTTGTAGTATATTCATTTCTTTCAAAGAAAGACATTGAACCTTCTTTGAATCTCACTGATTTATAAGCAATAAGGCATTCCGTTTTCTATGCCACTTCCCACCCCACCCTATGCTGGGAATACATCTATTCCTTCTAAATTGTGAATAGTTTGATCTTTTATTCTTATTAACTTTCCTCTTTAACCCATTTCAGTCAAAAGCACTCTGATTTGGGTAGCCTGACATGAGAATAAATACAGAATTGTTCGTCTGCTCCTTCTATAATTGGACTCATGATCTGAAGATGTTCGGAGCCATTCTGCTAGAAGCACGTCTCTCTGGTAATCCTTGCAGTTTGGGCTTCCCATAAGAAAGGATGACAGAGTAGAAAAAGAATTTAATATTCAAAACTGAACACTTCCATGTCAGTGTGCATGAATGATGCTTTTGACTTTATGCTTACGGTCAAATGGAATATAATAGCTGCATTAACGAAAACAATGGAGAGAATATTAATTACCATTCAGTGGACATTTAGCTCCAGAAGTCTATTAAATGCCTTTGCCCTAAATCCAATTGTTAGTCCTAACTGGGGTGGATCCACTGAATTAGTGGAAAGTTGGTAAGTCAACATTCATAATTATCAATACTCCATTGATTCAGTGGGTCTGTGCCAGTAAGGACTAGCCATTAGATGTAGGTCTTCAAGAACACAGAAGTTATAGATTTTCTACTCGGTCCAATTTTGCAAAGTTTTAAGTTTAGCCTTAGCAGTAGAATGCATGTCTACCCCCAAAGGGCCATCCTACCAAGTCCCATCAGTCTAACACAGTGGTGGTGTGAAATGGTTACCAACTGTCTTGATGAATAAATGTCCTGCATTAATAAAATCACAAATTTTCTTGACATTTAGTCAAGATTTTTGGAAAATGGAAATCTCCAGAACCTTTTGGAGATTTTATGATCTTTGGAAAGGCACAACCTTGTTAGAAGTCACAACCTTTTGAAAAATGATGCCAGGGCCTTCTAATCAAGGTGAAAGAAGAAAGTACAAAAGCTGGGTTGCAGTTAAACATCAAAAAAACCAAGATTATGGCAACAAGAATGATTGAAACTGGGAAATAAAGGGAGAAAATGTGGAGGCAGTGACAGACTTTGTATTTCTAGGTGCAAAGATTACTGCAGACGCAGACTGCAGCCAGGAAATCAGGAGAGCAATGAGCAATCTTGATAAAATAGTGAAGAGTAGAGACATCACATTGGCAACAAAGATCCGCATAGTTAAAGCAATGGTATTCCCCATAGTCACCTACGGATGTGAGAGCTGGACCATAGGGAAGGCTGAGTGAAGGAAGATTGATGCTTTTGAACTGTGGTGTTGGAGGAAAGTGCTGAGAGTGCCTTGGACTGCGAGAAGGTCCAACCAGTCCATACTTCAAGAAATAAAGCCCGACAGCTCATTGGAGGGAAGGATAGTAGAGGCCAAGATGAAGTATTTTGGCCACATCATGAGAAGAAAGGAAAGCTTAGAGAAGAGTATGATGTGGGGAAAATGGAAGGAAGAGGGGCCGTCCAAGGGCAAGATGGATGGATGGGATCCTTGAAGTGACTGGATTGACCTTGAAGGAGCTGGGGGTGGTGACGGCCGACAGGGAGCTCTGGTGTGGACTGGTCCATGAAGTCATGAAGAGTCGGAAACAACTGAACGAATGAACAACAACAACAACCTCTTGGTTAAAGACATGACCTGTTAGAGTCATAATGTTTTGGGGAAAATAGCATTCGCCAGCATTCATATATGGCAACTAGGTTTCTCAGCTGTTAAACTGATATACCTAGGTATGTCTTTGAACTGTTAGGGACAAAGACATGCCAGTGCACCACACACACACACACACACACACACATATTCAGCAGAGTTTCAGAAGTGTTCTTTTAGTAGCTCTAAAACATCTACTTTACCTTAAAATATATTTGCCTTTAAATCATGCTCTCAAGAGACAAAAATAAGCAGACTTCTTTAAAAGTAACATTGTTGGTTTACTCATAAACTTCATGTATTCAGCATACAGGTACTTTGCACATGAACCCAGTTACAAGGAGATTTGAAGTATTTTCTCAGTGCAGGCAACACAGGGTATTCTTCTTAGAATCAATAGCCCATAATCCAAAGCATCTCTCTGTTCTGAGAGTCTAATACGAGTCTCTGTGCAGTCTCTAAACATACAGTTCCTACTAAAATTCAAAACAAACATCTGTTCCTTCAGTAGAAAGAGACATACATCTCTTTCTATTGAACTCTCTAAGCTAAATTGTTCTAAAATAGAGTCTGAATCTGAACAATGCCAGAACTGATGACATGATCTGCAGCCCCTCCCACTGCAAAAAGTTAAGGTAAAAATGCAAACCAATATGCAATACAGTTAGTAATTATATGCATAACAAACAACTGGGGATGGCTTGAGAAGGCTGCTATTTCTAACAGAGATGTGGCTGCTGTGATTTCATTTTTCTCACCATTTGTTTAGGTATAAAACAAATGGTGCATCAAAAGACATGAAAATAATAGTGCCTACCTGAACTACAAGAAGCAAGACTATTTTGGTTATCCCTTACAGCAATTTTTGGCATTTTCTTTCCCCTGTCTGAATGGAAGAATGCACTGTAACTGTCACATCCTTGCTCTGTTATTCTTCTAATACCTTATTCAGTTCTGAGAAGCAAAGAAAAGTTGATTTCCCCAAAAATTGTGTGTCCCTCCGGAAAATGTTAGCAATGGATTTGGGCCCTATATCATCATAGATCACTTACATTTCACCATTGTAACAATGGTGACGTAAAGAAAGAAAAAAAGAAGGCTAATGAAGCTACGCACATTGTCTTAAGACCTGCATATTTTAGCAGTGAAACTGGATAGCCTTTTGCAATTAAAATAAAATAAAGGCAAGCATGACGTTCTGCTTAAGCAGATTGTCTGTATGAAGGCTTTATTGTAGCTGCAGATTTAGAGCCTATGAAAAGGTTTTCTGTATCAGAGTGAAGGGCATTGCATCATCAGGCTTTCTGTTCCTGAATGCCGATTTGCCAACCTCTCTTTGTAATGGGTGCTTGTGGACTTACAAATCTGTAGATGTGTTCACACCTCATCACTCTTTTATACCACAGCTAGATTTTGTAGAGAAGTAGGTAGAGTTGCAGAAAACCCTCCAACAATGAGCCAGTTGTATATAGATCTTGCATAAATCACAAAAAGACTCATTAAGTGCTCTTATCAGTAACAGGATTAACTTGGGGGTTGATTACCTGGGCATGCATCTGCATTTCTGAGAAAAGTGTTCTGGTCCATCTTAATCAATTGTCACCTTTAAAGGTTTGTGCTACTTCCCTCTTTAACTTAATTTGACAATAGATCTCCTATGCTACTGCCACGCACCAGAATGAAAAGGAAGGGTTGACTTATGCCAAGGGTCCTCAAACTAAGGCCCGGGGGCCAGATATGGCCCTCCAAGGTCATTTACCCAGCCCTCACTCAGGGTCAACTTAAGGCTGAAACGACTTGAAAGCACACAACACAACAACAACAACAACAACAACAACAAGTAGCAGAGGTTCTCAAACTAAGGCCCGGGGCCCCGATATGGCCCTTCAAGATCATTTACCCGGCCCTCGCTCAGGGTCAACCTAAGTCTGAAATTACTTGAAAGCACACAACAATCTTATGTCATCAGCCAAAAGCAGGCCCACACTTCCCATTGAAATACTAATACGTTTATATTTATTAAAATTGTTCTTCATTTTAATTATTTTATTGTTTTAAGTGTTTTTTCACTACACATAAGTGCAGTGTGCATAGGAATTAGTTCGTGTGTTTTTTTTCAAATTATAATCTGGCCCTCCAACAGTTTGAGGGACTGTGAGCTGGCCCTTTGTTTAAAAAGTTTGAGGGCTTATGCTATGTTAATATTCAAAAGAACTGTATTAAATCCTGCAGTTATTTCCAACTGGAGAAGATCCACTGAATCAACAGGGATTTGGTAAGTCAAGCCATTTGTAAATTCCATTAATTCAATTGGCTTACTTTAGTTGGGATTTAAGCCAATGCTTTTAAATGTGCATTTATGGAGGGATGGATCTTAATTTGACTTCCTCATCAATAATTCTCTTTCTCTCTCCTGAAATTCTTGTTTTGCATATTTCCCTTCTACATGTGCCATTGTTGAAGCAAAGATGTATCTATTAGGGTTGGGCGGTTTCGTTTGTTAATTTCGTAATTCGTTATTAATTCGTATTTAAATTAGCTTACGATCCGATATTGAGCCATGCAGGAGTAATTAAAAATCGAAACGATTTTTTCAATTTATTTCGTAATTGTTTCGTAATTGTTTTGTTTCGTAATTGTTTCGAAATTGTTTCGTAATTGTTTCGTAATTATTTCCGTATGTCTGGTGCAAGTTTTAGGGTTGTTGTTTGTTTTATCAGTGATAAAAAAATAAATTATCACACCAACAGTCAACAACAGAGGGAGAGGGAAGCTTCAGAAGTTCCCCCTGTCCCATTTGGAGGGTTTTTTAGCATATTGCGCAATCACGTCCGCCATTAACGAATCGATTCGTAATTGTTTCGAAATCGTTTCATAATTGTTTCGTAATTTTATGAAATTTCGTATATTTTGAACTTTTTTAAAGGAAAATTTCAGAATTCTTTTAAAAAACGAAACGCAAAACCCCCCTAAAAACGAATCGAGTTTAGAAACAAATTTTTCCGTGGTTACCCAGCCCTAGTATCTATGCCTGTGTTAAAGGTGAAAACTATCAATGAAAGCTACTGTAAGATCATAGAGTTAGAAGGGATCTAAAAGGTCATCTATTTCAGTTGAAGCCCTCGTTGGCGCAGTGGGTTAAACCCCTGTGCTGACAGGACTGAAGACCGACAGATTGCAGGTTCAAATCCAGGGAGAGCATGGATGAGCTCCCTCTATCAGCTCCAGCTCCTCATGTGGGGACATGAGAGAAACCTCCCACAAGGACAACGTGGGCAACATCCTTGCAAATGGTCAATTCTCTCACACCGAAAGCAACTTGCAGTTTCTCAAATCGCTTCCGACATGCCAAAAAAAATGTATTTAAATTCCTTAAGCAATGCAGGATCTGTACTGAAGGATGCAGCTACAGCATTACTCTGACAAATAACTATGCAACCCCTGCAGAAATGCCTGTCCTGAAGCAAAGCTCAACAGCTCTAATGGAAGACTGTGCCACTGTCAAGCAGTCTTCTACAACATGTAGCAAAATTTGCCTCTCAATTGTCCATCAATTGCTTTTAGTTCTGAAGTCATGAAGAACAAGTTTTCTCGTTCTTCTGCAAGGTAGACTATTAGGTGGACAGCAATTCACATGATACTTTTTCAGTACTATGATTCTACTTTAAATGCCATGGTTCCATCCTACAGAATGCTGAGGGGTTTAGGAACATAGAAATCTCAGCAGAGAACTCCTGTCATGCTTATAGACCTACAAAGATTCCATAGGATGTTATCGTGTCAGTTAAAGTGGAATCATAGAGCGATAACAGAATACTATGTGGTATGAAAGGGCCCAGATCTCCTATTAACCTTCTCTTTTCCTGTGTAAACATACTCCAGGAGAAGGAGATGCCATCTGAACATGAGGAAGAACTTCCTGACTGTGAGAGCCATTCAGCAGTGGAACTCTCTGCCCCGGAGTGTGGTGGAGGCTCCTTCTTTGGAAGCTTTTAAACAGAGGCTGGATGGCCATCTGTCAGGGGTGACTTGAATGCAATATTCCTGCTTCTTGGCAGGGGGTTGGACTGGATGGCCCATGAGGTCTCTTCCAACTCTATGATTCTATCCAAAGGGATTTCAACCAGTGGTAGCTGGTAGTTCCCATCTCACTTGAATAGTAAAACCAGTTTTACTTGAATAGTAAAACCAACCTTAAAGGACCTACTGACTGAAGATGCTGAACCTAATCTGAATGTCAGCACCTTGGATAGCTCCTCTGAAATTCAGAATACAATCCGGAACTGATTCATTGTTATACTGATGTGGGAGCTGCAACTGGTACTGCTTTCAAGGAAATATAATGCTTAACAGTTTTTGGAGTGTCCTTCCACACAGTCATGTAACCCAGAATATCAAGGCAGATAATCCACAATATCTGCTTTGAATTGGATTATCTGAGTCCACACTGCCATATAATCCAGTTCAATGTGGTTTTTATATAACTCTGTGGAAGGGGCGTGAGATAGTAAGTTTATCTTAATATTTATCCCTTCTCATAAACACTCTTTAGTTTTCCTCCTGGCCTTTGAGCAACAGAAATAAGTCTGCTCCATCTTCTACATCTTCCACTGCATGTTTACATAGATGATGATAATTCTAGCTAAGCCTGTTGCAAAGTAATGCACATTAAGCAATTTCAACAGTTTAGAACGCCATATAAATGTTGTTATTGTTGTTGTTCACTTTCAAATCATTTCTGATATATGATTACTCTAAAGTAACCCTATCACAGGGTTTTCTTGGCAAAATTGGTTCAGATGCAGGAAGCTTTAAGATCTTAACTGCATTTTTTTTAAAAAAAAATTAAATGCTGAAAATGAGCACTATATTTTTTTTCTTCCCTTCTTCACAACTGTCTCTTATCTACTCCTGACATTCCAGAGATCTGGTGAGATTTTTGGCAAATGTTTGCATTTAGTAGGTAAGGGCCTAAAATATTTTCCTTTGTGTGTGTTTCTCCCTATTTTTTCTTCCCCCTCCCTCTTTCTTTCAAGAAGACGTCAGGAGCCTGAATTGGGTAAAACAGGGATTACTGGCTCAATGCCCAGGATTTTCTAGTTTTAGGCCTGCATCTATTCATTTTATGTAAGTGACCCTTAAGAGCTTCTGAACGAATAGAGGCCTTGTCTCACCCAGTCCAAGCAGTTCCATCATGTTTGATCTCACTTATATGAAGTCACACTTAAAAGGTTAACTGTGTCAGTCATAAGGGGGTAAAATCCCAAATCCACAGTTAAGAAATTGTTATTGGGACAGCCAAGATGTCACAGACCAGTGTATATGCTTTTGAGTGTTGGGGTAGTGGACAAGCTTTCTCATTCTCATAGAACTCAACAACTTGTAGATCATTTGTGACCTTTGGATAAGCTTAATAAAGCAATTAGTTGAATTGCAATGTCTATAGTGATGAGATATTATATCAGACAGTTCCATGGTATTTTGACACAACAAGTGTCAAATTAGGACTCTACTGTTGTTCTACTATACAAAATGTAATGGGATGGCACAGGCCCGCATGGAGTTTCAGCTGCAGTAGTAGTACACACAACTGAGTGGTACTAGCACACACTTTGCCATATAGCAGGCTACCACAGACACTGAATGCTGTTGGGGTACATTTAGAGATGGCATGCAATCTGATCTACTTGGCATGCAATGGAATGTATTACTACAAATGAAAATCACATAACTAATTAGCAGAATTCCCCATTGCTTTTCAAGTACATCAAAACTGCATACTTCTCACATCAACACTTTCTCATGACATCTGCCCATACTGCTAGGGAGCGATTGGTTCAGAGTCTCCCAGGTGAGCGTTATAGTCTACCAGGTAATTACTATAACAGTGCCATCTTTACTGCTGAGAAAGATTACCTCCCAGATGGGCTTGGAGGCCCATGTGAGAGATATGAAATAGGCAGCTTGGAGTCCTTCTAGATTCAGTGCTGACACTTGATGCTCAGGTGTTGATGGTGGCTGGAAGGGCCTTCGCACAATTAAAACTCGTGTGCCAGCTGTGACCATACCTCGTGAAGTCTGACTTGACCATGGTGGTCCATGCCTTAGTTACCTCTAGACTGGATTATTGCAATGCAATCTATGTGGGGCTTCCCTTGAAGATGGCCCGGAAACTCCATTTGATCCAACCTGTGGCAGCCAGATTAATAACTCGGGCGAATTACAGGAAGCGGTCAACCTCCCTGTTTAAGGAGCTCCATTGGCTGCCATTCATCTTCCGGTCCCAATTCAAGGTTCAAGTCATTACCTATAAAGCCCTGAATGGTTTAGGACCTGCCTACCTTTGTGACCGCATCTCCTACCACCAACCTGCATGATCTCTCTGATCCTCTGGGGAGGTTCTCCTCTCGCCTCTTCCTTTCTCACAGGCAAGACTTGTGGGAACAAGAGAGAAACCTTCTCCGCTGTGGCTCCTCGTACTTGGAACTCACTACCTGGTGAGATTAGACAAGCTCTCTCCTTAGCAGATTTCAAGAAAAACCTTAAAACCTGGCTTTTCTGTTGTGCTTTTGAGAGTGACCATCCATCCCATTTGTGTTGCCCTATTTACAATGTTGCTCCTATGATGCACTTTCCCCAATTCTAAACTGAAAACTGAAAGCTTTACCCCACTGTTTTATTTTGTTGGGCCCCCTCACTTACATATTTTCTTTTCCCACCTCACCCAGGATTTTATCATTTTATCTCCTCCATTTGGCCTTCCCACTCTGTTTGATTTTATTGTGTGAATTTGCTTTATTATTTTACTTTGTTATTGTAATTTTATTTTCTGATGCATTTTGTTTCTTGTATCTGTATTTTATTGTGTTGTGTTGTATTTTAAAGGACTTGGCCTTGTGTTAGCCACCCCGAGTCCCCATTGGGGAGATGGTGGTAAGGTATAAATAAAGATGATGATGATGGTGATGGTGATGATGATGATGATGATGATTGTCTCACCTGTCCTTGAAAACCCTTCAACATGTCCAGTGCTTTCACCAAAAGACAGATAGCATTCTGATTTACAACTTATTTATTTATTTAGCTCTCTCTCTCTCTCTCTCTCTCTCTCTATATATATATATATATATATATATATAGATAGATAAAATAGTGAAGAGTAGAGACATCACACTGGCAACAAGATCCGCATAGTCAAAGCCATGGTATTCCCTGTAGTCACCTAAGGATGTGAGAGCTGGACCTTAGGGAAGGCTGAGCGAAGGAAGATAGATGCTTTTGAACTGTGGTGTTGGAGGAAAGTTCTGAGAGTGCCTTGGACAGCAAGAAGATCCAACCAGTCCATACTTCAGGAAATAAAACCCGACTGCTCATTGGAGGGAAAATAGTAGAGGCCAAGATTAGGTACTTTGGCCACATCATGAGGAGACAGGAAAGCTTAGAGAAGACAATGATGCTGGGGAAAATGGAAGGAAAAAGAGGGGCCGACCAAGGGCAAGATGGATGGATGGCATCCTTGAAGTGACTGGATTGACCTTGAAGGAGCTGGGGGTGGTGACGGCCGACAGGGAGCTCTGGCGTGGGCTGGTCCATGAGGTCACGAAGAGTCAGAAATGACTGAACGAATGAACACAACAAGATATATATATATATATATATATATATATATATATATAGTTAATTATACACAAGTAGTTTGCAATTAATAATTCTGCTGTGCCCTGCTTACAATCTAAAAAATTGCAAGGTAAAGAGGATGGCGGTATTGGAATCACTGTCATCCAAATTTAGTATACATTGCTTGTCCGTCTTACCATTAGAGGTCAGAGTGGGTTTGTGCTTTATCTGATGGGGCAAGGTATGATGGAGTTCTTCTCCTCTCCATCTGAGACCAAGGCAGTGGCAGTTGAGATGGAGGGAATGGCTTTCATGTTTTTCTGTGCCTTGGCACTATTTTACTTTAAAGTGATCAGTTAGAGTCTTGGCATTCACGTTGCTGATCCTTTTCAGTCAGATGAAAGGATTCAGTGCATTTTTAAAATCCTGTCTGGCCACTGAAGTGTGCGGATTGAGAGGGAGGAGAGTTTGCTTAAGTAATGGGCTGGGCTAACTTTTATGTGGGGGAAATACAGACAATAACTAATTGGGCAGATTTTGCCAACAGAAAATATAACCATTCAATCCATCCTAACCAATGACACTCTTCAGAGCAGCAGAGGAGGTAACAATATTTATTTGGGTAATTTATAAAGGAGACTTAAAGTTTCCTACTGATATTCATCTCTCAGGTTTATGCCTCATTTAGGATATTACCTTTATTTATAATTTCTTTTTCAGTCAATGTACATGGCTTTCTTTCCCCATTTTACTCCCGTGACAACCACCTATGACATAGTTCTGGCTGAAAGAAAGAGTCTGGTCCAAGGTCACCCTGTGAGTTTTGTATTGAATGCTATCCCCTTGGAGTTCTGACTGGCACAAATTTTCACTAGCTATTTCAGATCTAATTCTAACTACCTGGTTATTGGAGTGGAGGTGGTGGTTTCCTTAAATGGGAGTGACCATGCTCATCTACAGCAGTGGTTCCCAACCTTTTTTTGACCAGGGACTACTTTGAACAGGGACCACTTGATCTGGGACTACTTTATTCAGGGACCACTCTCCAACGTTAGTACCAAAAGGGTTATGAATCAGGTTTTGGTCAACTTTAGATGCAGTTTGAGGTGCTGATTCAGAGAACATCAGCTCTAGTTTCTGATACAGAACATTTGCAATTGTCAGCAACACAGAAGGAATGGCAGGTGGCATGAAAGGAGTGGAAATAAAATAAAATAAAATAAAATAAAGAGGAAGGAGGCTCACAGACCAAATTTTCATCCTCATAGTCCACTGGTGGTCCGTGGTCCACAGGTTTAGAACCACTGGTCTAGAGACTATTATATAGTACAAAGAGGGAGTTGGGCATGCATTCTAGACTTTAAGAAAGCTGATTTCAGTAAATTTAGGGAAAGATCTATGACCTCTTCACATGGGCTGCTGGAATTGCTATGCATCGTGGTGAATCCAGGTACTGCCATCAGGGGTTGTGGGAAACCAGTTGACCTGTGTCCCATATCAGCTGGCTTTCTAGGAAGCTTATCCCACAAGGGGAATCATTAACTCCCCCACCCCCAAATTGCTTCCTAGTTGAAGCATCCCATGTTGTTGTCTTGGCAACAACACTCACACCTAGCTCCAACAGACAAGAGTTCTTTGCCCCCCCTGGTTATTCCACAGATATATAAACCCACTTTCCTAGTTCCACTAGACCCTAGAACATGGCCATATAGCTTGAAAAAACCTACAACAACCCAATCTTTTGCTGTTGGACATGCATTGGCAGATATGAGACAGCATTTGATATATGTCATGCAATGACAAATAGAATTGGATGGTCTACACCAGGGGTGCTCAAACTAAGGCCCAAGGGCTGGATACGGCCCTCTAAGGTCATTTACCCGGCCCTTGCTCAGGGGCAACCTAAGTCTACAACAACAACAACAACAACAAACAACAACAACAATCCTATCTCATCAGCCAAAAGCAGGCCCACACTTCCCATTGAAATACTAATAAGTTTATATTTTGTTAAAATTGTTCTTTATTTTAATTATTGTATTAGAGTTTTTTGCACTACAAATAAGATATGTGCAGTGTGCATAGGAATTCATTCATGTTTTTCTCAAATTATAATCCGGCCCTCCAACAGTTTGAGGTACTGTGACTTGGCCCTCTGTTTAAAAGGTTTGAGGACCCCTGGTCTACACATTTCACATTAGATATCTATTGAAATCTAAAGCATCCTGACATGGTTGGAAATATTGCAGCAGTGAGGCAAACATATTCATCCTGTTTGAAAATAGGTGTTCTGTTTTAGTCTGATTTAAGTTATACTCATAGGATGTTAAGATATATTTTAGGCATAGTGTATTTCCTTATAGGGCCCACTTGGGACAACATCACAAGGAGCTGGAGAAAATGAGGGAAAGTAGGGGATAGAATGGAGTTTCATGGGGTTCTGTCTTTAAAGAAGACAAAGAATTTACCCATCAGATCACTTCCTCTAGCTTCTACCTCAAACCATCCGTTTAATTCCCATCACATGGGCAGATGAGGACTCCTCCCATTTCAAGGATACCAGCACACTTTTTAGAACATACGTCCTTTAAACTAGTAATACCTTCAAGACCTTCCACTAAAGCAGATTTAAGGCATTTTTCTTCAGGTGCCACTTTCCATGAGGTCATTTGCACTCAAGACCCTTCCACTGAAACAGAGTTAAGCACCTTTCTTAAGTCGGCACTTTCCCTGGAGTCGTTTGCACTGAGATTTCCTCCCATTGTATCTCCAGGATTTTGATTATCTTTTCATAGGAAGTAGTTTTAAATTAGCCCTGACCTTTCCCAAAGCCTTTGCATTGGCGACTTGGGAAAATCAGCATTTCAGCTCCTCCCACACTCAGCACCATTCTTTTATTTACAAGCAGCAACAAAAATAGGCAACAGGAATTAATATCACATGGGGAAATTAGCCATTTTGCCTGTCTCTATACAGGGAATTTAAAAATAAGTTGATTGCCAACTGGCTTAGGAATTGTTGGAAAAACAATTTAGGAACTGCAAAATACCACACCCCACAGTTCAAGCTTGCATCATGTGAAGGGCACTGTGGGTTGCCGTTCCTTAAATGTGTAGAAACACTAATTTTACTGTGTGTGATGAAATCATTAACAACATCTTTCTTTTTCTAGTTCCTTTCTCATTTACTTGGAATGCAAACATTTGTCAGTGTGGCTACCCTTTCAACTCTTTCCAGTTTGCTAATATTTTCAAATTTATGAATGTCACATTACAGCAAATTAGCTACAAACACTGTAAAAGAAATAATGTCTCTTGAATTTGGAGACATTATGTAAGCCTCACACTGGTGGTTAATTTGCTGTAAGTTCAAATGCAGCTTGCATCTGGGGGATATGAGTTTTAAAAGCTGTTTTAGTGTATTTATTGTATTTAAATTCTGTTTTTACCACACTGTTACTATTTAATCGTTTGGTTTTTTAAAACTTTTGTGTTGCACTTTTAAAACTTGTCTAGTGTGGATTGTTAGCCTCCTTGGGTCCCCTTGGGAGAAAGATGGGGTGTAAATAAAATTATTATTATTATTATTATTATTATTATTATTATTATTATTATTATTATTATTATTATTTGATGAGTCCACAGCTGACTGCTGACTGTTGTATTGGATCACACGTCGGACACTTCCCAAGTGTCTAGGATTCTGTGATGTATCGGAGAATAATGTATGCAGATCCTAGTAAGGTGGCCTTTTGCAGCTGGCAGATGGTAATTTTGTCAATGCCGATTGTGTTTAAGTACAGGCTAAGAGCTTTAGGCACTGCACCCAGTGTGCCAATCACCACTGGGACCACCTTGACTGGCTTGTGCCAGAGTCTTTGCAGTTCGATCTTTAAATCCTCATATTGTGTCAGCTTTTCCAGTTGTTTCTCTTCAATCCTGTTGTTACCTGGGATTGCAACATTGACAATCCATACTTTGTTTTTTAACACGATCTTGAGGTCAGGAGTATTGTGCTCTAGAACTCTGTCAGTCTGAATTCAGAAGTCCCAGAGTAGCTTGATGTTTGAATTATTATTAATTATTAATTATTATTAATAAAACCAAATGAGGGCTGGCAAGCCAGATGCGGCCTTCCAAGATCATTTACCTATCCCCTCCCCTAAACTTTCAACTTAAGGTCGCCCTAAGTATGCAATGACTTGAAAACACACAACAACAATCCTAATTAACTTGACTATCTCATCAGCCAAAAGCAGGTCCACACTTCCCATTGAAATACTGGTAAGTTTATCTTGGTTGAAATTGTTCTTCATTTTAAATATTGTGTTGTTCTTTCCTGTTGTTATTTATTTTATTTTTTTGCACTACAGATAAGCTATGTGCAGTGTGTATAGAAATTCATTCATTTTTTCCCCCAAAGTATACTTCGGTCCTACAACAGTCTGAGGGAACGTGAACCAGCCTTTGGCTTAAAAAGTTTGAGGACTCCTAGTGTAAATTTTCTTCTGCACCATACTTCCTAACCAGTTATCTCCCATTTTACGCTTTCTCTTTAGACAGAAAATATTTGAAAGTGATGTACCACATTACACTTTTATGCAATTATGATCAGACTCCTCCTGGTAGGTTTTAACCACTGTGGAGTTATGGATAGTGTTAAAATTATATGATCTGTAGAAATTCAGGATAAAACACAGTGCAGATTCATTGTTGTATTGACACTGAGTGCTGCTGGATGGTGCTGGATTTAAAGTAAGAACTCTATTAGCTATGCAACTGAGGTTTCAGTTACAAGTACTCAAGGAACCAAGGTCTCTCTAGGAATTTGCTAGACTCCCCCTGCTCCCAGGTTAATTCTATGATATGCTTCCTTCAGAAGTTCCCATAGAGCAAGGGTCCTCAAACTTTTTGAACAGAGGGCCAGGTCACAGTCCCTCAAACTGTTGGAGGGCCGGATTATAATTTGAAAAAAACATGAATTCCTATGCACACTGCATATATCTTATTTGTAGTGCAAAAAACACTTAAAATAATACAACAATTAAAATGAAGAACAATTTTAACAAAAAAAAACTTCAATGGGATTTCAATGGGAAGTGTGGGCCTGCTTTTGGTTGATGAGATAGGATTGCTGTTGTTGTTGTTGTTGTTGTTGTTGTTGTTGTGTGCTTTCAAGTCATTTCAGACATAGGTTGACCCTGAGCGAGGGCTGGGTAAATGACCTTGGAGGGCCATATCTGGCCCCTAGGCCTTAGTTTGAGGACCCCTGCCATAGAGTCATCCTGGAGGACCTATCAAATTCCTCGAGAGGAAAGGATAGCATAGAAGATAACTGCAGAATCAGGTAACCATGGCCCAGTCAGAAATGTATCCCCTATGGATATGGCAGGGTAGGAGGTGGGTGTCTAATTTTTTCTAAATTTGCCTCAGTAAGTGAACTAATTGCATACATATTATTGTATACATATTATGTCACATGATATAAATCTCAGTTCCATTTTGTTTTCTTTTTTGGTGTTGTCTTTCCTCTCTTTTTAGCAAGAAGCAGTCATACGATTCTCCTTTCCTCGCACCACCCGGATGCAAGTATGCATTCCCCATTTCCATGAGAAGTTGGCCTCACATCTTTGATCATATTGTCTCAGCCTTTGCCACGTTATTTATTTATTTATTTATTCACTTTATGTTTATTCTTCTTTTCTTCCAGCTAACAGTAAACATAATAAAATTGCAACTAAAACAGAGCAATAGCATTAAATATGAACATCAAAATTAATAATTAAAAATAATTAAATATTTTGTGTTGTGGAACAAAAATATTCAAAATATACAGCCCCCCAATCCCATCCAGCCCATCCCCAGCAGCCTGACTCATCATTCCAACCCATGGAATAAGCATGTAAGCATAAAAAACCATGACTACTTGAACCCAGTAGTTATTTCAAACTAGCACAGAACTATTGAGGAACAATTCAAAACATATGCAGCCCTACTAGTTTAGTAGGCCTGTTTTAGTTGGGACTAACAACTGGATTTAGATTTGTGTGTTGATATATCAGTTTGATCCCTAGTTTACAGGGCCAGTCTTTGATCTTTACCGAGGTAGGAAATAATCACTGATAAAGATTGCCTTTCAAAGATCAGCTATGCTTACACTGTTGTTCTCTTAATTATGTAAAGCGTATTTGAGTCATAAAAGGCTCTAGTTTTGCATGAAACTCATGTGCACCTGCTGAGGATGTAATTCTTCACCAAGGAAGCAACAACTATTTTTTGCAATTTTCTTCCCGCTAAAGTTTTGTAGACCATGCAATTTCCAAAGCCTGAGTGTAACATTTTCTCATTTTTGTTTGGCACAGAACTATTATTTTCCTTGCAGAAAATGTTTCTTCCTGCACAAACAACTATGTGCAAATTTTGCACAGAATACGTTCCAAGCTGCAAAAATTCTCATTGGTCAAGACTTCTTCTCATCAGGATTTCTGGATATGAATTAAATCATATTTCATTTGTATATTCAAAGGCTTTCATGGCTGGAATGACTGGGTTGTTGTAAGTTTTTTGGGCTGTACAACCATGTTTCAGAAGCATTCCCTTCTAATGTTTCACCTGCATCTATGGTGGGCCTCCTTCAGTTTCACTATATTTTTAATTCTTACATAGTCACTTCAGTAAACTGACAGGTTTGTTTAAAAAATCCATTTATTTATTAGCTCTACTTCAGCCACAAATGACAACACTTTTGTCTCTTCCCATTTCTCTCCACACCCTCCACTTCCTTGCACTTGGAGACATGCATATCTCTTAGGATGCCTTCAACTGAGCAAACATAGGGCCCAAATCATTTGTTAATCACAGTAAACATTTTGTTAGAACAAAGCCCCTTTACAAATACTTGTTGTTATCAACAAAGTAGATTATTTAAGTGGCTTTGCGGATAAAACTTCCCTTGGTATTCCAGGTAAACTGTTACCAGGAGACAAAGTTTGTGAGCTGGAATCCTTGGTGATGTAAGGTTAGAGAACTGCACAGAAAACATTGATTTCCCATATCTTTTCCCTTCTGTGTTATACACCAAACTAGTCGTCATTCGTTAATGCCATAGCTCTCCACATTCAAGGAGATTGTCTTTGGTTTAGGCACTAGCATGTGAGATAATAAAGCACTATATAATGGAATACGCCCTGTGTATGTGTGTTTTCACACAAAAACCGGATATTATCCCAGATATTGTTTCAATATCTCCCTGATATTTAGTGTAGCAATCTCCTCCCTCACCAAATCTAGAGTCACTTCCAAAAATTTGTTCAGTGCAGACACAGCTAACACTTCAAAACAACAAGACCAAAGTTTCACAGTGCTTCCAGATGGATGACTCGGCACTGTAAATGAAATAGCATTATGTAGCCAAACTGTCTTTTCTCCTTAGCATATTTTCTACAGTAAGAAAGAAGACAAGAAGAAATGGTGCAGAAACACAGCAGGGTACAAACAGAAGACAAGAGTGTCTACCAGATAACAGATTCCAGTGCTACATGAATAATTGCCTTTAATACTGACAGAGTGGACATATGTATTGTCAAAGGCTTTCATGGCTGGAATCACTGGGTTGTTGTAGGTTTTTTCAGGCTATATGGCCACGTTCTAGAGACATTCTCCCCTTCAAATGCACAAACCCCCTCCTAATATGGCAAGACATAAGAATGAGAAGATCCATGAATATTCCTTATGGCTCTACTAAAAGTTGTACAAAATCCCTCTGCAGTGTAAGTTTGTTTGGCTTTCTTTAAATTAGATGTGCCTGGATGAGGATCCTAAGGGTCCCGTAGCACTATTCACCTATCTGTTCTACAGCCAACAAAGCCCTTAGCTGGAAAGTTTGTGCATCCTCTTGGATCCATAAATCAAGGAAATAGTTCTGAATCTTATTCAGAGGTGAAAAAAGGAGGGAGAGCTGCACTCACTCATTTATGACATTGGAAAACAAAATTTCTTCAGCAGACAGAGCTCCAGAGGGAGAGTCTGAAGAGATGAGATATCAGAAGTACAATGGGTTGAGCAGAATTACTACGGTCACAGACCAAGAGTGTAAAACTTCAAAACCTTAAAACATTTAAAACAGAGGCTTTTCTTTCAAAGTGTAAACATTAAGACCAGAAGTCCACGTGTGATTTTTTTCCAAGTTACACCATTTTGACATATTTTCCTGCAGTCTTAACCTTTTATCCAATGTAACATTACAATTCTTGATTGTGTTAAACAGAGCTGTAGTCGGTGATGACTGCTACCTGCTCTCAGGTCCACCATTTCTCTCTTGGTTCAAATCAAACATTGTGTGTTATCTGTCTTTCAGCATAGGTGATGGTTTGAACAAAGTGTTACTTTATCTCTCTCCATTTATCTGTGTAACCCAAACAATGAGCTACTAATTGCTTTACCATAGGTTTAATGATTCTAGTCTTGAACAAGGAGTTCAGTGAATACATCTGGTCATGTGTTTCTTTGGACTGCAAGGATGAAGGAAAATAATTTGGGATTGAAGCTTCACAGACTCACTTTTGCCTTTTGGAAGTCAGCGAAATCTCATCGGATAAATAAGTAATCAATTTCTGTAGCTCTTGCAAGAACTGCCATCATTTTATTTATTATTTATTTATTTATTTACTCCTTTTGTATACCGCCTATATCAGCCATACAAGGCGACTCTAAGTGGTTTACAGTAAAAAAGTGCAACATTAAACAATGCATGTGACAGACATCCACAAACAATACACATAACGTCATCACGCCTCGAATAAAATTTTACATCTTGTTAGTACATTATTTCAAGTATGTTATATAATGAATTGTCTTTTCCTTTTCTCTGCAGTTATCACATATGAACGAAAACTAAAATAGACCCATTCAGTCAATTGTTGAATGGTGAATCAACACATAGCTGAACTATTTTGGATCAATGGTCCACTTTAGTGAGGACTACAAACACAATTTAAACTATTGTTTGAACATCGGACCAGGACATTGATAGACCATAATTTCAATTTCCATTCAGCCATGGAAACCCACTGGGTTGCCTTGGACAAGTCACGTTCTCTCACCCTCAAAAGTACCTGGAACAAATCTTGCCAAGATAGGATTGTTCATCAGAAACTACTTCAAGGCACACAACAACAACCTTTTGCTGAGCTCACTTTTAAATGGAACAATTGAGGTGGAGTTCACCTCTCTTTTGTTCACTTGACTGAATCTACTAGGCAAGTAATTTCATGCCTCTGGTTCCTTGCAAATGCAGTATTCTCTTGGGCATTCCTTTTTTCCCTAAACTGATATAATATCTAAAAGTACTTGTTATTTGATGTCACCTTACAGACACATTGTCTATATGTAGTCGTTTGGATTAATTTATCTCTATACGGCAGTCCCCAAGATAAGTTCTGCAGATTTGTTCTTACATTGAATTTGTATGTAAGTCAGAACAGGTACATTTTAAAGTGTCATTCCATATATACATGCCCTTTGGGTAGAATAAGAAAGGGTTAACACCCCTGTGATGTTTGTTTTGCTGTCTGTTCTCCTGTTCAGAAGATTTCACCTCACTCTCTGTTCTTGTGATAACTGAATTTTGAAAAAGAAAATGTCTTGTTGTGGAAACCAGGATTGGTGATAAAGCTTCAGTTGGGACACCTTTTTCCCATGAAACCTCTTCCAGGAGTAAATTTCCCTTTCAAGGGGTAGATTTTTCTTACTTCCTGTTGTCTTATTCCCATTCTTCTACGAATCGTTTGTAAATCAGATATTTGTAACTCGGGGACTGGTTGTATATAAAAGTCAAAGTATGTAATACAAAGCCTGCCGCTAGATTAAGAAGCTTTCTGTGATGTCACTGGGAAAGAAAGGTAACACATATGAGGGGAAAGGAGAAAGGAAGGAAAGAGCCATAAAGAGGGCCTCCTCACCATTGCCAGATCTTTGCAATGGAGATATTGTGAAATAGATGCTTTCAGAACTGGAGAAGGTAGAAAGCAGTCAGGCAGTAGTCCAAACAACACCCCAGCAACTCCGGGTATATATATTAATTTATCTCTAAAAATGATTGTATTGGGTTGGCAGATAAGTAGAAGAGTATCTTTGGACTGGCCAAGAAAAACCAGATTTTTTTTCTCAAATAAGATCTTTCTTGACTCAGAATGTGCTTTATGGTTACGAGGTTGAATCCTGAATGCACCTTTAAGTGGAAACGCCTCTTTGGAAATCACTCCCCAATCCAAACAAGTACAAGTAGTTAAGGTGCATGGAGAAACTTCTGACAGATACACAAGTGTCATTAAATGAGGAATTCCACACGGCAGCAACTTGGAACACACGCTTCATATTCAACTAAAATGAAGTATCAATATCTTAGAAGCCAGCTCACGCCTGATGAAGGAAACATTCTAAATTATTTATTGTATGTCATACTTGAGGGTTTAATTTCCATATATATTGTGATACATAATTTAGGAGGGGGGCAAATTACAAATATGACTCCTGGGTTTGTTCTCTCTGCAGTGACTGCAATTGTCTCTCCATTAGTTGAGAACATAGCTCTTGTCAGGAGACTTTGTGATCCTTCTCTCTGTGAATTCAAAGCTGTGATGTACTGTATCTTCTCCCTTCATACACCTCCAGCACTGCTGCTGCTTCTCTTCATCATGTGCACATATGAGCGTTACTTTTTCCAGAGCTGCAAATCTCTCCTGGCTTGAATCATTTAACAGCACATCCTGCCCGAGGTGTGTTACTGAAACAAGGCTTGAGCAAGGGGATCAAATGTGCCTGCAAGAGGTTAGCCTCATTCTGTATCATCTAAGCAGCACAGAGTGTGGGCTGTTTCCTTTTCGTACCTCATTTAACATACTGTAGATGACCATGCAGGAGTCTTTCTGGTCTCTTTGTCAAGCTGAGAAGATGGGAGTGGTCTGTATTATTACATTAGTTAATTTTGCTATAGATAGATACTAATAGATATAGATAATATAGATATCTCAAATAGAGTACAGTTGTATTTTACTTACTTACTTACTTACTTCATTTATATCCCACTCTTTTCAACCCTACGGGGGACTCAGAACGGCTTACATCATATATCTAGGCAAACAATCAATGCCGCAATTATACACATAGTTAAACATAAATTAAAATCAGTAAACCAGTGGTTCTCAACCTGTGGGTCCCCAGATGTTTTGGCCTTCAACTCCCAGAAATCCTAACAGCTGATAAACTGGCTGGGATTTCTGGGAGTTGTAGGCCAAAACACCTGGGGACCCACAGGTTGAGAACAACTGTAGTAAACATAAACTTAAAACACAATTTAAAACCATTAAAGATGTTAAAACATGAATCCAAAACAGAAATCACACATTGCACCAATATTTAGTCATAGTTCAGCTGTTTTATTTTAACTGTGTCATAGCAAGATGTTAAATTGACATTCCATCACTCATCAAATGCCCGTTTAAAATAGCCAGGTTTTCCTTTGCTTCCTAAATGCCAGGAGAGAGGGAACTGATCTGATCTCGCTAAGGAGGGAGGTCCACATCCAAGGGGCCACCATGAAGAAGGCCCTGTCTCTCGTCCCCACCAATTCCACTTGTGAAGGAGGTGGAACCAAGAGCAGGATCTCCCCAGCAGATGTTATTATTATTATTATTATTATTATTATTATTATTAACTTTATTTGTACCCCGCTAGCATCTCCCGAAGGACTCGATGCGGCTTACACAGGCCGAAGCCTCAGAACACAATACAGTAGAACATAACACAACAATAAACAAAGCAAATCAAAATAATTAAGCAAAATAACAGCAACAGTGACAATACATCAAGACACTTTAAAACTGGGCCGGCCGGCGCAATGGGGTACAGGGTTAAAAGTGCTGAAATGGCAGGAGGAACGTAGGATTAAATAGTGCGGTGTGCAGTAATATTGATTATACTAAAGTGCTTCTAGGACTTGGGATGGGGGATTCCTAATCTGAGAAGGCACATCGGAACAGCCAAGTTTTTAGGTTCTTTCTGAAAACTGCTAAAGTAGGGGCCTGTCGAAGATCTTTTGGAAGGGCATTCCAAAGTCGGGGGGCCGCCACAGAAAAGGCCCTGTCCCGTGTCCCCACCAAGCACGCTTGCGACGTGGGTGGGATCATGAGCCGGGCCTCCCCAGATGACCGGAGCGAGCGTGTGGGTTCGTAGATGGAGATGTGGTCACGCAGGTAGGTCCCAAACCGTTCAGGGCTTGTTAGCGCTTGTACTATCTCATAAAGGTGGATTGGAACAGTTTAGGGTAGTTTTCTATCCTGTCCAATGGGCTAGTTTATTAAATGTAGCGTGCTTTCTATATGATAAGATCGGAGAGGGGGAGGAGAATCCTCCCAACTCAGTCAATTCTCAACCCCAACCCCAACAGTCTGCAACCACTGTTCCCCTGAGTGGTCAATTCCCTTCCCAAGAAGCCCTTCTCTGGCAGAAAGGGGTTGGCACAGATGAAGAAGGTGGATCTGCAATAAAATAAAAATAAGAGGCAATGTCATAAGTTCTATACTTGTCTACCCTCCCCTTCCACAAATTATAGTAATAATATGAGTTCCCCCAACATCTGAATTGTTACACCTCTCTGACTAGAATGCTTGGTTCATTCTATGGCTTCATCAATTTAAACTCAAAGTTAAGTCCCTCTGGATCGTCAACTACAGCTTCATCTCATGTCATAATTTTCCCAGTTCCACTGTTTTAGGATCCAATACTAATCTTTATTGCTGTAAACGAACTCTCTCAATCTTAGATGTTTTTATTGGCCATATCATTTTGTTATGGAGATTATTTTAGAAAATGTTCTCCAGTGTGCCACAACTTTACAGCGCACTTGATATGAAAGAGAGTGCATGTGTATGTTGTTATTTCTAGACTCTTGAACAGGAAACAATTGAGGACTAGTTCAGTTTAATACAATAACTTTTTGTTGAATGGCGTAACCTTATACAATTTGTAAGTTTCGCCATCTTGGAAATTGTCCAGTATACATTTGTCTGTGTTATTTTGGCACTGTTGTGCTTGAAATAACCTTGGATGCAATTTTCTTTTGTAGCTACTAGAACAGACAAAAATGTAACATTGTGTTCATCTTCTATTACTTCCCTGTCTGGTCTGGCAGATCTTTTAATAGCCACTGCAGCTTTACTTCACTAAAGAGAGCAAAATAGAAGTGTAATAAATAAATGTTAACTCAAGACTCTCAGGTAATCAATTTCCCATCCAGGAATTGGCCAGACACAGTCCTGTTTTGCTTCAGAAAGTTTTCTGTCCTCCTGCACATTCAGACAAACCATGCAAGGTGCAAATCTCATCTAAATACCAGCTCCCTTAGAAACCTGGACATTAAGGCAAATGGAAAAAAATAAACATTGAGTTTGCTGCTGTGTAAGCTTCAAACATATCATCAGTTAAAATAATGAATTGTGCAGCACGTCTTGATGTCAGATTAGATGACGTGTTTGTCAGTCTTGTTTTACAAAAGAAAATAGAAAGTGAAGATCTTCCTTATATACATGGCAAATATTTGACTGCATAATAATTCGCACCAGGACTAGCCTTACCTTTTGGCAGAATACGTTAGTGACCTTAATCAACTAATCTGGTCTCATGTAAGGTGTGTGTTTCACATCTATATAAATAAAAATGTAATGTTTGTTTGTGGGATTAACGCAACTCAAAAACCACTGGATGAATTACCACCAAATTTGGCCACAAGATACCTACTAACCCAAGGAATGACCATCACTCAAAAATTTGACTTTGTCATTTGGGAGTTGTAGTTGCTGGGATTTATAGTTAATCTACAATCAAAGGAGCATTCTGAACTCCACCAATGATGCAATTGAACCAAATGTGGCACACAGGACTCCCATGACCAACAGAAAACACTACAAGAGTTTGATGGGCATTGACCTTACATTTGGGAGTTGTAGTTTACCAACATCCAGAGAGCACTGTGGACTCAAATAATGATGGCTCTGGACCAAACTTGGCACAAATATTCCATAGGCCAAAATATGAACACAGATGGAGTTTGGGGGAAACAGATCTTGATATTTGGGAGTTGTCGTTACTGGGATTTATAGTTCACCTACAAGCAAAAAGCATTCTGAACCCCACGAATGACAGAATTGGGGCAAACTTCCCACACAGAACCCTCTTGACCAACAGAAAATACTTAAGGCCACCCAGTCCAATTCCCTTCACCAGGGCAAGAAAACGTAATCAGAGCCCTCCTGACAAAGAGCCATCCAGCCATAGATATAGACCAAGGGTCCTCAAACTTTTTAAACAGAGGGCCAGGTGACAGTCCCTCAAACTGTTGGAGGGCCAGGTTATAATTTGAAAAAAGAAGAAGAATGAATTCCTATGGACACTGCACATATCTTATTTGACGTGCAAAAACACTTAAAAACAATACAATAATTAAAATAAAGAACAATTTTAACAAATATAAACTTATTATTTCAGTGGGAAGTGTAGGCCTGCTTTTGGCTGATGAGATAGGATTGATGTTGTTCTTGTTTTGTGCTTTCAAGTCATTTCAGACTTAGGTTGACCCTGAGTGAGGGCTGGGAAAATGCCCTTGGAGGGCCGTATCCGGCCCCCGGGCCTTAGTTTGAGGACCCCTGATATAGACAGATATATATGATTCACATACACACAGATATAGATTTGAAAGGGACCCCTAAAGAAGGACAATTATATGTCTTCCAGAGTAAGCAAACCAGACAATCTCCACATCAACACTGACAAAGAAACAGCAAGAAATACTGTTTACCCACAAGCATAAAGAAATTGCACATATTAGAAACCAACACTTTCTCATTACTTTATTTTCCAGATCAGCAGACTGGGCCACAGCAATGCGTGTCAGGGGACCACTAGTGATATATAAAATTAAATCTATATAGCAGTGGTTCTCAGCTTGTGGATCCCCAGGTGTTTTGGCCTACAACTCCCAGAAATCCCAGCCAGTTCACCAGCTGTTAGGATTTCTAGGAGTTGAAGGCCAAAACATCTGGGGACCCACAGGTTGAGAACCACTGGTTTAGGAAGTCAGGTCAAGGAATGATCCAAAGTTACCTATTTGCAACCATAATATGATGGAGAATAAACTTGGAAACACAGGCTGACTGCTGATGTTGACAAGCTGCCTTAGAAGCTTTCTTGACTATAAAATGTACTAAGAAAATTATAAACGGTTATGACCCATAATTCTGTTTAGCATTTTACAATGGGGCTAATTTCAGAGTACTTACTCACGTAGGCAATCCCTCGTAGTCTGAGAATGATGGTCCCCCAAGTGTAGTATCCTGGCGGTGGGTCCGTAGGTGACTGCGGAGCCCTATTCTTGATTTGCATCTTCTCCCACAGTGAGGGCATCGGTTTCCAGGTGGAAGGCACGGTCGGGGTTGGCTTGACACGCCTTCCTCTTGGCACATTTCTCTCTTTCGCCCTCCATTCGTGCCTCTTCAAATTCTGCTGGTCACAGCTGGCCTCTACTGGAGCGCTCACAGGCCAGGGCTTTCCAGTTCTCAGTGTCTATGCCAGAGTTTTTAAGGTTGGCTTTGAGCCCATCTTTAAATCTCTTTTCCTGACCAACATTCCGTTTTCCATTCTTGAGTTCGGAGTAGAGCAACTGCTTTGGGAGATGGTGGTCTGGCATCCGGACAACATGGCCGGTCCAGCGGAGTTGATGGCAGAGGACCATCGCTTCAATGCTGGTGGTCTTTGCTTCTTCCAGCACACTGACATTTGTCCGCTTGTCTTCCCAAGAGATTTGCAGGATTTTCCAGAGGCAACGCTGATGGAATCATTCCAGGAGTTGCATGTGACATCTGTAGACAGTCCATGTTTTGCAGGCATATATCAGGGTTGGGAGGACAATAGCTTTATAAACAAGCACCTTGGTATCCCTACAGATGTCCCAATCCTCAAACACTCTGCTTCATTCGGAAAAATGAGTAGAGCAGGTGATCTAGTTTATCTCACTGGCTTTGTCTTCAACAAGACGTTAGCTAGAAAACAAAATACCTTTGAGGGCCTGATCCTAATCATTTGGTTGAAACTTAGTTAAATGAAGTAATGCCTTAATCATGAAGCAGTCTAGGTTGACTTGCTTTTTCTTATAGATGTTTCACGCTGCATTTCAAATGCCAACTCTTCTTGATTAGTTCAATGGAAATTGAAGCACAGAAGGAATTAATCAAGGACATGCATACAAAGGGAGAGGTACATCTTCCCCTGTTTCAGAAATGGCAAAGAAAAGCGGTGGGAACTGTGAGTCACTTGTACTTGGGGTGTTACCAAAGGAAGCTTTCATACTGTGCAATTGTCCTCTCTGATTTAGGGGAATTCACATTTCTATGTTTTTCTATCATTTTTTTTCTCACCACATGTTTAGGAGGGGGAAAATGGAATAGCTACCAAACCTTTTTTTAACAGTGCTAAATGCTAGAAATTGTCCATCTTCAGGCACTGTTGATTTTAAACAGGGACAAAGACTGAAGGAACTATAGGTATATTTTTGTTCAGCTGGTCTTCTGATGGTGCTCTTTGTGCTGAAGTCTTGGGCAAAAGCTTCAAAGTAAACAGAACCTGCTCAGTTGCATTCTCCCTACAGTTCTGTGCTGTTTCTCTGTTCCACTTTCAAAAACAAGAGGAGAAAATGGCCTAGCACCGCTTGTGCTCCTCCTCAGCCTTCCCTGTGACCCGGCTGCCTTTAGAACAGAATACCTCAGCAAATGTTATAACTGCCACCTGTGTTTTCTGAACAGCATGCCCTTCACACCATCACTCCACACTTGGGGAGACTATCTTCTTGTTATCCTTGCCAAGAGTGCTGACCTCAATTATTAACTGTGTTTAGCAGAGACATTATTAAACCTGACTCTGCTCCCTGATGAGCTATCAAATGTCCTACCTTGACTCGGCAGGAACCTTTTCCTCACCCTTTGCCCTTCCCATTACCCTTTTAGGGTGGCCGAGAGCTCTTGAAACAGTCTCTGCTTCTCCAAAGAACGTAAACACTATGCTCTTGTTTCGATGACGTTGACAATGATGATTATTAATATAATGACCTTGATCCTCTCCTCCCCCCCCTTCTATTTTTACTAATTTTTCTCTGATGGGCAATTGTCTAAGTCCTGGTCATTTGTGTACATGTGGGCAACTGAATTATTTTGCTGCTGCTGCTGCTGCTGCTTCACATTGGTACCAGAATTGTGTTGCTATTTTTGTTGATGTTGTTATTGTTCTTTTATTAATGTATATCCAACATTCTTCCCAAAACTGATACTTAAGTTGGCTAATAATATACCTTAAACAATGGAGCCCCCAGTGGCACAGTGGGTTAAACCACTGAGCTACTAAGCTAGTTGACTGAAAGGTCGCAGGTTCAAATCCGAGGAGCGGCTTGAGCTTCCGCTGTCGGCCTCAGCTACTGCCAACCTAGCAGTTCGAAAACATGCAATAGGTACCGCTCCGGCAGGAAGGTAATGGCACTCCGTGCAGTCATGCTGGCCACATGACCTTGGAGGTGCCGGCTCTTCGGCTTAGAAATTGAGATGAGCACCACACTCCAGAGTCAGACTTAATGTCGGGAAAACCTTGACCTTTAACCTAAACAATAGACATTGAAAATTGTACAAAATGTTGATAAAAGTATACATATAAAGTTATCTAAAAAGCCTGGTAGCACAAGCATGTTTTCAGTTGCCAATGGAAGCAAGAGCCATCCTGATCTCTCTAAGGAGATCGTTCCAAAGCCTGGGAGCAGCCTTTGGGAAGACCCTCTCTCTTGTTTCCATCAAATGAGGATGGAACAGAGAGATGGGTCTCAAAGGATGCTCTTAGAGCTCTAATGGGTCCATAAAGGGAAATACAATCCTTCAAATAGGCTGGATCCCAGCCACATACAGCTTAATAGGTTGTCACCACCACTTTGAATTATACCTGGAAATAGGCCAGAGTAATAGAGCTGAGCATCCTATACATACTGGTGACACCTGATTCCAAAATGATAGATAACATCTCCCAGCAGTTTCATGTAAATATTAACATAAAAGGACAACACAGAATTCTGAGGGACTAATTACGCCAATGGTGAAGGAGGTGAATAGACAACTCAAAAAGATACCAGGCTTGATCATATCAGAAGCCTCCGGTGGTGCAATGGCTAAAACCCTTGTTCCACCAAGACCGAAGACCAACTGGTTGGAGGTTCAAATCCAGGGAGAGTGCAGATAAGCTCCCTTTATCAGCTCCAACTCTTCATTTGCCCAATTCCTCATGTAGGTCATCCACCAAGGCAACCAAAGCTGTGTCCATCTCATAATCAGAAAATTATGCATCCTTATATCGTAAACAATAGGTATTTCTATTTTTCACACTACAGTTATAGTACTAAGATCCCACTTTAAGTGTCATGACAAGATTCTGTGGAATTCTGGCAGTCTAAGGTTTAGTAAGGCATGAGAAGAGGTTTCTGGAAAACCTTTCTAAATCTCCCATCTTAAACTACAAATCCCAGGATTCCACAGGATTTTGCCATATTAGTTAATGTGGAATCATAATGGTATAACTGCATAGTGTGAAAGGGAGTAGAAGAGATAAGATATGACGATAGGAGAAGGCTGTTCATTTAGTGGTCTGAACTGGAAAACCCAGTGCTGTAGCAATGCTGGAAGTCATGCAGGCATGAGTGTTATTTGTTTCTATGTGGGAAGCTACTGGCAGTGTTATATTATTACATTCCAAGAACAAGCAGGAGCTAATTATAAAACACATCTATAAGTAAGGCAGAAAGGGAGAAGACAAACTATTAAAGTAGCGTAACAAGAGTTTGTATTTAGGACTGAACTGGATGCCAATGAAGAGAGTCACTTGATCAAAATGTCAAGCAAAATAAATAAAGATGGGAAGCAGAACTCTGAACAGTGGTGAAAGGTTTACAGTGGGAAAAAAAGGAAGCCCAGAAAGATTTTATGCACCAGGCAACGAAGTATAACACATGGGGAGAAAGCTGAGATACATTTGCAATTCCTTTAAACTGCTGGATTTACTGATCATGAGCTGAAAAGAAAGTCTACTTTTTTTGCATTCAAAAGTTGTGCCAGGTAAAGGCCCAAATGCATCAGAATGAGCAGCATTAATTATGTTGTACATCAAGTTTCAATCTACTAAATAATTTGGGAGCTGATGAATTTTTTGACACTGCTGTTAACATTTCAAATACTTTGTTTAAATGTGATGATTTAAAGCCCCGTCCAGGAATTGCTTTAGAGCAGTGGCAAGGTGCAGACTATGGGATTTACATGCCTTCCACACATTTATTTCTTCTTGTTCTTCTTGTTCTTCCTCCTCCTCCTCCTCCTCCTCCTCCTCTTCTTCTTCTTCTTCTTTTTCTTCTTCAGCTTCCTCTTTCGCTTCCTCTTCCTCCTCTTCTTCTTCCACTTCTTCTGCTTCTTCTTCCGCTTCTTCCCTTCTTCCTCTCTTCTTCTTTTTCTTCTTCTCCTCCTCCTCCTCCTCCTTCTTTTTCTTCTTCTTCTTCCTGTGTGAAACAAGTCATTTTCATGTGGTAAAGCTGGATGTATATAAATGCTTTTCATGTATGTCTCCTCCCCCACAACTGTCCCCCCTTTAGGAGAGAGATATAAAGACATTTCCTATTGTTGACTATTCCATTGTTTGTTGATATTAGTCCTCCAGATGACAAGGTTGTCAGGACAGAGTACATACATTGATCTGCTACTTTTTTTTTGTCTTCATCAGATTACCTGCAGCCTTTTACCTGATAGCTAAGAATTGTGTACAGAGGCTAACATTAATAAGCTTCTCCTTTCAACTCAGCAGCAAGATTATAGAATCCGCTTAATATAGTGAGGAAACTCTTTCAACTTTTCTCTCCCTTTGCCTCACTTCTTTCACAGTCATCGAGGGCCCTTCCAGACAGGCCCTTTATCCCAGGATCTGATACTAGGTTTTCTGTTCATCCCAGATTATCTGGCAGTGTAGAATCACATAATCCATTATCATTCGATCCCTGGACAAAGGGCCTGTCTGGGAGAGTCCAAAGACACTGCTAGCTAATGTCTTCTATGTTAGTGGGACAGAGAATATGCCATAGGTTTTAATGTGATTTTTAATGGAGCTATCCAAAGTGCTGAACCCCTGTCCTTCCAGATACTTGTATCACTATAAGTATCTCCTTTAGCAAATTAATGGTATGGCCTAGGGTGCAATTAGACCAGGTATGAGCAAACTTTGGCCCTCCAGGTGTTTTGGGCTTCAACTCCCACAATTCCTAACAGCAAAAGTTTGCCCATGCCTGATCTAAACCATAGAATGGATGCAATTTGATATCACTAACTGCCATGGCTCAATGCTATGGAATCACGAGGGCCACAGTTTTATAAACATTGAACCATGAAAGTTAAAGTGGGGTCAAATGGCATTCATTTTACAGTGTAGGTGCATTCCTAGAAGAAGAAGAGATTCATGGAGGTTCTGAAAACTAGGAAGCATGGATCCTCCAGCATCTATTAAGCCTATCTTTATTTAGTTAGTTTATTTATCGCATTTTTTCTCTCCATATGAAGACTCAAAGTGGCTCACAATTAAAAGCATTTCAGTACAACTTAAAATATATCATATCATCATCATATCATATTTAATTACTTATTAATCGCCCTCCATCTGAGAATGCTCTAGGCAATTTACAACTAAATTGTAAAAGATAAAATACATATATACAGAAATTAAAATTAACAGAGATCGAATGCTCTAGTAAAAAGCCAGGTCTTAAGTGCTACAGTAAAAGGTCCTAAGTCACACATGGCTCTCATATAGGGTAGCATATTTGTATATTTGTATATAAAATATACAAATATACAAATATTAAAACAGTATTAAACAACATTAATTTTAAAACAATCTAGGTTAAAACCATAAAAGCATATAAAAGACATCATTAAAGTAAGCAAGCTTGGTTCTAATGCAACAGATATCATGAGATTCCAAATTAAATGCTCATTAGGGGCTGTGGTGGTTCAGCAGGTTAAACTGCTAAACTGCAGTACTAGCTGACTGGAAGGTCAGAGGTTCGAATCCATGGGATGGGGTAAGCTCCTGTTGTTAGCCCCAGCCTCTGCCAACCTAACAATTCGAAAACATGCAAATGTGAGTAGATCAATAGGTATCACTCCGGTGGGAAGGTTTTTTTGTGTGTGTGTGTCAGGGGTGACTTGAGAAACTGCAAGTCGCTTCTGGTGTTAGAGAATTGGCCATCTGCAAGGATGTTGCCCAGAGGACGCCTGGACGTTTTTGTTGTGTTACTATCATTGTGGGAGGCTTCTCTCATGTCCTCGCATGGGGAGCTGGAGCTGATAGAGGGAGCTCATCTGCTCTGTCCCCGGGATTTGAACCTGTGACCTGTCGGTTTTCAGTCCTGCCAGCACAAGGGTTTAACCCACTGTGCCACCGGGGGCTCCCAGCAGGAAGATAACAGCACTCCATGCAGTCATTCCAGCCACATGACCTTGGAAGTGTCTACATTCAACGCCATTCTTCGGCTTAGAAATGGAGATGAGCACCACCCCCCAGAGTCGGACTCAATTAAACTTAATGTCAAAGGAAAACCTTTACCTGCCAGGTGCATGGCTTGGTGACAACACTGACTGAAAAATTCTGTGTATTGTAGGCCTCCAAAATAACTTCACCAAGTTCTGCCTCTGTTATTTCCAAATTAAGGAAAACACCCAAAAAATATGTAGCCATGGATCACTCAATAGAACACAAAGTAATGAACTTCTACATTTAGAACAGTGGTTCTGTTGCAATCATGGGAACTGGAAACTTAGTTTATTTCAAATTAGAGTTGCTGCAACTTTAATAAATAAGGTCTCCTAGGTGCCAAATTGTGCATGAGGTGTGCTGCCCACCTAGGTTTATTTAAAGAAAATAGACATGGCAGTTCAAAACTTGCTAATGTTGCAAGAATTACTGGCCATGGGGACCCTGGTTCAACAAAAACAGGTAGGATTTGTTAAAGAAAATAATGTAAATCTCTTTGGAATGTTATGCACTTAACTGGGATTAGATTTTATTGAAATCTAGCATAACCTTGATGAGCTCTTTTCCCCCTTTTGGTACAGTTTCCGGATTAGCATTCAGTAATTTGTTTCAGATCCCTATCTGTGCAATTGTCCATAATGTAATAAATCTAAGAGTTATTTTCTTTCTTCACTTAATATATAGTAATAATGATTAGGATGTATTGATTAAACTACTCTGGAGTGATTAAAAACTAGGCTTTATGAAATTAACTACAGAGGGGCTATTAATACTTTACTACCAGGTAGTCATGGGCCAAATGGACCCTTTCATAATAAAGAGGTATATTTAATCAGAAACTTTAGTATTCTATTATATTATTTTACACTTCAGGATCTTTCCTAGTTCCTTTGTAACTGTCCTTTCAAGTTCAAATATTCATCTTATTTCTTAATTGCAATCCCCATACTGATTAATGAGTGAGCCAAGATATGGAAAATTTTGAACAATTTCAATATCTTCATCGCCTACTTTAAAATTATGTAAATCATCTGTGGTCATTATTTTTGACTTCATCATGGCCAATTCTAAACATGTCTTGGCAGCTTCTTCTTTGACTTCCTTGAGTAATCATTCCAGGTCTTTATTTTCTGTTAGTAGTGTGGTGTCATCTGCATATCTTTAATTGTTAGTGTTTCTTATTCTAATTTCTCGGAGCCAGGCTTTACATATGATATGTTCAATGTACAAGTTAAATAGAGAGAGTGATATAATGCAGCCTTACATGACACCCTTGACAATTGGAAAGAATTATATTGCTCCATATTCTGTTCTGACAGTAGCTTCTTCTGTTGGATAAAGGTTTCATATCAGGATAAACAAATCTTGTGATTAGATTATCCTGATATGATATGATTATCCTTGTCTCTGCAGATTAAAGCAGCTAGATTAGGCTGCTATCTGTTCTTGGATTTTTATTTCTCCCAGGTACTCTGAGTACAACTTCAGCTTCCCTTTCTAAATGTTTTACTCCATGCCCAAATTGTTCTCCCTTGAATGAAACTGCCAACTTTTCTTCTCTTTTATATAGTTCTTTGGTGTGTTATTTCTATCATTGCTGTTGTTTTTTTTAATTCCTACTTGGTTATATAATGAGTTTCTTTGGTTTAAATCTACCTTTGATTTCCTGGATCTTGTGGAAGAGGTCTCTTATTTTTTTCCCTTTTTCATTGTCATCTTCTGTTACTCTAATTATTGCAGTAGTTTTTCTTGATCTAACTGTGTTTTAAACATATTTAAACTGTGTTTTAAACATGTTTAAACTGTGTTTTAAACATGTTTAAAGTGTTTTTAATCGTGTTTTTAATAATAGTGATATTTAATCCTTTTTGTAGCTTTTGTAAATGAATATTTTAGGCTCATCTTTTAAAATAGTTTAAATTTTAATTTAAAACCTGGAGCAAAAATACCAGCATATTTTAGTTTAAATTTTCCATTATGAGGAACAAAGCCTTGGAAGACATTTTGGTATTTTTAGAATATCATAATTGACAAAGTAGAAAAAGATGGTGTCATGGGGGATAGGTATATGTGGGCATTTGAGAACTATAGAGGAATAGTTTGGAACACCAAGAAGGCTGAATTCAATGCAAAGGACTTTGATTCCCACAACACTACTCTTTTGGAAGATGCCCTGTATTTGAAAGGTTTGAAATAAGTCTTGTTTAAAGATAAAGAGCAGAGACCTTGAGGTTGCCCATTAATCATTCACAGATGGACAGCAGTAATGGCAGCTCACAGCCTCCATACAAATGTGATGGTGAATCTATTTTGGCTTTTCATCTGAATTTTAAAGAAGTTATCCAATGTGCTGGATCTATTCCACACTCTACATCAGTGGTTCTCAACCTGTGGGTCCCCAGGTGTTTTCGTCTACAACTTCCAGAAATCCCAGCCAATTTACCAGCTGTTAGGATTTCTGGGAGTTGAAGGCCAAAACATCTGGGGATTCACTGGTTGAGAACCACTGCTCTTGTTGTTGTACATTCGTTCAGTAATTTCTGACTCTTTGTGACCTCATGGACCAGCCCAGGCCAAAGCTCCCTATTGGCCGTCACCACCTCCAGCTCCTTCAAGGTCAACCACTGCTCTAGATGCAGCATATTGGGTAGGATTGAAGTTCAGACTAAACTACAGAGGAAATTCATCACTCCACTTAGTAATAGATTTAGGAGAGGGAAAGAAAGTATTTATCCTCCTAGAATTATTTATCCTTGATGATAGCTATATTAGACAGATTTTTGAAAACATGTAACTGGTCACTAAGCTATCTGCTCCCAGATTTCCTTGTGAATAAGTTAGAGAGAAAAAGAGAAAGCTGGTAGGAAATAACATGTCATTTCAGGACAAAAAACAAAAACATATCTTTCATGTTTCAAGTAATTTCTTGTACAGGATGGGATTATGGGATATGCAAGGACTGTGTTACAGGTTTGTCTGATGCTTGAAGAGCCCTGACAGGAACACCATCTATAGAGGACTTGGCTTGGCCATTAAGTTAAAGTGCTTCCTGACTTGGGCAGACCTCTTTGTTTTTAAGGACAGCTTGTGTGTTTAAGCAAAGGGGATTGAGAGATCGTAATGCCCAAAACTATGATTAGTGTTTTTGTTAGCCCTGATAAGCCTTATCATTGAGGTGAGACAGGAAGAAGCAACAGCTTCTCTTTGATGTTCTACTACTTAGGTTCCTGAAAGTAGAGATTATTTTGAACGGGAATTGCTGTTTTTCGAAAGGAAATTGTCATTCCTCTTTCTTTGTTCTCCAAGACTACACTAGCATTTAAGACTATGGACTTTCTCCTTCTTCTTCAACCAAGTGATTTTGATTCTCCAAGCCACCTCCTTTTCTTGCTCTCATAAGCAAGAATGGAAGATAAGACCAGCATTCTTGGTTTCCCCATTCTTCCCTTCTTCCTCTTGTTTCCCCTCCTCCTCCTCCTCTTCCTCCTCCTCTTCCTCTTCCTCCTCCTCCTCCTCCTCCTCCTCCTCCTCCTCCTCCTCCTCCTTCTTCTTCTTCTTCTTCTTCTTCTTCTTCTTCTTCTTCTTCTTCTTCTGCAACAATTACAACAGCAAAACAGCAGAGAGGAAACAACCAGGCACATCTTAACACCTCTCAACAAAAGATTTTCCCGGGCTCAGCCAGGCCTTCAAATGCTAATGAAGGTGGTCAGTTGAAACATTCACACCTAGCTCCAGCAGAGAAAAGCTCTTTGCCCCACCCCAGCCATTCCACAGATATATAAACCCATTGTCCTTATTCCAAAAGACCTCACTACCTCTGAGGATGCTTGCCATAGATGCAGGCGAAACGTCAGGAGAAATGCCTCTAGAACATGGCCCTATAGCCCAAAAAAACCCACAAGAACCTAATAACAAAATAGCTATGCAATGAGGTGGGGTTTGCACTTAACTCATTGCCAGCGAAATGGATGGGGGAAAAGGAACCAAAGGGAATGGACTCAAGACAGAATGGCGGATTGATGCGGATTCCAACAGACAAATGATGCTTCTGGCTCTTTGTTATGTTGGATTTGCTTTGGGGAGTTGTACTAATAATGCCACATATTAAAACTTTCTATAGATTTCCTTCCAGTAAATAAAAAAATGAAGCAACGCTAATGAGTGATAGGGATTTTGGAAATCAGATTCATCATTTTGCTTACCAAGAAGTAAACTGATGCTCTGGGTGGGCAACTGCAGATGGAGCAAAAGCCATTTCCCTCCAATCCACTCCCTATACATTGGATGTGGCATTAAACCAGTTTTTATTTTAACTTTTGCATATTTTATGCTTGTTTGTTTTGCTTTGATTTCCTTGCTTTTGGGGATTTTCAGAGAGAAGAGGCTTGGGGGTGAAAAATAACCCCCAAACCCAATAATACTGGGGACATGGAGTCTTTAGGGGGATTCTGTGAAATTCAAGGGCTACAATATGTGGCTCCAAACATTGCTTGTGGCCCATATGCTAAACCATGCCCACCTATTCTAGATGAAGGATTCCCAGCCTTGAGTCAGTTCACAAAGTTTCTGATACTGATCACATCTGTGACCTCATCACATTCATTCCTCAATTCACCATGGATAGTGGCAAATTTTACAGGTCCCAACAAGGGACATAGAGAACCCATCACCCCATGCCCGACATCACTCACCTTGCCACTCACCCCTATCCCATCAGTCGAGTTACTGGTCCAAGAATCAGCTGATATGGGGGGTGAAGGAATGAGTGAGAGAGATACATTTTAAATCAGAATTAAAATGATATATCAGGAGACAATAGATTGATGCCTGATCTCAGCTGAAGGCATCAATTTTGGCATATGACCACCCTTGTTACTTGATTTCAGAATCTTCCTGCTTGTCTTCCCAATTCAAAATTAACTCACAACTCTAGTATAATGTTACATTGACAGACATCCTGACAGCTCCCCTCTCACACTTTTCTTTTTAAAGGCTGCCAAATCATAGATTCAGCAACTTGAAATGATAGCAGACTATTGACAGGTTACTCAGGGTTGTTGGGCTTGGGTCTTTTCTTCTTTGTGTGTAATTCAATATTACTTCCATCACTTTTGCTTGCTTTGTTTTTGAGCTATAGGTGTAGGAGTACAGATTTATTCCAAGAGCTGTTTGATGAAGATACTTCTTCTTGTTCCCCCAAAGTGTTTCAAATATAAATCAAATATTTTTCTGATACTAGACAAAATAGAGACTATAATATTCTTCAAATGCAAAAACAATGGTATAACTGATATGAGACAAACTTGAGAGTGGTGCTGAAAATCCTCACAAATTATTGTAAGATATGTTTTCAGAACAAATTCCAGAACTTTCACAACATTTGCCATATTTTTTTTGCATAACTAGACAGTTTTATAGGCATGTGAGCGAAAACAGTAGTTCTTAACTTTTCTTTACCACATATTGTTTAATGTTGTTCTTTTCCAGGCAAATATTTGTACCACATTTGAAGAAAGTAGAAGCCTATGTATGCCTATGTGCTGTGGTCTTTCTAAACAATTGTGTTTCCACAGTTTCTAAAAAGTTGGCAAGAAATCTAGATTGATTCCCTCAAGGTATTGCTTCCAAGAAATACTATTTGGCTACAGAGATGATCCCATTTTTCTGCCAACCTGTGCAATCAAGGTTGCGGTGACTATTGTGTGGCATTGATGCAACTGTAGGATTGCCAAGTATTGAAGGATAAAAGGGTGTGTGAGCTCTCATATATTTTTTTAAAGGGTGAATGCTCATTCAGGACTGTGCAGGAAGTGAAGAGAAGACATGTGCTTTCCCATTCACAACTGATCTTTACCCAGCACAGTAACTTGGGATTCTATTGATATGTCTCTCTCTTTTTTGGGAAAATCCATTCCTAAAACTAGTTACTTCATTGGACTTTTAGGGTTGGCTCTTTAGCTCTTAGCTAATAATTTCCTAAGATGCTTTCTACAAAATACCATATATACATTACTCGCGTATACGTCAACCACATTTATTAGTCAAGGGCAAGTTTTGAGACAAAAACTATGTATTTTGATGTGACCCATGTTGAAGGAGTTAGTGAACATTCACTCTTGGATCCCACCACCTTTTTCTCATTCAGGTACTCAAAAAGGCCAGAAGCGGCATTGTAGTGGAGAAAATGCATGGGGTCAGTGCTTCTTGTAGGTTCTCCCAGGATGAACTAAGCTCTCATCCACCACCCTACTCAGGGCCCTTCTATATTCCAGAATATCAAGGCAGAAAATCCCACATTAACTGAGTGTGGACTCAGGGCAGATCTAGAAAACCCCTTTATTGTGGGAGTTACCACAATAAAAAGGGGGCTGTCCAGATGACAGTCTGGAAAAATCCACATTAATCTGCCACAAACCAGGAAAATTGTGGTTTGTGGCAAATTAATTTGATAGTTCCAAGAAGGCACGGGATAAACCCACTACTTCTGGTATCTGGAATGCAGAATACTGCAATCCAGACAGTATCCCCATGGTTTTCTGGACTAAATTAGTCTAGAAAACTGTGAGAATATCAACCCCACTCCCCCAAAGCCCTAAAAAAGCCCTTTTGAAAAGAAAAGTACTTACCCGGCCTCCACTGGAGAGCTGCTGCAGTTCTCCTGGTGCATAGAAATGATATATCAGGAGAAAGGAGAGGGGAGAAAAATCACTCCCCTTCCACCACCACTTCTCCTGGTGTGTCATTTCTATGTGCCAGGAGAGGTGCGGCAGCTCTCCAATGAAGGCCTGGTAATTACTTTTCTTTTTAAACAGGCTTTTTTAGGGCTTTGGGGGAGGGGGGTAGAGTGCCCAGCTGTTTTCCAGGGCCAGTCCCAGAAGGACATTTTTTGGAGTGTGTGTGGACAGGCCCCCAGGAACATTCATGTTTTTTAAACGCGGATGCTCCTGGGAGAAAGCCCCAACTGGAAAGGCCCTCAGACAATCCAGCTCAAAGTAGATATGGTGTGATTTTTGGCCTTGATATTCTGGGATGTAGGTCTATGTGGAAGGGCCCTCAGAAGATGGGATGGATCCTTTTTTGAGTTAAGGTACAATACTTATATTGACCCACTGATAAGTCAACCCAGATCATTTTTGACGAAAGGTTCCTGACATATACATGAGTATACACAATACACTTGGTATGCAAATTCCCTAAAACGATCCCTCCTAATTAGAACTGTGGGTCATTCAGTGAAGGGGATCATTGGGAGATCCAGAAGAGGCAAAATACATATCCATGTAGCTCATAGTTCATTGTGGAATCTGCTAACACAAGCTGTATTGATAACCACCAACTTGGATGGCTTCAGGGGGGATTAGGCAAATTTGTGAAGGATAAAGCTGCCATTCCCTATGAGTCATGCTGGCTATCTGACTTCAAGTAAAAGAGGCAGTAAACCTCTGAATGTCAGTTGCTGGAAAACATGAGTGGAAACATACTGTTGTGTTTATGTATGGCCTGTGAGCAACCCAGTGGCATCTATTTGGTCACTGTGGAAACCAAATGCTGAATGAGACAGCCTTCAGTCTTCTATGCTCACATCCCTAGGGGCCACAAAATTTCTTGGGCTATTGTTTTTACATTTAACAACTAGGGGCATAAATCAGAATGCTCATTCCAGTGTGTATGCTGCCATTTGCTTGAATGAAACATTTTCAGGTATGCAATATTCTTCAAACTTCATCTAGCCAGAGCAGAAGTTAGCACACTCAGTCACCAATAACTCCTTTCCCCTGATGATTTTGCAGAGATGGGCTCTGAAACAATAGCACGAGGATCCCGTTGTTCAAATAACATAATGAGCGCCATAGCAATAAAGGATCAGAGGGCAGATGAGACTACATTGTTTTTGTTGGAACATATTCTTATCTTTACATCCTTTAGAACAATTTTTTGCACTTGCACCCTCAAACTTAAATGTTCCATGATTATTCATACATGCTTGGATTTTGGTGCATCCATTCCTACACTTGTAGGACCATTTCTAGAGCTTGGGAAAGTTCACAAAATTGAGAGTGGTTCTACTGGCAGTAGGATTATGGAAACAATGATCCAAAAAAGTAACATGTCCAAGCCTTGCTTCTCAATTATGGCCAAGGAAGAGGAAAATATGCTGCACAGATGGGATATATTCAGATCAGGTCTAATTAATTCCATAATATCCAGTTGTTACTATAACTTGCAATGATTAGCATCTCGTGACAAGAGCTGGACTTGGGGAGGGGCGGGGGATGAACTGAGCACCTATACTTCACCCTTTAATTAAACCTTTTAGACCATTCATATTATAGAGGGAACATTATCCAATTCATTCTGGAAAACTTTGAGATCATTGCCAAGCCATGTGAGACAAAGTCTTGCTCCTGAAATGTGAACTCTTGTGTCATGATGTAGCTTGTTAAATGTCTGTAGATGGATAAAGCCAGCCTTCTGGTATCTAACTAATGTGAAACATTGTTTAATCAGTGGAAAAGGGATCTAAGATTGGGGCTGAAAACATCAGATACCACCTGAGGCTTAGTGAATTGAATCCTTGCTATGCCCAATGTTTTGAGAAGTGAGTGTAAGTGCTAGTTTGGCCAGATTGATGTGATGGTTTGAGTGCTGGACTACAACTCTGGAAATCAAAGTTTCAAATTTACCCCTCAACTATGGAAACCCACTAGGTAACTTGGGGCAAGTCATATTCTCTCAGCTTCAGAGGAAAGTAAAAAGAAAAATTCTTCTGAAGAAACCAAGAAGTCCCTATGATAGACTCACCATTGATCACAATTGACTTGAAGAGGCAAACATGCTAATTCTTGCTGTCAGGATAATTAGGGAAGCTGATTTGCCATGGAATCTTGTGCAACTTTTCTTAGAAATAATGTCCACTGTATTAGGTGTGATGCAGTTCCCTAGTATGTTTCCATGGAGATCACAGCCGAAATCTGACATCAGAATGAGGAGCCTAATCATGCAACCAGTGGTGAGGAAGTAGTCCAATTGACACTCTCATCGCTGATCTCATGGCCGAGCACCTCGTTCTACACAAATGACTTGGTTAGCAGGGCTCTGCCAAGAAAGTGTTTGGCTGGGAAGGCACTAGAGGCAGCCCTGAGGAGAAATAAGGTTTCAGGGACCTCCCCTACCTCACCCCACTACTTCCCAGCAGAGTTATTTAATCAAAATAGATGATCGATGTAGTTCTTTCAACGCCCGGGGCATAAACAACAAAAAGTGGAAATGTTTTCCCCTTGCAATGTGGATGGACTTTGTTGTGGAGTGGGTGGAGGTTCTTTGCTCTTTTTACAAAACAAACAAGTAAACAAATAAGTAGAGGATCTTTAATGTCACAGAGTATACATCCCAGCAAGTATTACTAGACTTTAAAAAATGGTGATGCTTGCCACCCAGCAATCTGTCTTACACGCTACCCTAAAGTAACTACAATTTAGATAGACATACATAACAAATACATCAAAAACAAAACAAAACAGGTTTTCATGGAAATCATAGAGCAAATAGTGGATTTTGAACAAAGACGGGCTTAGCTGTACACCATGTGCCACGATCAAGGCTGTTTTTTTATGAGTGTAGACAAACCCACAGAGTGTATGCATGTGTTTGTGGAAGGACAACAGAATTGAAGTTGTAGCTCAGGTCACCATATTTCCAGGCCTGATCCTGAGTCTCAGAACCCAGTTCTTCCCCTCTGGACCTCAGGGTGACAGGAGAGATTTTCATTGTTTGCCTGTGGTCCTCATTTATTAGTTTTTTAAAAATTAAATAGCCTACTCTGGTTGTTGCTTACCGTATCCTGTTTGATGACTAGGACCTGTACCTGTGACATCACAAGGGCTCCTTGGGCCCATCTACATCTTATCTAAATGGATGAGAAGCTGCTCCTGGACATCCACATGATGTCCAGGGACTTCCAACCCCAGCCCAAGGTAAAACAGGTTAATGTGGTTTTGCTTCACATTAGGAAAAGGCAGGGAATGCTCCAGAACTTTCCTAAAACTCAAAGCAAGTTCACACTTTGGGGTGGGGTGATTAGTTGGGTCGATTCTAATTTGAACTGACCCAACAGTTCACATTGGCCAGTGTCACCATCCATTTTTCCCCAAGCTTGGTGACATGGGGAAAGGGAATGGCACATACTTTTCCTTGTTCTTCATTGCTGTGGCAGCAGCCATGGAATTCCAGAGAGCTCCTGGCTGTTGGTGGGTGCTTTCGTTGATGGCAGTAAAGATGTCCACGTGACCTGGGAAAGATGGGGCATCGCAGGCATCTTTACTGACATCAGCAAAGGAGACAGGCAGCAACCAGGAGTTCTCTGGAGTTCCTTGGCTACTGGCACAGTGTCAAAAAAGCAACAAAAGAGTGGTCTTCCAGTGGAGCTGAATTCAGTTTGGCCCACCTAGTCTGTGGGTAGTCCATCATGCTGCAACACTGGAATGGAAATGAGTGGTGTAGCTGCACCCAAGGTTGGTCTGGAGTATTGCCACTCTGTACCAATCCCATATTAAGTGGCCTGTGCAGATGGGCACCTCCTTGGGACTCAGCCTTTGACTTCGAAGTCTCAGGGTGTGGGAGCATCTTCACCTGACAATATTAGTTGCAGATGTAGCCTTTCCAAAAAAATGTCTTTCTGGTGCAGGAAAGCTGGGTGACCCATTTTTCCTTTTTGCCTCTGGGCTGCTGGCCACTAAGCTTCACTGTTTTGACTTTCATTTTTTTAAAGATTATTACTTCCAGAGATGATGAGTTGTATACTATATATGTAGTGGTTATTAACCATTCTCAGAAGCAGCTTAACTTTATCAGGCTTGTTCCATTCTATCAAAAGGAGGTGTAGCTAAGCGGTGGAGACCTTGCTTTGCATTCAAAATGTTTTTGGTTCTCTAACCAAGTAAGGTTAGAGAAGAATCCCACCATAACACTGCATAGCCAATACCAAGTCAAAGTTGACTCTGATTTGGATCAGATGAACCAATGGTCTACTGTGTTGTAAGGAAGGTGCTTCCATGACTATGTCTTTCACTGTGGCCTTAATGATGCCAACAGCACAAGGTTCTGGGATGAATAGCTAGTGCTCATGAATTTAACAGGCCTGTCTTCTCAAATTCTACAGTAAAATACATACACTCAAGATAAATAAGTCTAGAACACCAACTGCATAGATGGCAGTCTAAATGCCTGGTGATATGCTAAATGTCCATGGACATGATAGTTTGCACAACTCTAGTTCAATCAAAAAATGAAGATAGATTGTGTATATTTCTTTAGAACGATATTGGCGACTGATTCGTTGCCTTTTGCTACTCTGAAGAAGCTTCGTGCCAGTGGATTGTTCCTGCATATATTTACAGAAGAAGTAATGTACCCACATGTTATATTACTTCTCTTTGAAAAAGGGCACATTAACTTTGACATAGGCAAATTAGTTATATAAGCTTCTTTCCAATGCTCCCATGCATATCAGGTGAGATGTGTCAGTTGCCTTTAATCTGAAAACACTCTCAGATAGTAATTTCCGGACTATAGATCATTGTGATTGATTTGGGGGAAAATGAGCAAGCATCCATTTTCTCCCATAAACTGTCATCCGACAAACCTATTCCAAGTATCCTGATATCCCAAAGACCCTAAAATTCAGAGGTGGATGAAGAAATTATATCAGGCCACCAAAACTGAAAATTTAATGAATTCAGATTAAACAACCCAGTCCCTTTGCATTGTTAACATTGACATATTTTTTGTCATTTCAACCTGCAGTAGCACAGCCCATGTACAAAATGCTTTGCATAGAATCATAAAATCATAGAATTGGAAGAGACAACATAGGTCATCTAGTCCAACCCCCTGCCATGCAGGAAAAGCACAATCAAAGTACCCCTGACAGATGGCCATCCAGCCTCTGTTTAAAAGTCCAAGGAAGGAGCTTCCACCACACTCTGAGGCAGAGAGTTCCACTGCTGAAGAGCTCATATGGTCAAGAAGTTCTTTCTAATGTTCAGGTGGAATCTCCTTTCCTGTAATTTTAACCCATTGTTCTGAGTCCTAGTCTTCAGAGCAGCAGAGAACATGCCTGCTCCCTGCTCCCTCTTCCAAATATTTACACATGGTGATCATATCTCCTCTCAACCTTTTCTTCTGCAGGCTTAGCATACCCAGCTCTTTAACTTGCTCCTCATAGGGTTTTATGGTCTCCAGACATTTGATCACTTTAGTTGCACTCCTTTGGACACCTTCCAAATTGTCAATATCCCTTTTAAATTGTGGTGCTCAGAATTTGACAGTGTTATCCCAGGTGAGGTCTGTCCAAAGCAGAATGGAGAGGCACCATGTCTTTCCTTGATCTATACACTATACTCCTCCTGATGCAGCCCAAAATCCCATTGGCTTATTCACACTGTTGACTCATGTTCAACTTGTTGTCCACAAAGGTTCCAAGGTCTTTTTCACATGGACTGTTGTTGAGTCAAGTACCACATTAGCTATCTCTCCAACAGGGATTCTGGCTGTGAAGTTCAACAAAAGTTGCTTCAGCAGATTGCCACTTTTCTGAACATTCTCACCTGTTGGCCTTTCTCTGAGCCAACTGATTAGACCTCCTCAGCTGAATTACTTCAGTTTTCAACTGCAGCTGAACTGGGATGCTTAACTCTTGCTCTTCCTCTGAGAGTTTTTGATCATGTCATAAGTAATCCTCTATAGCAGTGGTTCTCAACCTGTGGGTCCCCAGATGTTTTGGCCTACAACTCCCAGAAATCCCAGCCAGTTTACCAGCTGTTAGGATGTCTGGGAGTTGAAGGCCAAAACATCTGGGGACCCACAGGTTGAGAACCACTGCGCTATAGCACCCTGAGACTCCTGCATTAACTCTGTAGAGTAAGTTTCTTCAGGGTCAGGTTGCTGCTCAAATTCTGCTGCTGACTCAGATGCTGTGCAAAAAGGCCCTTCATTTTCATCTTCAACACAGATCTTAATATTGGATTTGGTCACTGAATCAATTACAAATCCACCTAACAGAAGAATTGGCCAGTCCACATTATACATCCACCATATTGTATTTTTTTATGGTAGCCACCATATTATATATTTTTTACAGTCATTGTTTTCATCCTCATCCTGGGATAGAATGAGGCCGAAAGTACAAAGCACTTATTCAAGGCTACCTGGTGTGCAAAAATGGCCAGGATTTGAACAGAAGTCATAGACCCCTTCTACAGTGTCATATAACCATATAATCCAGATTATCTTTTTCAAAAAAAATTATTAGAGCTTTTTCAAAATACATTTAAAAGAGGGGGAACATATCAGGTATATAGGAAAGTAGGAAAGTAGGATAGTATGGGATGGGTAGTTGGTGGGGGGGGGTAGGGTCAGTGAGTAGGTATGGGTAGGAAAGGATAGGATGGGGAGTCAGGGATTTGAATGTTCCATTCAATTTCACAGGGAGATATTCTTCTTACATTGCATTTCTTTCATTGAGTTCTCTTACCTAATTGAACTGGAATATGAGTCTACACTGCCATATAATCCAGTTCAAAGAAGATAATCTGGATTTTATATGGCAGTGCAAAAGAGGCCATAGTGATGTGCTGTTGTTGCTGTCTACCTTCAAGGCATTTCTGACTAATGGTGACTCTAAGGAGAAAATATCATAGGGTTTCCTTGGCAAGATTTGATCAGAGAGAGTTTGCTTTGGATTTTATCACACCATCGCTGCAATTATGGTAGTGTAAGAAATGAAAACAATCCATTTTAGAACATTCATTGTGCTGGCAAAGCAGTGCCAGGAGATTTGAGCCTCTTTTTCTTGCACTGCTAGTTTGTATGGATTTATTTAAGCCATGCTTTTTGCAATCAGATAGCTTCCCCAAGTTGCAGTCATAGGGCCAGCAACCTGGCAATCATCGTTAGAGTCTTTAGACCTATCCTTTTCCCAGGGTTTTGGAGGCAAAGGAGGACTTTTGTTCAGTCTCACTGTTTGGAGCCTAACAGCAGGACGTGTGGATTTCTCTATCCCACCTGCACAAAGACTTCACTATTCACAGCTCTGCTGGGGGAGTAAATGAATAGTTCCACAGCTTTTGCTGGGGGGATACAGCCAGGCTTTGCTGGGGCAACAGGACAGTTCCTACAGCCTTCATGGAGTAAAACTAAAGGACACCTTTTGGCTTGGCAGATCTACAGCAACCATTGTCTGGTAAGGGACTACTGGGCTATCCATAAAGTATCTTGGAGCCAGGAGTAGGGGCCTCACACCAGCAAGGTAAAGAAAGATTGCTCAGGGAGGGGTCAGAAGATTTCCCTAAGGAAGAAAGGAACGGTTTACCACCAGTTGCCTGCCCTTGATAGCAGATTGAGGAAGCTACCAGTTTTCCAAGATTATAAAGCATTTAATTCATTTGTTTGAAGATTTAAGCCCAAATAAAGAACTTTGTTGAACTTATTTTGAGCCTCAATAGAACTTTGTGTTGGGAAATCTAAGAAGCCCTTCAGCTGAGGCACCCCGGTGTCCCGTTGGGCATACAAAAGGCACGTCCTGTAAACAGACATTATTTCAGGCCCAGCGTATGACAGCACATTCATTATACTCTGCATTAGCACCACAGCACTGCTTTGGCAATCTGTAGTTTTGTGAGCTGTCTTCCATGCAGCCTCCTTAACCCATCTTCCATCCCTGTGTCCAAACCAGCATACCTCTCGGTTTTTATTACTATTTTATTCCAATTGTACAATTATGGCAATATGATTAACAAAAAAGAAGAAAAGAAACAGAGGAGGAAAAGGACCTGCATGAGAACAGCAAGAGGGAGGGGAAGTTAGAGAGAGAACGCGAATAATGCCTGCTGAAGCCATGTAACTGTCACCAAATTGGAATTGAAATAGAAAGAATCTACTTTACAGAAGTTAGTAATGGGAAGGCAATGATGTTGATAGCCATTGGTGGGTTTTATCCAATATGAAATGATGCACATTAACAGATGGCATATAAAGCAGGACGGACATGGCATTGTGTGATATATTCTACACGATTACCCTGCTGAAATTCAGCTTTGCCAATCTTGTGTGACAAAGTTATTCCCCTGCTTCAGAAGTTGAGACTTGCCCAAGGTCATCCAATCAGTTTCTATGGCTGAGCAGGGGTTCAACCTCTGGTCTTCAGAGTCATCGTCGAATGCTCCAACCATGAGACCACATTGACTCTAGCAGCCATGTTAGAACTACATAATCTGTACGACCTTTGATCGAAAGCTGGAAAAGCATGACCCAAATCTACATTTGGCTTCCTGACTATCACAGTGTCCTCAGAAAGGAATTCCAAGTGAATGTGGAAGAATTCCAGATATCATTTTCCCAGACCAGGCCCCTATCTTGGTGGCAGCATGCAGGCATGAATGCTGGGCAAGCAATACCTTAACAAAACTGTACTGAAACCTAATAAGAGCTGCTTGTCAGGACATGCTGGGAAGATAAATGGCTCATAATAGTTTCCACTTATATTATGAATGTTTCATAGTCATTTGGCAATGGTAACTGTTTGTGTTGTGCTTTGGCATTTAAAGTTGTATGCTACAGGACAGTAGGCTGCTCAGAGACTGTATTGTCAGATGAACTCTCATAGTGAGTTATGTGTCAACTTGTCTTTCTTAAAAATCACCAAGTAACTCTCTCTGTGCAGGTGGACAATTTGAAGAAATACATAAATCTCATCCAGTTGAGCATTTGATGCTCTGCTTTTGATTTTCTAATATGTCCATCAACACATCAAAGGGTTTTTTTAATTATTAGTATGATTCCCCCCCCCCTTCTTCTTGGAGTGCAGATAGTCAACCTCCAAAGAAACTAGATTGGTAAGATACAAAAAGATGAAAGCCCATGTCCTATGTTTCCAGTATGGTTTTCACAAGCAAACTGTGAAGACAAAATATTAACTCGAAGCCAGAACTGTACAGATAAGGTCACAGACCAGAGACTGGAACTATTCAGTGAGGTTCTACACAGACCGTATAATGTAATTTGAAGCCAACTCGAAGGTGTGGTATCCATAAAACATATACCCCCTCCACCCCTAATGTACTCTGTAGCATGTATCAAGCCAGAAACAGTGTATTTAAAAACTCACCAGAAGGTTTGGAACAAGCTAGATGAACATCATAATAGGAGATTACTCTTGGACAAGTGTAATTGTCTTCCAGAAGTGGAGTCTTGGTGGTGGATCCGTAAATGACAGTGAAGACTAATTTTGGATACACATGGTCTTTCACATTACAGACATAGATTTCCAGATGGAAGACAGTCACAACAAGGTATAGTTTGAGGCCGATGATGAAGAACCATCATTTCAATGCTTGTGGTGTTTACTTCGTCTAGAACACTGATATTTGTCTGCTTGTCTTCACAAGAGATTTGCAGGATTTTTTTGAAGTCAACAGTAATGGAAAATTTATAGAAGATGAGAATGACTTTTGTAGATGGGCCATGCTTCACCGTCATAAGTTGGAAGGACAATAGCTTAATAAACAAGCATATTGGTAACCCTATATGTGTCCCGATCCTCAAACATGCTACGCTTTATTTGAAAAAATGCTATGCTTGCAGAGATAAGTTAGTGTTGTATCATGACATTGAGGTCAGCTTTTGTGGATAAGTGGCTCCAAGGTGGCAGAAGTGGTCAACATTTTCTGGTATTATACCATTAGGCTGTATTGCTGGCATTGCAGAGACATTGAATTGTGCCTGCTGGTAGAGCACTTTGATTTTTTTTCTATTGCAGGGAAAATTTAACTATCTCTGATGTGCCAGATAGTTTGGGTAATGTCACTTAAGAATGGACTTCACCTCTGGGATCATCTGTATCCCATGAATGGCACTACATTGCTGCTGTGGTGGAATTGCAGCTCCAATGAGATAAAAGAGTCTTTGCTGATGGCAGAAGGATGCTTGTAGGGTTTCTCATATCAGATAAGCTTTTGTTGAGCAGCCAAATGCAATGTGCATGCAGCATTATTAAAGGGATGCATTTGACATTTGCAGAGGACCTCAGAGACAATGATAGTGGAACCACAGGTAGCACTAGTAAGCACCACTTGGAAAGAGGCATGGTAAATCCATTGTGAATACATTTTACCATTAAAATCCTATGATAAGACAATTCAAAATGAAATGAGATATGTATTGTTGAAGGTTTCCATGGCTGGAATCATTGGGTTGTTGTAGGTTTTTCGGGCTATATGGCCATGTTCTAGAAGCATTCTCTCCTGACGTTTTGCCTGCATCTATGGCAGGCAACCTCTGAGGATGCCTGTCATAGATGCAGGTGAAATGTCAGGAGAGACTGCTTCTAGAACATGGCCATATAGCCTGAAAAACCTACAACAACCCAATGAAATGAGATAGTGCCGAATGATGTAGTTTCTAGATTAGATGGCACTCAGAGAGTTGCTGGAGCAGAACAGAGGACAACTATGAGTTGTGGATGTTCATCTGTTAACACACTCAGAGGCAAAGTCCAAATGCTGCATAACACATATTAGAGTGACGTGGAATGTTGGAAGCATGAATCAGGGGAAGCCAGGCATAGTAAAACAAGAAATTGAATGTATAAACATTGCAATACTTGGGACAAGCAAGCTAAAGTGGATAGATGGGACATTTGGAGTCAGATAATTATACTGTGTTTCATTCATTCATTATCATCATGTCTGAAGCCAGACTCGTGATCTCTTCCAACTTTATGATTCTATGAAAGTGGGAGAATAGAGGTTTAATACTTATGTTCCCTGCTAAATTGGAACAGTTAGAGCAGGGGTCCACAAATGGCCTTCAGGCCAAATGCAACCCTCCAAGATCATTTACCCACCATCTGCCCTATACTTTAGACTTAGAGTTGTCCTAAGTCTGAAATGGCCTGCTGGCACAAAACAACAACAATTCTAATCAATGACTATCTCCCCAGCCAAAAGCAGGTCCAGGCTTCCCATTGAAATACTGGTAAATTTATGTTGGTTAAAATTGTCCTTCATTTTAAATATTATATTGTTCTTTCCTGGTTTTTGCATTACAAATAAGATATGTGCACTGTATAATTGCAAAAACAAAGGTCACAATATTGATTTTATGGTTTTGAACTTAAGCCATGGAAGCAAAGCTCTTTAATTTTAATCAATTGTGAATATGCCTTTTGTTTTTATGTTGGTATAGTGGTGAAGGTGTCTGCTGTCTTTTGAACTTTACCCATTGTCACCTTGCAGGATGTTTTAGACCAATTGTTCTGTGTCTAGTCCTGTGTATAATTTTGTATGGCCCTGCGTGTACTTTTCAAATGGTGGCAGAAATTACTTTGCTGCTAATTAGAGTCTTGTTTATTCCACAGCGTAGTTGACATAGATCAAGAATTGTTTGCTCCTAAACAATCGTGTTCCGAAATGAATAGACTTATTCCTCAAGGTTGATTCTCACAATGTTTTGTTGTACATGTTGTTCTAGTGCTGGGACATGAATGCATATGGGAACTGTAACAATATAATTATGCTCAATTGTGTGCTTTGGTTGTTGCGTATGCAAAGGTTGTTAACCATGGCTCCATTGCAGCCTGGACTTCATCCTATGCTTCCTGTGCTTTTGAAGCAATTAGCTCGAAGGGTGATCAGGGTAAACTTTCAGCTTCGGAGATAATCTTCCTCACTCTATATGCATCCCTGCTGCAATGGGCATCTACCTCATCATACCCAAAATGCTTGAAGCCACAATATAATTGCCTTTTTGATCTGAGGTGCACATGAATTGCCACTGATAGCAAAAGAAAAAGTGGCACCAATATTTTTCCTTCACTATGCATATGCATTTAATTCCCCCCTCTCCTTGATTTTGTTGTACAGAAGTCCCATGCAAAAAACACACAGGCAAGAGGAAAAAGGACCAGAAAAACTATACTCTTATCAGCAGAGACATAAACTTGCAGTGTTGCATACAAAATCAAACCATGCAACAAACTTACATAGTCCTTGTAAGTAACACAGAATAAGGCTTCTTCATCTTCATTCAAATGAGAAAGCAAAACATAAACCTTGAGTAAATAGCTATTCCACCATAGCAAAGAGCATCACTGTTAGAGCATAGCAGCATTACAGCATATTGCTTCTCTTCCTCAGAGTAGCATATTGCTTCTCCAAACTGTATTCTAAAATCCATACAGTTATACCCCACCGGGTGTGGCCCAAACATGCTGGCTGACCTACATTACCAGCTGCACATAATAATTAACATCATAAGGTTTTTCTTTAACACATACTTGATCCTGCTACGACTTACTGTAACAGATTTCACCTCTCTTTCTTTTCCTCTCCTTCCCCCACAATTCTTGCCTAGACATCTCTTTGTTTCTTTAGTTTCCCCTTCTTTCTTTTCTTGGCTCTCATTTCCTAATTACTCCCTCCCCATGCAATGTTAGAGAAAAAACGTTTGTCATTTCCCATGTTTCTCCTTTTCTTCTGAACTTTGCACTTCAGATCCTAGCTCAATGACTTTCTCTCTCCCCTTTCTCAAACTTATTGGCTTCTTCTCCCATTCTGGTTTCAGTTGTCTTTTCTTTTCATTCCTTATCCCTCTCTCTCCTTTACGTCTACTTCACTGTTTATTTTCATCCCATCTTTCTTTCACATGTACTGATTCACCATTTCTTTTGCCCTAAACTAAACAGGATTCCTTCTGAATAGGTAAAATTCCCTTGTTGGTGGTCTGTCATCATCACCACCTGATCCCCAAGTATTGGCAACTACAAATATTCCTATAATTAGTTATACTACAAAAACATTTTTTTGTAACCACAGTTTACATGTACTACATCAATATACCTACAAGGCTAAAATTCTATGCTGATTACCTTTTAAAACTTTCTAATGCACATGAGCTGTCATTATGACCCAGTTACAAGAAGCTTCGAATCACATAGTTTCATCTGCATGAGCCACAAGTACGCACTGTTCTTTTGGGGGCTGATGAGTTTTTATAGCCATTGATTTCATCAAATTCTCCAATTGTATGTTATTTTTAAAGCATTGAATTGTTGTCGTTATGTGGGGCTGCTTTAAGTCCCCCTCAAGGTTGAGGGCGGGATACAAATATTGTAAATAATATTAATAGCAATAATAATAAAAAACAAAGTATGGATTGTCGATGTTGCAATCCCAGGTGACAGCAGAATTGAAGAGAGACGACTGGAAAAGCTGACACGATATGAGGATTTAAAGATTGAACTGCAAAGACTCTGGCACAAGCCAGTCAAGGTGGTCCCAGTGGTGATCGGCACACTGGGTGCAGTGCCTAAAGACCTTGGCCTGCACTTAAACACAATCAGCACTGACAAAATTACCATCTGCCAGCTGCAAAAGGCCACCTTACTGGGATCTGCACGCATTATTTGCCGATACATCACACAGTCCTAGACACTTGGGAAGTGTCCGACGTGTGATCCAATACAACAGCGAGCAGAGTGACCTTGTTTGCTGTGTACAAATCTTTTTGTGTTTCAAATAATAACAACAACAACAGAGTAAAATAATAAATAACCTTTGTTACAGTAAGTCATAACAGAGTCCTAGACCTTGGGAAGTGTTTGACTTGTGATTTTGTGAGAAATCCAGCATATAGATCTCATTTGCTGTGACATATTGTGCTTTTGTGTCAATAAAAATAACAACAACAACAATTTTGCTGCAATACTATGATGTGATCCTGTATAGCCAAAGGTCCATGGAGTTGACATCAACCCTAGCGACTCTGCTGTAACTAGTGTACCTTCATTATATAATTATGAGTATTATTTTGGAGGGTGAAAATGGATTCCACAACCTAATGGTAACAAAAAGAAAATGCGTCTAATGAAACAATTACAAATAATTAAAAGCCAAGTTTTCCATTTGCTTGGAAGAATTATTTCTTCAGTTTGACTACAGCTCTTGTATGTTAAAACAATGCTTGCAAGGGTGTTTAAAACACAGTTGGGGAAAATATGGGTTTTTTTCTGTTCAAGGAAGAGTGTAGAAAACATTATTTCTTTGGTCAACTCCCAAGTGGTTTTAAAACCAGTGCTTAAAATAATATTAAAAAGAAAGCTGAGGAAAAGTCTGGTTGTTCAGTTCAGTGCAGAGCTTGAAACTTAATTTTCAACCAGAAGTCCTTTTCATCAGGGTCAGACATTGTATGTTTCTTTTCATGACATGCTCTGAGCAGTTGTGTCTGATGCTTAATGCATCCCCAGGAGCTATTTCTAAGTCTCAGGATTTGGCCATAGCATCTTATGGCCTGGGACCCATAACAGCACCCATATCAGCAACAGAATGCTCACTGACACTTGTAGAGGAACAGAAAGGTAGGAGGGAGGGAAGTTTATTTATTTATTTATTGTGTCAGAAGCAAACTGAGAATACATTTATGATGCACAGAAAAACCACAAACAAAGTTCAAAATGGCATTATACTACATTTCTTTTGAACAGAAGCTGGCCACCTCAAGTGCCTCTGGTGTCACTATAAGAAGATCCTTCAGTGTGCATGTAGCAGGGCTTAGACTGCATTGTAGTAAGTGGTCTGTGGTTTGTTCTTCTACACACTGGCATGTCGTGGACTCCACTTTGTAGCTACATTTGTTAAGATTGGCTCTGCATCTCATGGTGCCAGAGCGCAGTCTGTTCAGTGTCTTCCAAGTGGTCTTCTGTGTGCCCAGGATGGAGTTTCTTATCTCGTATCAGCCACTGATTGAAGTTTCTAGGTTTTAGCCTGCCACTTTTGGACTCTCGCTTGCTAAGGTGTTCTGCAAGTATCTCTATAGACCTTAGGAAGCTATTTCTTTGTTTAAGGTGTTGGCTTGCTGGCTGATATCAAACAGAGGATGGGCCAGAGAAGTCAATGCCTTGGTCTTTCAGGAGGAAAGTGGAATGGGGTATCCTGAAAGAGGGCATTGGTGGCTAGTGCTGTGAACAGTAGCACTTCATATGGCAATATTTTGCTGGTTGCTAATGAATATACTAAAAGTAAAGTTAGATGTCAGCTACATCAGTTAAAAGAGGGAGGTGTCAGCTTGTTCAACACAGACAAAGAGCTTTCAAAAGTAAAATAAAATATTTGAGAAAAATAAAATCTGAAAAAAATTAAAACATTTTCTTTGGGCACAGCATATCTCACTATCTTCTGAAAGGAAAACTATAAAACTGCAAACCTTGGCCCTGACACTTCAATCATTTGAGAGATCATTCAAATACTAGATTCATAAGGAAGGATGGAAAATTCTGTGTCACCTCAAGTTCAACAGATGGTTTTCTGAATGGCTATTATCATAACTACATGAAAGGACACATATGAAAGCATGCAACTTCCTGGAATCATTACCATGGGAGAAAGCAAGATGAGTAATCAGAGACCATAAAAAAATAAAATCAAGCTGTACTACTTGTTCCTTCCTTTCAGATGGATTCAAGAATATGACGACAGAATACAGAGAGCTCGATAGGACAGAACACCAAGAAGATTAAATCCTTGGCTTCTGGGGCCCTTGAACCAAAATGAATGCACTCCCTCTGCCATTCTTGGAGCCACACATGAATCCAACTGGGGTTTCTGTAACTCAGCTATCTATATCACAAAACCATGGTTCTTCCCTTTACTATCATTGATGTTTCAATGCATTGGTTGGAAGTGGTGGGCCTATCATTATTATATGCAGAATATTGTAAAGCACTCTGTGTCTACACTAGATGGTCTGGAGTCAAGGAAAATTATGAATGGAAACATGTCAGCCTGAACCTATTTTGTCAGTCTTTAAATATCTATCCAGTATATTGCTACCTCCATCCAAGCAATTCATTTTAATTTTTTAAGATATAAAGCAGGCATGGGCAAACTTCGGCCCTCCAGGTGTTTTGGACTTCAACTTCCACAATTCCTAACAGCCTACCGAATGCTAGGAATTGTGTGAGCTGAAGTCCAAAACACCTGGAGGGACAAAGTTTGCCCATGACTGATATAAATAGTGTAGAGTTGAGGTATTTAAGGGTCCAACCTTTCCCCATGTCTTTGGAGACCTGTTTTGGAGATTGAAAGTTGTTTATTTATCTATTTGCTTATTTATTTATTTATTTGGGGTGCTTCTACCCCGCCCTTCTCAACCCCCTAGGAGGGACTCAGGGCGGCTTTCAAACGGCACAATTCGATGCCCAACAATTCACAAAATACAATACACAGATTTACCATATAACGTCAACAGTTATAACTAGTTAAAAACAATCAAAAACAGTACAATAGCAGCAATAAAATCATCTTGTGGTCAGTGTTCACCAATTCATAATCCGTAATCCATCTAACATCGTCATTGTCCTTTCCTACTATGGTCGTCATTGTCTTTGTCCTTCTGCCAGCTTACCCGAAGGCCTGGTCCCACATCCAGGTTTTTAGGTTCCTTCTGAAAGAGAGGAGGGATGTTGATGACCTAGTCTCCCTGGGGAGTGAATTCCACAAGTGAGGGGCCACCACCGAGAAGGCCCTGTCCCTCGTCCCCACCAGTCTCACTTGCTTACTTATTTAATATCCTGACATTCTCCAAATATGGGACCAAAATAGAATCACAATTTGTATTGAAACAAAAGATGGTTAAAACAAAGGAGAATACAAAGGTTTCTAAAAAAATAAACAACTAGATTTTTTAAATTACTTTTAAAAATAACCATTAAAATGTAACAATTGTGATAAAAACTAACAATAATAATTTTTTTAATCTCCATTTTAAGGCATATGCTGACCAAAAGGGAGACTCATATTTGGCTTTGGGATACCACCTCTGACAGATCTTGGGGGCATCAGTACTGCTTTCTTTTACATGACAAATTATGACCATTTTATTCTCAAAGCCTTGTCCTCTGAAACACAATTTTGGCAAAGAAACTAACCATACAAATAAAAACTCAGCAAGTGGGAAAGAAAGGGATTATTTCTAAGCAACGTGGCTTCACTTTATGGAATATATTAACCCAGAAGGATGGAATGAAAGATGACTAACTTCATATGGTCAGCCATAGAAGCAAACTTCTATCTCCATGCTGCAAAAAACAGATATTTAAACTAATTCCAATATATTTAATAGACACGCCTTTTCGCTGTATTCTCTAATATGTTACTACACGCTAAGATCTGACCTATCAAAATGTTTTACTGAATTAATTGTATTGTTTTTCTGCCCTCAACATTAGTGAAAATAAGTGTGTGTTGACAGTCATCATTGCACACTTACTAAAAATAAGTTTCACTGAACACAGCAGAATAGTCATTTGAGTAAAGATACATAGGATTTTGCTAAGTAATTTTATATCTGGCTGAATTGTGCTGATAAATCATTCTTGCTTATTTTTGAATGGCTTTTTTGAATGATTTTAAACCATTGTTTTCTATTTAGAAAAAAATGGGTAAGTATATGTTTGGTTTCACCATGTGCTCCAAGGTACAAGTCTGCAACAAGTATGGGAAATCAAAGGAGGGACTTGATGGAGAAGGTCCTTCAGTTGATCATTGGCCATGAGACTCAAATATTAAACTATGCAGAACTTTAAGCCTAATGAGACAAAGAGGATGGAATGATGAAGACAGAGACAATAACAATGGTTGGTGTCTGAATTAGCATTGTACATCAAATAATTGTGACACAACCAGAGAAACTATACCATAGGTCAGATGTGGGTAACTGAAATTAATAATTTAATTTAAGCCACTCTGGGAGCTTTATCAATGCAAAAGCAGGGGTAAGCATGTCTTCAAATAAACAAATCCCCCATGACACTATGACTAAAAAGTCCTAAAATGACTACAAGGCATTTTTAAAAAATAAACATCTCCAAGGTATACAACAGCTAGATGCTATGTGTGTGGGACTTCCAATAAAAGCAGAAAACCCACTATTGTACACTACTTAAGTGGCTTAAATCTTTGTGGCATATAAAATGGTGGGATATATGTAATGAATGTTTGCAACACAAAAGACTAACATGTAGATCAGTATAACATCATTCAGTCCTCCAGATGCTGTTGAACAAGTTTTATAGCAAATGGTAAAGATACTGGAAGTTGCAGTCTGACATCACCTAGATTTAAGAAATCTGGCTCCTATTATGCATTGCTAATATCTGTAATCTGAAACTGCAGATCTATAATTGTTCTACATTCATTAACATACAGTAAAATAGGTTCTTGTGGGTTTTTTCGGGCTATAGAGCCATGTTCTAGTGGCATTTCTCCTGACGTTTCGCCTGCATCTATGGCAAGCATCCTCAGAGGTAGTGAGGTCTGTTGGAATTAGGACAATGGGTTTATATATCTGTGGAATGGCTGGGGTGGGGCAAGGGGCTCTTCCCTGCTGCAGTTAGGTGTGAATGTTCAGCTGATCACCTTCATTAGCATTTGAAGGCCTGCAGTACAGTAAAATAGTTTTAGAGAGCCAACCTAGTGCAGTGATTTGAGCATTGGACTGTGATTCTGGAGACCAGGGTTTATATTCTCACTTAGCCATGGAAACTTACTGAGTGAGTCTGGGTAAGTCTCACCGTCTCTGAATAAATTTTGCCAATAACCCCCATTATAAGTTTGCATTAGGGATTCTATACATTGGAAATGACTTGAAGGCACTCAGTAAGAGCAGTAATGTAGATATCTTATTGTTAGGGACTTTCACAGCTGGAATCACTGAAGTGTTGTGTGGTTTCCCGGCTATATGGCCATATTCTAGCAGCATTTTCTCCTGATGTTTTGCCTGCATCTGTGGCTGGCATCTTCAGAGGATTTGATGGTGGTAAAGCAAGTGGAGTATATATACACCTGTGGAATGTCCAGGGTGAGAGAAAGAACCAGTGTCTATTAACAAACCTAATTTGCAAGTGCTTGAGTGAGATCCATCCATTAGCATGTGAATAACTGAGAAGACTGCATAGTCAATTGTGAGGGCATCTGTCTGGAAATAGCCATGTCTTTGTTCTCTTGGAGTGTTTATTGCCTGGAGGCATCCTTTGCCTGGGTGATGATTATTTGCTGCCCTTGATTATTTGCTGCCCGGGAACTTCCTGTATCTCAGTGGTGTTCATTAGTTACTGCAGTGGCTCCCAACCTGTGGTCCATGGACCACCAGTGGTCCACAAGAACTAAAATATGGTCCGCAAAACATTTAAAATTTAAAACCTTTATTCATTTTAATTGTGGAATGAATACAGCCCGACACCACTCCAGTTGCCCTGGCTCAATGCTATGGGATCCTAGAGTTTGTACTTTAGGGAGGTACCTACACTCTTTGGTAGAGATGAGCAAAGACCTTGTAAAATACAATACCCAGGATGTCATTGCACTGAGCCACGCCAGTTCAATTTCATAGTGTCGATGAAACCTGTGTTTTCAAAGCAAAAAGTATCCTGGTTTACCATGGCTGACTTTTACAGCAAAGCCAAACACAGCTGCGCACCAGAAAAGACAGAAATGGGAAAGAGCAGGAAGGAGAAGCAGAGAAACAAAGGAGGAAGAAGAGGAGTGTGTCGTTAAGTCCAATATAGGTTTATAGGAGATTTGATTGGTAGGAACTGTGCAATCTTGTTGATCAGAAAATTCTATTGGCCTATGCACTTTCATAGTAAAAGCAATGCTATTCCCCATAGACACCCATGGGTCCAGCCATAAGGAAGGCTGAGCAAAAGAAGATAGATGCTTTTGAACTGTGGTGCTGGAGGAAAGTTCTGAGAGTGCCTTGGATAGCAAGAAGATCTAACCAGTCCATACTTCAGGAAATAAAGCCCGACGGCTCATTGGAGGGAAGGATAGTGGAGGCCAAGATGAAGTACTTTGGCCACATCATGAGGAGACAGGAAAGCTTAGAGAAGACAATGATGCTGGGGAAAATGGAAGGAAAAAGGAAGAGGGGCCGACCAAGGGCAAGATGGATGGATGGGAATCCTTGAAGTAACCGGCTTGACCTTGAAGGAGCTGGGGGTGGTGGCAGCCAACAGGGAGCTCTGGCGTGGGCTGGTTCATGAGATCATGAAGAGTCAGAAGCGACTGAACGAATGAACAACAACATGCACTTTCAATTATCTTTATACCCTGCAGTCCTTTGTATGTTTTTAGCCTCTTTGTTTTATTGTTTGTATGAAGGACGTTGTGGTCTCCTCATCCGTCTCCCTTTCCTTGAAAATCAGGGAAATCCGCATATATATTGACTCTAAAATATGTAACTTTCATAAGCATAATAGAAGCATTAGTAAACGTGCAAAAACATACGCAAACATAAAACCACCCTTCTCCTTTCTTCAGAAAGCTTTGCTGTTGCAAGCTGTGTTCATTTAAATAGGGCTTACAACAGCACAACGTTTTGATTAACTCAACACCTGTACAACCAACGAAGCAAATGAATCTTCTAACATAATTATATTAATCCAGATCATTATGTAATATTGTTCATATCTCAGGTTACAGTAACCAGAGTTGCTGTTTGATATTTGCATACTTTGACATCCACACTTGGAAGGGCAGGATATTCACACACACATATGATGGAAACGTATGTGTGTTTGTCAATATAGACAAACACACACATAAAGTATTTTTCTTTTATTAATTAGAAGCTACTCCAGCTGGTAGATACTGCCAAGCCACTGATCATTTGTTGAGTGAGAGCCATATTGACTTTTTTTAAAAGGAAATATTTTACAGTGCGTCTTCTGTACTACAGATATACAATGTACTAGGAACACAGCTGATTACACAAATCCCCCACCCCCTGCTTCCATGCGCACCACAAGAGTACTGTGTAACATGGTCAAAAAAGAAAAAGAGAAAGGAACTAATTTTAAATTCAAAAGAAAACAAGAAAAGATCAAATATGAACAGCGGTAACTAACTTGCTAACAGGCATCAGCTTGTAAGGGAAGCATGAAGGGATGGAGACAGAGGGGAAGAGTATTTGCATATTCCCAATGACTAAGATGTAGCTTATGCAATATTTATTTATTTATTTATTTATTTATTTATTATTTAAACTTATATGCCGCCACTCCCCTGGGGCTCGGAGCGGCTTACAAGAATGGCTAAAATCTAACAAAATTTAAAAGCAATTTAAAACAATTTAAAAACAACAGTATCAAACATTAAAAGCCTGTCGAAACAGGTATGTCTTACATGCCCTGCGGAAAGCTGGTAAGTCCCGCAGGGCACGAACTTCAGGTGGCAGAGCATTCCAGACTGATGGCGCCACTGCTGTGAAGGCTCTGCGTCTGGTTGCCGTTAGACGCAAGGTCTTGACACTGGGGACTTCCAATAGATCTTGGTCCTCAGAACGGAGGGATCTCTGGGGTTGGTAGGGGGTGAGACGATCCCTCAGATACATTGGCCCCAGACCATGCAAGGCCTTAAAGGTGAGTACCATCACTTTGAAAGTGATCCGGTGCTCAATTGGTAACCAATGCAGCTGTAGTAAGATTGGTGTTATGTGGCATCTCATCGGAATTCCCGCAAGAAGCCGAGCAGCTGCGTTTTGTACCAACTTGAGCTTCCAAATCACCGACAGAGGGAGGCCAATGTAGAGGGTTTACAGTAGTCCAGTCTTGAGATGACCGTGGCCTGGATCACCGTAGCTAGGTCGTCCCTGGACAGGTAGGGGGCCAGCCGTCTAGCCTGCCGCAGGTGAAAGAAGGCGGTTCTGCTCACGGCGGAGACCTGGGCCTCCATTGTCAGCAGAGGGTCCAAAAGGACTCCCAGACTCTTTACCAATGATGACGGGCATAACGCCTCGCCATCCAGGGTGGGCAGATGGATGTCCCCACTGCCCGGTCCACCCAGCCATAGGATCTCCGTCTTTGCTGGATTCACCCTCAACCTGCTGGCACGCAGCCATCCAGTAACGGCCTCGAGGCACTGATGGAAACAATCGGGTACAGAGTCCGGTCGGCCTTCCATCTTCAGCACCAGCTGAGTGTCATCGGCGTACTGATAACACTCAAGCCCAAAACCTCGAACCAGCTGAGCAAGTGGTCGCATATAGATGTTAAACAACAGAGGGGAGAGAATGGCCCCCTGAGGAACTCCACAAGATAGAGGGGACCTCTCAGAGACCAGGCCTCCCCTCTCCACTCGCTGTCCACGGTTGTGAAGAAAGGAGGACAGCCAGTTTAAAGCTGTCCCCCTGATTCCAGCAACAGCAAGGCGGTGGGTCAAGAGATTGTGGTCGACTGTGTCAAATGCTGCTGTGAGATCCAATAGCACAAGCAGCGCTGACCCGCCCTGGTCAAGCTGGCATCGAAGGTGATCCGTGATGGAGACCAGCACAGTCTCTGTCCCGTGCCCCGCACGGAAGCCGGATTGGAAGGGATCTAGTCCGGCTGTGTCGTCTAGGAATTGCTGCAACTGCTCCGCTGCTGCCCTCTCAATCACCTTGCCCAGGAACGAGAGATTTGAAACTGGGCGGTAACTGGAGGGAACCGAGGGATCTAAATCTGGTTTCTTCAGCAAAGGAGAGACCACCGCCTCTTTTAAACCCTCTGGAAAGACTCCTTGCTCAAGGGAGCTGTTTATGATCTTCAACAGAGGGTCACGTAATCCCTCCAAGCAGGATTTCACCAACCAAGAGGGACACGGATCGAGGGAGCAAGTGGTCGGTCTAGCTGCAGCTATGAGCCTATCGACAGCCCCTGCATCCAGCGGGATGAACCGGTCGAGGATGGGCCCAGCAAGTGGCCACGGGGTCTCAAGTTCTCTCACTGTATCAATTGTGGCGGGGAGGTCCCGGCGAAGTAGCGAGATCTTGTCTGCAAAATAGCTCTGAAAAACCTCGGCTGGAGGGGCCTGATCACCACTTTTTGGGACGGTAGGAACTGTCGTTAGAGATCGAATTATTTTGAACAATTTTGCCGGGCGTGAGCTAGCAGACGCTATCAAAGAAGCATAATATACTCGCTTTGCCTCAGTGATAGCATGCTCATAGGATTCCCTGAATGCCTCATAAGCTGATCTCGATGCTCCGTCACGGAGTTCTCGCCACACGCCCTCCAGCTGTCTCTTTTCCCGCTTCATATGTAACTAGGAGTCCTGAACAAGTTACCAACATTTCTTCTACATATATTCAGGATATTCATTTAACAAGTTGACTGATCAGTTTTTAACTTCTTTCAATATTCTATATAAGCTACAAAGGACTTTATCACATAAGGTAGGCAAAGCAGGACACGAAACGGGTCAAAGTTTACCCCAGATGCACAAGCCTAGTGTCCAGTGGCACAGTGGTGAGATCCCCTGTGTACCCACAGTCCAGCTAGTTGTCTAGATGCTAAAAGGTCTCTGGGGATGCTCCCAGGTTGCAGCAAAGCAACGTGATGCAATTTCCCAACATCTTCTGAGAATGTCAAATATTTTCTCCTTATGGTGTCTTCAATTCATTATACCGGCTTTGCTTCCACTATTTTCCTTTTTCATATGTTGGACAAGTTTATCGTTAATGGAATTTCCCTTGTAGAAATAAAGTCTTTTAATCCTGACCAATCCGTCTTTTTGTTTACTCCATTTAGTCTCTGGGATAGACCTTCCATTTGGACTATGTCCAATATTTTCAAAATCCAATCTTCAATATTTGGTATTCCTTTCTGTTTCCATGACTTAGCTAATAATAATCTCGCAGTAGTGCTCAGTAGGAAGAGTATTTTGTCCTGATTTTCATTTAGTTTTTTAGAAGATATACCAAGGAGGTACGTCTCAGGTGTTTGGGGAAAATTGATTTTTAGAATTTTTTGGACTGATTGATGAATTCCTTTCCATTTTTTTTATTGTTTTGCAGGACCACCATAAATGAAAGAAGGTCCCCTTCTCCTTTCCACATTTCCAACAGCTATTTGAAATGTTTTTATTAAATTTAGCCAATTTTTCTGGAGTGTAGTATCATCGGAAGAACATCTTGTACCAACTCCCCCTTAGGTAACTAGCTATCGTATATTTTAGTTTGGTGTTCCATATTTCTTCCCATTGATTTGTTAAGATGCTATACTTTATGTCCTTAGCCCATTTAATTTGGGAGTTTTTTATTTGTTCCTCTTCTGTATACCAGCTTAACAGCTGTTGATATAGGATTTTAATTAAATTTTTTTCAATAAAATTATGTCCCAAAGACCTTGATTTTAGTTGAAGCCATTTTTCTCGTCTTCCTTAAATCCCTGATAAATTTGAAAGTATTGCAACTACGTTATTTTCGCCTTTAATTGTTTTATCTCTTGTAACGTTTTTATTTCAAGTTTCCCATCCTCTTTTTTATTTAGAATTTGATGGTAAGTTAACCAATTTTCTTCTCCCAATTCCCTCTTATGCTTCGCCTCCACAGGGGATATCCATAATGGTGTTCTACTGTATAATCTTGGCTTATATTTTTTCCCACGTTTTAATTAGTGATGCTCTAATGTAATGATTAATGATTTTTTTTCTACTTTTCTTTTGTTATACCACATGTAGCCATGCCAACTGGCCCTTAGGTCATGACCTTCTAAAGTTAAAAGTTTGGTATTCTTTAAAGTAGCCCAAAAAGGAAGCCATTTTTCTTCTGTGGCTATCCAGAGAGCCACACCATCACGTTTTAGCATCATTTTTGAATAATGAGAAGTATGTGTGATGAGATCAAAGGGAACTAGGTTGGGGAAAGAGAACAAGGACCTGACAAGCTATTTCACATGGAACAACAGTGATGTCAGAGTCATGATGTTTACATGAGATTGCTATCCTCAAATGCTTTGCAAGTGGGGTAAACTTCTTCCTATTCCCATGTTTAACTCTGAGGCAATACAAGTAAACACTGCAGTTAAAGGATGTCTTCATTGCATATTAATTGAAAATAAATAAAGGCTAATGGTACAGTACAGAAGAATTATTAGGCAACACAGCAGTTTAATTAGAGAGTCAAATTCTTACATGAATGTCATTTTGGAAGTCACAAGGACCAAACAGGATAAACAACCTTCATTTAAACATCAGTCTTAATATGTACATCATGAACCTAAGATGTTTCATGAATTTGAAAAATTTGTAGACATGGTTCATGCTATTGTTTGGGTTTTATTCCCAGAAGGAAAGTTGTACATCTGTGGTGACTCTTACGTCCAAATTGGGTACATTCCAAACTTAAAACTGCAAGTAAAACCAAAGCCTATACTTTGACGATATTTGGACAGACAACATACCATAGATTTCCACTGGATGAGCTATAGAGGCCACAAACATCTCTGGGGAGGGGTTAATATTTTTTGAATGTGGAAAACATGAATATCAAATTAATGAATAAGAGGTATGTACTTCACAATATTTGTTTTAAATGTGACCTAGTAGAATAGGAATAAGGAAATACTTTATCAAAGATGTGTTTCTCAGAGTCTTTTCTCAACTTTGTTTATCTGTTATCTCCTCCTCTTTTTTCCTCCTCCTCCAGCATTACCTAATAATCTAATAGCACATACATTCAGTGAACTATTTATATCCTCTGGTACCAAAACACACTGTAGATATCAATATCTATGGATGTTCAAGTCCCATTATAAACAATGGCATAGTAAAATGATGTTCCCTGTGTAAAACAAAATCAATGATTGCTTTTTATAATTTTTGAAGAATATTTTCAATCTGTGGATAATTGAATCCATGGATAAAAGGTCAAACCATACATTTAATCCAAATATTGAACAATTGGCGCAGTTAGTTGCCCAGGTTTGTGTATAAGCACATGCGTATAAGCACCTTTGAGTGACAGACTATTGCAAAAGGTTCACACAATTAATTTAGTTGATGAATATGCCATATTACCTCCCAGCTTGTCTCCCATTGTTGGATAACTGAGTAACCCTTAATGCATGACCTCTAAATGATAGGTTTGCTGTGCTCAAATCAAGTGATAGTAGGAATGGCTGCATGAAGAACTTAAGCTAATGCACTTTTGCAACATTATAAGAAGTTATAAGAAATTTGTTTGTGTTTTGGATTTTTTTAGTATTGAAGTGGATGCTTTACTCAAACCGCTCTTCTTCTTTCAAGAAGACCCACCTGGTTTGGGAAACATGCATGGATAATATGGGTTTTTGCCATTTTTAGAGAAATCATTTCCATGTCCTGTCGCTGTTAGAAAGGCAATGTTGTGTAAAAGAACCTAGCCATATGCATGTGGGAGGAGATGGGTTGAAAGCAGGCATGTAGCCGGGGGGGGGGGGGGCTTGAGGGGCTTCAGCCCCCCCCCCCCCCCCCCACCACCACCCCCCCTTCCCCCCCCCCCCCCGAAATTCTCATGGTGGTCCGCGAGAAGGCCTTACTGGTACATTACTTAAACTGTTATGTTTATTCATATCATGATCTGATCACCATGCTCAATATATCCCATATGCATGGGGGTATTGGGGTAACGATACAAAAGGTTTGCTAGGGTAGACCCTCTTTCACTCAGACTCAGACCCCCCCCCCCCCCCCGAAAAGGTGACAGGGAGGGACGTGGCCCTGAGAGTGCTCCTAATGCAAAAGCAGTAAATGAGTGGCTGTGCCAGTCAACAAAACTCAAAAATAACTAAGCAACCAATTGGAGTAAACATTTATGAATCCCTAGCTTATATAGAATGGCCATGACCCCACCCACTCTTCCTGGCATTTCACAGGTGAGTCATGCAAAGTAGCCTTCTTTGGTGCTGTACCTGGACATGATCGGGCGCAGCTGAAGTCTCTGCCCCGTAACAAGTGAAGACTAGCTCTTCCTCAATGAGGCTAAGCAAAAGTTCTCCATACAAAGCAAAAGTTAAACAGAGCTTCCTCTTTGCCTGCTTTTGAGGCAACTGGCTCACTCAGATGTCTGAATTCTGGAATTAATTAACAACAAATGCATGTTTAAGAAGTAACATGCACACCTGGAGGAAGAGTAAGAATGCTATAATGGGTACTAATCACCCCCAAATTTCCAAGTCACATTTCTGTAATATGCCCTGGTGATATATTAAGGAAAGCTCTAGACCTGCATATAGTGCTTCAGGCAGAGTAATCAAAATATTCATAAACAGACCTGATTTTCATATTCATTGTAATGCATGTGACATATTACATGTTCCCCATTTCGAAATAGTGGAGTCTTCTAAGATCAACTTCACAATAGTTCTCTTTGGCTCCTAAGAAAGCATAATGTGATGAGTTGGGGAATTTTTAAATGAGAGGTTTTACTTATTATGCTTCATAGTCCTTGTGCTGGTAGGGAACTGTTTAGATATGTCAGTGGATCAAGCAAGAATGCCTGCACAGATTCATAACTTGAAGAATTATTGTGACTCTGTGAACTGGTGAATCTAGGGACCTTGACACATGGCCTTGACACTTAAACTCTACATTTAAGCAATGCAACCCCTCCATAGACCACCATTTTTGTGGTGTTGAACAGGGGGACAGATCAACAGAGATGTATTTAGCCACATCCCTGCAGCTGGACATACTATGAAGGTATTATCTGTAGGGATCCCCCGAAGATCCTAGGAGATCTCAGTAGATGCTTCTTACATCATGTTAAAAAGTGACAATTTAACAATTAAAATGTCATGCCAGAATCTGTCAAAGAGCCCTGAAAGTTCCACCTAGCTCTCAAATTCACACATAATGATGGTCTGGCTGCTGTTACAATTCACCTTCACTTTTTATACTTTCCAAGTCCTGCATCTACGTAGCCTCCATAGCAATGGAGCATCTTCCAAAGAATAGCTTTCAATGACCTTTCAGGAGTCTTTCAAGCAGAGTTTGCTTGGTTGTGCCATCTACTGACCACTTTCAGCAAAAGGTAAGGTCATTCTCAGATGCAGTGTTAGCAGGTAGTACCAAGTCCTCTAATCTCCAGGCCTCAGCATCCCCAATGTTGCCAAGCTATCACAAAAGCACAAATCCAATTGTTTTTAATTAGAATAGACCCACTCAATCAATGGGAACATGATAAATCAACCCTTGTGGAACTTCTGTTCATTTCATGGTCCTATTCTACTTGGAACCTAGCAGTTGAATATAGGTCTATGTCCTCCCCACTCCCAAATCCTGCCGTCTATGGCCCCTTCTACACTGCCATTTATTTATTTTGAACTGGATATATGGCAGTGTAGACTCATATCATTCAGTTCAAAGCAGAAAATGTGGATTATCTCATTTGATAATCTGGATTATAGGGCAGTGTAGAGGGGGCCGACAGGAAGCTCTGCCATGGGCTAGTCCATGAGGTCACAAAGAGCTGGAAACCACTGAACGAATGAACAGCAAACAGAAGTGGCCTAAATTTTCCATTTACTAGAGTTATGACATTTCCATTATACTGCCTGATCAGAGCTAATCTCTCAATCATCCTCAGATATGATGAAGCATATTTTCTGGCAACAAAGCTAGCATCAGATCTCTCTTCATTGAAGACTCTGCAAAATTTGCCATTCTGAATTAGAGCTCAGAATATATTAGCTGATACCTCACACATATTCTGATAAAGTGTCTATGATGCGGAAGTTAGTTGTTGTTTCCCACAGTTCTTTATTTCCATTAACCCTTGAAGCAGACTGTTGTAAGCAAGCTGAGTAGGATATATGTCTTCAGGTATCCTGGTATGTAAATCTACTCTTATGATTCTTCAATAGTTATATAATACCAAAGATTTGGATCAACTCTTATCATATATGTCCATCATTAGGATACAATTCCCTTCAAGATGGACAGTAGTCTACTCCTCTAAAAATCTGACACTTTTACTCAATACACATAGACACAGAAGGAAAAAAATGATGACTACAAATAAAGAAATGCAGATATAAATCCCACAGTATACATTGGACACCCCATATCATAGAACTGTAATCAAAGCACTCCTGTCAGATGGTCATTTTGAGTGCAATAGCTGTGAATCTTATCCAGAAGATTGTGGATTATACAGGACCAGTTTCTTCTTATTTTGTATTTATCATTTTCATACATGGGTCACCACACTTCATAGTGCCTTGTACATGAAGTATATTATGAACTGTCTTGGATTTTGTGCTCTATGTTGAGGAAGCTTATCTGGATGTCCAAATGTATAATGTGGATCAACACAAAACTGTTTGAGGGATGACTAGCTAACAAACTGAATGAATGGTACAGGAAATGCATGACTGTTCCCAGAGGGAAGGGGATGAATGGGAGGGAGAGGGGAAACAGTGGAAAGGGGATGGATAAAAGTAGAGGACGATGGAGATTACTTACAAAATCTTTTCTCGGTTTTTTTTGTTAAATTGTGTGTGTATGTGTGTGTGTGTGTGTGTGTGTGTAGATAGATAGATAGATAGATAGATAGTATACATCACCTATGTTATCTTCTACACTTCCTCAGGAGGAAATGTGGTTATGTTATACTCAACTTGTTTGCACACACATATAGAGAGAGCTACTTTTTATTTTATACTTATTTTGACCACTATTATCAGGGAATACCATATTGCACATTGTCCATCATGTACAAATAGCCTTAACCAGTCAGGACTCAAAGCCATCAGGTGGGGCAGACAAACGTATTTTTTTCTCCAATACTCTGTATTATTTCTACCATATTATTACTATATTCACATAACTCTCTAAGTCCCAACAGCTGGTGCCAGGCCATAATTTTTTAGTAGCATTCCTACAGAGGACACTCTTCTAGGTGAGAGAGATTATCATTTGTGGCGACTCACAGAGTTCTATGATATTCAAAACTTCATTTCCTTTTTCATAATTACTGTCTGGGATTTTTCATACATCAGTACTTTCTGAGAAAAAAGGAAACGTTGATAAGAGAGAATTAATGTTTACTTATCTTGAAGGGGGCAGGTTCCTAATCACACTGATATCTAACATGGAATAGTCCAAAATGTGGGTTGCGGTGCAGGCAGGATGAGATAGAAGAGATAGAAGATAGATCTTTGTTTTGAAGATTTGACGTGTGACAGTATTTACAAGACTCTTCTGATGGACCATGTAATCTTCATAGGATGTTCTAATCTTCCTTGATTGTAATCTCTGTTGGCACTGTCTGAAACAAATTAAAATGATAAGGAATTGCCAGTTTAATAACTAGTAAACTTCTAAAACAAATATATTCAAATATGTTCTAGACATTAGTCTTTGCATTTTTCAGAGCCAGCTATTCCTGAATAATGAAAGAAGAAAGTAGTTCTCAGGCTTGTACATTCAAAGAAATTGACATGCGCATGGAGGCATAAGCATTGACATAAGCATGGAGGAGGGACTCCTTTATCAAGACCTATGAGCCATTCACAGCATTGCTGGCTGGTTTAACCTTTGCACAATTAAAGCTTGTGTGCCAGCTGCAACCATACCTCGAGAAGTCTGACTTGGCCATGGTGGTACAAAGGTTGGCGGCCAGGCTGCTAACTGGAGTGAATTACAGGGCGCTGTCAACCCCCCTGTTACAACAACTCCACTGGCTGCCGATAAGTTTCCGATCCCAATTCAAGGTGCAGGTTATTACCTACAAAGACCTAAATGGTTCAGGTCCTGCCTATCTTTGCGATCACAGCTTCCCCTATGAACCTGCACAAACTCTAAGATCTTCTGGGGAACCCCTTCTCTTGCTCCCACCCCCATCACAAGTGCAACTGGTGGGAATCAGGGAGAGGGCCTTTTCAGTGGTGGCCCCCCAGCTCTGCAACTCTATCCCCAGGGAGATTAGATTGGCGCCCACCCAGTCCACTTTTCATAAAGAACTAAAAATGTGGATGTTCCATTGTGCTTTTGAGTAATCAGTTCACTAGACACTTTTGGTCCCTCCAGCTTCAACTCAATATCTGCCTCTTGCACTTTACCATTGTCCCTGCCCTATAGTTGTATGCCTCTTATTGACTTTGACCTTCTAGTCCAACTTATCATCTGGCTCCTGTACTTTTCCACCAGCCCTGTCCTTGCAACTGCATTGCACAAGCCTTTGCCTCGCCCCTTAGCACAGTTATGACCACTATGTTAAATTATTGGTTGCTTGTTGATCGTTCTGTTTTATGATGTTTATGATGTTTGTATATGTAAAATTTTTATTGTGTGATATTTAACCTCTGTTTGACTGGGCTTGTCCCGATGTAAGCCGCCCCAAGTCCCTTTGGGGAGATGGTGGCGGGATACAAAAATATTTTTTTTGTTGCTGATGTTGTTGTTGTTCTCTCCATGGATTTCTGAAATTATAACTAGTTCCTCCTTTGGATCTCTTAATAACTCATTTATGCAACAATAAAATGTTAAACAGCGATATAAATTTTTTACTTTTTGTTCTCAAAGGTCAGAAAGAAAGACTTGCAAACTTTTCTACCCATTACGTAAAATGATCAAAAACAATGAGCCAAGGTTTCAAAAGTCAAGGATTCTGCATTAACATGAAAATTGGGATCTCTGATGTATGAGCTGTTAGCACTTGCTGTCATACTTTAATAATCTGGGTCAAATAATATTTAGGATTTCAGGTGTTGGTGTTTTTTTAAAAAATGTCAAAAACATTGCACAAGAACGTGTTTTGCATAAGACATTTCTGTGTAATGTTTTGCAAAAAAAATTAAAATCTTTTTAAAATGTACAGACATCAGTATGATATTTACAATAGATATAAATACAGATACCACTTTACCATGGCTCAATGCAATGGACTTAGGGGAGTTGTAACTTTATAAGTCTTTAGCAAAGAATGCTGGTGCCTCACCAAACTATAATTCCCACAATTCCATAGCACTGAGCCATGGCTGTTAAATTCGTGTCTAACTGCATTATTTCTACAGTGTAGATGCACCCTTTGATTTATGGCGAGCCTATGAATGAGGGACACAGAAGTAAGTTATCCTGTCATCAACAGTCCTGCTCAGATCTTGCAAACGCAGAGCTATGGCTTCCTAGTTTAAATCTATCTGTTTTGCAGTCTTCGTCTTTTCACACTGCCCTCCACCTTAACAAGCATTGTTGTAGTTTTTTCTAGCAAATCATCTCTTCTCACAATGTGGATGAAATAGAACAGTTTCAGTTTAGTCATCTGGGCTTCTAGGGAGCATTCAAGCCTGCAGAACTGTTCTGCAACACTACATCTAAATTAGTTGATTCTATTGTCGTTTTTGTCATCCGCCTGTCCCCCGTGCCCCATCCAGCTTTCACAGCCATCCATAGAAATAGGGAATAAAATGCCATGGATCATTCTAACTTTAGTATTCAGTGATCTATTTTGAGACTTCAGAAACTTGTTTTCTTCATTCATAGCTAATCTTCTGTACTTTCATAGGGCATCAATATCTTCATAGCATTCCTAGCTTTTATGTATTGTCGAAGGCTTTCATGGCTGGAATCCTGGGTTGTTGTAGGTTTTTCGGGCTATATGGCCATGCTCTAGAAGTGTTCTCTCCTGACATTTCGCCTGCATCTTTGGCAAGCATCCTCAGAGGATGCTTGCCATAGATGCAGGCAAAACATCAAGAGAGAATGCTTCCAGAACATGGCCATACAGCCCGAAAAACCTACAACAACCCACAGATTCCTGCCATGAAAGCAGATTCCTAGTTTTCTTTTGTACTTTGACAGGTCACCAATACCTCACTCAAAGAAGAAAACCCATTCAACAGAGGATTTCTTAAAGTTCTGGAGCAGAATAAGCAATGAGAAGACAAGCTACTAAGAAGCCAGCTGCTAACTCTGCAGATGGTGAGTTTTCTATTTTTCCTGCCCCCCCCCCCATTACATCTGCATTGTTTTCCTTCCATTGCTATACTTGCCATCTGTACAAATGTAGGTGCTCCAGCCAACAGGATCTCAGCTTTGGACTGCTCTGACAAGGTTGACATCTGCTCTATGGGAAACATAAGAAATATCAAGGTTATGCCTGTGCCTATACAAACTCATGCCAGAGTTAAAATAATACTTATTTCATGCATTATAGATCTGTTACAAATTTTCCTAGAACTATTTGGCATTGCAACATATATTGGGTAGTAATGAAGATAACATGTTTGGGGGGGAGAGATACATTTTTACCCAGTAGCCCACTTTTAAAGAAAAAATATAGTTATTCCCATTCAGGTTTTACTAGATGGACAGTCTTATTGCTACTTTATAGTGCCATCTAGTGAAAAACAAAGCAGCTACATTATACTATGAATTTAAGTGCCCAACTAAAGAGCAGGAAGCTGGTATAAAAATAAATGACTGGATGTCCAAGACGAATGAAAGCTGAACAGAAGATCAAAGTAGCAGAATAAAATAAGCAAGGAAAAGGATTAAGGCATTAGCACCTACTAGAGAAGAAAAGAAGCTAAGCTATTAGTATTCTAGGTAAAGAGTATAGAGAGATGCCATAATGAAACTGACAGCTAGTGCAAATGCTCTGATGCGGTACTACTACTGCCCACTGCTCTCAGACTGGATCCACATTGCCATATAATGGAGGATCAAACCAGGTTATATGAGTTTACACTGCTGTATAATGCAGTAGATGGGGCCGCCAAAAAGTTGTATTGCATGATAATGGACAATTTCTTCCAACTAACACTCCATCCTAGATTTTTCTTTGGAAGGGACCTGGACAATCTCCACCTCTCATCCTTTTTAGTTCATACCAAAAGGCACAGGCTGAATGATACCGTACAGAGTTAAGGAATATATGGATGGCATCCACTTCCAACCAATTCTGTTGCATTGGTGCTTACTCAGTTTCTGGAAATGGTAGGGGAATTAATGGATTTCGTAGCAAAGGGTACCGTAATCACTGGGACATACTATGCTTCACTACTGTGGTAATTGTGGAAGGCCATAAAAACCTGCTCACCAAAGGTGTCCGCCTTCTGCAAGACAATGCACCAGTTTACAACTCATATGTCCAAATGGAAGGATGCTCCTGTGGCTTTGAAATTCTATCGCATCCCCCTTATTCACCCGACCGCACACCATCGGACTTCTACCACTTTCCAACAATTAAGTTATTTTTAAGGGCAAGCATTTTTCAGATTAAGAGACTCTGATTTCCAATGTCATGATGTGGCTTTTAGAGCAACCTGTCAACGTCTACAAGCGAGGTGTTTACAGTTGCTTAAAAAGATGGGAGAAGTGTGTGTCCCTAGGTGGCACCTAGGTAGAGAAGGACTAATAACTGTGACAAGTTTCATGGCTCTCAGTCCACAGGAAGTGGGCCAGGGGAAATCTTTAATGAATGCTCCATGTAAATGTATGCTTAGGAAATATTTCCATCTATAAAATCTGGATATTCTTCCCTTCCCCCCTTCTAACTTGATTGTGATGAGTTCTTGGAAATAACCATGACCCTCTTTAAAAAGACATAGCTATGTTTTTTAATTAAACTAGCTGGATCCATTTCAAACAAGCTGAGATCAGATTCTTATGAAATCACAACTTTATCCAGCATTGCTCTTCTTGCAGCACATTTCCAAATCAGAATGCAATGATACCATTACAATATTCAGACTACTGAATGGAGCTAACCCAGTAATAGTATAGGCTGCTCGGTTAGCAAGACTAGTAAGGGAATGAATGTCCACAAGGCTCAAGCAAAGATGTTGCGTCTTTGTCTCCCCTCACTCCAACCTAAAGTTTAAAAAAAGATTATATGAGATGGTGCTGGGGAGACTGCATGATCCCACATGGACCAAATGTGTGAAATCCACAAACAAGGACAAAGAAGTCTCTTTCTGCTCAGTTTTGCATGCATTCATAGGCTAATATCTCAAGTTGACCAGCCAGTGAGCAAACGTATTTTTTCTCTTCCTGTATCCTCTTGCCTATATTCCAAATCTTGTATGATAAAAAACCCTCTCATAAATCTTGAATGTGTGTGCGTGTGAGTGCGACCATTTCTTAAAATTCACACTTTGCAACATATTTTACTCTAAAATTTGTTCTTTCTTCTTTTTTGAGTCAAGAAATGCATCACATTACAAAATTAAGAGAAATGTGCAACTCAGAAGGATCACTGCCTTCATACATCAGTACAGGAAATACAGGTTGTATTTGGTTCATATCAAAATTTAGACTGAGTGAAATTCTGTTACGCACAAGCCAATAAGCTCTGTGACAACTATTTAAGGCTGCATCTACAATTGCTGAAATAACTTGGAGTACTGTGCTCTGGAGTTGCCCCTGATGCAGTACAGGAGTGCCCCAGAACCATTTGTGAGTCCAGCTGGCTGGCCAAAACACATATGTTCCTCTGCCACTGTTTTGGTGGCCAAAAACAGTTCCCTGGTACAGCCTTGCTGGGAACAAGAGGTCAAAGCAAGATTGCATAGCTATGTGATCAACAGAAACAATATTGCCATCGGGGCTCTGCCGAGAAGTTGCTTCTAGCCCAGTGTTTCTCAACCTGTGGTGCCCAGATGTTTTGGCCTACAACTCCCAGAAATCACAGCCAGTTTACCAGCAGTTAGAATTTCTTGGAGTTTAAGGCCAAAACATCTGGGGAACCACAGGTTGAGAACCACTATTCTAGCCAGAGACACAGTGGTATGTATATTTGACATGAAGACATTGCATTGGGCCAGATCCAGTCCAATCCTGCTGTCCACACCTCAAAAACACAGAAGTTGCTCTGGAACTTGCCAGAAACTCTGAGGTAAACTGTATTTCTTCTTGTGCAAAACCAAGCATACAATATGTGCACCACTCACAGGAGTTGCAAGGTCCATTTTAATTTGTCTCTGTAGACATGACCTAAGATACTTCAAAAAGAGGTCTAATGTAGGAATGCCTATTTTGTGGCTAAGAGAGTAAAATTATCATTGAGATCAATGAAGTAAGGATTCTCTTATTTTACTCAGCCTATTGAATAAGAAGCAGTTGGAACTGCTGACTACAGTGGCCTAAAGTTAAACCTCATATATATTGCTCTGCTCCTGCACCACTGTCAATTGCTTCAGTATGACTTTCTGGCATTGGCTTTCAATATGTGTGAAGTTGTAGCTTTGATGAGCATTACTCATTACTCATACTTTATGGTTTTTACTATGTACTTTCAAGTCCAACTTATAGCAACCCTATTACAGTGAGCTCTTGATATCCACTGGAATTTGGTTCCAAGACCCCCTGTAGATACCAAAAGTCATGGATGCTCAAGTCCTGTTATATACTGTACAATGGTGTGGTAAAATGGCATCCCTTATATAAAATGGATAACAATGCATATGAGTGCTGGAGGTTTTTGCTCCCAATATTTTTGAGTTTGGTTGGTTGGATCTGCGGTTACAGAAGTAGTAGATTTGGAATTCTGATTGTATAAGGTTTTCTTGGCAAGATTTATTCAGAAAAGATTTACTAAGACTGGGAGAGTGTAGCTTGCCCCTAGTGGGTTTCTATGGCTGAGTGCAGGGAGATTTGAAACCTGGTCTTCTGAAGAGCTAATCCAGCTTTCAACTACACTGGCTCTTACAATACATACTTGTTTTTATCAAACATTATGGAATAGGGTAAACTGTGATCCATTTCAGTGTTCTGGATTTTGGTGGGGGTCCCAATCCATTTTTTGGGAGTCTCCCAAATTCAGGAGGACAGAAATCCATTTTTGGTCCAGGAAGCCGAAAGATTCATTCTCTATCTGGCCCATTATGGGGGTAGAGGGTACTTCCCAGGCTCCCCTTCCTGTCATTTTAGACATAGTTTGTCCCTATGTGCTTCACTAAGACCTGGATTAAAAGTATTAGAGTTAAGATATGACTCTTTCTGCCATCCTTACCCTTCTCTCTATAGAGGAGACCAGGTTTAATGCTTAGTTAAAGTTGTTTCTACTCTAGAGAAAACGGCTGTTGCAGGCACGAGCGTGCTATCTCCCTGCAGCACACAGCTTTCCAGGAGGCTTCCCCACTTCCCAGGGAAGGAAGAGTGATCGATTTGAAGGTATCCTACCCTTGGCTTCCTTTAAAAAGCCCTCTCTTTTCTCTTGTCTTGCAGGCCTTGGAGTTTTGCCTCCCCCCACCCATACTTTTCCTTCTAGTGCCTGCCTCCCTCCTGCACTTCACTTGTTACTGAAGGCAGCTGGTTTTCAACAGCCACTGTTCTATTGTGGCCAAATAAAAAACATGGAGGCTGAGCCCTTGCCGTTATGGCCATTTGAACAAGCTGGACTAACCGGATCTGGGAACTGGCCACATCAAATCTGTGCACAAGCCTATGGAATAGTAATTGATCCAACAACCTAAGATCTAATCTGTCCTATCCTTCCCAATCAGTTTACTCTCAAATGCTTTCTGTGGAGATACTGTACAGATGCAGTTATCAATGGAAGATATTTATAGAAATTAAAAAGTTTTGTCAAACTGGTTAAGGAGCCTTGCTAACGAAGGCAAATTCATATAGCTTTCATCCACCAGCTGTCTGTATGTGAAAAGCCATCAGATAGTAAAATTTCCCATCTGTATTTGGATTAGTCACCGAAATAGAGATGGCTCCATGTTTCATTAGCATTCTGCTCAAGTCATCCACCCACTATAATACGCTATAGCTGTTACCATAATTATCCATCTTAGAATACCTTATCACTACGAGCACAGCTTCAAGGATCAACTTTACAGAGTCAGCTCTTGTTCTTAGTTATAATTATAGCTTGAGAAATATCACACAAGGCAGCTCATGCATAGTTATTTAACCCTCTTTAATTAGTTTTCAATTGTGTTCAGCTCCCTTTTGGAATTTGCTTTCAATCAATATTTCATCCATCATTGAAACATTTAACTAATCAGTAACTTTGTTTTTCAGATTTGTTTTCAGAAGAACATACAAGTTCACTACAATGTCGGAGAACAGAAAGGTTTTTGCCAAACAGGTCTTGTGGTCAAAATCAAAAATGTTATTGGCTCTGCTATGGTTTTCACGTGACCTTTGGACAGATGCCCTCATCTCACTGTGCCACAAGCCATCCAGAGTTGTGGCCAAACCACAGTCTAGTCCTAATAGCTGAAAACAACACCTATAATAAGCATCAAAGACACTCGGTTTATATTAGATAATTAATGATGCCCAGGGCCTACCAAACAGGTTCGTTCATCCAAGTCACAGTGCTGGAACACTGTCTCCTGATTGTGTTAGGGGTGTGGCTTTGTGAATGTAGCTACAAAATTGAGTTGAAGGTTTGTTTTCTCATAGGCTGTAATCTCCTTGTCTCTTCAGGGTGGAGGATACCCATTGTTCCAGGAGAGGGAGTCAGATAATACATATTGGTTGAGATCCGACATGGGACATGCAGTTATGAAATCATACTGACACCACCCCACCCCCAATCTAGTATATTTTTAATAGTCCATCTTTTTTTCCATTATTTTACAATAATCTAGGGAAGAGTGGGCAGTGTTATAGTCCACATTATCCTTTTGCTACATTTCTGACTTTTTGCTATTTTAATTTGGTTCATGCCTTATTCTGTGTATCTGTTAGGAGAAAGGGATCTGACTCCCTAAAACCCACCTTAAAGTCAGACAGACACATCAAGTGAAGAAATTATATGGCTGGCAAACAGGATTACACATCCAGGCCCCTCCCACCAGTTACCGCAGTGCAACTAGCAGAAGAAGAAACCACTGCTGGGTCCTGTTACAGGTTCATATTATGACTCATTGGTAGGAAAGGGCAGGATGTATCATTCTTAAACACTGGGCTCACCAGCAGTACAGGACTCCTTCACTTAGTAAGGCTGCCTGGCTTTTAAGATTTGGTACTGTTCCATTATTCATGTGGAGGCTACTAGGTAGCACTAGAGAGAGAAAGAGAAAGATAGTCCATTTTATGGGGGAAAGTTGAAGGAGGAATACCACTTTCCCCATTTTCATTTGTTATTCCCCCTCCCCACTTCCCATATCATAAACTATGGTTGTTTCCATGACAGCAACGTATGTGAGAGGAATAACAGGAAAATGGGGGAAGTGGTTATACTACTTCAATCCACCCTCCACCCCCATAAAATGGACTATTCTTCTCTATCTGGCGCCCCATAGTGGCTTCCGCCCAGATAATGGAGCCGTGCCTAATTTTTTTTAAAGTGGTAGTTGCAGCCTAGGCGATGATGCTATGATCCTGGATGCCAATACAAATAGTTATCTATATGTTGGCAAAAGGCTACCTTTAAAAAAATAACATATATGCAGTTCTGAGATATGAGCAAGTGATATTCCAGGCTATAATCAATGCTGTCTTCTAGAGTAAGAAAAAGCCCAAGGACAAACTTCCTCCACCATGATCTCAGTATTGTAATTATCAAAAGAAATGTATGAATTGAAGCATATACAAACAATAATGTAGAATGTATTCCGTATTAGTTTCTAGGGTGGAAAGAGACCTAAGTTTTAAACAAATATTTCAACCTCCATGGTCTAAGAAGAATTGTGATTCTCCAAAGAAAGAGTATGAATTGGAGAATGTCTGGATACCTCTTTTTCCATTGGCCAAGAGTTCAGCATAATCGACTGCTTAGTTCTATAACATTTCTCAAATATTTTTGAGGCTTTTATTCTGCCTCTAAATTTAGTGCCAATCTTCTACTTACAACTAAATTGTATGATATGTGACATGCAAGACATTCAGGATATTATCACATACAGGTCAGAAAAGGGATTCTACAATTGTAAACCCATATTTTAAGAGTCCACCTGAGGATTGATGGCCAGGACAGATTGGGATTCTGTTAGTGTACCGTTCACCCCGCTGCACTTCAGACTCCCTACCTGAGCTAGCTGAGGTGGTCTCGAGCCTGGCGTTGAAGTATCGTCGACTCATAGTGCTGGGGGACATCAACGTCCATGCAGAGGCCACCCTATCAGGAGCAGCTCAGGACTTCATGTCTTCCATGGCGACCATGGGGCTGTCCCAATTAATACCAGGCCCCACTCATTGTGCTGGACAAACATTAGATCTGGTTTTCTACCAGGGATGGGAAGAAGGTGGTGGTGTAGAGGAATTAACCATCTCTCTGTTGCCATGGACCAACCACTTCCTGATCAAATTTAGACTTACTACACCCTTTTCCCTCTGCAGGGGTGGAGGACCCATTAAGATGGTCTGCCACAGGAGACTTATGGATCCAGATGGATTCCTGATGGCTCTTGGGGATGTTCCCGCCTCCTCGGTTGGTGATTCTGTCAGTGCTCTGGTCACCCACTGGAATAGTGAAATGACTAGGGCAATAGACACACAGATGATGTTCAGCTCTATCACTCCTTCCTACCTGTTACTAAGGAGGCTGTGGARGTCCTGAACCTGTGCTTGGCTGCTGTGTCGGCCTGGATGAGGGTGAACAGGTTGAAACTTAATCCAGACAAGACAGAGGTACTCCTGGTCAGTTGAAAGGCCGAACAGGGGATAGGGTTACAGCCTGTGTTAGATGGGGTTACACTCCCCCTGAAGACATAGTTTCACAGTTTGGGAGTGATCCTGGACTTATCGCTGAGCCTGGAACCCCAGGTCTCAGCGGTGGCCGGGAGAGCTTTTGCACAATTAAAGCTTGTGTGCCAGCTGCACCCATTCCTTGGGAAGTCTGATTTGGCCACGGTGGTCCATGCTCTGGTTACATCCCAAATARACTATTGCAATGCTCTCTACATGGGACTGCCTTTGAAAACTCTTCGGAAGCTCCAATTAGTCCATCGGTCGGTGGTCATGTTGTTAACTGGAGCTGAGTACAGGGAGCGTGCCACTCCTCTGTTGCTCCAGCTCCACTGGCTGCTGATTRGCTTCCGGGCACAATTCAAAGTGCTGGTTTTAACCTTTAAAGTCCTGAACAGTTCTGACCCAGATTACCTGTCCGAACGTATCTCCTGTTATGAACCATCACRAAGCTTAAGATCATCAGGAGAGKCCCTGCTCTYGATCCCAACACTCTCACAAACGCAGTTGGTAGGGACAAGAGACAGAGACTTCTCAGCAGTGGCCTCCCRTCTGTGGAAATCTCTCCCTAAGGACATCAGGTTGGCCACCTCCCTCCTGTCTTTTAGAAGACAACTGAAGACCTGGCTCTGGGGACAGGCGTTCGATTAGAGGCCAGCGGCATTAGGAAAAGGAAATTTGGATTTTGTGACATGGATTCTCCTGGCTCGGCTTCGTTTTACTGGTACGTTAATCTATTAATTTATTGTTAAATTTTACTGATGATGTTGTACAATGTTTTAAAATGATTTTATTGTGAATTGTATTTTTAATGGTATTTATGCTGTTAGCATCCTCTGATGCTCATGTGAGGCAGAGCTGAGTCCTCCTTGTGGGGAGAAGGGCGGGATATAAATATATGAAATAAATAAATTAGAGTGGTATCTGAGCTTTCCTGACATGTAGAAATGATGCACCAGGAGAAAGGAGGGGGGGAGCAATTTTCCTCCTCCCCCCCCCTTTCTCCTGTTGGTGATTCTGTCAATGCTCTGGTCATTTCTATGCATCCGGAAGGCTCCAGCACCACTCTAATGGAGGCCGGGTTAGTTCTTTTAGTTTTAAAAGGGGTTTTGGGGAGAGGGTTAGTGCGTCTGGGTGTTTTCCTGAAAAGTTCTGGGAGTACATCTGGACAACCAACCCAGAAAGCATGCACTTTGTAGGGTGTGTGTGGATAAAGACCCGGGAACATTTGCATTTTTAAAAAGCGAATGTTCCCGGGTTAAAGGGCTGTCTGGAAGCGCCCTCAGATTGGAATGACAACCATTACTGGGTAGTCCTTTTGATCACTGCACATGATTGTGTGAGGTTCCTGTATAGTACAGAGAAACATTTCATACCCTTGGAAATGTGAACCCCTTGGATTCTTTGTCATGATATAATACAGAAATGATTAGCTAATTTGTTAAAAAAAAATAGACAGGAAATCTGGCTTGATACCTAATTGTTAATTCCCCCTCTATAAGACTGAGTTGATTGAGTGCCTAAATGACTTATCTTAAATATAGAAACACTTCCATGACCTTTGTTTGACCCAATACCAAATATAGTAGAGGATTTTCCTCTTCTTCTTGGATAATACAGTTGAAATGCACATTCAAGAATGTTGACTGTGTCAGGTAGATTGTGAAATGTATACTACAGTTTATAATAAGATTATGTAAGCTGCTTATGGTTCAAAATACACAATATGTGTATTATCTTGTGTTCAGTTTGAATGTGTTTCCCTCTCTATAGGTATTAGGAAGTCTCCATTAATAAAGTATCAGTTTTCAGTTCTAGCAATGACAATTCATTCAGGCACTTACTTACGTTATATTAAGGATGGGAGGGGGAATATTTACCAAGAGAATTTGCCAAGCTGATGGAAACAGGAAGATCATATTATATTATATCATTGCATGAGACCTTTTAAGCACGTAGCTGTTTTTCTTATTACCATTTTAGGGCAATGACTTAAAGCAAATGCCTTCAATGATGTCATATTCAGCAAGCATTAGTCTTCATCTTTAAAAAAAATAAAAAAATACACACTCTTATAGAGGAAAGCCCTGAAGTACATACTTTAAGAAAGTGTTTTAATCATTTCCCTGCTGTCACCAAGGAATTAGCTGCTGGCTGGGATTTATAATGTTGGGTTACAAAGGGTGTGATATAATACTTGGTGGATCTTTAAATAAGGTCACAATTTGTGTAAGCACTTCAATAGGTACATATTTTCTGGTGTTGCGAATTGATCGTCATTGTGTTGAGAACTGTAAGGAAGTAAATATTTGTAGTCAAAGCTGGAATTCATATGAACTAAGCTGAGCAATCTTCATATTAATACTGGATGCTCTCATGACAGCCTACTTGTTGTGTGCCTTAGCACTTATGCTGACCTTAATATAACCATCTAAATGGCTTTTTTATGACAAGATTTCTTCAGAGAAGCTTGGTCTCTGTCTTTCTTTGAGGTTGAGTTGCCTGAGTTTCCATGCTCTCCAATCAGTACACTATATTAGTTCTCAATAAACAGTTATAATGTTTTCAGGAGATTATCACACAAGTCTGTAACGGCATTATATGTTCAATGTAGGCCCATATAATGCAGTTTGAATTGTATTAAACTGCATTATATGGTTCAACACTGAACATATAATGCAGTTAAAACTGCATTATACACTAGTATAGATCCAGTCATAGATGCAACTTTGGTGGTTATTTTTCAAAGTATATTCTCTGAGCAATTGTGGTTGACGCTGAATGTCTCGTGCTCAGCACAGGAGTCATTTCACAGATATGAACCAGAAAATGTGTGATCACAATGACAAATGTTATTAACAAGGAAGAACACACAAGGGAAGAGAGGCTGCAGTATTGTGCTTTGGACTTCTTTCCCCCATACTGAGTTGATTGAGTGCAACCTAGGCTCTTCTATGTAGGCCACAACCTCATGAGGAACTGGGATATTGTATCGCAATTTCTCCCAGGATTGAAGCCTCACACCCACCTCAAATGCTGGACTTTCCCTGGTGGGGTGGCTACATGCCCTCCAGGTCAACTACAGGTTGAAGTGGGAGGGCATGGAGCCAGCTCTCAGCCAACCATTTACCCCAAAACTTTATGTGAGGTGCCTGGCTGCATGCTCCTGGCACATGAAAATGACTCATTGGGAGGATGATTACAGAAGAAAGCTGGAAAAGAAGAAAGAACCAGTAGTGAAAGTACAAGAAGATATAAGAAGACACAACTATCAAATTTAAAACTAACTATAATATCACTTCTCTCTTTCTTATAGAGAATATATATGAACTTGTAAATACTTTAAGTAATTAAAATAAATGTAATGGAAATGAAAAATTAGATGTAATAAACCATAACTATGTACATTGCCTTATTTCCTACCTCCGCACCTCCTGCCTTACTAACAATAACGTCATTATCCCTACCTTCCCTCTTTCTTCCTTTCCCAGCTTTTAGACCCTTGCCCCTTGTATGTGTGTATGTGTGTAAAAAAATGAAAAACATATGAACGTGTCGAGAGGCTGGAGGGGAGGAAGGTAGGGGTCTAGGGTCTGAAATCTCAGGGATTTGGGTACTCCTAAATTGGCAAACCTATATTAAGCATGGAGCCCCCGGTGGAGCAGTGGGTTAAAGCACTGAGCTGCTGAGCTTGTTGATCGAAAGGTCGCAGGTTCGATTCCAGGGAGCGGCGTGAGCTTCCGCTGTCAGCCCTAGCTTCTGCCAACCTAGCAGTTCGAAAACATGCAAATGTGAGTAGATCAATCTTAATCACTCCGGTGGGAAGGTAACGGCGCTCCATGCAGTCATGCCGGCCACATGACCTTGGAGGTGTCTACGGACAACTCTGGCTCTTCGGCTTAGAAATGGAGATGAGCACCACACCCCAGAGTCAGACATGACTGGACTTAATGTCAGGGGACTACCTTTACCTTTACTATACTAAGCAATCTATATTGAACCACCTTCTTAAAGAGTAGTTCTTGAAACTATGCTTGGTTCGGAGCTATTCTTCTGGCCCCTCGTGCTTCTCCAAGGGGGTGGGAGGAGTTCTAATTCCTTGTTCAGGTTATCTCAATACTTACTGTTCCCATTTCTTGAAAATGAGCTGCTTTTTGATATCTGTATCTCAAATACAAATGAAGCACGAATGATCTCATCTCCTTTTTCCTTGAGCTTCCCTTTGCATTCATGTCTGCTTGGACCTTCAATGTGGGGGTTAGTTATTTAGACAAGTCAGCTGTGTGTGATATGAGCAGCCTAAATCTTCTTCGATCAAACTATTATGAAAGAAGAGGAAGAATGAATGCCAATCCAGTGGCTGTTTGTTGCCAAGGTGAGATGCGCAACACTAATAAGTTTAAGAGTAAGTCACTGAAGCAAATAAAGTGATAGCTGCTCTCCCGTTTTTCATTTCCCTACAAGGGGAATGAGAAGGCCCGATAAGCAGAAGATTTTTTCACCTCTAAAATTTACTGAGATAAGCGGTTCCTTTTTCTTGAAAGGGTCCATTGTTGAGGACAAATGGCAGTTGTTGAAAATGCATTTCACATCAGTCTCTAAGCAAATAAGAAGAAATCTAGCCGCCGAGTGAAAATGTTCCCAAAATATAAGACCGTAAACAAAATACTTGGGTTTTTTATTCTATTTTTCATGGATTTCAAAATTTGTGTCATACCAGCCAATACATTTTAAAAGTAAGAATTCGACTTATTTTATGTCTTTCAGCATTTTAAAAATGTAAATTACCAGACATCAATTCTTTTGCTCTCTTTTTTAGAATAGTTGTTCTGTTAGAATAGTTCATGTTTAATATCTGAAGCCAGAAATACTTTTGGTGGTCTAGTCCAAAGTATGATGATCCTATCATGGGGTCTGCTTGGCAATATTTGTTCAGAGGGGGTTTGCCTTTGACTTCCTCAGACAGGCATGTAGCCGGGGGGGCTTGAGGGGCTTCAGCCCCCCCCCCCGAAATTCTCATGGTGGTTCGCGAAAAGGCCTTACTGGTGCATTATTTAAACTGTTATGTTTATTCATATCATGATCTGATCACCATACTCAATATATCCCATATGCATGGGGGTATTGGGGTAATGATACAAAAGGTTTGCTAGGGTAGACCCTCTTTCACTCAGACTCAGCCCCCCCAAAACTCAGCCCCCCTAACCCCCCCTGAAAAAATTCAGCCCCCCCCCCCGAAACGAAATCCTGGCTATGGGCCTGTCCTCAGAGGTCCCTTCCACACAGCTGAATAAAATCCCACATTATCTGCTCTGAACTGGAATATATGACAGCGTGGACTCAGATAAATCAGTTCAAAGCAGATATTGTGAGATTTTCTACCTTTATATTCTGGGATATAGGGCTATGTGAAAGGACCCTATGACTGAGAGGGATCACTTGGTGGGTTTCCATGGTCAAGTAGGGATTTAAACCCTGATCTTTATGTGTTATTTTGTCTACTAGATAAATCATCCTCTCAGTGGAAATAGTGTGGATAATATACATATATATATAAATTGGATAAGTGCCTCCTTCACATTTGTTCACCTATAAGTCTTTTTCATTTCATAATTCAAATACATATCCCTGTTAATAAGACTAGTGTTTCTATTTGATGCCAGACTGTGAATTACTAGATTTATTTTTGTTGCTGACAGTTTTGTGAAAAGCCTAGGCAAAATCTCCCAAGCAACTTGACAAACCAAGAAAATAAACAGACGCTTGTTTCATCAGAGTTTTAACAAGTCATCTACTTAATTAACATTGTTATATAGGCTGTTCGATGTGTTAACTCTGGTATCTCCCTTGACGAAAGCACCAGATGTTATGTTCTAATGCCAGGCCTGATGCTGGCAAAGGTTAAGATTTGAGATTGAGAAAATTGTTCCTCTGGAATATTTATGGGAAACTATTTACAATTCAGGCTTTGATTATTATCCTTTTAAATGCATTTTCTGGCAGAAATGGTTCTGCTGAAAAATTCTGGAACATCTTCTATAGTTCCTCTTTTCTGGCTCTCAGCTAGGATAACATCTACATTAAGACTGAATCCACACAAGCATTATATCCCAGCTGAAGTCTGCAGTATCCTGGCCTGGTTTGACTTTTTAAGGTCACAGTGACCCATTTTCATCCAAATTCAAATTTGTCTTGAAAGCCACGCAGTTACTCCTCCCAAAAGTCCCCTCTGTATAGAAGAGCTTTTCTAGTATGTTTGTGTGACAGATAATTTGAGGTCACACAACCATTCAGGACTTGATTCTGGATGAGCATGCTGACCTAGCCTGTATTACAAAGAACTGGTTGAATGGAGCAGGGGTGGGGGTTAATTTCTCTCAGTTCTGCCCACCAGGATTCTCTCTGCAGCCAGGGGCAAGGTCTGTGGGGGGGGGGGGGGGGGGGGTTGCAGTGGTCTACCAGGAATCCCTCTCACTAGGTGTCCTATCCCTCAGTCTGCAGGGTTTGAGTGTGTTTACCTAAAGCTGGGGAGCTGGGACAGAATAGAGATTCTGTTGGTGTACCTCCCATCTCACTACTCAACAGTCTTCTTTCCTGAGCTAGCCAAGGTGATCTTGGGGTTGGGGTTGGAGTCTCCACGGCTCATAGTACTAGGGGACTTCAACATCCATGCTGAGACTGCCCCCATCAGGAGTGGCTCTGGACTTCATGTCTGCCATGACAACCATAKGTCTGTCCCAATTGGTATTTGGCTCCACATATGCTGCTGGACACACTCTAGATCAGTGGTTCTCAACCTTCCTAATGCCGTGACCCCTTAATACAATCCCTCATGTTGTGGTGACCCCCAACCATAACATTGTTTTTGTTGCTACTTCATAACAGTCATTTTACTATTTTTATAAATCATAATGTAAATATCAGATATGCAAGATGTATTTTCATTCATTGGACCAAACTGGGCACAAATACSCAATGCACCCACGTGTAAATGCTAGTGGAGTTGAGRRAGGAYTGATTTTGTAATTTGGKAKTTGTAGTTTCWGSSATTTATAGTTCACCTATAATCAAAGAGYATTCTGAACTCCACCAGCAATGGATTTGAACCTAATTTGCCACACAGAACTCCCATGACCAACGGAAAACACTTGAAGGGTTTGGTGGGCATTGACCTTAAGTTTGGGAGTTGTAGTTCACCTATATCCAGAGAGCACTGTGGACTCATGCAATGGTAGATCTGGACCAAACTTGGCACAAATACTCAATATGTGSAAATGTGAACACTGGTGGAACCTGGGGGAAATAGACCTTGACTTTTGGGAGTTGTGGTTGCTGGGTTTTATAGTTCACAACAATCAAAGAATATTCTGAACTTTACCAACGATAGAATTGGCTCAAACTTCCAACATGGAATCCCCATGACCATCAGAAAATACTGTGTTTTCTGATGGTCTTTGGAGACCCTTCTGACACCCCTTCACGACCCCCTCAGGGGTCCCGACCCCCAGGTTGAGAAACACTGCTCTGGATCTTATATTTTGTATGGAGGCTGGAGATGATGATGATTTGGGAATGGAGGAGCTCCCCGTGGTTCCATTATTATGGACAGATCACTATCTGGTCAGGTTTACACTTTCTGGGATTCAGAACCTCTGCACAGGTGAGGAATCCATTAAGATAGTCTTCCCCAGGAGGCTTATAGAATCAAATGAATTCCCCCATTGCCCTTATTTCCTCTGCACTCTAACATCTTTTATTTGCCTTTGTCAGTTCTGGTTCTCTCTAGGCACCCTCTTCCTCTTCTATGGTTTCTTTGTCAGTTCATGTCCTCACTAGGCACCCTCTTCCTCTTCTATGGTTTCTTTGATTGTTTTGAAGAAGCTGTGGCATAGCCAAAACAATTTCTCATCAAGGTCTGCTTGTTTTTGTAATTTCTTTTAATGGCAATTTCCTAAACCCTTCTCCTTCTCATCTCTCTATCAATTTCCAATGTCCGGGTCTATCTTTTAGTCTCTTAATTTGTATTGTTTCATATCTTTAACTTATTTATTACTTTTAAAGTCCTTTTGTTCCACTACATCTCCTGTCTCTCCCATCTCTTGGGGAAATCCTTCCAGTGTGGTGCTATGATCACTGTCAGGGCAGCTTGAGCAGTCTCTGAGGTGCCAGCTCTGCCAAGTGGTGAGGTAGAGTCTTGGCTCCCTCTTTCCAATGGATTGAGGTCAGAAAGACTGGAAAACCCAAAGGACACCAACCTGATGGTTGAAGAGACAAGGGCGGTGGCTCAAAGACCCAGACATGGTCTACGGGGCACAGTGGATCATGACAGGGTGATCTGGTATCTCAGCTGGGATTCCGAAAAACAACCGACAAGCACACGTTTTAAAAGAAAATAAATAAGGAGGGGAAAAGAGTATGTGTGGACATAAACATAAGTGAGATGAATAAAATCACCCATGGTAATTCCGGCGGTCTTTGTGATGAGGTCATTAGTCATGAAACACATTGGATAACTTTAGACCTCCTCTGAACAAATCCAAAATGCAATCAGATTTCACTGATGAAAGTGCCCATCAGGCATTACAGGTGTGTGTGGTATTTGCCCCGTTTCATTCATTGTGCAAAGTGGAGTCCACAACATGCAAGTGTGGAGAAAAGCAAACCGCACACCACCTATTACAATGCACCCTGAGCTGTGCCACATGCACAATGGAGGAACTTCTTATAGCAACACCAGAGGTACTCCAAGTGGCCACCTACTGGTCAAAGGACATTTAATAGTATGCCAAGTTTTTAAGCTTTGTATTTTCTCAAATACATCACAATTGTACCCTTGGTTCACTCCTGACATGATAAATAAATAAATTCGCTGTTTTGTTCCCTTTGTTTCATTCAGGGGATACAAAACGGTCTCCCCCCAGTACATAAATAATAGGGCTGGGCGGTTTCGTTTCATTAATTTCGTAATTCGTTAAAAATTCGTTATTTTTTTTATAACGAAGCGATAACGAACCATTCTGGAGCAACTTAAAAACAAAATGAATTTTTAAATTCGTTTCGTAAATGCTTCGGATTCGTTATGTATTCATTTCGTTATCGGTTTGAGGTCGTTTCGTTATTATTTCCGCATGTCTGGGGCAAGTTTTATAGTTGTTTTTTCTTTAATTAGTGAAAAAAAATTATAATATCACACCAACAGTCAACAACAGAGGGAGAGGGAAGCTTCAGAAGTTCCCCCTGTCCCATTTGGAGGTTTTTTAGCGTATTGCGCGGTCGCGTCCGCCATTAACGAATCGATTCGTTATTGTTTCGTATTTGTTTCATTAATGTTTCGTAATTTTTTAAACATTTATGAAATTTCGTAAATATCGAACTTTTTAAAAGAAAAATTTCGGAATTCTTTTAAATATCGAAACGCAAAAACCCCAAAAAAACGAATCGATTTTAGAAACAAATTTTTCCGTTGTTACCCAGGCCTAATAAATAACCTTGAAACAAAAAAGCGGGAGTGGGTACCGTTTCTTTGGGAATGTTTTTAAGGAGACTTTATTTATAGAAAGCAAAAATTCCCTCAAAATTGGGGGATGACCCAAACATTATAAAACTTGGTGGACTAAAAGTGGTAGATGTACCCGCCATGTGTTGGATTCTGATTATGTCCATCTTATTTCTTTTCATTGGTTGTTGAAGTTTGCTTCTGATACATTTTAATTATGTTTTATGCCCTGCTGTTTTTATTGTTTGATTGGATTGTGATATGCTATTGTGTTTTTAACTATGTTTTTAGTTGGTAAACTTTTTTTCTTCACTCTGGGCTCGCTCTCACATGTAAGTTGCCCTGAGACACATCGGGGAGATGGTGGTGGGGTATAAAATAAAGTGATGATGTTGATTATTATGATTATATGTGTAGAGATTTTCACATCTCTAGCCCTAAAACAGAAGGGAAAGGGAACTGGAGAAGCCCGGCCATTGACACTAATGAGCCAAAAAATATTATATTTTCGGCCACAGAATGAAAACGTCTATTTGGAAAGGCTCCCATTTTCAGGAAGCACTTGCAAATGAAAATGGGGGCCTTACAAATGAAACAAACAGAAACTGATAGCTATTCTGACTCATTTGTGGGCCTACACACACACCTTGCTATATAAACAACTTTAATTAAAGAGCATTAAGCCAAAATATCATTCTTTCTTCTCTTCTTTTTCCTCCTTAGATCAGATGTTTTTGGCCTACAACTCCCAGAAGTCCCATCCAGTTTACCAGCTGTTAGGATTTCTGGGAGTTGAAGGCAAAAAAACATCTGGGGACCCCAGGTTGAGAACCACTGCCTTAGATTATCAAAGCACCTATGACTTAACTTTTTGCTTTCATTACCCAAACTGTTTTGGACAGAAAATTGGAATCTGAATTAGGTGCCAGCATGCAAGCTCCAGAAATTGTCCTCCCCACTTCATGTGCAGAATACAGTGAGTCAAGCGGACAGCAAATGAGCCCTCATCAAGTGAACAGATATTCAAAAACAGTAACTTGTAAATCAGTCTCTTGCTGTTACAATCCCTAAAAGGTTCCCAACAGACTGTTCGCTATGTGGTTCTTTCCAAGGACTATGAGGAAGCACCAGCTACTGTCTGTCATCAGTGACCCATTCTTAGTGGACTATTGAACCCTCCATCCTGAAATGGTGAATGGTCAAATAGCCTCAACCTGGAGCAGTGAGCTAAAAGGAACCAGGTGGCAGATAACAAGATTTTCTTCTGTGCCTGGGTGCTCTGTGATAAAATATTTCTGAGCCTATGTCAGTTCCCTACCAGTCAGCCAGACTATTCTTAGTGCTTTATGCTAAATCAGTGCCGACTATGGATCTTAGCTAATCTCAAGATATGCCATATCTTCAGGGGGAAGAGCCCAGCTGAATAACACTACTTAGCTAGGAGGTAATTGAACTAGGAGATTGCAGGGTACTGAAAGTGTGATTAATTGGTTGCCAGAATCCTGATACTCTGAAGAAGATGTTATTAACCATGTGCTTGCATGTGTCAGAAGGTCCCATGCAAATCAATGTTACCCTTCAAGGTCACACAGAGCTTCCCAAGATTATTGCTTTCTCTCATGTTCAACCAGAATGCATCTCAATTTTTTAAAAAATGATGGTGATGATGTGTTAGTTCAATGTGACATATTTTTCACAGTCCTGCATTTGCCACACGGAATACCCTAAAACTGACAGCTTTCACCTAGTACAGTTTGTTCAGAGTGTGCAAGAAATACAGTACAATCCCTGTATCTGTGGAACTGGTATCCACAGTTTCATTTATCTATGTCTTACAAATTATGTCATCACTAGACATTTTCTAGATCCTCTAGCACAGGCATGTCCAAAGTCCAGCCCAGGGGCCAAATGTGGCCCCTGTTCAAATTTCCACCAGCCCTCTCTCTCCAGGCCCTCCTCCCTCCCTTTCTTGCTTCTTTCCTCCCTCCCTCCATTTCTTGACTTTCTTCCTCTCTTCATTTCTTACTTTCTTCCTTCTTGGGGATCAGGCCCCCCAAAAGGCGGGCTCCTTGGGAGGAGAGAGAAATAGCAGCCCCTTGTGTCTCTTTAACCCTGATTAAATGTGGCCTTTCCCCCGGGTGGCTCCGGCCTCGGGCATCCCATTCCAATGGCTCCTTGTCTCTCTTGCTCTTCCCCTACATCTTTTTTTCTTGCTTCCTTGCTTCCTTGCTTGCTTTCTTTTCTTTTCTTTTCTTTTTTGCAAAGAAATACTCCCCAATTTCCCTTCTTACCCCAGGTGCTCGCTGCTGAAGCCATCCCTGCTGCTGCATAGCTGGGAAGGGCTGGCCCTAGATGCATGTTATGGTATGCAGCTTTCCCTTTACTCTATGTTTCTTGAGGTTGTGGAAGGGGCTGCAGAACACATGATCAGATCTGAGAGTGCTCAGACCTCAGACTTCATTAGACTCTCAGACTGTTAAGACTGTCTCTTACCTGCTTAGATTTTGGACTGTTAAGAGCAAAGTCACCTACAGATTGGACTACTGTAATGCACTTTACGTGGGGCTGCCCTTGAAAACGGCCCAGAAATTTCAATTGGTCCAACAGGTGGCAGCCAGGTTGTTAACTAGGGCTCCCTACAGGGAGCAGTCAACCCTCCTGTTTAAGGAGCTCCATTGGCTGCCGTTCATCTTCCGGTCCAAATTCAAGGTGCAGGTTCTTACCTACAAGGCTCTGAATGGTTTGGGACCTGCCTACCTGCGTGACCGCATTTCTGTGTACAAACTCACATGATCTCTTCGATCATCTGGAGAGGCCCTACTCGCGCTCCCACCTCCATCGCAGGTGCGATTGGTGGGGACAAGGGAGAGGGCCTTCTCAGTGGTGGCCCCCTGACTCTGGAACTCACTCCCCAAGGATATCAGACATGCCCCAACTTTGGCAATTTTTAGGAGGAGCTTGAAAACATGGTTGTTCCAGTGTGCATTCCCAGAATAAGAAAACTCCCACCAATATGTCTCTAATTGCACCTTATTAGTGATCTAGAACTCTCTGTACGCCCCATTCTATTCCGAAATTCTATCCTAGTTATATTTCACCTGGTCTTGTCCAACATTATTTTTAAAATTTTTAACTATTACATTTGGCCCAGCCATTGGTTTTTAAATGTTATTGTGTTATTGTTGATGTTTACTGCCTTTTTTTTGTTTATGAGCTTTATTTTATTGTTTTGTATTACTGCTGGTGTTGTTTTATGCTGATGTATTGTAGGCTCAGCCTTATGTAAGCCGCACCGAGTCCTTTGGGGAGATGGTAGCAGGGTATAAATAAAGTATTATCATTATTATTATTATTATTATTATTATTATTAAGTCATATTGCTGTTGATTGTAAGAAAGGTCCCCTGTATTATCTGCACAGAGAAACTACAAACCTATCTGTAACTTGATTGACAAGTTATGTACCTATATGTTGAATACATGAAGGCTGTGAGTAAACCAAATACGTTACTTTTAACGAAGTCTACTATATTTTTGTCTTGTGAGAACATGATACAGAAACAAGATGATTTATGGAAAAGTAGATGTTTTGGGCAACTGAAAAATGCTTCTAAGAAACTGATATATTTTGTGTAGTGGCATAATATAACAATTGAAAACCAAATTGCCTTGCATAAGTTCATATGGATATATACCACTAAAGAAAAGATTTTACTCAAATGAGTTTTTTTGGCTCTTCTCTGAAAGATCATACTTTTACAAAATATTATGATTTTCAAATGGTTGTGAATGCCATTTTTCTCAGAAAGGTTATGGAGATTCTGGTTTTCCAAATGAAATCAAAAGAGTTGGGAGAGACTTCATGGGCCATCCAGTCCAACCCTCTGCCAAGAAGCAGGAATATTGCATTCAAATTACCCCTGACAGATGGCCATCCAGCCTCTGTTTAAAAGCTTCAAAAGAAGGAGCCTCCACCACACTCAGGGGCAGAGAGCTCCACTGCTGGACGGCTCTCACAATCAGGAAGTTCTTCCTCATGTTCAGATGGAATCTCCTCTCTTGTAGTTTGAAGCCATTGTTCCGCGTCCTAGTCTCCAAGGAAGCAGAACACAAGCTTGCTCCCTCCTCCCTGTGGCTTCCTCTCACATATTTATACATGGCTATCATATCTCCTCTCAGCCTTCTCTTCTTCAGGCTAAACATGCCCAGCTCCTTAAGCCACTCCTCATAGGGCTTGTTCTCCAGACCCTTGATCATTTTAGTCGCCTTCCTCTGGACACATTCTAGCTTGTCAATATCTCTCTTGAATTGTGGTGCCCAGAATTGTGCATTTTATGGCTGGAATCGGGATAAAAGGGGAACTTTAAAATTTATGGTTTTCCTCCTTTGTAGCGAATCAGCACGCATTTAGCACTGTCATGTAGTCACCCTCTTTTTAACATGGGAAATCCCGTGTTTTAGGCAGTGTCTGGATGGGCCCCGAATATTCTGGACCAGCCTTTTTTGCCTCAGTAACAGCTTGGTGATTACTAATCGTTTCTAATACTGTTAATGCTTCACCTAGAAAACATTCTGCTTCATTTCCTCTTTGGGTCATTTGAGCTGAGCATAATTTGTAAGCTGTATGACACAAATTCTAGCAACACTTGCCGTCCTCAGAATTTGCTTTCTTTTGAAAATGACGACAGTCCTCAGCAATATCAGCCTAGCACAATCAGCTAAAAGAGAAAGCCTGGAATGTCAAGTATGTTTTTTAAAAGTTCAAAACATGTATTCTAAACCAATGCACACCCACATGCAGTTAACCTGAGATTTCATATAGATATTTCTACAGGTATGAATTGCTTTAACATGTTCTTTTCAGACAATTATTCAAGAGCCAAAACAACTCGTATTGAAGGAAATGCATCTCAAATATACTCAAACTTGACAGAGATTGGAAAGTTATTTTTAGGAATGACTATACTAGCATGCCAAAGTCATTCATATAGAAGCAATGGAAGCACAATGCTTTGTGCCCAGAGCATCATCCTATCACTACGCAATTATGAGCAGCTTCCGTGTGTCATAGATGATGAAGCCGCAGTGAGGAAAACAGCTATGAGCTCAGGATAGATTGCTCTGATAAACATTCATCCAAGAAGAAATGAGATGATCATGAAAAACTTCTGGGCTGGGCAGAGGGTGGGAAAAATAGGGGGCTTTCCCAGATTTTATCTCATACGCTCTAAGCTTCAAAATCCACTCAAACCACCTTTTATGTAATTTCCTCCTTGCACATACTTTTATCTTTTGATATTATTGGGTGGTAACCCTCTAAATTGTTTGAACCTGTGGACGAGTGAGCAACAGCAATAAAGAACCAAAGTATGCATTCATACGAAAATGCCTCTAGGCCACAGGCAATCTCTTGTATAATTCCATGTACTAATTTAATATTTTTGTTCAAGAAAAATAAACCTTGCTATAGAAACCCAATAAAATATCAGATGCTATATTAGAATAAGGGGAACCACTAATATACATAAAGGTTACCTGTGAACACTAAATCTAGTCGATTCCAACTTTGGGGGATGGTGCTCATCTCCATTTCTAAGCCAAAGAGCCAGCGTTGTCCGTAGACACCTCCTAGGTCATCTGGCCAGCATGACTGCATGGAGCACCATTACCTTTCCACCATGGCGGTGCGTATTTATCTACTTACATTTGTATGTTTCCGAATTGCTAAGTTGGCAGAAGCTGGGGCTAACAGGAGCTCACCATATCACATGGATTTGAACTGCCAATCTTCTGGTCAACAAGTTCAGCAACTTAGTGGTTTAACCCACTGTGCCATTGCAGCCCCAACTAATATACATGGTCTGGGTTCTTGTAGGTTTTTCCAGGCTATGTGGCCATGTTCTAAAATGCCTCTAGAACATGGCCATATAACCTGAAAAAACCTACAACAACCCAGTGATTCCGGCCATGAAAGCCTTCAACAATAAATATACATGGTCTGTCCCAAAAGTAATGAGGATTGTTTACACACACACACACACACACACACACACACACACACAACACAGAAGGACTAAGAAAGGAAAGTAGTGGTTGATGCAGGTGAAGGGAAACCCAGGAATATTGTTTGACCTTCTTCAGTTGAGTCCGTATCTTTGTAGCACTTGGTAGAGGCCCGTAGCCAGGATTTTGATTTGGGGGGTGCTGAGTTTGATTCGGGGAGGGGGGCTGAGTTTGATTCAGGGGGGAGCTGAGGATCTACCCTAGCAAACCTTTCGTATCATTATCCCAATACCCCCATGCATACGGGATATATTGAGCATGGTGATCAGATCATGATATGAATAAACATAACAGTTTAAATAATGTACCAGTAAGTATTGAAGGAACTAGCGGAAGTCATTTCGGAACCATTGGCAACCATCTTTGAGAGTTCTTGGAGAACGGGAGAAGTTCCAGCAGATTGGAGGAGGGCCAATGTGGTCCCAATCTTCAAGAAGGGAAAAAAGGATGACCCAAACAACTACCGTCCGGTCAGCCTCACGTCGATACCGGGCAAGATTTTGGAAAAGATTGTTAAGGAAGCGGTCTGCAAACACTTAGAAACAAATGCAGTCATCGCTAATAGTCAACATGGATTTATCAAAAACAAGTCATGCCAGACTAATCTGATCTTTCTTCGATAGAGCTACAAGCTGGGTAGATGCGGGGAATGCCGTGGATGTGGCGTACCTGGATTTCAGTAAGGCCTTCGACAAGGTCCCCCATGACCTTCTGGCAAGGAAACTAGTCCAATGTGGGCTAGGCAAAACTACGGTGAGGTGGATCTGTAATTGGTTAAATGGACGAACCCAGAGGGTGCTCACTAATGCTTCCTCTTCATCTTGGAAAGAAGTGACAAGTGGAGTGCCGCAGGGTTCCGTCCTGGGCCCGGTCCTGTTCAACATCTTTATTAATGACTTAGATGAAGGGCTAGAAGGCATGATCATCAAGTGTGCAGACGACACCAAATTGGGAGGGATAGCCAATAGTCCAGAGGACAGGAGCAGAATTCAAAACGATCTTGACAGATTAGAGAGATGGGCCAAAACTAACAAAATGAAGTTCAACAGTGACAAATGCAAGATACTCCACTTTGACAGAAAAAATGAAATGCAAAGATACAGAATGGGGGACGCCTGGCTCGAGAGCAGTACGTGTGAAAAAGATCTTGGAGTCCTCGTGGACAACAAGTTAAACATGAGTCAACAATGTGATGTGGCGGCAAAAAAAAGCCAATGGGATTTTGGCCTGCATCAATAGGAGCATAGTGTCTAGATCTAAGGAAGTTATGCTACCCCTCTATTCTGCTTTGGTTAGACCACATCTGGAATATTGTGTCCAATTCTGGGCACCACAATTCAAGAGAGATATTGACAAGCTGGAATGTGTCCAGAGGAGGGCGACTAAAATGATCAAGGGTCTGGAGAACAAGCCCTTGGAGGAGCGGCTTAGGGAACTGGGCATGTTTAGCCTGAAGAAGAGAAGGCTGAGAGGAGATATGATAGCCATGTATAAATATGTGAGAGGAAGCCACAGGGAGGAGGAGGGAGCAAGCTTGTTTCTGCTTCCTTGGAGACTAGGACGCGGAACAATGGCTTCAAACTACAAGAGAGGAGATTCCATCTGAACATGGGGAAGAACTTCCTGACTGTGAGAGCCGTTCAGCAGTGGAACTCTCTGCCCCGGATTGTGGTGGAGGCTCCTTCTTTGGAAGCTTTTAAACAGAGGCTGGATGGCCATCTGTCAGGGGTGATTTGAATGCAATATTCCTGCTCTTGGCAGGGGGTTGGACTGGATGGCCCATGAGGTCTCTTCCAACTCTTTGATTCTATGATTCTAAATCAGAGGTTTGAATCTGGGGAGAGTGCGGATGAGCTCCCTCAAGCCCCCCCCCCTCGGCTACATGCCTGATTTGGTACATTAGGAATGCGCATTGTAATGAGTAAAAGTGTAGAAGAGTCTGGAGTGGTGGTGTTCAACTTCAAGAACTGGGAGTAAGGTGGTTCTGAATGCTTCCCCACCTGCCATGAAGCTTACTTGGCTCTGGGTTTTTTTTTCCCCCACCAAATTCGAAACCTACCTCAAAGGACATCATTTCAAGACAGTTGAAAACATCCAGGCAGCTGCAATGAAGGCTTTGAGCAACATCTCAAGTGAAGACTTCCTCCACTGCTATGAATACTGAAATCACTGTATTCAATCATGAGGAGCCTATTTAGAAGGGGATAAATTGCAATTGCATGTCTGTCCAATTTTTTTTAAATCATTCTCATGACTTTTGGGACAAACTATGTATGTGCTATATAATAGAATCATCTACCATCTTCTACCTCTTTCTTGGTCGTCCAGCTTTATTCTTTTCCTTAGCAAATATTAATATTCTATCTATGGTGGTATGCAGTATAAAAAATAATATCATTTAGACATCATTCAATAAACAAAGACTGTAATGTTTCAGGAACTGTACATCTGACATCTCATTAATTCCAACCCATTTTCCAAAAGTTTTCCATGCTGGTACCTATCCAACACCACATAATTTTTTAAAAATTGCTTTGAATATCTGAACAGTACCAACACCTTTCACTATTCATGTTATAACTTTATACAATATTCATGATGGGAGGTGCCATGACATCACCTCCTACAAGCAATTTCCTCTGATATTTAAGGTCACTGAGAATCATTGGGAAAGAATTTCCAGGGGAGTAGCCATATTGGTGGGTTGCTGCAGATGCAACAAAAAGTCTAAATCAAGTTGTTAATCCAGGTTAAAGTAGACTCATTGGATTACAATAATATATACAAATAATGATTTATCAAGTGTAAATTGTAAACTGCCTTGAGTCACAATTTGTGGGGAAATGCAGGGTATAAATAAAGAAGGAAAAGGGGAAGCAAAGGGGGAGGAGTGGGACGTTGCAATCTCTGTTCTAATAATAATAATCATCGTTCTGTCGCGTACTGGGCCTGTAAAAATTGTCTTTTGAATAGGACGTGCACTTTGTGCCCAACGGGAAGCCAGGGCGCCCTGAAAGAGAGGCCCTCAAGGATTTTCCTGTACAATAGTCTTAGAGGCTTGAAAAGTTTAACAAAGTACTTTATTATTGAACAAATTAAACAAATACTTCCCAGATCTTCAATGAGTCAAACAAATGCTTCTTAACTTGTCTACAATGGACAGGCACCTTGCTTGGAGAACTATTTCTTTCTTTAACAAGGAAAACCCTTTTTTAACCTCTCCCAGGCTGTCTACTATCTAAGCTTTGCTGATGTGGGTCCTACTACTGGATCCAAACTGCTTCTTAGGAACTGAGTAGACCTACCAGTCAAGGCTTGTAGATTCTCCAGCTGGAGTTCTTTGGGTCTGTAAAGCTGTTTCCCCCCGGATGCTGTAAGGCTGAGAGGCCGTAAGCTCCCAGCCAACGCTTTGGGACTTTTCCCCTGGAAATTCTTAAAAAATGAAGCTTTTCTGCAGGTGAAGCTGGTCCACTTCCTATAGCTTAGTTTCCTTCTGTAAGACTGAACTAAAAATGGCTCCCTCTCCTCCCCAGATCCCTGGGGAAAGGGGCAGAACCAAACACAGCAATGATAGACAGGTGGCTAGCCCTATAACTGTAAACCAAGGGAAGTCACCTTTTTGCAAAACCCCTGAAACCTTGGAATGCATGCAAACATTACATAGAAAGAAAATTAAGTTGGAGCTCCTGGTACAGCCATACCAGCACAATCATCATCATCACCAACAACAAGTTTATTTATACCCCGCCACCATCTCCGCAAAGGGGACTTGGAGCAGCTTACTTGAGGCCAAGCCTAGCGATACATTACAGCAACATAAAATATAAACTACAAAATATCATTACAATAAAATAAATAAACCAATCAAGTAAAATCAACAGTACAAAATAACATACTGGAAAATAAAACACAGTGGGCAGGCCAAATGCACGACATAAAATGATAAAACACTGGATGTGATAGCAATGAAAAGGTACATTTGTGGGGGAGGAGCTCGTAGGGGACTGAACAGTGGAATTAGACTTTCAATAAGGTGGGGAAAGTGCAATATGAGGGAAATGTTGTAGGTGAAACAACAGGACTGGAATATATGGTCACTCTCCAAAGGCACATCGGAAAAGCCAAGTCTTTAGATCTTTCTTAAAGGCTGCTAGGGTGGGGGCTTCCCTAATCTCACCAGGTAGCAAGTTCCATAGCCGGGGGGGGGGCCACAGCGGAGAAGGCTCTCTCCCTTGTTCCCACAAGTCATGCCTGTGATAGAAGAGGTGAGAGGAGGGCCTCCCCTGAGGATTGGAGGGAACGTGCAGGTTTGTGGAAGGAGATGCGGACACGAAGGTAGATTTGTCCCAAACCATTTAGGGCTTTATAGGTGATAACCTGCACTTTGAATTGGGACTGGAAAATGAACTGTAGCCAATGGAGCTCCTTAAACAGGGGGGTTGACCACTCTCTGTAATTCGCCCCATTTAGTAGTCTGGCTGCCGAACGTTGGACCAATTGAAGTTTCTGGGCTGTCTTTAAGGAAAGCCCCATGTAGAGTGCATTGCAGTAGTCTAGTCTAGAGGTAATTAAGGCATGGACCACCATGGTCAAGTCAGCTGGTTTAGGTCAATGTGTCCTAGGGCGCATCAAGAATGAATGAGATGAAGCAGGGTATGATTCACCAAAGTCCCTGCTATAATAAATGTACCAGCAGATTCTATTGTTTTTATTGGAAATAAGAACTAGACAGTATCAAATCCTTCATGTTATAGATTGTTGTCACTTAATCATTTGTGGTTTACACCATTCGGTATTAGAGTCTCTGTGGATTAATTCAAATGCTACAAGAGCAGATCTGTGACTCCTTCTGCACTGCCCTATATCCCAGGATCTGATCCCAGATTACCTGCTTTAAACTGGATTATATGAGTCTCCACTGCCAGATAATCTGGGATAAGAAAATAATCTGGAATCACATCCTGCAATATAGGGATAGTGTGGAAGGGGCCTTGGCCTTACATAAACACTACTGCTTTGCAGCTGATTTCCTAACCAGACTGACTTTGTAATCCTTGGGAAGGCAACATCAAGTCTGAGGGAACAGGGAAGCATATAATTTACAGGATCACTCTGTGACATCAGAAAACTTGTGAAAAGACACCCCAACAAAACAAATTTCAGTTCGTCTAATAACCTATGAGACTATAGGATTAAAATCTTTCAAACAGGCAATTAGCATTTTTATATATTTCAGACAAAACTCTCCACACCCTAAAACAGTGGTTATCTACCTTCCTAATGCCACAACCCCTCATGTTCCTCATGTTGTGGTGACCCCCAACCATAAATTTATTTTCATTGCTACTTCATAACTGTAATTTTGCTACTATTGTGAATCATAATGTACTTTCCTCCAGCATCACAATTCAAAAGAATCTATTTTCCTTCGCTCAGCCTTCCCTATGGTCCAGCTCTCACATCCATAGGTTACTACAGGGAATATCATTGCTTTTACTATGTGGATCTTCGTTGCCGGTGTGATGTTTCTACTCTTCACTGTTTTATTGAGATTGGTCATTGCTCTCCTCCCAAGAAATAAATGTCTTCTGATTTCCTGGCTGCAGTCTGCATCTGCAGTAATCTTTGCACCTAGAAATACAAATTCTGTCATGGCCTCCACATTTTCTCCCTCTATATGCCAGTTATCAATCAGTCTGGTTGCCAAAATCTTGGGGGTATTTTATGTTTAACTGCAACCCAGCTTTTGCACTTTCTTCTTTCACCTTGATTAGAAGTGTCCTCAGCTCCTCCTCACTTTCGGCCATCAAAGTGGTATCATCTGCATATCTCCATTGGGAGAGATCATCCGGAGTTTTGGGGTATGGTGTCATCTGTACGCAGATGATGACCAACTCTGTCACTCCTTTCCACCTGCTACTAAGGAGGCTGTCCAAGTCCTGAACCAGTGCTAGACCACTGTGACGGACTGGATGAGGGACAACAGATTGAAACTAAATCCAGACAAGACAGAGATACTCCTGGTCAGTCGAAAGGCCGAACAGAGTATAGGGTTACAGCCTGTGCTGGACGGGGTTACACTCCCCCTGAAGGCGCAGGTTCGCAGTTTGGGAGTTCTCCTAGATTCATCGCTGAGCCTGGAGCCCCAGGTTTCGGCGGTGGTCAGGGGAGCTTTTGCACAATTAAAACTTGTGCGCCACCTGCGCCCGTACCTTGGGAAGTCTGACTTGGCCACGGTGATCTACGCTTTGGTTACATCCCGTTTAGACTACTGCAACGCTCTCTACGTGGGGTTGCCTCTGAAGACTGCCCGGAAGCTGCAGCTAGTCCAACGCTCGGCAGCCAGACTACTAACGGGTGCTGGGTACAGGGAGCACACCACTCCGCTGTTACACCAGCTCCACTGGCTGCCAATTAGCTTCCGAGCACAATTCAAAGTGCTGGTGTTAACCTATAAAGCCCTAAACGACTCCGGCCCTGTTTACCTCTCCAACGTATTCTCCCTATGAACCATCAAGATTATTAAGATCGTCTGGAGAGGCCCTGCTCTCAGTCCCACCGGCCTCGCAAGCGTGTCTGGTGGGGACGAGGGACAGGGCCTTCTCGGTGGTGGCCCCTCGACTCTGGAACTCTCTCCCACTGGAGATCAGAACCACCCCATCTATCCTGACATTTAGGAAACAGGTGAAGACTTGGTTATGGAGACAGGCATTCGACGAGTGAGCCAACACCCTGAGATATGGATGGAGGATGATGAGCAACGATTTTAGTGTGACGACTGACCATTATAGTTATTGATTGTAATTGCTGTTTTAATGTTTTACTGTAATATGTATTATGATGTTTTATTGATTGTATGTGATATTATGGTTGGAAACCGGTCTGAGTCCCTCAAGAGAGGTGAGAAGGCCGGTATACAAAACTTTTAAATAAATAAATAAAATAATAGGGTTGTTAAGTTGAAGAGTCAGTGCTTTCCACATTCTGTCTGGTTACCTGTGGCAACAACTTCCTCCATACTCGCCACGATTATGAGATTCCTAAATTTACCATGTGAATGGAAACTTATGTCAACCACAAGCCCATACTCATAATCCCAGAGGATTCACACGACCCAATCCCAGAAAGGACTCTTCTTCCATAAAACATTTGAGCTAATGTCCTCTGCTTCTCCTTAAGGGCTCGGGATCAGGATCTGCTTGGCACAATGATTCTTCCGATTCCTCAGCACAACTGGTAAGTGAGTACATTTAAGCAAAAGCTAGCTTGATGGTCCAGCAGCCTCAGAAAGTTTATTTCTGCCCTCTCTTCTCTGTGCACCTTCGCATTAATTCATCTTTATCTGTAGCCCCAAAGCAGCCTTTGGCTGTCGCATGTTTCTGATCAGCCAGGCTTGACAGTGAGACCACTTTGTCCTTCAGCATCTCTGTGGGCTCTGTTCATTCAGACCATGCACTTCATTGACTGGTGGAGACCAGGCAGTATCATCTTGGAATTCTTCACCTCATTGCTCTGGGGCCTGAGCTCCCTTACATAAAATAAGGGTGACAATGGGACCTTTGTCTGTGTTGTATGCCTAGACTGCAAGGTCTTTGGGGCAGGCACTGTTTGTACAGTATAAGCACAAGAGCCCTTTTATCTCTCAGGCTACTATAATAATCATAAAAACAGATTCAGAATGTAATCTGTCAGTGCTAGATGTCTAGCGCATGATACACGAATGAGATAGGTAAACTGTGTGCCATGGTCACATTGGCTACAGTTCAGACTTCCTTATGTTCTAACCAAACTTGAGAGTTGTTGGGAACGAGCTCTTGAGTGTGTCTATGGTAACTATATGACGGTGTTATTTCTATAACCAGCTTTTCATTTTGGCCTGTTTTTTTAAGTTCTTAAACATTATAAAATCCTATTTTGTGCATCACAAATTTTTTTTTGCATTTTTCTGTTTTATGGGCTTGAGTAACATACCTGGATATTTTGTTGCCTGGTTCCAAAGGTAAAGGACCACTGGATCTTGCTTTGATACAGATGACAAGACAGCATCCTGCCACTGCCCTGTATCCTCCCCAGCTTTTACCACCTTAGATGGACACATCACTGGGCCTGATGCTACAGCCAGACATGTTGAGGAATGCTGACTATTGTACACCAAGAAGAATGATTAAGAAGTATGGAAATTGCAGCCTACATACATCCTAATAGAAAAACAAGTCAATAAGGCACTGAGAATTTTTTTTAGAGAAAATGGGCCCATAAAAATCCACAATATTGCAACAGACAGTAACAGACAGTAGCAATTGCCTCATGACCCATTTGCCTGATCATCCATCTTCCCTGTGGTGTCTATTTTATTCGTGTTTTTAATTTACTATTTAGTTGTTATTATTTCTAGAGTGTTGTGTTTTTATGATTAAGTATGTGGCATTGAATGTTTGCCTTTTGCTTTGGAAGCCACCTTGAGGGGAGAGAGTGCGGGTTAGAATTATTATTATTATTATTATTATTATTATTATTATTATTAACACAACAAGATTAATGTATTGTCGAAGGCTTTCATGGCTGGAATCACTGAGTTGTTGCAGGTTTTTTCGGGCTATATGGCCATGTTCTAGAGGCATTCTCTCCTGACGTTTTGCCCGCATCTATGGCAAGCATCCTCAGAGAACATGGCCATATAGCCTGAAAAAACCTGCAACAACCCATAACAAGATTAATCCACAGCAAACAAGATCATTCTGCTGGCTGTTGTTTTGGATCACACATCGGACACTTCCCAAGTGTCTAGGACTGTGTGATGTATCGGCGAATAATGCGTGCAGATCCCAGTAAGGTGGCCTTCTACAGCTGGCAGGTGGTAATTTTGTCAGCACCAATTGTGTTTAAGTGCAAGCCAAGGTCTTTAGGCACTGCACCCAGTGTGCCAATCACCACTGGGACCACCTTTACTGGCTTGTGCCAGAGTCTTTGCAGTTCAATCTTCAAATCCTCATATCGTGTCAGATTTTCCCGTTGTTATTGTTGTTGTTGTTGTTATTATTATTATTATTATGCCACAGAATATACCGAGCCAGAAAGTCACTTGGTTGTGTTAGTTGGTTGATCTTTAAGTGTTCAGAGCATCCATTGTCTAACAATGTATGTGGGAAATCTTTATCAGTATGACCCTCGAATATGTGAGAGGCAAGTTCCTGGATTTTGTGTGGATACATGAAACTGTGGATAACAGTGAACCCTATTGAAATGAAGGTCTTCTGGTCCAAGAACGTCAAAGAGTTGTACTAGAGGATCTAGAAAAGTGGTTCCCAACCTGTGGTCTGTGGACTACCAGTGGTCTGCAAGAATTAAAATATGTTCCACGGCCTCACCATTACTACATTGTTGCAATAAGAGGGACTGGTCTTGCAAAACCCTCTTATAGTGCTGAGTCTTATTAAATATGGTTTTCTATGGGCGAGCAGATGGTGACTGGGCAAGTAGATGACGACTGGATGGCATATATTCTGTATCAGAAACTAGAGCTGATGCGGTCTATCCAATGCAGTTTTCTGAATCAGCACCCTAAATAATCAAACCAAATCTAGTGTTGACCAAAAACCGATTAGTAACCCTTTTGGTACTAAGGTTGGAGAGTCATCTCTGGTCAAAGTGTTCCCTGGTGAAGTGGTCCCTGGTCAAAAAAAGGTTGGGAACCATTGATCTAGAAAATGCCTAGCGAGGTCATATTTTATCAGATGTGGATAAACAAAACCACAGACACCAGTCCAGCAGATACTCATTTTTTTCCAGGGTGTCTTATGTTCCTTCCTACTGAGTTGGCTCACTGAATCAGAATGATGCATCTTATATCTTTGCTCAGTCTACGTAGCAAGTAAAACTCTATCTCACATCTTCACCAAGAGATACAAGTAATTTACCCTGGACAATTTGCATGATTTGTTATATAAAGGGAAAGGTTTCCCCTGATATTAAGTCCAGTCATGTCTGACTCTGGGGTGTGGTGTTCATCTCAATTTCTAAGCTGAAGAGCTGGCGTTGTCCATAGACACCTCCAAGGTCATATGGCCAGCATGACTGCATGGAGTGCCGTTACCTTCCTGCTGGAGCAGTACCTATTGATCTACTCACATTTGCATGTTTTAGAACTGCTAGGTTGGCAGAAGCTGGGGTTGACAACAGAAGCTCACACCGCTCCCTGGATTCGGACCTGCGACCTTTGGGTCAACAAGCTCAGCATCTCAGCACTTTAACCCACTGTGCCACCAGGGGCTCCTCATTTTTTTTATATAGTTCAAATGGAAACATGCATCTGCCCGCCCCCTACATTTTTAGAGAGGAAAAAAATAGCAAGCTTCAAGTATTCTAAACACAGATCCTTTCTTTAAAATCTGTTATATGAATGATTGGAGTAAAAAAGTTAAATACCACCTATGGACAGATATTTAGGAGTTAAGACTCAGCATTCCTGGAAATCAGGACTGCTTGAGGTTTCCTTTTATTTGCTCTTCCACTGAAGTATTCTACAAAGCCATATATCAACAGAAGCAAGTCATTTTAGTACGTTCACAGGCTGAATATCCATCAGTGATTGCAACATGGGCCAACATGTTTCAGGACTGACAAGATGATATTACAGTAGTGCCAAAGTGGAGAATGGGAGGGGAGGCGGTTGGGGGCAAGCAGAACAGCGTTCTGAGTTTAGCTGTTAACAATGGAGACATATTCTCTTTTGTTATACCTGAGTTTAAAAGATCTGCAAGGCAAAGAACCTCTGTTGTCCTTGTAGTAGACTATTTTGTGGTTTGTCACTGCCATTTACTGCACTGCACACATACAATAGACAGATTGACTCAAGGCATTAGTTATCAAGTCTAGTCTTCATTGAGAGTAAACACTGACAGATCAAATGAGTGTGTACTATACAGTGCATTGAGAACTGAAACTTTGACTACAACCTTAATCAAACATATTACCTCATTGAATTCAATCAGCTTTCCCACCTGCTCCCCTGTCCAACCAATGCCATACCCATCCAATCTGGGAAATCACTGCTGCTTGAGAAAAAATGTTCAAGAATTGCTACAAAATGTTTATTTATGCAAAAAGCAGATATTAACTGTTGTAGCATCTGTGGCAGGGGAGAAATGGGGTGCTGTTTCACTTTTGTGAAACACCTGCTATTGACAATATACTGTTGGCCGTCACCACCCCCAGCTTCCTCAAGGTCAAGCCAGTCGCTTCAAGGATACCATCCATCCATCTTGCCCTTGGTCAGCCCCTCTTCCTTTTTCCTTCAATTTTCCCCAGCATAATTGTCTTCTCCAAACTTTCCTGTGTTCTCATGATATGGTCAAAATACTTCATCTTTGCCTCTACTATCATTGCCTCCAATGAGCAGTTGGGCTTTATTTCCTGAAGTATCGACTGGTTGGATCTTCTGGCAGTCCAAGGCACTCTCAGAATTTTCCTCCAACACCACAGATCAAAAGCATCTCTCTTCCTTTGCTCAGCCTTCCTTATGGTCCAGCTCTAACATCCGTAGGTGACTATGGGGAATACCATTGCTTTTACTATGCGGATCTTTGTTGCCAGTGTGATGTCTCTACTTTTCACTATTTTATCAAGATTGGTCCTTGCTCTCCTCCCAAGAAGTAAGCGTCTTCTGATTTCCTGGCCACAGTCTGCATCTGCAGTAATCTTTGCACCTAGAAATACAAAGTCTGTCACTGCCTCCACGTTTTCTCTCTCTATTTGCCAGTTATCAATCAGTCTGGTTGCCATAATCTTGGGTTTTTTTAATGTTTAACTGCAACCCAGCTTTTGCACTTTCTTCTTTCACTGTGATTAGAAGTCTCCTCAGCTCCTCCTCGCTTTCGGCCATCAAAGTGGGATCACCTGCATATCTAAGGTTGCTAATGTTTCTTCCAGCTATTTTTACCCCAGCCTTGCATTCATCAAGCCCTGCACATTGCATGATGTGTCTGCATACGTTGAATAGGTTGGGTGAGAGTAACAATATACTAAAGCAGCAGATCTATTCAACACAATTTGTTCAAGGTAGGAGCTTTTTCTGCTGACAATATACTAAAGCAGAAGAGAAAGTTCCTACATTGAACAAATCATGTTGAATAGATCACCCCAAACCAAACTTTTGACTTTCTTAGAATGTGGGGCTGTTTGGAAACTAGAGGACATTTTCCCACAAAGCAGAGCTTGAAATTGACTTTAAAGAATGAGTATAATAACAAGATGCAACCATCCTAAACTGAGCAGCGGTAAGACGCTGCCCTGGGTCACCTTCCATCATCCTATTTTTGTTCAGTAAAGTTTTTCACAGTTCATTTTATTCATTATTCTTAAAAGCAGCATTCCACATTCTCCAAAACAGTGTATCATAGTGAAACTCCCAGGCTTGAGCACTAGATTTGGGAGATTGGCATATCTGCCCCACCCTGCCTTCTAGTTTAAGGTTGTGGTTATAAAAATCTGTGAGTTCCAGTTAGTTGCCAGTTGAGGGGATTAGAAAGGGAGTTTTGTTTTGCATTTTTTTGTGCCAAGGGCTATGAATTATATGACTCAGATCTGAGCATTGTTTATAGTGATCCCATAGATACATTCTCCTTGTAAGAATTATCCAAAGTCTTAAGACATTCTCAAGTTATAGGAAGATATCACTTCTACCATGTTAGAATTAGTACATTTCTACTGTTTTATTCTATGGAACAAAGAGCAACTTAGGAAAATGGCACAGGAGAAAAAGCTATTTCACACACACCTCATCCCTAGTTGTTTGGTTTTTTTTAAAAAAAAAAAACTAACTCCATATAAAGCACACAGTAGTTAAGAAAAACATCTAGACTTCCATTCTCAAGGGCCGGTTGTATTGCTCATGTTCAAAGAATGCAGAATTTAAACATAGTATATTCATCATCTCCATTATATGTGACCTGATCGCTCTTCCAGAAAGACAAAGGACTATAGTGTATTCATGTAGAATATTACATCAAACCCTCATGTTTCTGTTTAGAAATCTTCACTTTTTTACCTATGGGTTATTTTCCTTCTTGGTGCAGCATGCCCAGCATTATATTCGAATATGAGGCTACTTTGGAAATATATCCTGGTAGTTCTCTCTTTTTCTATCACAGATTATTTCTACCTTGTAGCAGAAAAGTCACTCCAAGGGACCTCTTCACATTCTCATCGCCACGGCCAAAAAAATGGAAGTGGTGACCAATGAGAAGCTCCCTGTATTTCCATATGGACAGATGGGCCACACACCCAAAGAAGTCTTCACCTTATGAGATGAGGCAAGAGAGAAGCCACAATGGAGTAGGTGTGGGGTGACAGGTCACCATGCCCCTGTGCAACTGCCACCGGGATGCAGCGAGACGCCTTTGTGCCAGCGGCACATCTGACAATGTCCAGAGCAATGTGAATTAAATTTCCTTCCTAAAGAAAGGTTGTTAATTACAATTTATTTCAATTTTGTTTTGTAGAACCCTGGTGTCCAACCTCTTTTTACAAAATGACAAACACAACAAACCTTAAGACAGGTGTGTGTTAGTAGGCAAGAGGGCTAATCTGGAAAGCTGCCTGTCAGGTGATTCAGACCTGATATTAAAGGCTCACTTGAAATAGTGTAATGCAAAAGGGATTTGCTGTGGTCAATACCAGCAAGACTGCCAAAACAATAATGAGTAAAGTTGAGCCTTGTATGGTGAGAAGGGAAGAGAAGAGAAAAGGAGGGGGAGGGAAGGAAATGAAAAGGGAGGAATGTGCAGTGGTGGAATATGCTCTGTGTTGATGATTATCCTGTTCAGATTGGTAGACTCATTTCAGTGCTGAGCAAGTCATGAACTAAAAAGGGCCTAGCTGGCCAATGTACAGCCAAATGATATTTTTTTACATTCTGTAATATAATTTTCTGGAAGAATTTGGCAAAATTAGTTAAATTTAAGCTGGAAGACAAACATCTGCACTTGTAATGTTTGCCTAAATGAAAAATCATTGTCATCATTATCCATGTTTTTTTCCAGCTTGGATTTATATCTGAGCTAGTGACAAATTTCCAACCTTTCACACCTCACCCACAAGCTCCTCCTTGTTACCTACCAATTCTTTCAATATAACACTCACATCTAAGGCAGTAATTATAGTACTCCAAGAACATAAAATGTTTGAGTTTAGAGGTGTTGTTGAGCCACAGCAACCTACTCCCCAAAGGTTTAATAACAATAAGAACACTTCAAGCAAGAAATATGATTTTCCCCTTTATTTTTTAAACAGTTTCCTCTCTTTCAAAATTTTGAAATGTCGAAGCTGCTGGAAGTGCCAGAAGGAACCAGCAATAACTCTACCCTGAACTATATCAAAGCTAAACCCTTTAATAAATGTATAAAATTGATATTTCTTGTGTAGCTTATATTGTTTTTTCAGCATGCCTTGCCCAGTCCAAGGGTGTGGTGGCTGTGTCCTAGCCTCAACAGATTTGACTAGAGGACTCCATTGAGATCCAGCTTGATCTCTTGGGGGGGTGGCACTGCAGCTGAGTCCTGGTCCAATGGCGCAAGGCAACCGAAGGCAAGCAGACAGATGTTCATTGGGGAAGAAGGCTCAGAATCAGAGAAGACTTCTAGATAAGGTGCGGGAACCACTGGCTGACTTACGTTTTGTAACTGTGTGCAAGGCTGCTCTTGCTGCCAAAGTTGCCCACTCAGGTTCAGTAAGCCCCAATCAATATGAGCCATTTCTTGATGCCATGCTCAGGCACTCTGCTCCCCTCCTGAGGAGGGGAGCAGAAGTCCAGAAACTCTTCCCTTCTGAGGAAGAGCTTCTGGCTTCTTTGCTTCACTTCCACCACCTCCATAGGAGCAGGTGGGGTCCAGGACCCCAGATCTATTCTCCTCCTTTCCAGAGCTCTCTCTTCCACAGCCCAGCCCTCTTCCACAGCCAGCTGAAAGGGAATTCCCTTGATTGGAATGCAAGACTTTAATGGCCTCTTGGAAATCACTTCATCGCTTGCCACTCCTGCCTCCTCACTTTGCGAGCAAGGCTGCTCCTTGCCCTGCTCCTGCCCAACACCAAGGGCACCTCTTTGGTGTTGGGCAGCTCAGTTGAAGCCACTGGAGGGAGGGGGAGGGGGAAGGGGAGGGGGGGCTTTGAGCCATCTTTGAACCACCACCAGGGCCCAAAGGCTTACACTTAAGAAAGTATGTATAGGATTGCAGCTTTAAAGCTGAATGGTTGTAAGGTCCCTTTAAGAACCAACTTCCGCATCTTCGATGTCTGTTTCTAAAGAACTCATTGGCACAAAAGGCCATAGAATTTGCCTTTTCCATGTACCTAACATGTCATAAGAGTCTTTTGTGTCACCACCTGATTAGATCTTTGGCATTGTTGCTTTCATTTTGGCAACAACAAAAAATATTTCAGAGAGCCTACAATCCTAGGGAAATGTGGGCGTGAGATCTTCAAGCTACAGAGGGAGGCTGGAAGAAACAAGGTTGTCATGTTTTACTCCTGCCTTTAATTGAATATTTCTGTAGGTAAATATATTACCCATCAGTTATGTCAGCTACAGAAGAAAAGCGGAAAATCAGTGATCTGAATTCTCATTTCTCAAACTGTTTGGGTTTTTGTTTTATGTTATCTAGATCTATGCCCTTGGAATCAACAATATTTTTTTGCATATTATTTTTACAGTAGACTTTTTAATAACATCTTCAAAACCCAGACACAAGTCCAGTTATATATCCCTAAGAGTTTCTGTGCACCTAAGGCATTTGGCCACATAATGAGAAGACAGGAAAGCTTAGAGAAGACAATTATGCTGGGGAAAATGGAAGGAAAAAAGAAGAGGGACCAACCAAGGGTAAGATGGATGGATGGTATCCTTGAAGTGACTGGCTTGACTCTGAAGGAGCTGGGGGTGGTGATTGGTGACAGGGAGCTCTGGTGTGGGATGGTGCATGAGGTCACAAAGAGTCGGAAGCGACTGAACGAATAAAAAACAACAAAAGGCATCTTTTAACTCCTCATTTCTATATATTTTCAAATTGCTAGAAGTAGAACATCAGCCATTATTCTCAAACCATAGGTGTGTGCCTGGGGTGCCTTATCTGCTACTCTATTTATACTAAAAAGTAGCTTTTTGAAATAATGCAGTCACTTCATAGCTCTAACCATGAATTTAAAACACTGATTTTCTAAGAGATTTGTTAGGGGTTGGGAGAGGATCTAAACTGTATAGGCAATATCCTAATTCATCAGATGCATCCCTTAGCGCCCTCCCCCCACCCCCCAAAAAAAAAATTCATTCCTTTCAGTCTATGGACAAAGCTGTTGTCTCCAGTTACAGGTTGTCTGTTGGCAAGTTCCAGCATGCGCTCTAGATTCCGTCTCTACTTCCTTCTGGTGCTTCACACATTGTACACTTGCTTTCATCTCTAAAGTGCAATGGTATGTTCAAAGTGTATTTCAGATGCCATTAGCTGATACTATCTCTGTGAGGATGTGTTATGGAGTGTCTGATTAGTAAAGGACATGACTGTTTTCTTCGCTGGTCTTTGACATGTCAACGGTTTTCTGACATGTCATTCTCTCAAGTGCCTGCAGAAGTTGACTTCTGCATCACTTCGTGTAACTAAGTCAGGATTTGCTTCAGAGGTAATTTAAGTAATCTGGAAAGGGAATATAGTTAATTCAAAAAGCTTTGTGTTTGAAATCTGCTCTTGTGCCTACCACTGACCAGTTGTGATATTCCTGTATTTCACACTAACCTACTTTCTTAGATTCATCAGTAGCTGACTTCACCAGTATATGTGCTAATCTTCCTCTGCTATGTATTGGTGCACAGTGTATTTATTTATTATTTATTTATTTCATATATTTCTACCCCGCCCTGACATCTCCAGCTCATCCCTTGTTTGGGTATCAGCCAGCACGTCAACGACTTAAATCAATAAATAGTTTTCTAAGATCTACAGAGACACTCACTGGAACACTTCAGCAAGCGAGAGTCCAAAAGTGGCAGGCTCAAACCCAGAACCTCAACCAATGGCTGATACCCAATGAGAGCCTCCCCCCTGGGCACACAGAAGACTGGGCGACTTGGAAGGTGCTGAACAGACTGCGCTCTGGCACCACGAGATGTAGAGCCAATCTTAAGAAATGGGGCTACAAAGTGGAATCCATGACATGCGAGTGTGGAGAAGAACAAACCACAGACCACCTGCTGCAATGCAACCTGAACCCTGCTACATGCACAATGGAAGACCTTCTTGCGGCAACACCGGAGGCACTCCAAGTGGCCAGATACTGATCAAAGGACATTTAATCAACTACCAAGCTTGCAAATTTTGTGTCTTGTCTGTTTGTTTGTTTGTTTGTTTGTTTGTTTTGTTCTGTTAGAAATGTAATATAATTGTCTGGTTGCCTGACACGATAAATAAATACCCCGCCCTTCTCCCCACAAAGGGAGACTCAGCGCGGCCTCACATAATCATCATATGATGCTACCAACACATACACCACAAGAATTATAATTAAAACAATAGAAATCATTTTAAAACATTATACAAATTTGTTAATAAATTCATTCAACAATAAATTAACGTGCCATTTAAAACCAAGATCAAGCCGGGTAAATCCAATGTCGCAATTTATTTACTTACTTGTATGTTTAATCGGTTAATCTGCTATGTAATGTTCCCTGAACTAATGCTCCAAACCTACCTTGACAACCAACAGCCATAATAAACTGGTGATCAGGGTAGAGCAAGATGGGATTTTCAGCCCCTTCCCAACAACAATGTCTGTGGCAGCAAAGAATTGCAACAGAGGTCCTGCTTCTGAATATCACATTGGCAATCACTAATGGGAGGGGGTTAGAAACAACATCCTGCTGTGTTCCAGATACCAGAGGAAGAGGCCCCTATTTCTCAATGCAGCTGCTGGCTATTCAAGTATGTTTGAAAGTGTCATTTGCCTTTGTGGCAATCAATCATGCTATGATTGCAAGTATGAAGCATAGCTCAATACAGATCTATAATTCGAGATTACAAATCTGAAACTACAATGTAGGATGCCAACCAATATGTATTTATATTTGAATCCTATTCTTCCTCCCATACATGGCTTGCATACAAGAGGACTTTCATCATCATCATCATCATCACAACCAGAGCTATCTATAAAAAATACCTTATATATTAAATACAAATTAAACTGGACATGAAAGTAAACAAACATTTAAAATGGTGAAATATCAGATTGAAATATTGAAAATTCCAACTCATCTGTTTAAAAACTCTGTCCATTTCAGTTACTCAGTTGCTAATGGTCTGCTTCCATAGAAAACCTTTCCCTTGCCTGTAAACCCCAAAATAAAGAGACCACACAACAGTTTTTGGGTTAAAATATGGACAACTTTTATTAACTGTTACCTATTTCACTTTAACTGAATCTAATTCTGTTGAGTTCTGTTGAGGCCCTGATCTCGACTCCGCCTGTGTCACAAATACGTCTGGCGGGGACGAGAGACAGGGCCTTCCCAGTGGTGGCCCCTCGGCTATGGAATGCCCTTCCTAGGGACATTAGATCAACCCCTTCCCTTTTGACTTTCCGAAAAAAAGTAAAAAAAAAACCTGGATATTCGAGCAGGCGTTTGAAAAGGCAGTGTAATTAGACATAGTCCAATTATGGAACAATTGGACTATGAGATTGGATTATGTTTTTACTTAGGAGACAAAATGATTGTTTTTACTATTGTCATGGTTTTAATTGATGTTTTAATGCTTTTTAATGTTTTAATGTTTTTATGATGTTGTTGTCATTGAATTGTTGCCTTGTGAACCACCTCGAGTCGCCTACGGGCTGTGAAGGGTGGTATACAAATGTAGCAAATAAATACATACATACATACATACATACATACATACATTCTATGGGTCCTGAACTTGGTATGGAAAAGCCAATGTAGCGTCCCTGCCCAGTCTAACCCCCTAGTTAGGGCGAAACACCTGGGTCCCCTGGAAACCTCACCCGGGCAACCTCTAAGGGAAATATGCCGGAGAAGTCTCTCTCAAGGTTGTTGAGGCCAGACTCTCCCCATTTCTAGGCCATTTGATTTCACCTCACCTCATAAAAATGAACCCAAAGTGAGTGTTTTAGTTAATGACCTTCAACTCTGGGGGGTGCCTTGGGTGTACACCAAATTTACCGGGACGGACACCTATCTGTTTTCCGTTGCACCCTATTTAAAACCACACCATCCCAATTTGCCCTGAGCAGTATAGGGTAGGTGAAAAACCTTCCTAGAACATAGGAGTGAAAAATTCCTAGCCAGTCCCTTACAGCAGCCAATAATTATACTGTTTAATGGGTGGGCATGGTGGGTTGAAGATGGAGCAGGCTTGTTTTCTGCTGCACTAGAGAATGAGACATTAAGCAATTAGTCCAAACTGCATGAAAAGAAATTTCACTTGAATATTGGGAAGAAATTTCTGATGGTAAGAGCTGTTCAGTAGTAGAATATGTGCCTTGGAGTGTGATGGAGTCTCCTTCTCTGGATATTTTTAAACAGAGTCTGGATGGCTACCCATTGGGAGTACTTTGATTGTGTTTTCCTGCATGGCAAATAGGATGGGTGTCAAGACCCAGGTAGACCAACGAGGCGAAACAGCAGCTTAAGGGTTAACAAAAGGTGTTTAATGGCAAATTAACAAGCCAAATGACTCTTATCAGCAGAGCGTGTAAACAAAAGAGCCTGCGGCTTGCAGGAATGTAAACAAGGCAGCAACCCAGGCAGTCTGGGCAGAAAAAAGGAAACTGAAGTAAAACAGACAAACAGTTTGTGGTAAGAATGGAATACAGGCAGTTCAAAAATCACAAAGCAAAAAGCAGTATGAGGAACGATCCGAAGTCAACGCAGGAGACAGGCAGAATCGCAGAATAGTCAAGACGGTCCAAGGTCAAGGCAGGAGACAAGGCTCACAGTTCCAAGGCAGGCAAAGTAGTCAGCACGGTCACGGAAACATGATTCTGGATGCAAGGACTCAAGGCAAGAGTTAATAGCAGGATACACAGGTACACGACACTTTGAACTCTGCAACATGATAGCCCCAAAGCTACTCCTTAAATCCCATCAGAGTCACTGGATTCACCTCCAGGTGCATCCAGTTCCACAGGTGAACTGCGTTCCCTCCATTGTTGCCAGTCTGCACTCCGGGCTGCATCCTGAGAAGCAGTATCCGAAACCCATGGGTCTGTGAACCCTTGGAACTCATCACTGGAGGTTGGAGCATTAATCACATCCTGAACCTCCTGGACCCTAGTCCAGTCAAGCTCTTCATCATCACTTTCAGACCCGTAGCTATCTGCTATCTCTTTAAGACGCCTGGAAATGGATTCCTCATCGCTATCTGAACTGCGTGCTACTCGCTTTACACCACGGTAATCCTCCATCTCCATCTCTTCATGAGTAAACCCCTGAAACTCTTCCCCATAACTAGATTCTAGGAACATGTCCCTAATGCGCTTCAGCTGCTGCTGAGCGTCTTCCTCTTCCAAGCCTCGTTTCCTCCTACTAACACTAGTAGATACATGAGGCACACGCTGAGTTACAACAATGGGACTAGATGGCCCTTGTGGTTCCTTCCAACTCTATGATTCTATGAGATAATTATGAAATTGATTGAATTATGTTTAAGCTGAGGAATCTGCAAAAGCAATGACATCTCCAATCATGAATCCAGACCAGGTAATTGTTAGACAGAAGAAGAAGAAGAAGAAGAAGAAGAAGAAGAAGAAGAAGAAGAAGAAGAAAGAAAGAGAAGAAGAGAAGAAGAGAAGAAGAAGAGAAGAAGGAAGAAAAGAAGAAGAGAAGAAGAAAGAAGAAGAAGAAGAAGAAGAAGAAGAGGAAGGTAGGAGAAGAAGAAGAAGAAGAAGAAGAAAAAGAAAAAGAAAAGAAAGAAGAAAAAGAAAAAGAAAAAGAAAGAAAGAAAAAGAAAGAAGAAGAAGAAGAAGAAGAAGAAGAAGAAGAAGAAGAAGAAGAAGAAGAAGAAGAAGAAGAAGAAGAAGAAGAAGAAGAAGAAGAAGAAGAAGAAGAAGAACTTTATTTTTCTACCCCACCTCCATCTCCCCGAAGGGACTCGGGGCGGCTTACATGGGGCCCAAGCCCAAGGCAGAATACAATTAAAAACAAAGTAATAACAATTAAGACAGCATAAATCAGCGTAAAACAACGTAACAATAATAGCTAACAACAACAATCACCAGACTAATTTTGGAGGGGGGGGAGGAAACCCCCTACATGAACTAGTTAAAGGATAAGGTGGATAACAATGTATAATGGCATGGGAAATATCATGGAAACAGGACAAATTAACAGGGTCAGTTAATACAATATAGGACATCAGATTGAATGACAATTCAAGTCATGATACAGGCCATTTGTCATAGGAGTCGTTAATCGAAAGCACGACGAAACATCCATATCTTTAATTCCTTACAGAATGTGGCTAAGGAGGGTGCCAGCCTAATCTCCCTGGGGAGGGAGTTCCAGAGATGGGGGGCCACCACCGAGAATGCCCTCTCTCTCATCCCCATCAACCGTTCCTGAGACAGGGGCAGAAGCAAGAGCGAGAGAAGGGCATCCCCAGAAGATCTTAAGGACCACATGGGCTCATAAGGCAGTCACGCAGATAGGCAGGTCCTGAACTGTTTAGAGCTTTATAGGTGATAAACTGCACCTTGTATTGGGACCGGAAATTTATCGGTAGTCAGTGGAATGGTTTAAACAGGAGGGTTGACCGCTCTCTGTAACTTGCTCCAGTTAACAATCTGGCCACCGATCTTTGCACCAGCTGTAGTGTCTGAACCGTCTTCAAGGGCAGCCAGACGTAGAGTGCATTACAGTAGTCTAATCTTGAGGTAACTAAGGCATGGGCCACCATGGTGAAATCAGACTTCTCGGGGTACAGTCGCAGCTGGCGCACAAGTTTTAACTGTTCAAAGGCCCTCCTGGCCACCGCCAACACCTGAGCATCAAGCATCAGCACTGAATCCAGGAGGACCCCCAGACTGCGGACCTGTGAAGATCTTAGGCTTGATCCATGGTTTTGTAAAGTCATGCCAGTAAAATCTGGGCATCATTTTCTTTCTCAAAATAAAATGATACAGTTCAACAAGAACTGATGAAGTAAAAAAAAATCACTATTGATCTCAGAAGTAAGATCAGAAGGCAAAGCAATGAAACAAGTAAGGCTGATTTGATGCTATGTTATCATCTGTATTATTCATTTATTTTTTATTTATTAACTTGGAAGTCCCTGAACAGACTCAGAAGTGAAGTGGGCAGATCAAAAGACAACCTGGCAAAATGGCACTACCTAAAAGAATCCCACACCTTGTGTGACTGTGGAGCAGAACAGACAATTCCACATCTGTATGTTTGCCAACTATGCCTCATGTACAGAGCAAGAATTGTTGGAGTCTACAGACAATGCCATTGCTGTTGTCCGTTTTTGGTCAAAAGATATTTAGCCACCTGTGCTCCTTCTATTTTTATCGGTTTTATACTAATTTATGCAATGCTTTTGATACTAAATAAAATAAATAAATCTGTATTATAATGAATGCTTTTGTTTTGAGTGAAGCATTCTTTTCATACATACTTTTTTATTACTCTGAGCTAACATGGTTTCAGTTTATGTTCCTATTTATCTAGGATATGTTAGAAATAGAGGCTTCATGTTAGACACTGTAATAACATCAGTTTTCAAAGGCAACTGACAAGGTGGATAATTTTTTCCAAATCCTTATCTGCCACATGCAAATGCTTACACTGATTGATATCATTTTGGGGCGTATTTGTTCACTTATTAAATCTATTATTAGATGTGTGTTGTTCTGCAAGAGCATGGGTTTGCATACTCAGCAAATGTGTGAGTAAACACTAGTTGACAAAGTGGGAACTTGTAGAAGTTATTGTATTTTCCTATACTGCTGGCTCTATTTCTCAACCAACTCTTCTCTGTGTTTTTCCCTCCCTGTAAGCTGTTACCAACCACCTGTAGAATGAGTAAGTACTGTACATGGATATCTAAGTATAAATGCAGTCTATCATTTAATATCTCATGTGGCAATGGGATATTAAAGGTTCTTTAAATGTTTATCCCTACTTCAGGTGAAGTCCTTCTGTATGTTTCACCACCCTCATAACATGAGAAAGGGCCTTCTTCGTGGTTGCTCCTAGGTTTTGGAACTTCCTTTCTAAAAATCTTAGGCTCATTCCCCGTTCATAGACAAGCAAAGAGCTTTTGTTTCAATAGACCTTTGAGGATTAATTGCTCAGGGAAAAGAGCCTTTGACCATGTACTATGTTGTCTATATTGTCTTTCTTTTACAAGAATAGTTGTGTAATTGCTTTCATTAATTGATGGTTTAATTATATTTTCCCTTTTGTGGGGTGAAAACTATTAACTGAATCTATTTCAATTTTTGTAAGCCCCATTATGTGCAAAAGAGATTCACTTCATTGGAGTTGACTATAGGTGAGTTGTAAAAGGAGTTAGGAATTGGGTTAGATGAATGGATGAATGCAGAAAAAGGGGCGTTGCTGTCAACATTCCCGGAGCAGAAGTAACAAGAGCTGCCAAGCTATTCCAGACTACAGTAACTCAAAGAGTGGTTAAATGAGTAATTTCTTTTACTAGCTGGTTGACCAAACTTCTGCCTTATCTTGGCCATACATTCAACATGCTTCACGCCTATTTGAGCAAGTGACAGAGTGGTGAAGTTCATATACTTGATGCCAAAATGTCAAAATGGAAGAGTAACAGGAAACAATAAATATGTTGTCTGCCTGTGTAAACTTGTCTAGTTACTTTTCTACTATCTGTGCTTCCATAGGGTCTTAGTCATATGAGAAACATATTTGGCGGTTTTAGCCATTACACAATGAAGGAAGAGCAAATATGTCTTCCCAGATTCAACCCACCCCCTGTTAGAAGATAGGAAACTAGATTGAGTATCCAATGAGGAAACTAGATTGAGTATCCAGACAGGCCGTTATCCCAGGAGCATTCGCATTTAAAAAACACAGATGTTCCTGGGGGCCCATCTACACTCACCCCAGAAAGCGTGCGGTGGGTGTTCAGATGTTCTACTGGGACTGCCCGGTAGAACACCGGGACACTTAACCACCCCCACCCCCCTCAGAAGCCCCTATAAACACAGAAAAAAAAGAAAAGAACTCATCTGGGCTCCATAAGGCAGCTGCTGAAGTTATCCTGGCACATACAAATGATGCACCAGGAGAAAGGGGGCAGAAGCGATTTTCCTCCTCTTCCCTCCTTTTCTTCTAGTGCAGTGGTTCTCAACCTGGGGTCCCCAGATGTTTTTGGCCTTCAACTCCCAGAAATTCTAACAGCTGGTAAACTGGCTGAGATTTCTAGGAGTTGTAGGCCAAAAACATCTCGGGACCCCAGGTTGAGAACCACTGTCCCAGTGCATCATTTTTATGCACCAGGAGAACTCCAGCAGTTGTCTTATGGAGCCCGGGTGAGTTCTTTTCTCTTTTTTTAACTGGGTTTAGGGGGCTTTTGGGGAGAAGGTTGGTGTTCCCACAGATTTCTGGGCCAATTTAGCCCAGAAAACTGTGGGAATACTGTACGGACTGCAGTATTCTGCAGTCCAGATACAAGAAGTAGTGGGTTTATCCCGTGCCTTCCAAGAAGGTGCGAAATAAACCCATTATCAAATTAATTTGCTACACATCAGACTTACAAAAAAATAGAAACAATCCTCCTACTGAGATTCAAATTTAAGCCCGAGTACTTTTTACTTGGGATCACAGATTTCAAAATGAATAAGAATACAAATAAGATCTTCTTCTATCTAATAACGGCAGCTAGAATAATCCTGGAACAACTATGGAAAATACCAAAAATACCCTGGAACAACTATGGAAAATACCAAAAATGGATCCTGAAAGTGATGGATCTCATGAATATGGACCTCCTTGCCCAAATACTTGCACAAAACAATACACAGCATCAAGAAACAGACTGGGGAAATTTTTAGATTTTCTAAAAATAGGAATATAGAGGAATTTATATAAAAGAGAGATAAAAGAAACTCAAAGGACAGAGAAAAAAAGAAAGAAACCAACACTAAATAGACTAAAAAGACTTCAAGACAAAAACAGACTTTCGGCAAAATTGAACCTGGAAGCAAACTAATAGTAAAACCTACTTCTAGTTTCATCTTTTTTTTGGTGGTTTTTTTTAATTTTATTTTGTTTTTGTTTTTTTCTCCCTCTTGTGCCATGTTTTTTCATATCAATTTTCTAACTTTTCTTTGAATTGAATGTTCTCCCACTTTAAATGTACTTTCTCTAAATCTGCTTTTTTATTTTATGCTTAACCATAAATAAAAATTACTTTTTTAAAAAAAATGCCACAAACCAAGGTTTTCCTGGCTTGTGGCAGATTAATTCCAGTTTGGCCAGAAAGTTGTCTGGGCAGTCCCCTTTTTATTGCAGAAGTTTCCACAATAAAGGCACTGTCTAGATCCTCCCTGAGACCACTTGTACATTTAACCTGGTATTGCTGGCACTGGTTGGAGTTTCAGGCAGGAATTTTCCCAGCTCTATCTGGTGAGGCACTGAACTCAGGATTTCCTTTATGTGCCTAAACCAGTACTCCAACCAGTATGCAGGCCTCTGTCATCATTCCCCTGCTGCTATGTCCCTGGTACCAGGTCATGCTGCACTCCCATGCGTTTGAGCAGGCAACTTGCTGCTAATCTCTAGCCAACACATTCCTTGTATGATCTGCGACCCTGATATTTTCAAGTTCTAAATCACATGTAGAACCTATTAGTATGGATTAATGGAAAGCAAGGGAGACTTTGAGGCTCCAGATGTCATTGATGTGCAGTTCCCATGAGCCTCATCTAATGGGTCATCCTCAGCCTAGTGAGGGATCATAGTACTAGGACTTCAGGAATATCTGGATGGCCAGAGATGCCTCAGATCTGGATTAAGATCCTTGCTGCAGAACTTTGCCCTCTGATGGATAGAGGGCAATAGAACTAGGCAATGAATCTGTCTGATAGAATGGAATCAGTGAGCAGGTTCCCCTAGTGTCATTTTAGCTCCATGAAGCTTTGGATGCCTATATATACCTGGAGCATTTGTGAGCTAAATAAATAAAATACCTTTCTAAAGACATAATCATTTTTCAAACAATGATTTGGACTTGAGGTTGACATGCCCAAGGAAGGCAATTATAGCATAAGAATGCCAGAGTAAAAGTTTGCTGGAAAGGGGACCAAGCCAATTCACCACAGGCCACTGCCAAACAAGGAGCTCAGTGTCTCAATTTTAGCGCATATCATTGGCCTCTTCCTTGGCCCTGACATATTTCTCAGTATGACTTGCCATTTTGTTAATCTTTGATAAGGAAGTGGAAATAGCAACATGATGGGACACGTCCCTAATTATGATGAACTAAATATTACACATAGTTGTGGACAGGACAGAATGCATATATGAGGCTTTCCTGATAGTTTAAGACTAGGATAGGCAGCTCAGCTCTCCACATATTTCTGGCCTAAAACTTCTCAGAGTTGGAGAAGTGACTCATATCAGATTGAAGCGCCCCAAATCCTCCGAAGCATGACTGCTAGCCTTGCTGGCTGGGGGATTCTGACAGCTGTAATCCCAAAAGTCATGATCCCATGTTTAGATCTTATCAGACCTAGTCAACATAGGGCTTGTCTACACTAGTAAAAAGAATAACAACAATTTATTTATTTATTTACAACATTTCTACCCTGTCCTTCGCAACCCCCGAGGGGGGGACTCAGAGTAGCTAATACTGGCAACAATTCGATGTCGCAATATCACAGTATAAAATCATAACTACACAATAGATTAAAAACAATAACATTACTTATGCAGTCATATAGCCGTTACCATTATCATAACAATCATATGGTCTAGTTCAATATCCAACGTGCTTATTGTGCTAGCCAAAAGGCTGTTTCCAAATCCACAATTTCGGTTTTTCCTAAAGGAAAGGTGGGAGGACGATGACTTAATCTCACTGGGGAGTGAATTCCACAAGCGGGGGGTCACCACCGAGAAGGCTCTGTCCCTCATTCCCACCAGACGTGTTTGCAAGGCCGGTGGGACTGAGAGCAGGGCCTCAACCCCAAACTCACCTACAGTGATTTCCTGTAAGTATCCAGAAATTGTTACCCTTACTTAGCCCAAATTTACTTATCACTAAGCAAAGTTGGGTATTTTTCAGGAAACTCTGGAGTATCCTAGGGTTTTGTGACAATCGATACAGCTGGATCAGGTCCATTTCAGCCCAATCCATTGTCCACACACATACCACTGCCATCATTTTCTGTAGTTTGACCCACACAGGAAAGGATGGGTCATTTTCATGTTGCTGTTGCCACTCCTCTCTCTATGAGCATCTTGCCATCACAATCTGCTGAGGTTAGAATGGAGCAACCAAATGATCAGCAAGAAGGAGACAGTTGCAACAAGACTTGTTTGAGCAAGCATTTGAAAATGCAAGGTAAAAGACATAGTAAATGGAATGACTGGACGACGAGATGGGACAATGTTTTTATTAGGAGATGTAAATGATGTATGTTTTTAATATTCTTGTTATGGTTTTTATATTAGGTGTTAATGTTTTTAAATGTTTTATGGTATTTTGGGACATTGAATTGTTGCCATTGTAAACCACCCTGAGTAGCCTAAGGGCCAAGAAGGGCAGTATACAAGTATAGTAAATAAATAAATAAATAGGAATATCTCCTGTCATGAAATTATTAGGTGACTTCAGACACTTTATTCCCTCAGTCCAACCCACTCTCCTATACTATTTAACCTGACTGTTTAACCTGACAGTTGTAAAAACTACACAACATTTTTTTGGATATGTGTTTATGCAGGTCTTTGAAGAGTGAAAAACACTACATAAGTGTTGTTACAGATGTGCTCTCACAGATTCTCAGTGCAGTCCTGAGCATATTTACACAGAAGTACCATCCAATTGAGATTAGTACTATTTACTGACTTCTAATAAGTGTGTTTAGGATTTCACATTTTAGTTGATCTTGTCTGACATCATGTGTTCACAGAAAAAAAAACAGCAGATCTTAAGTGTATGGCAAAACCTTGTGGACTTGGGTATCATGCTCATGTATTTTACTTGGTAGAAAATAATGTTTTGCAAGGCATCCATCCCAAACCATTGCTGGAATGTGATAATCTCATGCAGATAGTCTATTTACCTCCGGATTGTCAACAACACTGTGTCATGAATGTGACATCAGTGTGTCTTGACAGTCTCAAGCAGTTTCCTCTCCATGATATTGTTTATTTTGCTACGAAATATATTTGCTGACCATATCCTTCTGCACATTTTACAATTACATGGCCTCCTCCAGTCATCCTGAACTGGAAAGTTTACAAATCAGTAAATAACCCTAGCTCCCTCTCATTCCTTAAAATATCAACTCCTTAAGAAAGGGGAGAACTTCCTTATTTCTTCAGGAAATGACAGCCTCAAAGTTCCAAAGTAGCAGCTAAATAAATGAGAGCATACTTAACTGACTATAAAAGGCCTACTGAGCAGGGCAACAATATCGCCTCAGTAGTGTGCTGGTAAATGCAATCTCACATTAAAGCTCTGCAAACAAACTAATAAGAAACATTTTCTGCAGAGTAGCCAAAAGGCCTTTGATCTCCTCCTCTCTACTGAATGCCAACATCAACATTACTGACTTTTTTTTTTGCTATATTGATTGCTCTTTATGTGGGTTAATAAGGTTGAGGTTATTCCCCCCACCCTCCCGGCCCCTTCCTCAAACCTTTTGAAATATATGCCTCCACAGAGCAGAGCTGTACTGAAGACACTGTAATTTGTATTGCCCATGTAAAAGGTTTAGTTTATATTTCCTGTACCTCTCGTGTGATGGAAAGGTCACCTTTGGGTGATTTCTCTATTATGGTTTTATAGCAACCAATATACAGCCAGCCCTCTGTATCCCCAGGTTCTGCATCCACGGGTTCCACCATCCATGGTTTGAAAATATCTCAAAAATAAGATTATGAAAAGCAATGCTTGATTTTGCTATTTAATATAAGAAACACCATTTTACTAGGTTGTCATATAAAATGGGACTTGAGTATCCACAGATTTAGGTTTCTATGTGGACTGTGAACCAAACCCCAGTAGGTACCAACCTTTACCTTTACCTAAGCCACCTTGAGTCCCTCTTGGGTTTGAGAAAGGCAGGGTATAAACAGGATAAACAGGATAAATAAATAAATAAATAAATAAATAAATAAATAAATAAATAAATAACACATTTGTGATTGTTTTGAATTCATCATCCCTATATATTTCCCTAGTATGGATTAGCAATAGACAAAGAACATGAATGTTCCTCCAGCAGCCACTGAAACCGATGTACTTTTATGTGTTCCCCTGCTACTCAGGAGGCAGCTGACTAACATTGCCATTGAACCTCTCACCAGAGGCGGCCCTAGGTAATTTTCAACAGTAAGCAAACAGTATTTTGGCCCCCCCCCCCCAACCAATCACTGATATATATTTTCTGTTTGTCGTGGGAGTTTTGTGTGCCATATTTGGTTCAATTCCATCATTGGTGGAGTTCAGAATGCTCTTTGATTGTAGGTGAACTATACATCCCAGTAACTACAACTCGCATTGGCCGGAGGCATGCCTGAAGACCCCGGCGTGTGCACCAAAAGTCACCTCTTCTCCTGACTTTCTCCTCAGCCATTGGGACAGAGAGAGAGAGAGAGAGGTGGAGATGCCCACCTTTCCTGAAGGTAGGCACAAAAACAAAGGAGGGAGCGGAGGTGAGAGATCTCTCTCTCTCTCTCTCTCTCTCTCTCCCTTGGTCCCAATGGCTGAAGAGAAAGTCAGGAGAAGAGGCAACTTTTGGTGCACACGCTGGGGTCTTCCGACACGCCTCCGGAACCGAAGCGGGCCAGGTGCAGCGGCTCCGCTTCTTGACCCACCTGCGGATTGGGGAAAGGAGAGGAGGTGGGTGAAGTGCTGGGGGATAGGGAAAGGGAGCTGGTCATGGGGAAGGGATTGAACGCGGAGAATGATTGAGCGCCGGCTCTGCTCGCGCATCCGGTGGCCGGGTGGAGCAGGAACGAGAGGGGCTAGGCGAGGCTCAAGGGCCCGGCCCCTTTGGGAAGAGGATTGCCCGGCAGCGAGGCAAGAAAGCCGAGGCTCCCCCCGGACTGCTAAGGCTGTTGTGAGCTGAGGGGGCGCTTTAACATAATATGTGTAAAATTACTCTCAGGCTATCTGCAATGAACATACTGGCTAAGGAGTTGAAATCCAAGAAAGTAACTTTTCTAGTCTCCAATACTATGTAATGACAATGAAACTAAGAGAAAAATGTGCAGAGGCAAGGGAGAAAGGAACAACTGGGAAAAGCCATGCACAAGGTGAGATTAGTTCCCCTCCCAAGTGACAACTTTGGAAGTGATAGGTGAACTGAAAGAGCATTTGGCTCAGTTCTCTCTGTGTGAGTTTTCTTTCTTTTCTTTTTTGAAATTTCTTTATTGAACAAGAAAAAAGTTTTTATAACATAAAAGGCCTAATAAAAACACATGCAAACAAATGAATCACACAATAAAACTACAATTACAAAAACGGCAAAACTAAATAATTAAAAACCCCTGAAATGCAAAACTGTCTTAAAAAATGGAGCAAAGGGCATGGCTTCCAACTACCCAGCCCATAGTAATAAATGTTCCCTTGTCCAACTTCCTCAAACTTTTACTGAATAACGTATACTTCTATTTCTATATCTATGTGAGCTTTTATGCTTTGTACACTTACTTCAAAACTGAAAAAATGGCAAGGGTAAATATTTAATCAGTGGCACGCACTATATCTTTTGGCACTCTGGTGTAAAGTATTTCAGAAGCAGCCAAGTCATAACCCATTACAGAGACTAGATAGTAAACTAGAGTGTATGTGAGTGTAGAATGAATCCTGTTTGACACCATATTAAATGGCATGGCCCAATGCAGGGGGGATAATGGGAGTTGTAGTTTTACAGGTTTTAGCCTTCTCCTCCAAAGGGTGCAAGTGCCTCACCAAACTACAAATCACTGGATGCCGTAACATTGAACCATGGCAGTTAACATGATGTGAAACTGCATTAAATATATAGTGTAGATGCACCCCATGGCCAGAAAACTAGGTTTAATAATAATAATAATAATAATAATAATAATAATAATAATACTTTATTTGTACCCCACTACCATCTCCCCAAGGGACTCGGTGTGGCTTACATGAGGCCGAGGCCGAATACAACAATGCAAGCAAAACAACAACAGTACAAGCAATTAAAATAAAAACATAGACAATAAAATATACAACATTATCAGTAAGACAACATGCAATTAAAAACAGTGGAAAGGTCAAATGTTAAAGTTAAAATGGAAATAACGCTGGGACATGGACGAAAGGTGATAGTGGCGTTTGTAGAAGGGCATACGAGCAGATCTAAAAAAATGTAAAAGGTTTAGGCTTGGATTCAGATTCCTGCTACTCTGAACAGCAGATACCTGCCTCTGACTCAGTTTCCTACCTGTAAAATGGAAACAACAATCTGTTTTACAGGGTAGTTAACACAGGCCTGATCAGATTAAAAAGCAGTCTGTGCTATGTAAGACATTAATGTCTGTCTACTCCAATATAAGCTGCTCACAATTATGGGTAATAAGCTTATGGTCTGATACTTGGGACGGAAAGCCTTTGATGTATGTTTCATAAATTGTTCTCTTTGAACTGTGAATTCTCTCATATCATAAAGTAGGCCTGACATAAGCAAGTTTCAGAAAGTTTTGCAGATGGCAAAATCTAAAGGCAGGCTTCCGCTCCTGTGTCATGGCTCCATTTCACCCCTTTGACTGAATCTGAGGGCTTTCGTTGTTTCCTGTGACATACTTTTTGCAAACTTGGGGTATAGAGTTTCCAAAGACCTAAAGCACAGACACCTTGCTTCAAATCACTTAATTGCTTTCATCCAAGGAACATTTTAATTTAAGGCAAGTGTTCAGTAAGAACTTTATGGAAATAGACATAATACCCCTTAGGGTTCGAATTTGTGCTTTGCCTCCCCCACCTTCTCAGATAAATAGAAACAAGCCTCTTTTTTTAATCTTACTCCTTAGAGAAGACATCTAAGCATTTTGAATAGAACAGTTTCACAGGACTACTAGTTGTTGCCTGTGCTCCTGAGATAACGTGCCAGCAGCTCAAATTGACAACTAATCTCTGATCTACACTCAGTCTTTCACGAAGGTGCTTTTATCCTGTCTTTCCTCAGATTTCTTCTCCCTCCCCTCCCTCCTTCCCTCTGCTCAAAATGAATTGCACACTGTGGTGACGATGTATTTGATCATGATTTATAGGGCCCTGTCTGCTTTATTTAGAATTCAAACCCTTGGGACACGGATGTTGTGGACAGGAAAGAACATAGGTACTTAAAAGCTTGTAGATAATCAAATTCTTCCTGAAGCCAACATGAATAAAGGCAGGATCCAAGCTGGGTCAAAGAGAAGAGGAAGGAAGAAAGTTACTGCCATGCCAAAGACTCCTGAAATATAAGTTTTGGGGGAAAACATCCAGAATGTGTTTTCATTAGTGTAGTTTCGCAAGAGATGTTAGAGCAAGGCTGGATGGAAATTGGGCTTATAGTATCTGCTTTACTTTGTTTGGTTTTACTAGAATACTTAGAAACAGAACTTTTTGGATTACACAACCCAGAATTCTCCAGAAGCTCTATGTGCTTCTACTGGTGGCCAGTAGAAGCATATAGAGCCTGAGAAAGTTACTTATTTTGAGTACAGTTCCTAAAACTGCCCTGACGGGATAGCCACTAACATAACTCAAAAACCACTGGATGAATTGACGTCAAATTTGGACACTATACCCTAACAGACCAACAAGTGACCATCACTCATACCCTCCCAAAAAAAACAGTGCAAAGGACTTAAAAACCCAAAAAAGCTAAATGACAAAAAAACTAAATGATGATACAGAAAAAGGGAAGGATGAGAGAGGGAAAAAAGAAAGAGAGAAAGGAAGGAAGGAAGGAAGGAAGGAAGGAAGGAAGGAAGGAAGGAAGGAAGGAAGGAAGGAAGGAAGGAAGATCTTGCACAATTACAACTCTCAATATTCCATAGCATCAAGCCATGGCATTTAAAGCGATGTCAAACGGCATTCATTCTATACTATAGAGGCACCCTTCATCTCCTTTTTAAAAAAGGAAATAAACTGCTATAGTGTAATAATGAGATGTCAGTTTTTATAAGAACTTTGTCACTGTTTTTTTAAAAAAATTAAACTCCAGAGAGAAGGAAACTGCCCTTCAAACTGTAGGGAGCACTGCAGAAAACTATGGGCCTCATCATACTAGATTTAAAAAACCACTTAAAATCCGATTTCTGCCTCCTGCAGAATTCTGGTGTTTGCAGGTTATGGAGGAGTCTTTAACAGCCTCCCTAAACTACAAACCTCAGAATTCTGCAGGAGGCAGAAACCGGATTTTAAGTGGATTTTTTCTCTAGTGTGACAAAGTGGAAAGTCCCATTTTGGGGAAAGAACCATCCTCGAAGAGCTCTAATACAAGAAAGTACTACAAGAACACCACAAAAGAATTGAGGATCTGCGGCCAACAACATACTGGAAAGACGTCATTATATAAGACTTGGAAAAGGTGGGATGAAGGGGTTAGGGTGGTATTTGTTTATTTTCTTGATGTTGTTGTTGCTGTTAGTTGCTGTTGCTGTTGCCAGTCACTGGAAAAGGTCCATAGCTTTCTTGCTTTTTATCAATCTCTACCACCCACATTTATGATGAGTTATTGGGTGGGGGAAAACACTTTTCAGAACAATTTAATGACAATTTCACTTAATAACTTCCTACCTCCTTTTGATATTTTTCAATGATGGATTTTGGCACTGGCAGCAACAAGGCAGAAGTCATTTCCTTAGGGTTACTGTCAAAATGAAAACCTAGAGCTCAGCTATTTAAATGCTTTGATTCAGAGACTTCTCTTGTTCTGTGAATTGACAGCTTTGTGAGGTATCAGGCTGTATCTCCTTACTTGAAACGGTGTTCATCAAATGTGTTGTGGTCTAGGACATTTCAAAGCATAAAGAAAATGAAATAATTTAATAATGACAATAAAAGCTTATACGGTATGAGGAAATAAGAGTAATATTCTTGTTGGCAATCAGGATGAACAGAGACAGAAAACCAAATGTTAGCATTTGCTCATATTAACAAAATGACTAAAAAGCTCAATCCAATTTCAGATATTCAGTGCCGGCTTGCCTCCCTCATACAATTAAGTCCTACTTTTGCTAAGCTTTGTAATCACTTTGAATAAACATATTTTCCCATTTACAAGCACCATTTTAAACAGTACGTGGGAGTTGTAGTGTAATCAAAGGTAACAAACATATTCTCTTCATTCTGCTCTTCATTCGTTGGCCTGTTAGCCTATATCTCTCAATGGGCACTTTTTATAATTTAAAGTTATGTCATGGAATCCTTCAATCTAAAATCATAGCACTATGCTGAAAACAATGCTGCCAACACTCATAAAATACTTTGACAAAGGGTAAAGATAAAGGTAAAGGCATTAAGTGTAGTCATGTCCGACTCTGAGGGGTGGTGCTCATTTCCATTTCTAAGCCAAAGAACTGACGTTAGCTGTAGATGCCTCCAATGTTGGCATGACTGCATGGAGTGCTGTTACCTTCCCACTAGAGCAGTACCTATTGATCTACTCACAGTTGCATGTTTTTGAACTGCTAGCTTGGCAGAAGCTGGGGCTAACAGTGGGAGCTCACCGGGTTCGAACCACTGACCTTTCAGTCAGCAAGATCTACAGCTCAGTGATTTAACCCGCTGCATGAATTCCAAGTTTTCTTTGCAAAGGGCATGGAAGGGGGAAATATATAATGGTAAGTGTTTGTTATTTATTTGTTCAGTCGGTTCCGACCCTTCGTGACCTCATGGACCAGCCCACACCAGAGCTCCCTGTTGGCCATCACCACCCCCAGCTCCTTCAGAGTCAAGCCAGTCACTTCAAGGATCCCATCCATCCATCTTGCCCTTGGTCGGCCCTTCTTCCTTTTTCCTTCTATTTTTCCAAGCATCATTGTCTTCTCTAAGCTTTCCTGTCTGATGATAAGTGTAGCTAGATGAAAGAAGTAAGAGGAGAAAAGAAAGAAAGAGAAGAATGGAGAATGAAATGAGACGATAAATGTAGTCAGAACTAAATGAGGAAGGAAAAGTATGTTCTAAGTATTGTGGAACAAGGAGAGGGAATGGGCAAAAAGACGAGTGTAGTAGTTACTAGTTGTGGAGGAGTGGGTAGAGAAGGAGAAAGAGGATGTGAAAGAGTGAAGACATATAGCCAGAAGCCTCTACTTGGTGGAGAAAAAAAGTGGATGAGAAAGGTAAAAATGAAATCAGGTTTTGAAAGAAAAAAATAATCAAATGTCTATGGAGAAATGAAGAAGAGAGACATTTGTATTATTTGCAAATTGCTACCTGCTAAAATCCCTACACAGTTACAACACAATATTCCACTTTAACTGCCATGCCAATGCCCCGTGGAAGTCTGGGGTTTGCAGTTTACAGTTCTAAACCAGAGATTTCTTGGGTCTCACTAAGCTGTAGAGTCCAGGATTCCACACGATGCCACCATGGCAGTTAAAGTGGACCGATAGCACTGTTGCAATATAAGGTTCCAGTTATTAACTGCTTTACTAATCATTGTAATGTTTCAAGTCACAAAGCATGTTTAATCAAGAACAAAAAATTAACAGTGGCTTTGGACATTTACAGTAAGGTGACAACAGCTGTGAACAGGAAGTGGGACATTCATAGTAAGAGTGGGGAAGCCACAACATCTATTGATTGACTTCAGGGGCAGCGTATCCTAAAGTAATGATGTCTTTCTCACACTGCTGCTCTCTCCTGTTGAGCCCTAGTACTGACCATGATTTGAGAAACACTGAAAGGGGAAGATGAAGAGGAAATGACCAAGCATGGAAGAAGAGGAGGAAAAAGAAGAGGATGAGGAAGAAGAAGAATAAAGTAACCTGATGTAAATATTTGTGCTCACACACATACCCCATCCCTTGGAGTATCTGCAGCAGCATCTACATAGCAACCTACAGCATTGGAAGTCAACTGTTCACAGTAAAAAAGACAAGCAAAAAAACTGGAAACCTTTCTAAGGAATTTTTCTCATCCTTGGGGCACTTCCAAACTGGCACAAAATGCGGGATGATCTATAATTCTGGTTCTGATCCACATCTTAGCAACACGTGAAAGCTATACCCCTCCTCTTTGGCAGAGGACCTGCCATACAGCCCAGCTGTCATCTGAAGTCCTGCATTTTACCAGTGGTGTCATTTAAAGCTACCCAGTTTGCTTGCTTTTCTCATTCCTTCCCTTCTGTTTGCTATGCTATTCTATCCTTTTGCTCCATTGTGAATTCTCTTCTCTCACTTGGGCCCCATTCCTACTCTTTCTTTCATCAAGTCTGGGCAGCTAAAAAAGTATTTGTATATCAGAATTCTGTATACCATTGTTACTAATTTTCTTTTACAATTGATGTCGAAAACAACAACAAATAAAGACACTACTGAGCAAGACAACGTGATCTGCAATGCAGTTCGTTTCTAAGTCACCTCCCTCTATTTGTATCTGCTTCCCTGTCCCGCCCTATCAGCCTTGTCTGTGCATGTTACCATATCCATTGCATGTGAGTCATTGCATTGCAATTTGGACAATATAATTTGAAGGTCTCAAATATTTTCCTGCAGTACAAAAACTAATCAAATATAACAGTGTTATAATACTACTTCAACTGTAGATTTCAGAACCCCATTGGATGCTACCTTTGAAAGCAAATTCTGGAAGTTGGAGGCCCAAATGGCTGGAGGGCCTCAGTTTGAGAATGCCTGCTTTAGGGCTTCCAGTGTGAGTTTATGACCAAGTTCCACTGCAAGGTAACCATAGAATCAAGCTGGAGGACTTATAAATGCCTGAAGAAGTGTTCTCACTAGGAATCTCTAGCCACCTCACCAGATGGGCTGATTTGCCAGTTGTATGCTGCGTCACCTCCACTTTCAACATGGAGCCCATCATACAATGCACAGGCACTTTTGACTGGGCTCCATGCCAAAAGAGCAAAGGAAGCAGTGCACACCACCACCATGGCGACACTGGAGCCTTCTCCTGTTGCCTTCCCAGCAATGGGGGGAAGCTGGGCGACGACGCTTACCCCATGGGATGAGGGGTAAGCCAATTCACACAAGGAGGGGCATAGAGCAGTGGTTCTCCACACTCCCTGCCAACAGCCAATGATTTGTCATAATGCGGGATGAATCCATGGGCCTTTATGATGCGATCACAGGTCCTCCAGCATGACCCTATGGTTAACATCTGGGAGAAACTGCCCTTAAAATTGTACTGGATGACCTAGAGTTTTGTAAGGGAGAGTATCAAATCTGTGAATAATTAAATCAAATCTGTGAATCAAATCTGTGAATAATTAAATCTGCAGAAGTGAAACCAGCAAGTGTTGATGACCAGCTGCACAGTTGAGAAAGCCTTATACTCCTTTGGACAAAGTTTGGGAAGTATACCCAAGTATATCAGTGTCGCAGATGGACGAGGAAAGCGACAGCTCCCCTGGCGGCCAGAAAAAAGTTAAATAGCCTCTGTGTATGTCTGTATACATTGTATGTCAAAATTGGCATTTAATGTTTGCCATATATGTGTACACTGTAATCCGCCCTGAGTCCCCTGTAGGGTGAGAAGGGCAGAATATAAATACTGTAAATAAAATATACTACTTTTGAATACTCACTTCCCCTTCATGCTGATGATATAGGGTCACCATTCTGATGTCAACAGAGGTGGCCATGATGGTCAGGAAGTTCTTCTAGAGCTCCATAGTCACCTAAGTGTGGCAACAACAGCAACAAGAAGAGGTAAGATATGCACAGTTGTGCTCCTCAGCCATGTCACTGACCTAGATTTAGTACAAACATATTAAATCCCAGGCTGATCTGGGCCACATTTACTGCCTGGTGTAGAAAAGCCCTTAAACTCATATTCAACACACACCACTTAGCTATAAAAAAAAAACCCTTGGTTCTCTGAGAGATTGAAGACAGGGCACCCTATTAATCATAATGTCAGGATAAAATGTTAGACCAGGATGCAGTGAGCTTCATCTAGACATGGAAAGATCAAGTTTCAAGAATGATGCATTTAATGCTGTAGCCAGAATGCAAAAAATTGGGGCATCTTGGCCCCAAATTCATCCTTGTTATCAGGACTAAATGTCCTAGTGATTATAAAGCTACACAAAGGGAGGCGTCTCCTTTCACTCAGATGTTTCAAGCTCATCAGGAGTTGTTGATGTGTTGTATTTTAGTTGCTAGGATAACCAATTTTTTTCTTGTTGTTGTTATTAAATGAGCTCATCATTGTTTTGTTAGGATTTTCACTATGGAGAGTCATGCTTGGTAGTGGTATTCAGACATGACTTGACAAACAGGTTGGTACCAGGTAGGTCAAAGCCACTGTTTCTCCTCCACACAGAAGCCTTGTCACATCTCCGGCAGGAGCAGATAAGAAGTTTCCAATTCTAGAACAGGATTTATCTGTGCTTGAGTTCCCATTTTCTCTACCCCAGAGCCTTCCAAATCTGTTGGAACTGCAATCCAGAACATTCCCAACATGTTGTCTGAGGGTGATGGGGTTTATAGCAGACAACACCTGGAGAGTGCCAAGTTAGAAAAGGCTGTTTGGGTACATTAAGATTAATAGGACAGATTAATCATAATTAACTTAACTCCCATTCATTTTCAATGAAACTACAAGAGAGATAAGTCAGTAACTTTGATGCAATTGCCCCATGGGAGTTTGTCACAGTGACACACACTCAGTGCCAAAAGGCATGGAAAATGAAAACCAAAAGTGCATGAAAGTAACTTCCTTTTAAAAAAAACACCTGGATTTTATTTTCTGTTATTTAGGAGAAAGGCAACTTTTTGTACACAACAAGCTGTGCAGTGGCCAGATGCCTAGTTCCATCTGAAAAAAAAAATTGCTCCCTAGAGCACATTTCTCCTTGTTCTAATTTTCTTTTTAAAATATGAATGGTGTGGGGGTGTCTCCAGTTGCCACATAAACAAGTAGGCCATAAGCAAACTGAAACAGGACTGATGTTATCTGGATCTCTTACAGATGTTTTATAGTAATGTGTAATAGTGCCAAACAAAGAAGCAATGCAGGAGTTTGCATCTCTTGGAATGGCTGAATTTATTTGCATGGAAACACTATGTAACAACATTTGAAAACATTTCTGTTCCTGGTTTGAAAGTGTTATTTCCTATTTAATTGTCTGGTACTTACTTTGAAAATAGTTGTTATACTCCACAAACTGCATTTGTGTGGCTGCCGCAAACTATTTAATTGTTTGAGACTCTATGACAGCATTTTTCAACCTGGGGGTCACGAGGGGGTGTCAGAGGGGTCACCAAAGTCCATCAGAATACACAGTATTTTCTGTTGGTCATGGGGGTTTTATATGGGAAGTCTGGCCCAATTCTATTGCTAGTGGGGTTCAGAATGCTCTTTGATTGTAGGTGAACTATAAATCCCAGCAACTACAACTCCCAAATGTCAAGGTCTATTTTCCCCAAACTCCACCAGTGTTCACATTTGGGCATATTGAGTAATTGTGCTGAGTTTGGTTCAATTCCACTATTTGTGGAGTTCAAAATGCTCTTTGATTGTAGGTTAACTATAAATCCCAGCAACTATGGTCCCCCATGCAGTCATGCTGGCCACATGACCTTGGAGGTGTCTATGGACAACGGCAGCTCTTTGGCTTAGAAATGAAGATGAATGCCACCACTTCAGACTCTTCTACACTTTTAACTCATGACAATGCACATTCCTAATGTATCAAATGCTACAAAGATACGGACTCAACTGAAGAAGGTCAAACAATAATCCTGGGTTTTCCTTCACCTGCATCAACCACCACTTTCCTTTCTTAGTCCTTCTGTGCTCTGTGTGTGTGTGTGTGTGTGTGTGTGTGTATTCTCATTACTTTTGGGACATACAATATATATTAGTTGGGGCTGCGGTGGCGCAGTGGGTTAAACCGTTAAGTTGCTAAACTTGTTTACCAGAAGATCGGCAGTTCAAATCCACGGGACAGGGTGAGCTACTGTTGTTAGCTCCAGCTTCTGCCAACTTAGCAGTTCGAAAACATACAAATGTAAGTTGGCCTGGCCAGCATGACTGCATGGGGCACCGTTCTGGTGGGAAGGTAATGGTGCTCCATGCAGTCATGCCAGCCAGGTAACCTAGGAGGTGTCTACGGACAACAGCTGCTCTTTGGCTTAGAAATGAAGATGAGCACCAACCCCCAGAGTCAGAATCAAGTAGACTTAGTGTTGAGGTTTATTTTTCTTGAACAGAAATATTAAATTACCTTTATATTTACCTACAACTCCCAAATGACAAAATCAACCCACCCCCCACAACTCCACCAGTATTCAAATTTGGGCCTATTGGGTATTTCTGCCAATTTTCATCCCGTGAATATCAGATATTTACATTACGATTCATAACAGTAGCAAAATTACAGTTATGAAGTAGCAATGAAAATAATTTTATGGTCGGGCATCATCACAACATGAGGAACTGTCTTAAGGGGTTGTGGCATTAAGGAAGTATGAGAAACACTGCTCTATGAGATAGTCATTGAAAAAATATAGCAAAATGTGCTGCAAGATATCTCGCAAAAACTGTATCTTTAATGTTTAATAAACTTTTCCATGTTTTTATGACAGAACCAAACAAAATGACATTTATAACTCAGTAACAAAAATAATGTTACAATTGATAGTTGATTTATATTAACTGTAAACAGCACACAGTTGAACCATACTGACCAGTAATTAAGAATCTGTTATCATCATAAGTCAGCCTGAGAGTCATGTGCAAAAAAACCAGAACTCAGAAAAAAAATTGTTTGAACAACTGCCCCTGACTCCCAGTAACGTTTTTTTAACTTCTGGCAAAAGCCTCATGAGCTTCTCTAACTTACCCATTAAAACCCTGCATCCAGGACAGGGGCGACTCAACCATTACGCAAAGTAAGCATTTGCAGTATAATTGATTTTGCCCAGGGGCGCTCTTGTGGCGCTCTTGGGGGAAAATAGATCTTGACATATGCAAGTTGTACTTACTGGGGTGTATAGTTCACCTACAATCAAAGAGCATTCTGAACTCCACCAATGATGGAATTGAACCAAAAAGGGCACACAGAACTCCCACGATGAACAGAAAATATATATCAGTGATTGGTTGGGGGGGGGGGGGCACCAAAATACTGTTTGCTTACCATTGAAAATTACCTAGGGCCGCCTCTGATCCAGGACTTCCTTAGGCTGGGTTATCATCTTGTCCCTAAGAGAATTCTGAGTATTACACAGCAGGGAAAGTTCATTATGTATGGTGGTTACATAGGGAAAGATATTGATAATAAGAATGACACGGGATCCATTTCTACCTCTTCTGATCTTTGTAATATAATATTGTAAAGGAAAACTGGCAAGTAGAAGTCGCTTTGCAGCCAGAACCCAGTCAATGAATCCAAAATGGATTGGGTTTTTTCCTGCTGAATGGAGCAAATTGAATGATATATATCAGGGGTTCTCGAACTGTGCTCTGAGGAGCCCTTGTGACTCCACAGGTGATAGTGTGGGATTCCGCAGTGCCATGCTGCTTCCTAATGTCAACTCCTTTCTCCTCCTGTGAAAAACAGGGAAATCAACATTTTAAGCTGCTAGAAGCAGCAGCGTCATCAGCAGCAGCAGTGTCCTCCCATGGCAAAGATCCTTTCTTCCTGCCTCCCTTGCTGCCCAGACTCTTTTTCTTGCTGACCGCACTTTCCCCCCACTTTCTTTGCTTCCAAAACCCTATTTCCCACGCAGAGTGTGCTTTAATTGTGTTTTTCCTGCATTTCCTGAAGAAGTGAGTTGGACTGGATGGTCACTGGGTTTCTGCTATTATTATTATTATTATTATTATTATTATTATTATTATTATTATAGAATCATAGAATCAAAGAGTTGGAAGAGACCTCATGGGCCATCCAGTCCAACCCCCTGCCAAGAAGCAGGAATGTTGCATTCAAATCACCCCTGACAAATGGCCATCCAGCCTCTGCTTAAAAGCTTCCAAAGAAGGAGCCTCCACCACACTCCGGGGCAGAGAGTTCCACTGCTGAACGGCTCTCACAGTCAGGAAGTTCTTCCTAATGTTCAGATGGAATCTCCTCTCTTGTAGTTTGAAGCCATTGTTCCGCGTCCTAGTCTCCAAGGAAGCAGAAAACAAGCTTGCTCCCTCCTCCCTGTGGCTTCCTCTCACATATTTATACATGGCTATCATATCTCCTCTCAGCCTTCTCTTCTTCAGGCTAAACATGCCCAGTTCCCTAAGCCGCTCCTCATAGGGCTTGTTCTCCAGACCATTGATCCAGACCCTTGATCAATTATTATTACTATTACTATTATAATTTTTATTTGATGCACAAAAAGATTAGTACAAGATCACGATGCTAGCTTTTGTATTCGACCACATGTCGGACACTTCCTAAGTGTCTAGAACTGTGTGATTTATCAGTGAATAAAGCATGCAGATCCAAGTATGGTGGCCTTTTGCAGCTGACAGATGGTAATTTTGTCAGTGCCAATTGTTTTTAAGGCCAAGGTCTTTAGGCACTGCACCAATGTGCCGATTACTACTGGGACCACCTTGACTGGCTTGTGCCAGAGACTTTGCACAAATAAATGTATGTGTGTATGTATATGTATGTGTATGTATATGTACACAGAGGGAGAGAGGGAGAGGGAGAGAGAGAGAGAGAGAGAGAGAGAGAGAGATCTCAGGCATGAACTGGAGTAATGGCAGATGGATGAAGGGTGTTTGTGTGAACTAATTCACACAGTGCAAAAAAGGAGGAAGGAATGAAGAACAATTGTATCCATCAGAAACTTAACAGTATTTCAGTGGAAGACTCCTAGGTTTATCCAGTCCAACCCCCAACACAATAAAAGCATCCACAACACATGAGCATCCAGGTTTTGTAATGATGATGATGATGATGATGATGATGATGATGATGATAACAACAACAACAACAAATATAGACTCTGCAAGGAAGCAAATGAAACAATAGATCACATCCTCAACTGCTGCAAGAAGACTGTGCAGACAGACTACAAGCAGAGGCATAACACTGTTGCTCAGATGATTCATTGGAACTTGTGCCACAAACACCATCTGCCTGTGACAAAGAACTGGTGGGATCACAAGCCAGAAAAAGTTACAGAAAATGAACACATCAAGCTACTCTGGGACTTTCGAATTCAGACAGATAGAGTTTTGGAGCACAATACTCCTGACCTCATGATCGTGTTAAAAAACAAAGTATAGATTGTCAACATTGCAATCCCAGGTGACAGCAGGATTGATGAGAAACTTTTGGAAAAGCTGACACGATATGAGGATTTAAAGATCAAACTGCACAAGCCAGTCAAGGTGGTCCCAGTGGTGATTGGCACACTGGGTGCAGTGCCTAAAGACCTTGGCCTGCACTTCAACACAATCGGAGCTGACAAGATTACCATCTGCCAGCTGCAGAAGGCCACCTTACTGGGATCTGCAAGCATTATTCACTGATACATCACACAATCCTAGACACTTGGAAAGTGTCCGACGTGTGATCCAATACAACAGCCAGCAGAGTGTCTGCTGTGGACTCATCTTGTTGTGTTTCAAATGACAACAACAACAACAATTATTCTTGGGACTCCACAAGAAACTTTTGCTTCAAAAATGGCTCTGCTGTTGAAAAAGTTTGAAAACCCCTGGTATAAGTTCTATAAGCTGAAGCAAATATTAAAAGTTTCCTATAGCACATGGACTGTACTGTGTGCTTACATACAATGCATAGGGTGACAGGGGGAACAGGTTCTGTATGTATATGGAGCCGGCCACAGAAACTTCAAACTCTTATCCAGTCATGAAAAAAGCCTCAATTACCTTGAATTTGGACAGCAGCTAGAAACCTGATGCCAATTCTTTGGGGGGTCACTAGCTGCCCTTCACTTGAGGTATCCTGAAAAATATCAGTGCAAAAAATTGACTGGCACATGCTTCCTTAACTGCTGCTTGTTATTACCTTGATTCTAATCACTCTTTGCCTCCCCACCACCCGGGGAATTTTTATTTCGGTCACATCATGAGCCATTTTGTTAAATTAGTGACAAAAGTATTCTAATTATATAGTAACAGTAGCGGTTGCATAACAGACTCCCCAGCATATGGCAACAACTTGATTCTTCCAAAACCTTTAAATGAAAAGTTACATTTTTTTCCATGCTCGAGGGATTTCTTCTCACCAAGAAATGAACACAGTTGCCTCTAATATTACAGAGAAGAATTAAATATGCGGGGGATTAAACCTTCAGAAACCCTAATAAGTGTGTTTACCATAGTCTTTGGGTTCATTTTCAACCACTGAGTATATGACCTTCTAGTAAATTATACCACATTTGAAGACTTTAACTGCCTTTCTAGCTTTTTGTAAACATGTAAACCTGAGCCATCTGTGCTCTTTAAATACTTCCTGTAAGGTCGATCACTGCATCAGTGTGTTGTTTCAACTGGCTTCACAAGAAGGCATTGTGTGCTAATTTTTCCCAAAGGCACTTGATCCTTTTTATTAAATATTTTTTTCTTCCTCATTAAGGCCTTTCCACAACAATAAAAAAGTCACATACATAAGCCAGAAGGCATTGTATTAAATATATAGGTGTGCCAAACATTTCTTTCTCCTGAGAACAATAAGAATTGCCCAGGGACCTTAGCTTTTGTGATGATCTGTAGAGGATAAAACAGCTCAAAATGGGGTGTATCTACACTGTAGAATTAATGCAGTTTGAAGCCACTTTGCCATGGTTCAATGCTATGGAATCATAGAATTTTTAGTCTGGTGAGGAACCAACCCCGTTTGGTAGAGAAGGCTAAAGACCTTATGAAACTATCATTCCCATTATTCCATAGTATTAAGCCAGGACAGTTACAGTAGTATCAAACAGCAGTGATTCAACAGTGCAGATGCACTCACAGTCTAGATGTAGAATCAAGTGTGTTGCACAGAACACAACATTCAAAGGCAAATCAAATCTATTGAGAAGTTAATAAGAAACCATCTACTACTAATCCAGAGTGCATGTTTTCCCAGCCCGCACACATACTTATCATTTCCAGTATCATCTCAGGATTTGCTGGGAATGCAGCATTATCAGAAGTGTCCTCTCAAGTTTAATCTCTTGCTTCTCTGTGGTTTATGAGCCAGTTGGTTCTGATCGGCTGCTTATTTTACACAATATCGGAATGAGGCTTTGATCGTACATGGATAGGCTGTTCTGCACTCCCCACGCCACCCCAAAAAAGAATGCCTTTAAAAATCAAAATAAATTGAAAAGGCTGTAATTCATTTCTATCTACATGCTGCATGCCTCGAGGAAAGTTGGGTATTATTATTATTATTATTATTATTATTATTATTATTATTATGCTGACACAAAACCACAGTATGTCACAGCAAACGAGATCTATATGCTGGATTTCATATCATAAAATCACAAGTCGAACACTTCCCAAGCGTCTAGGACTGTGTGGTGTATTTTTGAATGATGTGCACAGATCCAAGTAAGGTGGCCTTTTGCAGTTGACAGATCATGATTTTGTCAATGTTTATTGTTTCCAAATGCCGGCTGAAATCTTTTGGCACTGCACCCAGTGTGCCAATGACCACTGAGACCACCTGGACTGGTTTATGCCAGAACCTTTGCTGTTCGAATTTGAGGTCTTGATAACAGTTGAGTTTTTCCTGTTTTATTTTTTCCTCAATGTGGCTGTCACCTGGTATGGCAATATCAATAATCCAACCTTTTTTTTTCTTTTCCACAATCGTGATGTCTGGTGTATTGTGTTCCAAAACTTTATCAGTCTTGATTCAAAAGTCCCACAGTATTTTTGCATGTTCATTTTCCATTACCTTTGCAGGTTTATGATCCCACCAGTTCTTTACTGCTGGCAGGTGGTACTTGTGACATTAGTTCCAATGAATCATTTGGGCCATAGAGTTGTGCCTCTGTTTGTAGTCCGTTTGTATGATTTTCTTGCAGCAGCTGAGGATATGACCAATGGTTTCATCAGCTTCCTTGCATAGTCTGCATTTTGGGTCATCAGCTGAATTTTCTATTATTATTATTATTATTATTATTATTATTATTATTATTATTATTAGATACACAACAAGATTAGCACACAGCAAACAAGATCACTATGCTACTATGCTGGGTGTTGTATTGGATCACATGTCAGACACTTCCCAAGTGTCTAGGACTATGATGTATCATCGAATAATGTGTACAAATCCTGAAGTAACCAAACAAGCCAAAGAAACCAACCTCTTCATTTTCCTGCTTTCTGCTGCGGTTTCTCTGCATGATTCGGTAATGTTTTGGGTGGTTCCATACCAGATAGAAAGAAACTGACAAATTAGACCCAATTAATGGATTTAATTTGTCTATTAGCTGGAAACTGAGTGGTGGAAGCCAAAAAAAAAAAAAAAGAATAGAAACACTTTTATTTTCAAAATGAGCATGCAAGTTATATTTTCAGAGGTATTAACCAGCTTTATGTGGAATATCCAAGATGCCTTGTTTTTCAGTAGCTAATCCTCTCCCTGGAGAAGTGTGCTGTCAAGACAATGATTCCTCTAATGCAGAAGAATCTATGGTATCTTAATTGCTGATAATACAAAGTTCTGCAGCAGCTTCGGCTGCCAGCGCTGGCCCAGCATCTGCTGTGACAACATTCTCACTCAAATAAACTTCCACCAGTCAATTGTTGTTGTTGTTGTTGTTGCTGTTGTTTTAAAAATGCTAACTCATGAGCACTTCTATATACGAGAAAATAGAAATGCAAGTTCTAATTTCCCCAGCTTTTAAAAAATCCAGTAGTAGATATTAAAATAAATATAACAACAAACTTCTCAATAAATAAATAAATTTCAGATTCAAGCCTAATAATTTAAAAGGTGTGGAGAAAATACAATAAAAATCTTTGCCTTACACTGAAAAAGTCACAAAATATGACAAAGCAAGTTGGAAGAGCATTACCCAGTAGGGATAACACTAACAAAAGATTTTTTTTTCCAGGTAGCTGCTTAGTGTTTCATACTTTGTTGGGCTACCCAATTCATACAAGTACACATGGAAGGAGGTGATTGTTTGGCCATGCTTCTTTTTGCTATTTGTTGTCAAGTCAACTTTAACATATGATGATCTTTTGAATGAGGAACCTCAGTGCATCTCAGCCATTAATAGCCCTGCTCAGGCCTTGTATACTCCGGATTGTGATCTGTGTTATTCAATCTATCCATCTGTAACTCTTCTACATTACCAAGCATTATTGCCTTTTCTAGGAAGGCATGTCTTGTCATGATATGGCCAAGGTATGGCAGTCTTCGTTTCCTCATCTTGGCTTCTAGGAAGAGTTTGGAACTGGGAAGAGGGAAGAAGGATGCCATTGAAACTTCTTCCTTATAAATCAGTGTTTCCCAGCCTGTGGTCCATGGACCACCAGTGATCCGCAAAAACAAACATATGGTCTGTGGCCTCACCATTACTACACCGTTGCCTCGAAACCATGAAGAGCAACTGGTCTCATGAAACCCTCTTATAGTGCTGAGGCAACAGGGAGGCCAGGAGGGGAAAGGTTGACTACCCGTGAAAGATTACTACTACAACATATGGTTTTCTGTGAGTGAGCAGATGGTTACTACTGGATGGAATATTTCTGTATCAGAAATGAACTGATGTGGTCTGTCTAATGCCATTTTCTGAATCAGCACCCCAAATAACCAAAACAAATCTAAAGTTGACTAAAAAACCGATTCTTAACCCTTTTAGTACTGATGTTGGAGAGTGGTCCCTTGTCAAAGTGGTTCCTGGTCAAAGTGGTCCCTTGTCAAGTTGTCCCTCGTCAAAAAAGATTGGGAACAACTGCTCTAAATAAGAAAGGCTCTGTTCACAAAGACACTGTAATTCCTGTTGTATTCACCAAGATCTACTCACAAACATGTCATTGCTTTCCTCTTTTTCCATATAGTAGAAGACTATATGAACTACAGTGTTGTCAAAGGCTTGAACTACTTGTTTCTCATAATACGTTATGGTGTGGATGATGCCTGAGCCCATAATTCATGTGAAACGCACCAACGAAATTACTGTATTAATTCTTCTCCATAAATGTATCACATAACTTTATGCCAGTTCTCAGAGAACTACAGATGACATCAAAACTTTATACGAGAGATTGCCAAATGAAGCAATTATTTTTGACTTGCGCAGTTCCAAAACCTTTTCCTTTTTGTTTATTCACATTTTGTTTTAATTTGTCTAAGTCCAGAAATGGGTCATGAAGTGCTGTTCTCTATGCCATTGCATCCATGAGGTTATGAGCGGACCGGGAGAGCTTTGAGCTAATTAGTGGTCACTTTGTGCCCTGGTCAAAGGTTTCTGACTGTAGTGTGTGGGAAACAGGAAAGACAAATGAGAAGCTGAAACTCAAGTTGTGGAACTTATGGAAAGGGGCTGCATTTCGACAATGCTGTTGGTGAGAAAAAGAACTTGAGATGTTGATGTTTCAGGCTCCTAAAACAAATGAAACAGTGAATCTTTGCTCCAGTTGCAAAAGTGCTACAGAAAGTGTTTTTACAGTCATGCACATTAAAGCAAAAACTTCTGAAATAATATAGCTATATACTTGCACTTTAACCAACACAGCTTGTTTGGATGAATACTAGAGGGGGAGGCCACTGCAAGCCAAAACATTTCTGACTGGTATTTTGATTAAATACTATTTTGCTAACTTTGACTTTTTTCTCTCTCTTTTAAATCGCCTTAATCCTTTGCTGTTGGCTCAGCTTCACACACTTATCTTTGCCAGTGTGCAGGATTCTTGTGAATGAGTCAACAAGCACAGTTGCCCATTAAGGCTGACAGAAGGCAGATAAGGAGTGACGTAAGAGCCCTTTCCCACATCATGTTGACCACTTGGTTCTCCTATACCCATCCAAAAGACATTCACACTGCTGTGTTCATAAAACGAGAGTAGAATGATACATAAAGGTGGACATTCTGTTCACTGCATTCATTTATCCTGGAACTTCTTGGTTTGTTTTCATATATTTGATGTTAGTGTTAAATCATTGAGCTGCTGAACTTGCTGACCAAAAAGTCGCAGGTTCAAATCTGGGGAGCACCATGAGCTCCCACTGTTAGCCCCAGAGTCCGCCAACCTAACAGTTTGAAAACATGCAAATGTAAGTAGATCAATAGGTACCGCTTCTGTGGAAAGGCAATGATGCACCATTGCCTCGAAACCACATGGCCACATGACCTTGGAGGTGTCTACAGACAACACTGGCTCTTCAGCTTAGAAATGGAGATGAGCACCAGCCCTCAGAATTTGACATGACTGGACTTAATGTCAGGGGAAAACCTTTACCTTTATTAGTGCTTCTACAGAAGGGGTGTCAAACTCATTTTCACCAAATGCAAGATACTCCACTTAGGAAGAAAAAACGAAATGCAAAGATACAGAATGGGGGACGCCTGGCTTGAGAGAAGTACATGTGAAAAAGTTCTTGGAGTCCTCGTGGACAACAAGTTAAACATGAGCCAACAATGTGATGTGGCGGCAAAAAAAGCCAATGGGATTTTGGCCTGCATCAAGAGGAGTATAGTGTCTAGATCTAGGGAAATAATGCTACCGCTCTATTCTGCTTTGGTTAGACCACATCTGGAATATTGTGTCCAATTCTGGGCACCACAATTCAAGAGAGATATTGACAAGCTGGAATGTGTCCAGAGGAGAGCGACTAAAATGATCAAGGGTCTGGAGAACAAGCCCTATGAGGAGCGGCTTAAGGAGCTGAGCATGTTTAGCCTGAAGAAGAGAAGGCTGAGAGGAGATATGATAGCCATGTATAAAAATGTGAGAGGAAGCCATAGAGAGGAGGGAGCAAGCTTGTTTTCTGCTTCCTTGGAGACTAGGACATGGAACAATGGATTCAAACTGCAAGAAAGGAGATTCCATCTGAACATGAGGAAGGACTTCCTGACTGTGAGAGCCGTTCAGCAGTGGAACTCTCTGCCCCAGAATGTGGTGGAGGCTCCTTCTTTGGAAGCTTTTAAACAGAGGCTGAATGGCCATCTGTCAGGGGTGATTTGAATGCAATATTCCTGCTTCTTGGCAGGGGGTTGGACTGGATGGCCCATGAGGTCTCTTCCAACTCTTTAATTTTATGATTCTATGATTCTAAATGCCACATCAGCCTTATGGTTGCTTCAAAGGGCTGCTGAATCTGTGGAGAGAGAATCCATGGATACAGAGGACCCACTATATTTTTACATGGTGGCTCGTGCTCTTTAGCTTTTCCCAGTTTGGGTCCATAGATGTTATTGAACAACAGTTCCCATCACTTTTGATTATCTGTCAAGGCGGATTAGTAATAATGGGAATTGCAACCCAACAGGACTTGTGAATCTGAGGTTAGGGAAAAATTAAATGACATCAAAAAGTCAAACATCATATTCACAAGCCTTGGATCTAAATCCAAATCCCACTCTCCTGATTAAACAAACTGTAGCCTTCCAAATGCTACTGTATCCCAATTTCCATCAACTCTAGTCATGATCCCTAGTGATGAGGGATACAAAGGTTGGAGTCTAGCAACTGGAGGACAAGATCAATTAACTTGGCAGGCCGAATTTGGCCCATAGGCCTGGAGTTTGACACAAGTGTTCGACCGGGTGTCATAAAAAATGTAGACACTGCCCTTTTAACAGCTGATAGCTACCATAGTGATTTTTGAAGGCTAAGTAAATGCATTTATATGGGAAAATAAATGTTATAATAATGATTTAATCAGAGTTACAAATTCCATCTCAAATTCCCGTTTTATATAAGGTGTCAGAATGTAAATTAGCATAACATGCTTAGCAGGGACCCTAGTCAAAATCCTTCATTTCCAATATATCTTTCTTCAGTACAATAATCAGTTCAATTCATAGTTTTGCTTCAGTATCATTCTGCAAAAAGCTCTTCCCAGAATTCACCATCAAAACCACATGTGGAGGAGGACATGTTATTCATCTTGATGTGACTCTACTGGTAAACGCATATGGAAACATATGGCTATTGATCTTCTGTTCCCAGGCCATTTTGGAATATGCATTTTGAATCAAGTCATCTTTCCAGAGACATTCAAGAAACAGACAGGTAAAGCACATTATAGTAATCCTATCTAAATCTTACTCAAACATAAATAAAACTGGCCAAGGCAATCTTTTTCAGGAAGGAACACAATGACGACACCCAGGAGAAGTTGTGCTGGTTACATCTGCCAATCTCTTTACTCTAAATTGAGTTTATATAGCGTTCTCACTTTCCTTGTGTTTTGCTTTCCTCCCGTGTTACTTTAGCTGCATGCTTCATTGATTTTTCTAGTGGTAAACCATGAATATTTCAAACATAAGATGAAAGCTGAAGCTATCTGTATCAACAAAGCAGAGGCATGAATCAAAGAGCAACTCAGTTTTAGATGCATGGAAATGTTATAATATAATGGAAAAAATGAGATATGTTCTTAAAGGCGTAAGAGCAAACAGCTGCAAGATCACCACTACTATGAGGCTGGTGGACAAGTTTTCTTTAATGAATTGCTCATCAAGCTTGCATCAAGATGTCTATTATGTATTTATTTATTTATTTACAGCATTTAAATTCCTCCCTTCTCACCCCACAGGGGACTCAGGACGGATTACAGTTCACATATACATGGCAAACATTCAATGCCAGTTAGACATACAACATATATAGACAGACACAGAGGCAATTTAACATTCCAGCTGTGCCCAAGTGTTTTCCGACTTCATGAGGCATGCTGGATTCTGGCTTGATTCTGGCCACAGGGGGAACTGCCACTTCACCGTCCATTGTGACACCAAGTCCTTTGATGGAGTACTTCCTCATTCTTCTGCACGCTGCTGGAAGTTTTTATGGTATTGTAAATTAGTTAAATTAGTCTAGGAGTGGGAGGGAGTGCAAGCTCTTTGGATTCCAGTGATTTGGAGAAAAACATGTAGGGTAATTCTTCAGATCAAGTGATTTCTTCAAGAGAGAGCGAGAGAGCTTGGAAACACAAGATGCCCCCTGGTTTACAATTTTCCATTCTTCCTAATGCCACAGAGGAAGAAACACAAAATATCAGGGTCAACTCTGTGGTCTGTGGCAGTTTGTGTGATGGGTTGTCTGCTGTACCTCTGAGGGCCCTTCCACACAGCCATATACCCCAGAATATCAAGGCAGATAATCCACACTATCCTCTTTGAACTGAATTATCTGAGCCCCCCTTCCATATAATCCAGTTCCATGTGGATTTTATGCAGCTGTGTGGAAGGGGCCTGATAAGAAATGTGGTACCATTACTACTCTCTTGATAACCAAAGAAAAGGTTTGTTTGTGGGGGTTTTAAAATATATTTTCAAGCCATGGATGACTGAATCTGTGGATACAGAATCCGTGGATACGGAGGACCAACTGTACCCCCATATCATGGGGCATACATCCTTTTCAGTAAAGCCTGCAACAAAAGCTTTTTCCCCTCACTACCAGACAAATTCTCCCATTCGGCTAACATGTCAGTCTGCCATATCTTCTTTAAGCAAGCCATTGCACACCCTTTGCCTTTTTTTATTATTCTTTTTCAATTGTCATTCATCATCTGAGGACTACTGAATACACTGAGCTGTCCTTGGACTATGAAGAAAGGCCCTTTCTTTTTTGGAAAAAAAATGTATAGTGCTGAAACCTTTGGCATTACCCCAAGTATCTGAGCATATTTTCTTCATCTTTCTCAATAGCCCTAATTGGGCCCCAATTCTGTCAGCGCCCTTTGAGTTCAGTGTGAGAGGAAGAGGAAAGCATATATATAATCATAGATTCATAAAATTAGAAAAGATCACAAGGGTCATCCAGACCAACCCCATTCTACCATGCAGGAATATACCTCCAAAGCAATCCCCACAAATGACCACTCAGCCTTTGTTTAATAACTCCCAGAGAAGGAGACTCCACCACCCTTCAAGGCAGCATATTCCACTTTCAAGAGATTCTTCCAATGTCTAGGTCGAATTTCCTGTAGTATATATAGCGTGCAGTCATCCTTTCCCTCTTTATCAAGAATTTGTTATTTAAATTAGGTTCACGCTTAATTTTTTTCCAGATGATCTTTTGTGAGCACGTACAGAGTTCTTGTTGCTGGAAAATCATGTATAAATATGTGAGGGGAAGTCACAGGGAGGAGGGAGCAAGCTTGTTTTCTGCTGCCCTGGAGACTAGGACACAGAACAATGGGTGCAAACTACAGGATAAGAGAATCCACCTGAACGTTAGGAAGAACTTCCTAATTGTGAGAGCTGTTCAGCAGTGGAACTCTCTGTCCTGGAGTGTGGTGGAGGCTCCTTCCTTAGAAGCTTTGAAACAGAGACTAGATGGCCATCTGTTAGGAGTGCTTTGATTGTCTTTTCCTGTATGGCAGAAAGGGTTGAACTGGTTAGCCCATGAGTTCTCTTCCAACTCTATGATTCTATGTTTCTATGAAACTATGATGAATTATGATTGATAGAAGATGTCGTAAGGCAGTAACAAGGAAGTAAATCCTGCAGTAATTCCCCCCTCTACACTATCATTAAAGGTACAAGGGTATTCTTCAGTTTTCACTCTGGTAACCTTAAAAACGGACCTTTTCAAACCTTGTCTGGAGGCATGCTGTTTTGCTTTGTCATCGGCAAAAGGGAAGGTATGTGGGGTTGCCTCATGTTCCTTCCCCCATCATATGATGGGGTGGGGCAAGACTCATTGGTGCCCTGTCCCAATCAGATGGCAGAAATGGCAGCAAAATGTGGTAAAGCCCATTGCCCAGCTGTCCTTTCCCCCATCATAGGGGGAAATGGGGGGGGGGGGAGTCCAGGTAGCTTTGTCAGACCTACCTGAAAAACACTTCCTTCCCTGTGGTGGAGGAGGAAGCTTCATCTGATGCTTCCCCTGCACTTTGGGAGGAATGTGTTACAAAAGGATCAACATCAAGTTGTTAGTTGCAAAAGGATCAACATCAAGTCTCTCTGTTAAAGAAAACCTTATACTGTTAATCATTATGTACAGCTGCTAATCTAAGTCAGCTAGTAAATTTGAGCCACACCCGGTGGGGTATAACTGTATGTGTTTTAGAATACAGTTCAGCTTTTGCTCTGAGGAGCTTATGCTCACAGCATTCTGCTCAATCATTTGTGCTGCTCAGTTGAAGGAAGATGAAGAAGCCAGCTCTTTGCATTCTGTAATTCTTACAAGGACTGTGAATGTTTCAACTGACCACCTTCATTAGCATTAGAAGGCCTAGAAGGTGGTCAGTTGAAATACTCACACCTAGCTCCAGCAGAGAAGAGTTCTTTGTCTCACCCCAGTCATTCCACAGATATATAAACCCATTTTCCTAATTCCAACAGACCTCACTACCTCTGAGGATGCTTGCCATAGATGCAGGTGAAACGTCAGGAGAAAATGCCTCTAGAACATGGCCATATAGCCCGAAAAAACCCACAAGAACCTACTGCACGTTTATGTTCTGACTCTACTGACAAGAGTAAATTTTTTCTGTTCTTTTTTCCTCTTGCCTTTGCACAAAGTTATTGTGTCTTTTGCATTGGACCAGACAAAATTCCGCTTAAGTGTAACAGAATGTGGGTGGGACTGCCAAGCATTGCCTGGATGCTTGCAAGCTCCATCCAGGCCCAACCGAAACTGCAAAAAATGGGGCTGAAAATCCCCAGTGCAAAGAGGTTCTACAGGGTTGTGGAGATGTTCATAAGCCACAAAAATACACTGGCGGATATATGTACCCTGTAGGTTACATGTTGCCAGACTCTATTATTAATTTTAAAAACTTGTTGCCCGACTCAGATATAAAAAGTGGGAGATAGATTGCAGCTCTCCCTCAATCTAGATGTGTTTTTCGGGAAAAGGAGGTATCATTTCTTGCATAAAAAAGTGAATATCACATACATTCAGCACTATTGTAGCATATTTCCCATGTTATATCATTTGCTATGTTTAAATACACGTGCAAAGGTTATACTGTAATAAGAAGAGTGAAAGTCATTTATGATTAGAGTGGAAAAATAAGAAAAAGGTAGGACACATAAGTTCAGAGAGAGAACAATCTTACACTCAAAACAGAATTAATGAACAAGGGTTTTTTGTTTTAAAAAAGAGAATCTGGCTTTTGACTACTATAAACATTTTCAAAGAACAGTTGTGGCACAGAAGCAGTGACTGGAAAATCTGTATAAGAACTGTTGTCATAGTGGATTCTCATAGGGATTACTTTAATCTAGAGAATCCATTAAAGACAGTGCCCTGACTAAAGCACCTCAGCCTTTTTACCTCCAGACACATACATCAAACTCTATATTAGGCTGTCATATTATCAGTAAAGCTTGTTGAAGATCTAAAAGAAAAACATTTGATATTGCCTTGTGAACTGTTACATGTTATCAGTATCAAAGCATTAACAACCCAGTAATGAGCACAAACCCACGGAAGATAATTATTCCCTCCACTCTTCAGATCCTAGAGAATGTAGCCAAACGCAGCTGGTGTACAAGGGGTGCAGAGGGAAAGCAGATATATATAATCATAGATTCATAAAATTAGAAAAGACCACAAGGGTCATCCAGCTCAGCCCCAATTTCTGGCTTTTGATCCAGAAAAGACTTTTCCTGGAGTACATATATCACCAGTGGATTGCTCCCAAAATGTACACTTCATGCACGTGTTTATAGAAGAATAATTAAGGGGTACCACTTGGAATCATAGGATCACAAAGTTGGAAGAAATCCCAAGGGCCATCCTGTCTAACCACATTTTGCCATGCAAGAATATACAAACTAAGCACTCCCGACATATGACTGTGAAGACTATTTAAAAACCGCCGAAGAAGGAGATGCCATTGTCGAACTTCTTCCTAATGATTAGATCAGTGGTTCTCAACCTGTGGGTCCCCAGGTGTTTTGGCTTACAACTCCGAGAAATCCCAGCTAGTTTACCAGCTATTAGGATTTCTGGGAGTTGAAGGCCAAAACATCTGTGCACACACAGGTTAAGAACCACTTTAGATGGAGCCTCTTTTTTGTAGTTTTCCTATTGTTGTTGTTTATTCATTCAGTCGCTTGCGACTCTTCATGACCTCATGGACCAGCCCATGCCAGAACTCCCTGTCGGCCATCACCACCCCCAGCTCCTTCAAGGTCAAGCTAGTCACTTCAAGGATACCACCCATCCATCCTGCTCTTGGTCAGCCCCTCTTCCTTCCATCTTCCCCAGCATAATAGTATTCTCTAAACTTTCCTGTCTTCTCATTATGTGGTCAAAGTACTTAATCTTTGCCTCTAATATCCTTCCCTCCAATGAGCAGTCGGGCTTTATTTCCTGGAGTATGGACTGGTTGGATCTTCTCGTGGTCCAAGGCACTCTCACTTTCCTCCAACACCACAGTTCAAAAAGCATCTATCTTCCTTTGCTCAGCCTTCCTTATGGTCCCACAGCTCTCACATCCGTAGATTACTATAGCTTATTTGTTTTTATCTCACATAAAACAGTTGCATTATTTCAGTCAGGTCTTATTTGCTCATTGTAGGCCATTTGTTCTATACTTTCAACATGGAGCCCATTACACGATGCACAAGGACTTCTTTTGAAGAATGAACAACAAATCCCCATACCATGGCCGTCTCATTACAAATTTGTCCTTTTGATGCACTTATCTCATCCCCTAGTGAAAGTTAAACCCCATTGTCTGTCCCATCTGAATCTCCCACCAGATACACTAGTCTATTTACCTATCTCACCCAGGGTTTTACAAATTTTGTCCCTTGCATTTGGCCCAGTCCACTGTGTTCAACTTTTTTTCAACTTTTTAACTCTTTATTTTACTTTATTTACTGTGCTTACCCTATTGTATTATTTTATTATTGTTTGCATTTTATCTGATGTTATTATTTGTTTGCTTTATTGTAATTGTTGGGCTTGGCCTCATGTTAGCCACCCCGAGTCCCCTTGGAGAGATGGTGGTGGGGTATAAATAAAGATCGTGGTTGTTGTTGTTGTTGTTGTTGTTGTTGTTGTTCTGGACAGGCTTCCAGTGTTGCCTTTGGAGACTTCCTGTGTTGCCTTTGGAGCAATGGGGGGAAGCCGAGCGGCAACACTTTCCCCCATGGGATGGGGGTCCAAGTAAGTTGGGTGATGGGTTCTCCACATCTTGACAGGACCTCATGGATTCACCACGATATGTGGTGAATCCATAGCCCTTCATGATGAGGTCCTGAAGATCCCCACAGTTGTGGAATACCCTTCCCATAGGGGTATAGCTAGCAATAAATTTGCAATTTCCCTATTACCAGTCAAACCTTCTGTTGTTGTTCCTATTGTCAAGCATTTTAAATAGGCTTCACATGTATTGTTGAAGCAGCTTCTCAACTTTTATGTTGTATTTTTGTGTGTATTTTATCTTACCATGACATATTAAGCCAGTGTAGTGCAATGATTTGAGCATCGGACCGTGGAATTACATGTGAAACATGTAAACCAGTCTTGCAACTGGATCATCACCATTGGTGATAGTCCATCTTGCATAACACTGTGGGCATCCCGGTACCAGTTTGTCACCCCATTCCTCTATTCATTATTCCCCCATACCTAGCAATAGTATTCATGGGAAAAATCCCAATCCTACAATGTTCCCATCACCTACCTTTATAATCATTATAATAATCCAAACCAAAATTTAGCAGTCTTTGTGAACAATCACAACTTGCCTTTTCTTAGTCCAACAAGACAATTTGTTGGCTTTGATTAAATCCATCAATTTAACTAGCTATTTTTCCAGGTAAGCGGTATTGAAGACTTCCATCTTTGTGTGTATGACGGTCTTACTGCTGAGGTCATATACTGAAGCAATCTTCCATAGTTTTCTCCAGCCTTGCACTCATCTGTCCCAAAAGAAACAGTTTTGGTATTAGTTTCATATTAGTCTTTAAAACTCTCTGCATCAAAGTATGTATTTGTACTCCAAACTTCTTGGCTTTTTCACATATCTTGCATGTATGATAAAATGCTTCTTTTTGTTTACATTTCCAGCATACATTGGAAACATCCTTAGACCTTCTCGGCAACTCCTCTGGTGTCTATCCCTAAACCACATATTGGCCTGTGGATATATCTGTATAGTATAACCAAAATTCTTAGCCCATTATATCATTCTTTAAGATTATGAATTTAATAATCTTATTTACTATTTTAGCTTTCAAATCTGGATCTTCCAGTCTTCTAGTCCAGCACGCACACCACTACACCACGCCGGTATAACCACGTCATCACATTTACCTTGGGAAGCATCCTACAATGCTTCCACTCCTTAAAGGTAAAAGTTTTCCCCTGACATGAAGTCCAGTCGTGTCCAACTCTGGGGTTTAGTGCTCATCTCCATTTCTAAGCTGAAGAGCCGCCGTTGTCCGTATACACCTCCAAGGTCATGTGGCTGGCATGACTGCATGGAACGTCGTTACCTTCCCGCCAGAGCGGTACCTATTGATCTACTCACATTTGCATGTTTTTTAATTGCTAGGTTGGCAAAAGCTGGGGCTGACAGTTCACACCGCTCCCTGGATTCCAACCTGCAATCTTTTGGTCAACAACCTCAGCAGCTCAGCACTTTAACCCAATAAATAAATAAATGTATACTTTATCAAAGTATACATTTAGAAAAAAACACACACACACAAGAATGTTTAAAATTAGGAAGTTCTTACCCTGAGTAATTTTTATTTTGTGTCAAGAACACTGCATAAATAAATTATTATAAAGCTGATAAAATAGAGGGAACACAAGCGGCTAAATAATTGTAGACCAAAAGCTTTAAACAGTTCTTCCTCCATGCATGAGGCAGGGCATTGTGGGCAAACATACAGATGCGGAGTTGTCTGTTCTGCTCCACAGTCACATAAGGCGTGGGATTCTTTTAGGTAGTGCCATTTTGCCAGGTTGTCTTTTGATCTGCCAACTCCACTTCAGAGTCTGTTCAAGGAGTTCCAGGTTGCCCATTCTTGGTTTGCCCCTGGAGAAAGACCCTCATGTGGGTCCATCCATTTTGGGATTCCCTGGTTTAGCTGGCCAGAGGGATACTCTTGCTGTTGCTGGGGGGATGCCAAGGAAAGTGGTGGTTCACCTGAAACTTTTCCTTGATTGGAGTCTACTGGGAGGAGGCTGATAGCTATGCAGTGGGTGGCTTTCACAGTGTTCAACCTTGTTTCTCTCACATTTAGCAGCAACTTCCCGTCGCACATCAGGGGAAGCAATGCCAGCTAGCTTGTAGCGTTTGTCAACAGGTATAGGTTTAAGACATCCTGTAATTATTCTGCATATTTCATTCAATGCTATGTTCACCTGCTTTGCATGGGCAGACCTATGCCAAACAGGGCAGACACAGTCGGCAGCTGAGTAAGACAAGGCTACAGCTGATGTTCTTACTAACGTTATTTCTCTCATAGTTGGCAACAACTCCCTGTTGTACATCTGACTCTAGCTTATAGAGTCTATCAACAAGTGTATGTTTGAGATATCCTGTGATTATTCTACATATTCTGTTCAGTGCTATATTCACTTGCCTCATGTGGGCAGACTTGTGCCAAACAATCAATGCAATAGTATTTAACTTAAAGTTGCAAATAAAAAATGTAAAGAAGAAAAAGAAGAAAAAAATCCCAAACTGGATGTTTTAGTTTGACAAATCCATCTCACTACTAACAATCTGCATGTGACTAATATGTTCTTACTACATTTTAATCTTATATTTGAAATGATAGATGCTGAAGTTTTGTCCTTTAACTAAGGAATGCAGCTGTTTCACTATCTTCTGCATTAACCATTGAAACAGCATATTTGCCATGTAGGAAGGCGCACATTTTATACTTTAATTCAATTAATTTCCTTGTTATCTTGCCTGCCTTTTGAGCCACTGTTGTAGTTGGAGAAGTGTAAATCCTACACAAAGCCCTTCCCTTTTTTAGAAGTTACAAATCTCCAAAGGCTTGTAAGCTGGTGTGAAACACTGGCTTAATTGAACAGTGTAGTTTTGATTTGTTAAAGAAGCCCAAATCCTCCAATTAAACTGACACACAGATTTTCCAGAGATTATCATATCTAAAATGCATTATATTTCAAAGCTCTGGAACCATTTGACCACATTGATACTGTGTTGAGGGAGAAGAGAGAGTGTACTACTTTTTGCATTAATTCATCAGTGACCTTTGATGATCTCCCAATCTTGCAAAAGACGTTTCACTTGTTCTTTGTGTAAACAGATACTATTTGTGGTATAAATGTATGTGTTTAAGTCGTGAAATCAGTAGAACATAAATACATTTTCCTGGACCAGTGTTGTGTTGTTGTTAGCATGATTATTTATCCATCCTCTTTTTTAATAAGTGTAATGCTTTATCATGAGACATTGTAAAAGTCATAGTAAGGCTTCTGTTCCATTTTTTAAAAAATAAATGTTTGCATAAGCAATATATCCCACTTCGAATTGGAAATAGCAACCTTCTTCAAGCCTCCACTAGTTATTTGTTATGTATATAATTCAGATTGTTGACTACATTGTATATGTGTGCATTGGTTTGCAGTTTTTCTTGGATTCTTTGTTGTGGGAGGACATGTATATCAGATTTGGGCTTGTTCAGGTCTCAGACTCCATTTTAGAACAGTTTCAGACACCACCAGGAACAGTATGCTTTAAACTTCAGTAGGAACTGAAGAGACTTCAGTTGCTTAGAGACTTCAATCGAAACAGTACGGTTTAGAAGTTAGTTGAAACAGACTACAGAGACTATTAGACTCTCAGAACAGAGAGATGCTTTAGATCAGGGGGTACTCAAACTAAGGCCCGAGGGCCGAATACGGCCCTCCTAGATCATTTATCTGGCCCTCGCTCAGGGTCAACCTAAGTCTGAAACGACTTGAAAGCACACAACAACAACAACAACAACAACAATCCTATCTCATCAGCCAAAAGCAGGCCCACACTTCCCATTGAAATACTAATAAGTTTATATTTGTTTAAATTGTTCTTCATTTTAATTATTGTATTGTTTTTAAGTGTTTTTTGCATTACAAATAAGATATGTGCAGTATGCATTAGGAATTTATTCATGCTTTTTCAAATTATAATCCGGCCCTCTAACAGTTTGAGGAACTGTGACCTGGCCCTCTGTTTAAAAAGTTTGAGGACCCCTGCTTTAGATTATAGACTGTTATTATGAGAAAGGTGCCATGTTACCTACACAGAAAACTACTTCAAAACTACTTGTAACTGGATTGATATGCAAAGTACCTGTATGCTGAATACATGAAGTTTATGAGTAAAGCAACTATGTTGCTTTTAAAGAAGTCTACTTATTTTTGTCTCTTGACAGCATGATTAAAAGGCAAATATATTTTAAGGGAGAGTAGATGTTTTTGGGCAACTCAAATGAACATTTCTGGAACTCTGCTATATATCTTTATGCATTGGCATATCTTTGTCTCTAACAGTTCAAAGAAATACCTAGGTGCATCAGTTTAACAGCTGAGAAACCTAATTGCCTTGCATGAATGCCATTTACCTGAAAGGTTATGATACTAACAGGTCATGCTTTTACCAAGAGGTTCCTATATTACATTACTATATATATATAGTAAAGGATCACCGCCTTGTCGGGGCGCTGGAGCTTGAGCACCTCAATGATGTCATGAGCGAAACCGTGAAGGGACACCCAAGACGGGACGGTTGTGGCAGAGAGGTCAGACCAAGCGTGATCCCTGGGGAAGGCAATGGCAAACCACTCCAGTATCCTTGCCAAGAAAACTAAATGGACCAGTACAACGAGAGATATGTCGGTATGCCATTGGAAGATGGGACTCCCAGGTCGGAAGATGGCCAAAATGCTACTGGGGAGGAGCAGAGGATAAGTTCAACTAGCCCCAGATGTGATGACGCAGCTAGCTCAAAGCCGAAAGGAAAGCTAGCGGCCGACGGTACTGGAGGTGAACGACGAATCCGATGCTCTAAAGATCAACACACCATAGGAACCTGGAATGTAAGATCTATGAGCCAGGGCAAATTGGATGTTGTTATTGGCGAGATGTCAAGACTAAAGATAGACATTCTGGGGGTCAGCGAACTGAAGTGGACTGGAATGGGCCACTTCACATCAGATGACCACCAGATCTACTACTGCGGACAAGAGGAACATCGAAGAAATGGAGTAGCCTTCATAATTAATAAGAAATTCGCTAAAGCGGTGCTTGGACACAACCCAAAAAATGACAGAATGATCTCAATTCGAGTGCAAGGAAAGCCTTTCAACATTACAGTGATCCAAATATACGCCCCAACCACAGCTGCTGAAGAAGCAGAAGTAGATCAGTTCTATGAGGATCTGCAGGACCTACTGGATAATACACCAAAAAGAGACATTATTTTCATTACAGGAGACTGGAATGCCAAGGTGGGAAGTCAAATGACAACAGGGATCACAGGCAAGCATGGTCTGGGAGAACAAAATGAAGCGGGACGCAGGCTGATAGAATTTTGCCAGGAAAACTCGCTGTGTATAACGAATACTCTCTTCCAACAACCTAAAAGACGGCTTTACACATGGACCTCTCCAGACGGTCAACACCGAAATCAGATTGACTACATCCTTTGCAGCCAAAGGTGGCGGACATCCATCCAGTCGGTGAAAACAAGACCTGGGGCTGACTGTAGCTCAGATCACGAACTTCTTATTGCCCAATTTAGAATAAAACTAAAGAGATCAGGGAAAATACACAGACCAGTTAGATATGAACTCACTAACATTCCTAGCGAATATACAGTGGAAGTGAAGAACAGATTTGAAGGACTAGATTTAGTAAACAGAGTCCCAGAAGAACTATGGACAGAAGTCCGAGACATTGTTCAGGAGGCGGCAACAAAGTACGTCCCAAAGAAAAAGAAAACCAAGAAGGCAAAATGGTTGTCTGCTGAGACACTGGAAGTAGCCCAAGAAAGGAGGAAAGCAAAAGGAAACAGGGATAAGCGGAGATATGCCCAGTTAAATGCGCAATTCCAGAGGTTAGCCAGAAGAGAAAGAACTATTTTTAAATAAGCAATGCATGGAAGTGGAAGAAGACAACAGAATAGGAAGGACAAGAGACCTCTTCCAGAAAATTAGAAACATTGGAGGTAAATTTCAGGCAAAAATTGGTATGATAAGAAACAAAGATGGCAGGGACCTAACAGAAGATGAAGAGATCAAGAGAAGGTGGCGAGACTATACAGAAGATCTGTATAGGAAGGATAATAATATTGAGGATAGTTTTGACGGTGTGGTGAATGAATTAGAACCAGACATCCTGAGGAGTGAGGTTGAATGGGCCTTAAGAAGCATTGCTAACAACAAGGCAGCAGGAGACGACGGGATCCCAGCTGAACTGTTTAAAATCTTAAAAGATGATGCTGTCAAGGTGATGCATGCCATTTGCCAGCAAATAGGGAAAACACAAGAATGGCCATCAGACTGGAAAAAATCAACTTATATCCCCATACCAAAAAAGGGAAATGCGAAAGACTGCTCAACTTCCGTACAGTGGCCCTTATTTCTCATGCCAGTAAGGTAATGCTCATGATCCTGCAAGGAAGACTCCAGCAATACATGGAGCGAGAGTTGCCAGATGTTCAAGCTGGGTTTAGAAAAGGCAGAGGAACGAGAGACCAGATTGCCAATATCCGCTGGATAATGGAGAAAGGCAGGGAGTTTCAGAAAAACATCTACTTCTGCTTCATTGACTATTCTAAAGCCTTTGACTGTGTGGATCATAATAAATTGTGGCAAGTTCTTAGTGGGATGGGCATCCCAAGCCACCTTGTCTCTCTCCTGAGGAATCTGTACAAGGACCAAGTAGGAACAGTCAGAACTGACCACGGAACAACAGACTGGTTCAAGATTGGGAAAGGCGTACGGCAAGGCTGCATCCTCTCACCCAACCTTTTTAACTTGTATGCAGAACACATCATGCGATGTGCGGGGCTGGATGAATGCAAAGCTGGGGTGAAAATTGCTGGAAGAAACAACCTCAGATATGCAGATGACACCACTCTGATGGCCGAAAGCGAGGAGGAGCTGAGGAGCCTTCTAATCAAGGTGAAAGAAGAAAGCGCAAAAGCCGGGTTGCAGCTAAACATAAAAAACCCCAAGATTATGGCAACAAGAATGATTGACAACTGGAAATAGAGGGAGAAAACGTGGAGGCTGTGACAGACTTTGTATTTCTAGGTGCAAAGATTACTGCAGATGCAGACTGTGGCCAGGAAATCAGAAGACGCTTACTTCTTGGGAGGAGAGCAATGTCCAGTCTCGATAAAATAGTAAAGAGTAGAGACATCACACTGGCAACAAAGATCCGCCTAGTCAAAGCCATGGTATTCCCTGTAGTAACCTACGGATGTGAGAGCTGGACCTTAGGGAAGGCTGAGCGAAGGAAGATCGATGCTTTTGAGCTGTGGTGTTGGAGGAAAGTTCTGAGAGTGCCTTGGACTGCGAGAAGATCCAACCAGTCCATCCTCCAGGAAATAAAGCCCGACTGCTCACTGGAGGGAAAGATAGTAGAGACAAAGCTGAAGTACTTTGGCCACATCATGAGGAGACAGGAAAGCTGAGAAGACAATGATGCTGGGGAAAATGGAAGGAAAAGGGAAGAGGGGCCGACCAAGGGCAAGATGGAATCATGGTATCGTTGAAGTGACTGGCTTGACTTGAAGGAGCTGGGGGTGGTGGTGGCCGACAGGGAGCTCTGGCGTGGGCTGGTCCATGAGGTCACGAAGAGTCGGAGACGACTGAACGAATGAACATATATATATATATATATATATATATATATATATAGTTAAGCTGAATTGATCCTGTTTAATTGTTCTGTTTCCATGCTATTTCCTATGCTATTATACGTTTCTATTCACTTTATTGAACCACCTTATCTTTTTATCTTTTAAACAGGTCGCATAGTGGTCCTCCTCCCCGCCCCTCAAAAATTAGTCTGCTGTTGCTTTTGATGCTTGTTTATTAATGTTATGCTGTTTTAATTTGTTATTGTTTTGTTTTTAATTGTATATTGCCTTAACCTTGGCCCCATGTAAGCCATGCCGAGTCCCTTCAGGGAGATGGAGGCGGGGTAGTAAAATAAAGTTATTCTTCTTCCTCTTCCTCTTCTTCTTCTTCTTCTTCCTCTTCCTCTTCTTCTTCTTCTTCTTCTTCTTCTTCTTCTTCTTCTTCTTCTTCGGCATCATTTTTCAAAAGGTTGTGACTACTAACAAAGTTATGCCTTTCCAAAGATCATAAAATCTCCAAAAGGTTATGGAATTTCCATTTTCCAAAATGAGGTTGTAAAAATAACGGCATACAACACACTAGAGGTGTATTAACACTGTTGAATGAATACAATTTTACGCTATTGCTCAATGCAATGAAATCAGTGTTTTTGTCATTTGGATGATGTACCAGCACTTTTGGGCAGAGAAGGCTAAAACTACAACTCCCTTGACTGCATAGCATGGTGGTGTCAAACTGCATTAATTCCATGGTGCAAATGTGCCCTGGGACTACAGGAACATGGGACAACTGTAAAATTATCATACAATTTATATCATGAGGCATTTTCTTTGGCAAAGGAACAAAAATGGGATCGGATTTATCTGAGTCACATAAAACAAATATTCTCATTATATACATTTTTTTCTGTTTTGAAAATTTGAGGCTCTATGTGATGTCACAAGTTCCCACCAGTTTCCTTTCACAAACACATTGGATGCATATGCATATGTGGTGGGGAAAGATGCTGTTTGATAAAAGCAAAGCTGAAGTGTCATTTGCCTCAAGAGTTAGGAGGAGATGAGATGAGATGGTATCATCAACTGGACACACAGGAGATAGCAGATTTGATTGCCAAGTGTGCCCAGTTTAATGACTTTGGGGAACAGAACTAGCAGTAAATGTAGAAAACAAGACTGGGCAAGAAGGGACAACGATCTGACCCAGAATATGCAATTTCACCTATTCACAGTCACAATTTCATGGTGCTTTGGAACCTGGTCAGTATTAAAGTCCATATATTTTCAAAGAAAACACAAGCTAATCTTTCTTTTACTTCACCTTCTCCTTCTTGTAATGTATTTATCAGTTCAATAGTAAATAAATAAGCAGGATTTCCTGCAAATCCAAAAAATCCTTTCCCAAAAATCCTGCAAATCTCCTGGGAAGACAAGTGGACAAATGTCAGCATGCTGGAAGAAGCAAAGACCACCAGCATTGAAGTGATGGTCCTCCGCCATCAACTCCCCTGGACTGTCCATGTTGTCCGGATGCCCGACCACCGTCTCTCAAAGCAGTTGCTCCGAACTCAAGAATGAAAAATGGAATGTCGGTGGACAGGAAAAGAGATTCAAAGATGGGCTCAAAGCCAACCTTAAAAACTCTGGCATAGACACCAAGAACTGGGAAGCCCTGGCCCGTGGGTGCTCCAGCTGGAGGTCAGCGATGACCAGCAGTGCTGTAGAATTTGAAGAGGTGCAAATGGAGGGCAAAAGAGAGAAACATGCCAAGAAGAAGGTACGTCAAGCCAACCCCGACGGGAACCGCCTTCCACCTGGAAACCGATGCCCTCATTGCGGAAGAAGATGTAGATCACGAACAGGGCTCAACAGTCACTTACGGACCCACCGCCAGTATACCAACCTTGGAAGACAATCCTACTCACACAATGAGGGATCGCCTAAGTAAGTAAGTAAATAAATAAATAAGAAGAATTATCAGAGCTAAAACAGTTCCAACAGGTGGAAAAAATATGGCAGCAGAAACACCTTGTGTCAAACATGGATTTGCACAAAGAATGAGAATTGCAGCAGCCTGCATTCCAGGGATAGAGGAATAGCAATAAATGATGAAGGGCTGCTCAGATCGTTACAATAATTGTGTTTTACTTTGGGTTTAGGTTTTATTTATGCTGCCAAAACTGTTTTGTCACAGTGGATTATTTTAACGCATTTCGGATTTTGCTAATCTCTGGAAAATCTATGTATCAGTCTAATCAGAGGATTGAGGGATTTTTTCCTGAATCAAAAAATATACTGCTCCATTAAGTCAATATGTCATGCTGGCTTATAAGCCTTTGGTGATTTCAGAGTTGTAGAAAGAAGGTTCCTCCCCCCTTCCCCATGTTAGAGTTAAGCTTCTCTAACCACCAGACTTAAAACAATAAAAGAACCTGTCTAAAGACGATGCCATCCAAACAGTTGGTTTGCACATTGCTATGTGAGATGCACGAGCACATAAAGCATAACTCCATTCACAAAACACTATGTGGCATATTAGTAAATTTGCTACACACCCTAGAATTGCTTGAGGCCAAATGAGAAAAATGGAAACACTGTGTTTCCATGGTAAATGCAAATACCCAAGACAACAATTATTGCTTAGCACCTGTCACCTTGTGACTTTTGCAGCATATGTAGTTAACCTTCAATGCTACTTTAGGTTCATGGAAATGGAATTGAAGAAACATTCCTTTACCAATATTTTCATTGAGTACTGGGAAAACATTAGACCTGGCAGTTGTCTTGTCAGCTGATCAGAGCAAAAAAAAAAAAACCTGACAACTGATGAACACCATTGCTTTCACTCAGGGCCCTTCCACACAGCCATACAACCCAGAATATCAACCCAGAAAATCCCACAATATCTGCTTTGAACTGGGTTATCTGAGCCCGCATTGCCCTATATTCCAGTTCAAAGCAGATAATGTGGGATTTTATTCAGTTGTGTGGAAGGGACCTCATTCTGTTACTAAGTCATCTTCCTTATGTTTTGTCCTCAAGCTATCCAGCATTACATGCATTCAGAACACTCCAGACTTGTGAAAACCTAGTTTTATGCATCAGGCAAATTTAAGGATCCTAACCTAGTATCTACACTTGTTTGTGAAATTCTATTGTTTTTATTTATTTATATATTTATTTCCTATATTTCTTACCCCCCCCCCCCAGGAGGGACTCGGGGCCTCACAAAAGCATCATAGGATGCCGAACATCATAAAATCAACAATCAGCAATGCATTAAAATATTAAAAAACAGCAATTAAACAATTGATTTAAAGCACGCCTGTTAAAATCAGAATCCAAAATCCAATCCAAGGTCCAGTCCAGGTCAATTCATTGTCTTAAAAACGTATTTGACTTGCTGCTATTACTGATCGAACGTTTGGTCCCATAGCCAGGTCTTAAGTTTCCTTCTGTAAGACAGGAGGGAAGTGGCAAATTTGGTGTCCCTAGGGAGGGAGCTCCACCGACAGGAGGGCCACTGCAGAGAAGGCCCTGTCCCTCGTCCCCACTAGTCACATTTGTGATGGCGGTGGGATCGAGAGCAGGGCCTCTCCAGATGATCTTAAATTTCATGATGGTTCATAACAAGACATGTAGTCTGGGCCAGAACCGTTTAGGGCTTTAAAGGTTAAAAATAGCACTTTGAATTGTGCTCAGAAGTTGATCGGCAGCCAGTGGAGCAGGCACAACAGAGGAGTTGTGCTCTCCCTGTACGCCACTCCAGTAAGCAACCTGGCTGCTGACCATTGGACTAATTGAAGCTTTTGGGCAGTCTTCAGAGGTAGCCCCACGTAGAATGCGTTGCAGTAGTCTATTCGGGATGTAACAAGAGCGTGGACCACCATGTTTAAGAAGGAGTTGCCCATTGGCATATTATCTTGATTCCTTTCTCCGTCATCAGCACTGTACTGCGACTGAATGTGCTTCACTAGGTTAGGTTTTCAGCATGATCCGAAGTCTATACCATTTCACATCAATATGACCTGAAAAGGGATGTGTACCTCAAATCATAAAAGGAGGGAGAGGAGGGGGAGAGAGAGAAATATGTGGCAGCACTTTTAAAACTAAGGAATTTATCACACCAACCTGCTGTGCTGCAAAAGTTGCACTTTTCTTCAATAACACAATTGCAATAGTCCCCTACAACAGACTTTCACACACACTTGTAACCCTGCCTTCCGGCACTAATCCCTCGCAGTTCATTTATATACTTAATATAAGATATGTAATTGTGAAAGAGAGTAGGGAGATGGGGAGAGGAGGCAAATACCACCCTGAGGTTGCTTGTTGTTACTGTCAGAATGCTGACTAAGAAGTGGAATGGACCCATTGCACTTGAGCAGATAGTGGAAATGTGGGGTAGAAACACAGTAGTGTGGGTGGTATTGTCTTTTTCCCCACATCAATACCTAGGAACAAGAGAAGCAAACTGTAAGTGGAATGCATCATGTGATAGGTACAATGACCAAAGGTGCTGTTTCTGTTGCAGTGTTGGTTTGCCTGCTTTTTCCAGTTGCAGTGTCGGTCTTAACTAGTCTTTAATTTCAACATGAGATTCATGGAGAAAATCCACTTCTTTAGTTGCAGTACTGAGTAGTACTGCAACTAATGGGATCCAGAAAGATGAAACATCCCTTTCCCTAGATTTTCAAAGGACTGGATGAAGTGAGCCAAGTCTTTCAGATCTTTAGTGGTAGGTCAGTGTTGGTGTGTTAAATGAATAAATTTGCTTACTCAAGATTAGTGTCCCTGGTTCAAAGCTCTCTGAAAATATTGCTTTTTATATATATACTAGCTGTCCCCTGCCATGCGTTGCTGTGGCCCAGTCTGTTGAACTGGAAAATAAATAACGAGAAAGTGTTGGTTTCTAATATATTTAATTTCTTTATGGTTGTGGGTAAACAGTATTTCTTGCTGTTTCTTTGCCAGTGTTGATGTGGAGAGTGTCTGGTTTGCCCACCCTGGAACATGCAAGATATCATTGTCCTTCTTTAAGGGTCCCTTTAAATCTATGATACTATATCTCTCTCTGTGTGAATCATATCTATCTATCTATCTATCTATCTATCTATCTATCATCATCATCATCATCTATCTATCTATCTATCTATCTATCTATCTATCATCTATCTATATCTATCTATCTATGTCTATTCCTGGATGGCTCTTTGTCAGGAGGACTTTGATTACATATTCTTGCCCTGATGAAGGGAGTTGGATTGGATGGCCTTAAGTATTTTCTGTTGGTCAGGGGGGTTCTGTGTGGGAAGTTTGCCCCAATTCTGTCATTTGTGGGGTTCAGAATGCTCTTTGATTGTTGGTGAACTGTGAATCCCAGTGACTACAACTCCCAAATGTCAAGGTCTACTTCTGCCAAACTCCATCTGTGTTCATATTTGGACGTATTGAGTGCTTGTGCCAAGTTTGGTCCAGATCCATCATTGTTTGAGTCCACAGTGCTCTCTGGATGTAGGTGAACTACAACTCCCAAACTCAAGGTCAATACCCACCAAACCCTTCCAGTATTTTCTGTTGGTCATGGGAGTCCTGTGTCCCAAGTTTGGTTCAATTCCATTGTTGATGGAGTTCAGAATGCTCCTTGATTGTAGGTGAATTATAAATCCCAGCAACTACAACTCCCAAATGACAAAATCATAATTTTTTGAGTGATGGTCACTTCTTGTGTTGTGAGACATTTTGTTGCTAAATCTGGTGTGATTTCGTTCATTGGTTCTTTTGTTTTTAAGGTACTCATTACGCACAGAGCATTTTTATATAAATAAATCTGCTCTGTTGTCTCCCCAGTTTCCACACATTCTGCTCCTTAGCATCAGGTGTTATGGTCTTTAGACTCTGTTTCCATGCACTTCGGAAACGGAGCATCACAAAGTCCTGCTGGGAGTGCCCTTACATCCATGGGGCCCCATCCCTCCCCTCTTTTCGTAAGAGCTTGAAGACCTGGTGGTTTAAAGAAGCCTTTGAGAACGACTAGCTCAGCCCCAGATATTGTTGCATATGGTCATATCTTTTTCTACCACTTATCCAGGTCATTTCCTCCTATTAGGCCCTGGAAATGAACAGCCATAGACTATTCCTATTATTGTTGTTGCCTGCTATAGCATTGCACTTAATTTCCCAGGCCCTCTAGAAATTGCACTAGCCTCGGCCCAACCTTTTTAAATTGCCTTGAAGAATTATCTAAATTTTATAAAAATAACAATAATCAATGTTGGAAATATGGTAAAAAATTAGGAACCTACTCCCACTTGTGGTGGGGATGCGAAATAGTTAAGAAATTCTGGATATTAATTCACAAACACACCCAAAAAATTATTAGTATTAAATACGACATGAAACCGGAATATTACTTACTAAATGTAATAAACTTCAAAATGGGGAAAAATGAAGAGAAGATTTTTTTTATTTGTCTGCTGCTTCGAGAGTTACAATAGCACTGAAATGGAAAAGAAAAGATACCCCACTAATAGAAGATTGGCTATTTAAGATAGTAGAATATATGAATATGGACAAACTATCGCAATTATTGAAAAATGCAAATTAAAAAAATCAAATCAATTGGGAACCACTTAAAAGATATTTGCAGGAAGAAATGAAACTCCAAATCCAATAATTTAAGGGGAGGGGAAGGAGTCAGAAGTATTTAGTTAGCGAATACACGGAAGAAAAACTTAATTCAATTTATTGAATCTCCCACTTTCCTTTCAACCCGATTGTTCCCCTCTTTTATTGTAATTTGGAAATAGCAGACAATAAAGATGATTAATTCAAAAAAGAATAAATTGCCTTGAACAGGCAGGATTATTTTAAATATATATGTGCTATTGTGATTTTTTATGCTGACATTGTCTTTTTAATTTTATGTTTATGTTGTTTACTCTGTATGTATTGATTATGTTACTTGGAAACCACTCTGAATCCCCTCGGGGAGATAGAGCGGTATATAAATAAAGTTTTGTTGTTGTTGTTGTTGTTGTTGTTGTTCTGTGGAGCCCCGTTTCTTAAGTGCATGGAAATGGAGCCTGAAGCTCATCTGATGAAGTCCTAAGTATCAGCAAATCTATCCTCCAAAACACAAAACACACAAAAAATAAAAACAATGTATCTGTAGATCATTTTTAAATCAGAAAAGGGAGCGGATAGTAACAGTTTGCTTTTTCAAAGCATGATTACAGGGACTGTGTTTTCAATACAGACCAGTGAGTGGATAGATTCATCAACTAAATTCTAGATTTATTAATCTTTGAATAAAGGCATTGGTGGTTTCTTATTCAAGGAGCAGCTGAAATTTATCCATGGAGTTTCATGCAATTCTTCTGTATACCTAAAATGTTTTGAATTTTTTTTAAAAAAAATGATTTTTAACTTTCTTTTTTTATCAAAGTTTCACCAGTTTGTGCTTGTTAACAGGTTGAAGAAAATAGCCAAGTGGAATTCTCTTGTTTAACTCTATGGAGCTAGAGATTTCAACTTGTATCTTAGAAGAGCAACTGAACTTCTGAAATGCAACAGACAAGAGACGGGGAATTTCTGAACAGGCAGGAAAAAGGAAGGCCTTTTACAAAATCTCAGTTGAACAAGTTAATGCTTGACAGCTTGGATTTATGTGAACGTTAACAAGGCTGATAATTCAGACTCTTGTTGCCCTTGGTAGCATTCCAGGAGTAATGTTTTCACAAAGATGAACTATTTTTAGACAGTTTCTCCACTGTATGAAAAACAAACAGGCTTTCCCCATAAATTCAAGAAGGCATGCTTCCACGTTTCATTTCTTTTCAAATGGCAACAATATGTAATTCAGTTCAGTGAGCAATGCTACTAATGCCATGTGCATTCTCCTCACCAGGCTTTGTACTAGACATGTGCACGAAATACACAATGTCTTTCATGTCTTCCGTTTCTTTGGGAGGCTCTCGAAAATGGATTGGGGGCCCCAACGAAAGGCGGGACACGAAATGAGGCAAGGTTAATACCCTCATTCCTTCCCACCCCTGCCCGGTAGCAGTATTTTGTTATATTTGTTCATTTGTTCTGTCATTCTTTCTCTCTGCAAGGACCTGTGTGAAATTCATATTAAAATGCTCTATCTGACTAGAGAACCATGCACATGACTTGATTATTTTGACTTGTCATATAGTCATTCCTTAGCTTAGATTTTTAAGGGGACTGCTGTTGATCCACAATAGCACAATTCTCCCTTGCTTGTATTCAAACACAGAGGCCCTTTCTACACTGCAATATAATCCAGATTATATCCCAAAGCAGTTGCTCTACTCCAAACTCAAGAACGGAAAACGGAACGTTGGTGGACAGGAAAAGAGATTTAAAGATGGGCTCAAAGCCAACTTTAAAAACTCTGGCATAGACACTGAGAACTGGGAAGCCCTGACCCTTGAGCACTCCAGCTGAAGGTCAGCTGTGATCAGCAGTGCTGTAGAATTTGAAGAGGCATGACTGGAGGGCGAAAGAGAGAAAATGCCAAGAGGAAGGCACGTCAAGCCAACCCTGACCGAGACCGCCTTCCATCTGGAAACCAATGCTCTCATTGTGAGAGAACATGCAGATCAAGAGATCCATGTGTGCTTTTCCAGCAGTTACTGGCCAATCCCTCTCCAGTGCCAGAAATACAGCTTAATGGTGTAACATTAGAAAATGTTGACCATTTCTGCTACCTTGGCAGCCACCTCTCCACCAAAGTCAACATTGACACTGAAATTCAACACCGCCTGAGCTCTGCGAGTGCAGCATTTTTCCGAATGAAGCAGAGAGTGTTTGAGGACCGGAACATCTGTAGGGATATCAAGATGCTTGTTTATAAAGCTATTGTCCTCCCAGCCTGCTGTACGCCTGCGAGATGTGGACAGTCTACAGACATCACATGCAACTCCTGGAACTATTCCATCAGTGCTGCCTCCAAAAAACCCTGCAAATATCTTGGGAAGACAAGTGGACAAATGTCAGCGTGCTGGAAGAAGCAAAGACCAGCAGCATTGAAGTGATGGTCCTCCGCCATCAACTCCACTGGACCGGCCATGTTGTTGGGATGCCCAACCTCTGTCTCCCAAAGCAGTTGCTCTACTCCGAACTCAAGAATGGAAAACGGAATGTTGGTGGGCAGAAAAAGAGATTTAAAGATGGACTCAAAGCCAACCTTAAAAACTCTGGCATAGACACTGAGAACTGGGAAGCCCTGGCCCTTGAGCGCTCCAGTTGGAGGTCAGCTGTGACCAGCAGTGCTGTAGAATTTGAAGAGGCACAAATGGAGGGTAAAAGAGAGAAATGTGCCAAGAGGAAGGCGCATCAAGCTAATCCCAACCGAGACCGCCTTCCACCTGGAAATCGATGCCGTCACTGTGGGAGAAGATGCAGGTCAAGAATAGGGCCCCACAGTCACCCACCGCCGGGATACTACACTTGGAGGACCATCATCCTTGGACTATGAGGGATCGCCTAAGTAAGATCCATGCGTTCATCATGCATCATGCTCAGTCAGTCTCGCATGTGTGTTCATGTCAATATTACATACAGGTAGAACATTCCTTATCCAAAATAAGGGTAGCAGAAGTATTTTGGATTTCCAGACAGTAGGGGGTGGAGGGATGAAATACTGGTATTTGCATATCTATCAAAAAACATGATATCTTGGGATAGGGTACACTTGTAAGCACAAAATTCATTAACATTTCATATATATCTTATACGCATACCCTGCAAGTAATTTTAGACACAATTTTTGAAATAGTTCTGTGCATGAAACAAAGCTTGCGTAAACTGAACCATCAGAAAGGAAAGGTATTACTGAAACTATGTGGATGGTTTTGGAGTATTTCAGATTTTGGAATTCTGCATATGAAAACGTCATCGGGTTTCCATTACAAATAATCCAAATATCTCTCATGAATGAAAAAAATGCACACATGCTTTGATGCATTGTGATATATTCACTTATGATGTGTAATCTGAGCAGAAAGGCATCTTTTGTGCCCTTTTGGGGTCAGCCCCCTCCCCACACATAGGCCAAATCCTATTTTATTATTTATTTTATTTTGAATATTTGTACTCCGCCCTTCTCAACCCCCTGGAGGGGACTCAGGGCGGCTTCCAATTGGCAGCAATTCGATGCCTCTATATATAGGTAATAAAACAAACAGTCAATAATTATAAATAGTTAAAAACATTAAAACAATACAATTAAAAACTACTAAGAATTACCACTCTGGTGGCCATGATTAGCCAAAAGCTGTGGTTGGATGCTTCATCAAACTTATCCATAATCCATTTCCAAGCCATTGTCAACATTGTTGTCATTGCCCTCTTAATTAAACCCACATCCACATTTTTAACTTTTTTCTAAAGGTGAGGAGGGATGAAGATGACCTAATTTCCCTGGGGAGTGGGGGGCCACCACTGAGAAGGTCCTGTCCATCGTCCCCACCAAGCATGTTTGAGACAGAGGCGGGGCTGAGAGCAGGGCCTCCCCAGAAGATCTTAAACTCCAAGGTGGGATGTAGAAGGGGATACGTTTGGATCTTACCTATGTACATCCCCACAACTGACTGCTGGAATCAAGTAGAGTCCCATCCAAGTCAATTAAAATTAAGAAATGGTATTAAACATGCCACTATCATCTCAAATTATTTGTAATGGCAAAGCTTGAGTACTTGTGTAAACCATGCCTGAGAAAATTGCCTGATTGTGTGGTAGATAAGTTGGTTCAGGGAGGCTAATTATAAAGCAGCTATTGAGGCTATAAAGAACTTATCAGTAATTACAGCAATGCTGGGAGTAGATTATGGACCACAAATACATCACCACTGTAATCATACTTAAAGTTTACATAGCGCTTTCTAACTTCAAAGCGCATCGCAGCCATTAACTAATTAATCTGCAAAGCCTTGTATCTTGCACATCTTTTGCTGACATAATATATAAACACGGCTGTACCCTGTCCTTAGGGAGGAATTCCCCTCCAAAACTCCATTTAGAAAAACATTTAGGCAAGGCACCTCTTCCCCCCCCCCCCCCCACCTTGGTTCTCTGATTAAATGATCGCTTCTTGTCAACCAAACCAGCAATTTTTGAGATGTTACTTTAAAAAGGGATTTATGGAATTCTTCATAAAGCCAAAGGGGATGGGGAGGTCTTCAGGGCAAACTTTTTAAAATGTAAAATATACACACATATGTCCCTCCGACTGAATTCAAGAGCTGTTTCTGTCTACAATATACCAGCTTAGCCGCTAATTAGTTTTTCTATTGGCTACAAATGAGTGAATCCATACTGATTGTTATATTACAGATTTGGGAAATACCCAAACAAAATAATGAGACATTAAAAAAAAAACTTTGTAAAGTTAACCAATATTCCAAGTTGACTTCACAGGGGAAGAAATCAAAGAGAAATTGCTGGGCTAAAAGTACTGCTTTGGTTTGGAACAGTGGTTCACAACCTTCTTTTTTTTTTGACCAGGGACCAGTTTGACCAAGAAACACTCTCCAACATAGTACCAAAAGGGTTATGAATCAGTTTTTGGTCAACTAGAGACTTGGCTTAGTTATTTGGGGTGCTGATTCAGGAAATTGCATTGGATAGACCACATCAGCTCTAGTTTCTGATACAGAACATATGCCATCCAGTAGTAGTCATCTGCTTGCCCACAGAAAACCATATTTAAAAATCTAGAGCTGATGTGGTCTATCTTCAGGAGGAACTTGAAAATGTGGTTGTTCCAGTGTGCCTTCCCAGAATAAGGAAACTCCTAGCTTTATGCCCCAACACACTTTATCAGAGATCCAGGATATCTGCATTCCCATCCCCCTCCAAACACTCCACCTGGCCATGCCCAGCACTTTTAATTTTAATTATTACATTTGGCTCTGCCATTGATTTTAATTGCGTCATTGTGTGTGGTTAATGTTATTGCTTTGTTTTTTAGTTATTTTGTTGTTGTTGCTGTTGTTTTTTACTATTGTATTTGGGCTCGGCCTCTTGTAAGCCGCACCGAGTCCTTCGGGAGATGGTAGCGGGGTACAAATAAAGGATTATTATTATTATTATTATTATTATTATTATTATTATTATATCCAATGCAATTTTCTGAATCAGAACCCCAAATAGTCCCAGGAACAGGCCTAAAAACGAAGACACCAAAGTGCCCCTGCTTCCAGGCACCACATGGAATGGCTCCGCTTAGGAGGAGGGAGGAGAAGGAGAAGCAGCAGTTAGGAGGCTTGTTGTCACACCTCTCATGGATAATCAGCCTCTCCCCCTCCTGACATCCCTGCTGCCTCTGAACTATAAGAGCAGGCATCTTCGAACTGTGGCCCTCCAGCTGTTTGGGCCTCCAGAAACATCCTAACAAGCTAATTCAAATGTCAGGAATTCTGGGAGTTGGAGTCTCAAACAGCTGGATGGCCAGAGTTTGGGAATGCCTGTATAAGAGGGTTTCATGAGACCAGTCACTCTTGTTGCAACAGTGTAGTAATGGTGAGGCCATGGACCATTTCAGTTCTTGGGGACCACTGGTGTCCACAGAGCATGGGTTGGGAACCACTGGTTTAGAGAAACGTTCAATTTGTATTGCATGCTATCCAGTTCTCTCTCCAGTTACATTAGCTAGTGAGTTCAGAGCAGATTTGGGAAACATGTGTCCCTTCAGAAGCCTACAGTGCAGTTTTTCTGGAAATTGCAGTACAAGAACATTTAGAAGATGGCCTGAATTGATTTAAGAATAATGCCACTGTGTCTGGACTAGGCCACTACTATTTTGACAGTCCTTTTAACATCTAGACTGCTAAATAAGATATTTTTTACAATAGATGATAATGTGGTCCAAAAGCCAGTTTCTTCCCATTTGGTTTGTTTGCTATGGCCAATAATGAATTATGTGAATCTGTAAAGAATCTTTCAACCACTAATTATTGCTCTCCATTAAAGTGGTACTACCCTGCCTTTATGTAATAGTATTGTTGAGATGTCGACAAGTTGACAAACTAGTTGATCGATCCACAATGTGTCCTTGGTACCTGCTGGGGTTTAGTTCCAGGACCTCTAATAGGGATCAAAATTCATCAGTGCTTAATTCCCATTATACAGGGTGAAACAGCATAACTTCCTTTTTTCAAAACTTAATAAAATCCATTGTATGAATCAGAATATATAGTAGGCGCATACCTAAAGTTTTGTTTTACGTAGTTTTGAAGATCAAATTAGGTAGGTGACGTCCCCCATTCTCCATACACTGAGTAAACCCATTTCTGGCGTTTGTCATGACGTTTGTCTTGCCAGCATAGCAGGGGTTATGTTGGCAATTTCTTCCTGGATGTTGGTCTTCAAATCTTGTAGGGTCCTTGGACGGTTCACAGAAACACGGGATTTAAAAAAAACCCATAGAAAAAAATCACAAGGGGCCAAATCTGGAGAGCGGGCTGGCCACTCCAAATCCGCTTGAAAAGTAGGCCTCAATGGCAAAAGCGCGCTCCTCACTGTTCCAATGCATGATGGTGACTGAACTGTGTCAGGACAAAACTTTATACTTCCGCCTCTTGAACGAGACCACTAGCGCTCCGCTACGTCTTCAACCAACTAAAAGGCGCGCATTTTTTAAAAAGGAAGTTATGCTGCCTCACCCTGTATATAATGGTATAGGAAAATTGTGTCTCTTAAACATAACACTTTTTGGAATGCTTTTTCCTACTATTTTTGAGCCATGGTTGCTTGAATTTGTGATACGCATAGATACCAGGTGGATTTAAAGGAGGCAAGGAGCAGGCAAGGAGGTAAAAACAATTCTCAGAAATGTCATGCAGAAGTATTTTCATTCTAAATGCATTTTCACTATTGCACCTCTGGCCAAATAGTGTGTCTGTTGCTTTCTGCTACTGCCTACCATGCTCATTATATTTATCTGCAAACATCAAAGATCTTAGTGTAATCCAGCAGTGGTATAAATCCGACAAGTATATGAAAGATCCTTTTGTAACTTTTGCCTTCCCTGTGTTCTTGTGCAGCAAAAGCTGATGACATGCCAGTGTGAGCCAGCTCATCAGATGGGCACAGATCCTCTCTCTTTTTAAACTCCTCCATGAAGGTGGCAGATAAAAAAATAGGGCATTCAAGCAGCTGATGGGGTAACCTGTAAGTGCCTGTCCTGGGCAATCTACTTGTCAGCTTTGCTGGTTAAGAGAGCCGACAGAAGCTTCAGCTGTCAACCCTGTGTCTTCCCTTCCCTCTGTCTTTCATCATTCTTAGCCCCATGAATAGAGGTCTTATTTTGGGTTTATTTTATTTAATATATTAAACCAATCCAAAGGAGCACAGCTCTCATTCCTCTTGTGGCAACAATATAATCTCACAAATACAAAAATCGCTCTGAATCTGGCAACAATTAAATGAAGCAAAGTGGAACAGGTGAATGAGTCTCATAATAGCAATGGCAAATGGAAAGAGGGGCTACAGAAAATCTAAATCCAATATGATAGATAGATAGATAGACAAACAGAAGGTCAGTCAACCTATTGCCTTGACTGATCACTCTACAATGGGTCCTTAGTACCTACCGAAGACTAAAACTCCCATAGTTCCTTACTGAGCATGTTGACTTAGGACCTAATCAGATTGAGGTCACATATCTGGTGATAGCAGGCTGGGTCAACCGGGCAGTGGGGACATCCAGCTTCCTACCCTGGATGGCGAGACGCTACGGCCGTCATCATTGGTAAAGAGTCTGGGAGTCCTTTCGGACCCTCTGCTGACAATGGAGGCCCAGGTCTCTGCCATCAGCAGAACCGCTTTCTTTCATCTGCGGCAGGCTAGACGGCTGGCCCCCTATCTGTCCAGGGACGACCTAGCTATGGTGATCCAGGCCACGGTCATCTCAAGACTGGACTACTGTAACACCCTCTACATTGGCCTTCCTCTGTCGGTGATCCGGAAGCTCAAGTTGGTACAAAATGCAGCTGCTCAGCTTCTTGCGGGAATTCCGATGAGATGCCACATAACCCCAATCTTACTACAGCTGCATTGGCTACCAATTGAGCACCGGATCACTTTCAAAGTGATGGTACTCACCTTTAAGACCTTGCATGGTCTGGGGCCGATGTATCTGAGGGACCGCCTCACCCCCTACCAACCCCAGAGATCCCTCCGTTCTGAGGACCAAGATCTATTGGAAGTCCCCAGTGTCAAGACCTTGCGTCTAACAGCAACCAGACACAGAGCCTTCACAGCAGTGGCACCATCACTCTGGAATACTCTGCCACCTGAAGTCCATGCCTTGTGGGACTTACCAGCTTTCCGCAGGGCATGTAAGATATACCTGTTTCGACAGGCTTTTAATGTTTGATATTGTTGTTTTTAAATTGTTTTAAATTGCTTTTAAATTTTGTTAGATTTTAGCTATTCTTGTAAGTCGCTCTGAGCCCCAGGGGAGTGGCAGCATATAAGTTTAAATAATAAATAAATAAATAAATAAAATTCACCATAGACTGTGACGAATCCAGTGGGGTGCATGGGGAAACTGCCTCCTTGCGCCCCACACCACCTGCATCACCCCTCACCTCATCCCATGGGGAAAGGGAGTGATGCTGCCCAGCTTCCCCTCATTGTTGACTATGCAGTACAGGAAGCCTCCTTTGACACTTGGACCTCTCATCAGGCACAGAGCCTTGCCAGAAGTTGATCAAAGTCATGTGATGAGATCCAGTGGGATCCATGCCTGAAGAGAGGTCCAAGTGTTACAGGACGGGAAATTTTTGCCCATCTGATTATGTCCTTAAGCTGATGGGAATTGTAGTGTGAAATGTTTGAAAGGTATCAGGTCATGTGCTATTACTGCACGTGACCTGATGCAGGTAACTAAGTTGCTTCCCGCCCCACACACACTTTTCTTAATTAAAGCATGATTAACCTACATTTGAAAACTAAAATAAAGCATATTCCGTTTTATAGCAAAAAAAGAAAATAATATTTATGTCCTATGTCAAAAAAGCTGTTTGCAGTGCAAATATACCTGATAAGAATTTTACACAGAATAAGTTAACAAACCGTGAATGTGCTACAAAATGTATAATTTTCAAAAATGGATAAAATTGTGAAAAACATTAGTTGCTTTCTTTAAGAATGAAATTAGTTAATAATTGGGTGAAACTTAGACCAGTAGAGATCAACCACCCAGACATTGACATGGTCCCAACCTTTCTCAAATTGTCAAGTTGTGCACTGAACTTTGTGCAAATGGAAATAAATTTTCCATTAGAAAATTTAAAATGGTTTGAGGCATTTTAGTGGAAGGTGGGTGAGCAAGCATCTTGGTGGCCATCCTGAACTGTTTTCAATCTCGGCAGAATCCTTAAGATGGATAGCTTTTATGGCTTGCCTTTTTGTACTGCTCATCAAATAGCACGCTAATAATCGTCATATCTTCTTTTCTGAGGAGCCTCAAAGCAAATATTTCAAAGGCAGGAAGAAGGGAATACCTGGAGCTGTATAATTAGAGAGCCAGAATCATGTACTGCACAGTGTTTCAAAACAAATGATACCAATGAATTTCAAGCGGGCTTGATAAACCATATTCAGAAGACTAATCCTCAGTGTTGACTTGGGCATTTTAAAACCTTTTAAAATGACAGGTTGTGATCAACAGCTTCCCTTAGAGGCTGGCATGGTTCCTGCACCAGCATTTATTGTCTGTTTGATGTTTTTGACTTTGTGTCAAATGTACAAACTACTGTTAAGTTGCTGAGATATATAGCTGTGATTAAAACAATTCATCCATCTGGTTATAATTAAAGGCCCAAGTTAATTGCAATGACAACTGTATATAGCCAAGCGAGTTCTCATCTTTGAAAAGAGCCATGTACTGTCAATATTGTTTTTAATGGTTAATGGGCTATTACAGTACAACCCTTACATGACTGGAAATTAATTGCCATTTGTTGATAATTAAAACTCTCATTAAGAAAGAAAAGACTGAGAAGAATGAAGAGCGAGAGAGGCATTGCAGTTGGCTAATTTCTTTGCTCTCAGATCTCCACCATATGGAAGTCTTTAGTAATACTTGGAACTTCTGACTCTAATTTTCCTAACATCTCGCAATCACCGTTGTGTAATTAATAATTTCTCTTGCATCGTTCCAGATTAAAAATGTTCCCCTATTTGTAGTTTTGTATTCTGAACAACAGCTCTGTGAAGCAAGTGATGCTGTAATTTGCTGAAAGTTATCCAGTGACTTTTGTGGCTAAGAATCTAAGCCCCCAAATTCATTATAAACATGGCTCCACGCTGGCCTAAGAGGACAAAAGAAAGAGTGAAGCAAACTGTAATTTCAACAATTAGCAAAGACAAACTGATCCAATCACATACAATGTTTACATATTCAAATTCTTCCACAAATTTTTGACTTACTGGAAGTATAGATGCTGAATTTTTCTGCTTGACTCATTTGCTTTAATTCGGTTGTTTGCATGGATTGTGGTGGATTCTTGTGTCATGGCTTCAAAAGAGTGTCATCAAGGCAGAATTATATGTTGATGACTGAGTCATTGGGCCTTTTCAGCCCATAATTATCCATGGGAACTCTTCTAGTTAAGGCTAGATAACATACCAACAAGATAGGAATACTTAGATTGCAGTCTTGAGCTTTCAAATGAGTAACATTTCAAAGATGTTTGCTTGGTTTTACATGTATTCACTTAATTATAAACTCAGCCATCCTAACATTAGAAAGAACTTCTGTAAAAGACTGCCTCTTCCACCTGATGAAGATCAAGGCTTTCATACAATGGCTAGACATCACCTAACAGATTGCTGCCAGCTTCTGGCAACCCTAAAGCCAACTTTGATGGAGGGGAGCCCTACAAACAACGAATGTTCATTCTGCTATAAGTATGGCTCCCTTGATAAGGATTGAAAGTCAGGGCTAAGGCATTGAAAACTTAACCTAGCCTAGTCTTTTCCTTTGCAAACCACCTTCAGAAGATCTTGAGCTATCATAACTGAACAGGGCCTTTGATAAGATCCAAGCAACTCTGGAAGATTCAGATAAAGTTATAAATCTGGCGGGCTAGATCAGGGGTCCTCAAACCTTTTAAACAGAGGGCCAGGTCACAGTCCCTCAAACTGTTGGAGGGCCAGATTATAAATTTGGAAAAAACATGAATGAATTCCTATGCACACTGCACATGTCTTATTTATAGTGTAAAAAACCCTTAAAACAATACAATAATTAAAATGAAGAACAATTTTAACAAATATAAATTTATTTGTATTTCAAAGTGTGGGCCTGCTTTTGGCTGATGAGATAGGATTGTTGGTTGTTGTTGTGTGCTTTGAAGTAGTTTCAGACTTAGGTTGATCCTGAGTGAGGGCCAGGTAAATGACCTTGGAGGAACATATCTGGCCCCCGGGTCTTAGTTTGAGGACCCCTGGGCTAGATAGTTTCACTTTGGGTCTAGCCAATTCTGATAGACTATAAAAGGCCATGGTGGCACAGCGGGTTAAACTGCTACGCTGCAGAACTTGCTAATCAGAAGGTTGGCAGTTCAAATTTACAGACAGGGTGAGCTCCTATTGTTAGCCCCAGCTTCTGCCAACCCAGCAGTTCAAAAGCATGCAAATGTGAGTAGACCAATAGGTGCCACTTTTGCAGGAAAGTAACAGCACTCTATGCAGTCATGCTGGCCGAATGACCTAGGAGGTGTCTACAGGCATTGGCTTAGAAATGGAGATGAGCATCACTCATAGAATCATAGAATCAAAGTGTTGGAAGAGACCTCATGGGCCATCCAGTCCAACCCCCTGCCAAGAAGCAGGAATATTGCATTCAAATCACCCCCGACAGATGGCCATCCAGCCTCTGTTTAAAAGCTTCCAAAGAAGGAGCCTCCACCACACTCCGGGGCAGAGAGTTCCACTGCTGAACGGCTCTCACAGTCAGGAAGTTCTTCCTCATGTTCAGATGGAATCTCCTCTCTTGTAGTTTGAAGCCACTGTTTCGCGTCCTAGTCTCCAAGGAAGCAGAAAACAAGCTTGCTCCCTCCTCCCTGTGGCTTCCTCTCACATATTTATACATGGCTATCATATCTCCTCTCAGCCTTCTCTTCTTCAGGCTAATCATGCCCAGCTCCTTAAGCCGCTCCTCATAGGGCTTGTTCTCCAGACCCTTGATCATTTTAGTCGCCCTCCTCTGGACACATTCCAGCTTATCAATATCTCTCTTCAATTGCGGTGCCCAGAATTGGACACAATACTCCCCAGAATTGGACATGACTAGACTTAATGTCAAGGGGAAATCAAAAACGAAGCATCGCTAGATGCTTCCTTACTACTTTGGCAATCAATGGGGTGGGGCCATGACCAGCATTATGTGATGGTGCTTGGCAGGCCCTATCCCAAAAGAGAAGCAAGGGGCAAATTTACCCCTGTGTGATGAGGTGGTAAAGTCATTCAACTTGTATAGTATAAAGAAATATCTACTCCAAGTAGTGTGGGTTCTTTATAAGATTTCAAAATAGAGCAGAAGAAGATCAGTCACTGTGATTGCTAACCTCAAAAGCCTTAACATGCTGCTTCCCACCAGAACTATTCTTCAGTTAGTCATTTGAATTTTGTGATTTAAACATTATAATTTCCCAACCCTGAGGAACTAACAAAAAAGCAAGAACCCGTTTTTTTTTCACTAATGCAAGAGAACAAGACTCTGAGAAGAACCAGAGAAAAGAGACTGATGAGAAATGTGAAAGTCTTTGGCTCTATCATTTGATTTAATAAGTTAATTCTGGGTTTACATTAATCCAAAGGTTACAATTTCACTCAAACAATTAAAATTAGAAAATCAATAAATGTGATACAGTTCTTTCTTTTTGTTAGAAAATTTCTAACCTAAATAATCTGGAAGTTCAGCCATGGGACTTTGCACTGCCAAGGCATCGCAACAGCACAATGCCAGCAACAATGCAATGAAAGAAGCCACAATATTGTAAATTTCCATTATCCTGAGAAAATTTCTCAAGTAAATTTCCATTATCCTGAGATCATTTATTTAAATGAGTGAATTCCTTATCACTATTAGTGGGCCATTAGGAACTCTGCATGGAGGTGGGGAACTGGCATAGAAGCAGGACCTTTAGTGATAGTCCCTATCATGCAGCACCATAAAATATCATTGCTGGCCCACCACTTCCTCATGATGAAGCCTTCCAAAGCTACTGATTGGTGAAACCTTGTGACATTAGAAATTGGGCAGTCCTCCTCTACCACTTCCCCTTCAACAACAACAACAGCAGCAGCAGCAATAATCTTGCACTTCACATTTGATACAGCCTTTTTTGGTAGCCATGCTTTTGAGGTTCTGATTTGTAATAGCATTTCATAACTGTGCGGTTTTCTGGCATTGTATATTTCTGCTGCTTCTGTGATTGTTCATTAGTATTTTGATTCTGCAACCCACTCGTTGACAGCTGTCCAGAATCAGCAGCATCCACCACGGTTCTTTTTATCTTGGGCATCGACTGAGCCAGTATAGACTTTGTTTTGGTTTGCTTCTCCATAGTGCTAATGGGTTAGGTCAGTGATTCTCAACCTGTGGGTCCCCAGGTGTTTTGGACTACAACTCCCAGAAATCCCAGCCAGTTTACCAGCTGTTAGGATTTCTGGGAGTTGGAGGTCAAAACATCTGGGGACCCACAGGTTGAGAACCACTGGGTTAGGTGCTCTTGGTTTCACTCCTCAGCTGAGACCTCTCTGACTTGGTTGGACCTGCATAGCTCTCAGCATCCTTGGAGCAGTTAAGCCCCCCCCCCACCACAACAAGGTGGCACCCATCAGGGTGTAGATAAATTTATTTATTTATTTATTTATTTATTTATTATTTAAACTTATATGCCGCCACTCCCCTGGGGCTCGGAGCAGCTTACAAGAACAGTTAAAATCTAACAAAATTTAAAAGCAATTTAAAGCAATTTAAAAACAACAATATCAAACATTAAAAGCCTGTTGAAACAGGTATGTCTTACATGCCCTGCGGAAAGCTGGTAAGTCCCGCAAGGCACGGACTTCAGGTGGCAGAGTATTCCAGAGTGATGGTGCCACTGCTGTGAAGGCTCTGCGTCTGGTTGCTGTTAGACGCAAGGTCTTGACACTGGGAATTTCCAATAGATCTTGGTCCTCAGAATGGAGGGATCTCTGGGGTTGGTAGGGGGTGAGGCGGTCCCTCAGATACATCGGCCCCAGACCATGCAAGGCCTTAAAGGTGAGTACCATCACTTTGAAAGTGATCCGGTGCAATTGGTAACCAATGCAGCTGTAGTAAGATTGGTGTTATGTGGCATCTCATCGGAATTCCCAAGAAGCCGAGCAGCTGCATTTTGTACCAACTTGAGCTTCCGGATCACCGACAGAGGAAGGCCAATGTAGAGGGCGTTACAGTAGTCCAGTCTTGAGATGACCGTGGCCTGGATCACCGTAGCTAGGTCGTCCCTGGACAGGTAGGGGGCCAGCCGTCTAGCCTGCCGCAGATGAAAGAAGGCGGTTCTGCTAAAAGCGGAGACCTGGGCCTCCATCGTCAGCAGAGGGTCCAAAAGGACTCCCAGACCCTTTACCAATGATGACGGGCGTAGCGCTTCACCATCCAGGGTAGGCAGCTGGATGTCCCCACTGCCCGGTCGACCCAGCCATAGGATCTCCGTCTTTGCTGGATTCACTCTCAACCTGCTGGCACGCAACCATCCGGTAACGGCCTCGAGGAACTGATGGAAACAATCGGGTACAGAGTCCGGTCGGCCTTCCATCTACAGCACCAGCTGAGTGTCATCAGCGTACTGATAACACACAAGCCCAAAACCTCGAACCAGCTGAGCAAGTGGTCGCATGTAGATGTTAAACAACAGAGGGGAGAGAATGCCCCCCTGAGGAACCCCACAAGATAGAGGGGACCTCTCAGAGACCAGGCCTCCCCTCTCCACTCGCTGTCCACGGTTGTGAAGAAAGGAGGACAGTCAGTTTAAAGCTGTCCCCCTGACTCCAGCAACAGCAAGGCGGTGGGTCAAAAGATTGTGGTCGACTGTGTCAAATGCTGCTGTGACATCCAATAACACAAGCAGCGCTGACCCGCCCTGGTCAAGCTGGCATCGAAGGTGATCCATGATGGAGACCAGCACAGTCTCTGTCCCATGCCCCGCACGGAAGCCGGACTGGAAGGGATCTATAGATATAGATATAGATAGATAGATAGATATGCTGGAATCTTGCACTTCACATAATAATTGTGAAGTGTCTTCTAAAAATTAAAAAGGGGGGAAAGCCACACAATGGGTGAATGGAGTGGCTGCCCATTTGGAAGTTCAGCCATGGGACTTTGCACTGCCAAGGCATCGCAACAGCACAATGCCAGCAATGAAAGGAGCCACAATATTGGTAAATTTCCATTATCCTGAGGAGATACCATGAGATAGTGGTTTCATGCAGTAAAGTCCAAGGAATCCTTACTAATATGTGAAGAAATTAACTAAAGGTGTTTCCAGGTAGAGGACTCCTGGCATTCCCAGAATGAAAGGCATTGGACAGCATTTCCTCTTCTTCACTTAATCATTTGTGGATGAAGAAAAAAGGAGGAAACAGTGGGAACACACCAAAGGATTGCAACTGAAATAAGACAATGTCAGAATACCCTTTTCCCTCACTCCCAGCATTAGAATGTTGTTTTTAAAGGAAGACACTTGCATACTGAAACTATTACCTGAATACACCTTAGATACACATTATGGGTGCAAAATAAGTTGTACACTTGGAGATATATATATATATATATATTCAAGATGGACAGATTAAATCATTTAAGAAAAGAAAAGCATTTTTCCATAGGATTAGTTGCTTAAAAATAGAACTAAAAACATACATGCCTTTTAAGTGTTCCCAGACCCCATTGACATGTTTTGCATTTGAAGGGGAGGGAAGAGACACGGCTTGAATATAAGGATATTGAAGCTTTTTGCTATTCAACAATGTTAAGTATGTTTGGGTTGACCAGCTATTTGCACATGCACACACACACAAGCCAACAACTAATGTGCTAGAGGCTTAAATGAAAGGCTTAAGGAACACTTTGTTCATATAATAAATATATGCATACCCCTTATAGCTTCCTTATCCCACACCCTGCTCCCACCCACTTTTTGGCCAGCCAGATACACTCTCCTCTCCTTGCCGTGCCATATCCTTTGCTACTGAGCTCTACTGGAAGGAGTCAATTAAGTGCTATTTTAAACAGGCTTATGCAGTTAATATTCCTATGTTCAATGTGTGTGTGTTTTTCTTGTAACTCAGAAGACCACCTCTCTCGTTTACCCATTTTAATACATTCAGCATGCCGTATGAAGCATTTGCCAACAAAAGCATTGCCCCTCACCCTCAAGGAGGAGAGGGGAGGAATGCTTCCACTCAGAGACCACAAACTACTGCCATGGAGGAAAAGAGGCAAGGGTGGGCCAGGAGAAACTTCCCAAAGCTAGTGCAGTGAGGTGTTATAGGTCTCATATGTTGTTTTTATGAAAAACCCAAATCAAATCAATTTTTAATGCAAATTTTTTAAATCTCTTATTCTCAAGCTCTGAAAAATAAAGTGAATGGAATTTGCAGAGAATATCAGAGATTCTTTCACTCTGATTCACTCCCTTTTGAACCTTTGCAGGTTGAGTATCCATAATCCACAATGTTTGGGACAAGAAGTATTTCGGATTTCAGATTTTTTTTTTCAGATTCCAGGATATATCTATTTGTATATATGTACATAATGAAATTTCTTGGAAATGAGACCCAAATCTTAACATAAAAATCTTACACATACAGACTGAAGGTAATTTTATGCTCAAATTTTTTTAATTATTTTGTACAGAAAAACTAATGTCCTAGTCCCATTATATATATAATGTTAAAAATGTTGCCCCACATATAAAATAGCAAAATCAAGGCTTGCTTTGGGATTTTATTTTATTTTTTTGGGAGGGAGGGGGTATTTTTCAAGTTGCAGATGTACCATGGATATGAAACTCATTGATGTGGAGGACCAACTATACTGCTACTACTCCATACAGAAATCAGTTGTTACTTTTTTATTGTGTCAAAAGCAACCTGAGAATATATGTTCCAGACAGAAATCCACATCTGACATCATCCAAGCATTCTTTTTCTTTGTCCTCTTTGAGGAGGGAAGTTTTGATGCGGTAAGAAAACAGAGTGAAACCTTCTGCTGGGATAATTTCAAGTCACTTAGGAATGTACCAGGAGAACACCAATCTACCTTCTGACTCTTCTGACCCTACACACCTATTTCAGCTTAGGGCAGTACTATTTTGACCACTTATTCTGGGGTCAATCTAGTATAGTAAACATTGGATTGGCCCTGGAATAATTTAGACTGCCATAATTTAGACAGCTATTCTTACTCCCTGGCCGTGATGCAACTCAGATCATGTCAGTTGCTTGTCATCTGGAGTGACATTGACAGGGGCACCAGAGTGACATGGGAGAGGATAGAGCAGTGGTTCCCAACCTTTGGTCCTCCAGGTGTTTTGGACTTCAACTCCCACAATTCCTGACAGCTGATAAGTTGACTGGGATTTCTGGGAGTTGAAGTCCAAAACAACTAGAGGATCAAAGGTTGGGAACCACAGAGATAGAGGAAGAATTACCATCCCCATCTCATCAATCCAGTCGGCACTACAGATGACAAGCAACTGACATGATCCGAGTTGCATCTGCTAGCCACCCTACAAAGGTAATAATGGGAGAGGACAGTGAGTGCCATTGCATGTCCCCGGGCCACCCAAGCCCAGCAAACATGGGATGGCCATGTAAACAGTTGCAGCATGTTCCATCTCGGAACCAGCTGAACTATTTACTAACGCCCAAAGTTGCAGTTTGCTCTGGATTCTGGGAAAGAATTCAAAGCAACCCATAACTTTGGTTAGCCCAGTTCAAGGCCACATTAAGCAGCTGTGTCCCATGTTAACCCAGATCAGATCCTTGCGTCAATTTAGCCACCACAGCCCTTCTCACTAAGTGATCTATGTAGATGTGCCATTTTACATTGTTTCATTAATATCCCCACTCCAAAGAAACCATGATTGCCTGATTCAACAGAGAGATGGGATAGTGAAAACCTGCATATAGAATTCTGGTTGTTTTCCCTGACGGCTACAAAAAAACAAAAAATAGGGCACAGAAAATCTTCTCTGGGGTTTTCTTTGTAACTATTGCAAAATATGGCCTGACGTTTCCCATTTCTTTCATCTCTCTTCTCTCCGAACCCCCCTCTCTCTTTGACTGAGGAGGTTGAATCTTCCAACAACCTTTCAGCATCCCTTGTCAACAACAGTGAGAGAGGGCTGGAGCTTTATCCACTCTGAATGTAGTTTACTCAAGGAATACTGAGAAAAGTCGGCCGGCAACTCAGCAACTTTGTGCTTGGCTCTTTCAAAAAGCCAACCTCTGTTCTGAAGTGACTAGATAATGACACAGAGAAGAATTCTGATGTGTTGGCTGGCTGGCTGTCCAGTTTGAAGAATATACAAGCACTGGTGTGTGAAGAAAGGGGGCATTCTTGATACTCAACTAGTGGTTCTTCAGCCGCTAAAATTCAGCCTAGCTGTATACTGTCTCTCCCCACTCTTTCACTTATTTCCATCAAAGAGGAAGTCCACAAAGAGTGCAAAATTATTCATGACACCAAGGAAAACAAAATAAACTCCACAAAGCCACAAATATTACCTTAAGGTAATTGTGGCAAATGATCGTTTAGAAAAAGGCTGCCTCAATAGAGATATTCTTCAAATTATCTTGAAAATATAGACTAAAACAAGGTCATTTCAATTTGTTTTTGTTTCTCCATGAACTTGATTTTCTCCTGCTTTGGTTGCTCAAGCAAAACACATTCTTATCTTATACTAATCCTTTTGTTTTATTTTGTTTTCTCCTCCTCCTCCTTTACTTTTAATATGTCTTCCAGATTACAATGCATTCAAATCCAACATTTTCTGGCTTTCTTACAAACCCACCCCATAAGAAGAAATGATACTTCTTTTTGTTGTTGTCGGAGGCTTTCATGGCCGGAATCACTGGGTTGCTGTGAATTTTCCGGGCAGGATTACTATGTTCGAGAAGCATTCTCATTAATTGCAACATTCACACATTTTGCCTCCAACAGACAAAAGTTCTTTCTCCCACCCTGGACCTTCAACAGATATATTGTGTAGGCACAACTGCACCAGGAGCTCCAATTTTGTTTGCTTTGCATTTAATGTTTGTTATAGACCTAAGTTTCAGGGACTCTGCAGATAGGTGGCTTCTTTTGGCTGCAATCATAGGGCAAGCCACCTGTCTATTATAGTTAGGTTCCCTGGTCCCGCCCCCTTTTTGGGTTTTGGAGGGAATAGGAGCCAGTTTGGGTTCAGTCCACACAGAGAAGCTTTCCATGCAGGACATAAAACCAAGAGCTCCTGTAGAAAGCTTCGTCTTCTACAGCTTGGCCGGGGTTATACAGCCCACAGCTTGGCCGAGGATCATACAGCCTTACAGCTCCTTTGCTGAGGGACTTTGCTGAGCCAGCCATCACCGAAACCTGAACTCCTTTTCCCTTGGAAGTCTACAAAGCTCTGCTTGGTAAGGGTCATTCGCGGAAGCCAGAAGCAGTTGGTACCGGGTGCAGGGGCTCCATGCCATCAGAGGAAAAGACAGGCTGCCCAGATTAGAAGTTAAGGATTTCCCCATTAGTTACAGTTAAGAAGATAGTGCCTGTTCCCTGTGGACAAGATTGAGAGAGAGCCAATAGACTGTTAAGAAAGCCTTAAAGTACCTGCTTGTTTTCATCAATAATAAAGAACTTTGTTGAACCTTTAAGCAATCTAAAGACTCTGTTTAAGGAAATCCAAGGGCCTTTAATCTGAGGCAGCCCCGGCATCCCGTTGGGTACACAGAATTTATGTCCTGTCTACAGTCTTATGCACAGGCCCAGTGTGCATATATAAACCTCCCTTGTTTAGTTTCCAATATACCTCACAACCTCTGAGGATGCCTGCCGTAGATGTGTGCGAAACATCAAGAGAGAGTACTTCTGGAACATGGCCATACAGCCCGGGAAACTCACAGCAACGCAGCGATCCTTCTTTTCTTTACATTTTCAACATATATTTGATGAGCATTTTTGAATATTTTTCTCATGTTAAATGCTATTTATACATCAAATTATAATTTGTTTCTTTTAAATCATAACATAAACATCTCCACATTTTTCTCATCACATTAGCTGTATAGGATGACCCACATTTTATGCCCATTTAACCATGCATTCTTTCACTTGCTCCTCATGCAATTCCATGCTTCATGACTTTTACATTTTATTTATTAAATGTTCACCAATATCACAAAATCAGATTTCAAATCCCGATTTCATTCATTCAAATCCATATCATTTTATCCATATTAAAACATTTTAAACAATTGTCTGTAAAAACAATGCCAATATAATTTAACTTATTTTTCTCCAAGTTCTTCCATAGTTTACATTATAAATTAACCTGCTTCCATAATCAAGAGGTTTATATGTTAACCATTTTTCACCATATTTTTGTTTTCTCTTAAATAATGCTGCATGGGAGGAAACTCAAGGAAGCATTTTTGGATATAACTTCAACAACATCCTTTCTGCAATTTCTAAAGCCTGCATTAACTTTTATCTTTTCATACCACATGATGGTATCCCTGAAATGACTGGCTTTACCTTGAAGGAGCTGGGGGTGGTGATGGCTGACAGGGAGCTCTGGCGTGGACTGGTCCATGTGGTCACGAAGAGTCGGAAGCAATTGAACAAATAAACAACATCACATGAATCCGTGACAACAAAATTTTAAAATGATACCTTCCAACAGTAATTATTTATTTACTATATTTATACCCCATCCTCTCTCACCCCAAAGGGGACTCAGAGTGGCTTACAAGTAGGCAACAATTCAATGCCTCACAAACAGACATAAAATAAAATAAACATATACATTAAAAACCAAAAAAGTTTTTAAAAAATGTCTTAACATTAAAACCAATTGTTAAAAATCACCCAATACAAAATCATAGTCCAGGAACCATTCTGGTCATAATTGTACTTATTCCGTATCCACTTATTGCACTAATTTACTGTCCGAAGGCTTGGTCTCACAACCATGTTTTTAATGTCTTTCTAAAGGTCAGGAGGGAGAGAGCTGATCTGATTTCACTGGGGAGGAAGTTCCACAGCAAAGGGGCCACCACTGAGAAGGTCCTGTCTCTCGTCCCCACCAATTATACCTGCAAGGAAGGTGGGATCAAGAGCAGGGCCTCCCCTGAAGATCTTAACCTCCTAGCTGGCTCATAGAGGGAGAAACATTTGGATAAGTAAGCTTGGCCAGAACTGTTTAGGGCTTTATAGGCTAAAACCAGCACTTTGATTGTGCTTGGTAGCAGACTGGCAGGGGGAGCTGATGCAACAAGGGAGTTGTACGCTCCTGTATGCCGCTCCAGTAACAATAATTTTCTTCCTTTTTAAAAATTAACCAGTTTTTTAACCATAATAAACTGCAGTCTGCATAGTAAAATTTAAAATCTGACAAACCAAACCCTCTTCTTACATAGTCATCTTGTAGTGGCTTAAATCTCCCCTTGGCTTCTTTCCCTTGACGGATAAATTAAGACATGTCTTTTTGCCATTGTTTAAATGGTATATCAGTTGTCAGAAAGACAATTATGCTGGGGAAAGTGGAAGGCAAAAGGAAGAGGGGCCGACCAAGGGCAAGATGGATGGATGGCATCCTTGAAGTGACTGGACTGACCTTGAGGGAGCTGGGGGTGGTAACGGCCGACAGGGAGCTCTGGCGTGGGCTGGTCCATGAGGTCACGAAGAGTCGGAGACGACTGAACGAATGAACAACAACAACAGTTGTCAGATATGGAACTCTCTGAAAGAAAAACAACATGTTTGGCAGTATATTCATTGTTATTAGCAATTCTACACAGCAGTAATAAATTCATTCTGTTCGTTTTTCAACCATAGGGATCCTTGGCATAGATTCACATTGTTGGTATTCAGTGAGTTCTCTGGATATCCTTGGAAGACAAGAAGGGCTTCTCAATGTAGCATGAGCAAGACTTTATCAAGCACTAAAAAGTATTGCCTGCCAACCCCCGAAATGATGAGACCGTGCAACAGCAGTTTGGGTTAAAACTTTAGGCAACTTTATTGATTGTTACCTATTTAACTTTTAACTAAACGAAACTTAGTGTCAATTGAACTTGTTGTGACTAAGCCGAGGTAGCTGAGTCTACTCCTCAGCTATTCAGGGCATAACACCTGGGTCCCCTGGTAACCTAAACCCAGGTGACCTCAAAGGGAAACGTCTGGAGAAGTCTATCTTAAATTATTGAGACCAGACTCTCTCCATTTCTGGGCCATACGATGTCGCCTCACCTTTCAAATTGCCGTCTAGGTGAGTGTTTTGAGTAATGGCCCACACCCTTAAGGGGTGCCTTAGATGTACACCAGCCTTTGTATTTTCTAATCTATTTACGCTAAGCCTATTTATATACCAGCCATCCCAGTTAGCCCCTAATAACAGTATAGGGTAGGCGGGGAAAAACCCCTAGAACATGGGGGGAGATTCCTACCCGGTCCCAATGGGCAACCAATAATTATTTTATTTATTTATTTATTTATTTCACGTATTTCCACCCCGCCCTTCTCAACCCCCGAGGGGGGACTCATGGCGGCTTACAAAAGGCACAATTCGATGCCTACACAACAGTACAAATAAAACATATATAAACAGCAATTAAAACAATTATAAAAGTTACAACAATCATTAATACATCACAATCAATAAAACCAATCTCATGCTCAACATTCGCCAGCTCAGAATCCATAAATTCATTCCGCATTGTCAGTTTCTATCTATTCTAGTCGTCATTGTCCTTTATCTATCTGCCAGGTTACCCAAATGCCTGGTCCCAAATCCATGTTTTTAATTTCCTTCTAAAAGAGAGGAGGGATGTCGATGACCTAATTTTCCCGGGAAGTGAATTCCACAGGTGAGGGGCCACCACCGAGAAGGCCCTGCTGTCAATGGGCGGGTGTGGCGGGTTGACATCCAGAAGAAGACTGGAGTGTGGGGCTGGCACACAGGTTGTCCAACCCCGTCCCCTTTCCAGATGGTACCAAAGGAACTATCCATTCTCTTTGCTGGGGGAGGAGGCAATTGCTACGCTTTGGTGGGAAGGTCCCTTAGAATAGAAGCATTAAATTAGTGAACTTCATATGCTTCTTTTGTCGGTGGCACATTCTGCAAGCTCCTATCAAAACCATAATTTTGTTACTGTCTTGTGGAACTATTGAGTCAGAAGTTGTAATAATAGTATTGCATAGAGTCCTTCACCATAGTATGAGGAAATGTGTATTGCTGCTTAAACAACACAACCATAGACCACAATCCAACTGTGTCTGCCTCCTGAGTGTATAACTTGCTTTATCAGCTGCCTCCTGTTCTGGTTGCTAAAGAATTCATGGATAGGCCCATGACACACCTTTCCTCTCTTCTGACTTGTCAACACCAGGTTGCTTGCAACTGTCCCTCCTCTACAGATCCTAGTTCTAAATGGAGGCAAGGGGGAGTTGAACTTTTGCTCTCAAGGGCAGCTGGCCCCACTATCTCTGAAAACACAGGGAGCAACTTCAGACAGCATTGGTCGATGCCATGTTCTGACACTTGACTCACAAAGTGGCACTGGTGTTTGCTCACATATGGATACAGATAGAGGCTGTCAGCAGAGTGGGGGGGGGGGGGGCAGGAATGGGAAAGGAACAGAAAATGGGTTTTGGTTGAAGTGAAGTGTTTCAGGTTGTTCAGATATCCGTCTATCCCACCCTGCCCCCACATTCAATTTCTTAATCCTTCCTCACACCCGGAAGGTCTTTTTGTTAAGAAGTGATTAAACAAGTATAGTGGTCTCTAGAGATCTGCTGGGGTTTGGTTCCAGGACTCTCCAGGGATACAAAAATCTGTGGGTGCACCTGTGGGTATGCAATGGTGTAGTAAAATAGTGTGCTTTTTGATTGTGTGTATGCATTTCAAGCCATGAATAATTGAATCTGTGGATGGTTTAGACTTCGTAATATTGCACTGGTCAATCAAAACTGTCCAGATATTTAAAAATCTTGGGCTTAAGCTATTTCTTCACTTTGCTAGCACTTGTTCCCAAGTTCCAAGGATGAACCAGAATGTAGGAATAAAACGATTACTTAAAGACGAAGACTGGTGGGTGGAGAAGTATTTCACTGAGGCTGATAATTCACCCGAAGTTGATAATTCTATTTTGCAAACATTGTCCTAAGGAGAAAAGACTGATAATTTTATTACAGTTTAATTTTGGAAGAATTATAGAGTTAGAATACACTACAAGATCCATCCAGTCCAATATACTGCCACAGAGAATTTACATTTTCTTCATATTTAGTACAAAAGACCTTGATTTTTTTTAAAAAAAAAACCAACACATACACCCTGAAAGTATGAAAAAACTATCAGATTTGCCCATGTGAATAGAAGGTAGCCTGAGGGTATCTTGAATCCCTATTTGTTCAGCCATGTTTGCTGCACTGAATTGGGACTACTTTGCCTTTCTGCTCCACTCCTAACAAATTCCACATTTTTAACAGCCACACTATTTTCTCCATACATTGGACTCCTGTACCAATTTGTTGGAAAATATCATTTTAGGTTGAAATTGACAAGAATTGATCAAAATTCACATAGTTTGAAGGGAAACATCTAATGTACTTGTGGTTGCAACTTTATTCATAGAAGCTTTTTTAATCCTCTTGTTGGAGCTCAGCCTGTAATTGTGTTTCAGGATCAGGGTGCTTTGGATGTGGGGAGTGATGGCAATCAGTTTCAAGATGGCAATAGTTTGGTCAAGGATATTAATGCAGAGAATGACCAGGATACCCCTGCGCAAAGTGTAATTTCCCATGAGTATGTCCCTGAAGGGTGTGGGGATGATGGTGTACTCCTTGAATTGTTACCAGAGTGTCTCCAGGATATGGGACTTGAAAACAACTCTGCACCTGCAGAAGTTAATGAGCAAATGAGGAGATTAGTCAAAACAGACAAGCCGAACAGTGCTTTCAGCGGTCTGCCAGAATCCAACAGAAAAAGGTAAGGGAATTTCAATTAAACCCAAACCAATTTCTGAGTGCTTGGGATAGCTTAAGAAGGGGATAAAGGTTCCAAGTATGGGAAATATAGTCCAATGAAGCATCGTTTGGGATCAAGTTAAGTTCTCATCCTTGTTCATAGAAGTCTAGCTTGGAAGATTCATGCTTAAGTATTTCTTGTTTCATGGTTTTGATTCTTGGATTTTATGCCTACATTCTCATGCCTTGGATTTCTGATTTTCTGGATTATATTAGAGAAATGTGGACTTTGTTTTCATGGACTTTGCTGAACTTTACTCAAGACTGTTTTGCTTCTGCTTATCTTATTCTCTAATTGGATTTACCTATTTCTTTAACATGCTTTTTACTTGCTGCTTTTTAAGTATTTTCAATAAAATGATTGTTTTCCTATTCAATGTGTGGTGTTTAAAGCCAGAGGGCTTTTCCTGTCTGGAATGCAATGCCTCTGGAATCCCTGGGAAGGGATCTCACAGAATTATCCGGGGAATTATCAGCTGCCAGGCTCTCAATTCTATTGGATTCCACTGTTTTTCCAGCTGGATTCCATTGTGGAATCATGCCCTTCATATTTAGGACTTTATCACACAAGGCAGGCATGCTGGTTTTGATTACACAACTCCTCTCTATGATTCCCCATTTCTTGCAATCTACAGGTAAAACTCATCAACGGCTCTCAACCTTGCAACATTCCCATCATCTGCCTTAGTGCAATGGGTCCCTTCGGCTTCTGTGACTACAATAAAGTGATATCAGGAGGCAGGATTATCCTCCCTGACCTCACTATTCCAAGCTGGCCAATTTCTTATTGTTTTATATTGCATAGTTCTATTTGGGGTTTTTTTGTTTTTAAGAGCTGGACTTGCTCAATTACTCAAAAAAATTAAAAATAAAGATCAAAGGTAGTGCAGGAAGAGAGGGTTACAAGACTGTACAGAAGTATGCAGGACTACAAATTGGCAAATCAGTGCAACTGCACAATTGAAGAGATATTAAAGGTGCTCAACACAGCATGTATCTGCTATCAATGACTATGCTATCAATGACTATGCTATCATAACTGTAACAGAATAGCTACAGATGGTATGACTGTAGCAGGTTGTACAATAAAGTTCTTAGAACAGGAGGAACATCAATTTTTTTAAAAGATGGATCAAATGTGGCATACCTGCTCCCTCCAACCCTGTTCTTGCATTCACTGCATTTAAGTCTGATTTTGAAGTCTCTCTGAGAGAAAATATTATTTTAAACATAGCCAGTGAAGAAGACATTTGCAGGAGAGAATCGATCAGGTGAAGCGCCGTTAAGCATTCCCCCTTCCACCCAGTGTTTTCCCTCTCCCTTTAGGATTAGTTTTACAAAGAAAATAGGTTGGGAGCTCCTGTGTTTCATGACACTGAGTGATCTGGTTCTGCCCTTAGTGCTTCTCCTAACACCATCCGTTGGGTACAATGTAGTTTGGTTTCAAGGCCCCAGAGGACCACTGCCAGCCAGAGTAAATAATACCAGACAAGATGGACTAATGGCTTGGCTCAGTATGAGGCAACCTCTTCTGTTCATGATGTACTTCCACAGTGGCCCTTGTTCCTGAACTGGCTCAGCAGCCTGACCTAGAAAAAAAGAGATGACCAACCCCAAAGGAAAGTTGGTGAGCTGCGGCCAAAGCACCTGCTGCAGAGAAAGTTCGGTTTTCCCTAAGAAGCCTCCAAAACTGTAGAGGCATTTAGTGGCTGCTCTTTTATCAGCGCAGCTGCAAGTGACAACTCTGCCTTCTGACTGGCCCGAGCCTTTGTTCCTGCAGAGCTGAAAATGCCCCCCAAATCCTTTCTTTGTACCAGGATTATATGCTTGAAAAGAACTGAACAAATTGCATTTAGAGTGATCCAAATGGTCCATTTCCCTTATTGTGCGATCTTAAAAGCGGGGTGCAGAGGGGGTGGGGGACTGACAGTACTTAGGAATCAGAGCATAGTTGGCAACTCACGGCATTAATGCACGATAGAAAGATTGAATCAGCTTTAATTATCACATGCAATTACTAGAGCAGATTTCTCCGAAAGACAAGAGCTTGTTTTCCCACAACCTCCCCCACAGGCACATCCTTGGACTTCATGTGGTTCCCTCTAGAATCATATACATGCCTTTGGATGTCCATTAATCTTTAGGAAGAGTTGAATTCAATACTTTTTGGTGTGTTTTTTCTAGCCTTTTTTCTGATAGCACCTATCTGCTCTATGCTGGGCTGGCGACACTATTCAGGCATTTTGTATGTGAAATAGAGCTTGCAAACTTTTTTTTTTTACTGCAACCCACATAATCCCCCAGGATAAGAAGGTACAACTGCCTTTATTTCTATCCACTGGTCATTTTGGAGTGTTAGTTCTTTGAATGCTAAGACAAATCTCTAAAGGCATAACACACTAGCTATTGCCCCATGCAATCACTAATGGCTGCCGAAAGCCCTTCCTCTACATTCAGACAGGGACTTGTCATTTTCAACTCCTTTTCAGCACAGGTTGGAACAGAAGTAGGTTGGATTTACCTCAACCTGTTCCAGGACACAGCAGAACTGGACAGGGTGAGGTGAACATCATGGGGGTAGGAACAAACATGTGTCATTTCTCCCTGACAAATGTGCCAGGATAAGGAGGGCATTATCTGGTTCTTCAAGCCAAAACAATATACACACACACACACACACACACACACACACACAGATATGAGTGCAGCCTTTTGAAACATTTGCCTCTTCAGGTCTCACCATAAGGATCTCAACAGGAAGTCCTACTAAAGTGTCCTGCTTTGTCAGGCTTCCACAAGGAAAGAGCAAGCAGCGGGATGGATCTGGAGCTCTACACGCAGCTCCCTTTCTGTAACGCTTTTCTTGGCGCATGGAGAATGTGTCATCATTGCAAAGAGGCTCCATGCTGGCTCCATTGGAGTCAGCACAATACAGGAAGCCTCCCGTGTTGGGGTGGAAGCGTCCAGTGACACTTTCACCCTGGATGGGGGCAAGGCCTCCATTAGATGTCACTCAATGTCATGTGATGTCCATCATGGGTCTCTGTACCCAAGATGGAGTGAAAGCGTCCTAGAACACTAAAATCACCCCATCTGATAAGGTAGATAAACTCATTCCTATTGTTTGTCCCAATGACAGTAGACACATTCAAACAACTGGATTTATCTATAAGTTGACTCACAATTCAGCAGTTGACTGAATAGATCTATACTGGTTGAGATTGACCAACAAGATCCCAGCTCCAGTTTCCTATATTTCTGATGCTGAGACTTTGTTTGTGAAGCCAAAAGAAGTGCCATTCACAGAGATGGATCAACAAGTTTTGCACATAAACTCAACATGTGTAAAGGTGTTAAAAATAATTTAGGAGCAAAAACCCTATGTGAGAGAAGGAGAATCAAACCAGGCCAAATACAATGGAGCATGATAGAAAGCTGACAAGAACTCTGAATGGTTACTTCGTTAGAGAATAATTTGCAGAATCCTCCACCCAGTATGTAAATTTTCCAAATTCTGGTTCAAATGTGGAAAATTTGAAGGAAAAAAAGAATGTACTGGCTGGAAAGCAGGACTTCATGCTGCAAGTTTTGTTGCAGCTCCATTTGGACATCTCTCTCTCTTGTTCATTTGTTCTGAATGTGTTCAATTAAAGCAACGTTTTTTAATAAAAAGTCATGGTAGCAGGAAGAACTCATTGCATACCCATGGGACACAGCTCATAATTTCTCAAACAACCAGTTTCTCCAACAGGAACGCTGACATAAATTATATTGGTGCAAATCCAAGTGCAGGAAAAAATTATGTGATTTCTGGAGCTGCTACTGTGAATCATCAATGATCTTGGAGTGAGTGAAATAATAAACATTCCCACTGTAACAAAGGAAAACTCAGTATAGGAACTTTTGTTTGTGCATGTTAAGGACTCAGAGAGAATGATAAAGCTACAGTTCCTCAAAGCTATACAAAAAGCGCTTCTTGCCACCTCTTCACGTGGCCCCTGGGGTCATGCCATTTCACCGACAATCACCAGCAAAAGGGATAGCATGTGAGGGGGCCCATGGCACCCTACACACCCTCCCTCCTTCCCTCATTATATAGTGGGGATGGGACAAGGTACATTGGCGCCCTGTCCCTGTCCCCATCATATGGGAAAAAGGGCGACAACATGTGTTGCCCCGTTGCCCTTTTCCTCATCATATGTGGAAAAGGAGAGGGAAATGTGGGTAGCTTCACTGGAGATACCTGAAAAACACTTTCCTCTCCATCATAGAGGAAAAAGTGTCTTGTGGTGCTTCTACTCCACTTTGGGAGGAATGTGGGTGTAGCCAAGCCAGCGCAATCTGATGATGCTCAGCAGGCCCAGTCTAAAAGAAGAAAAAAGGGCACAAAAAAGCTCTGTGTGAAGAGGTCCTTGAAGTCTTCTAGATCTCTTACAAGGAAAACCTATACTCTATTACTAGAACTTTCTTGGAAAACCTGTCTTCAAATAAGAACTGTCACATCATAACTTACAATGAAACTTCAATTTTTGCCATCATTAATGGTGATTTGCACTGAAGAGCAGAATATGGCATTAAGGAGCCTGTGATACTTCTTACAGTAAAGGACCAGATATGGCTGAATATATTGAGGCTTAATCCAAGGCAGAAGTGCTGCTGATCAGAAGGAAAACCAAACAGAGATTAGTAGCACAGCGTGCTCTGGGTAGATTTGCTCTTCTTATCAGGTTTGTAACTTGGGGGGATACCCTTGGACCACCACTGCTCCTGGACAGGGGCGGCTCAACCCATTACGCAAAGTAAGCATTTGCAGTGTAGTTAATTTTGCCCAAGGGCGCTCTTGAGGTGCTCTTGGGGGAAAATAGATCTTGACATATGCGAGTTGTAGTTACTGAGATGTATAGTTCACCTACAATCAAAGAGCATTCTGAACTCCACCAATGATGGAATTGAACCAAATATGGCAGGCAGAACTCCCACGACAAACAGAAAATATATATCAGTGATTGGTGGGGGGGGGGGGGGGATACTGTTTGTTTACCATTGAAAATTACCTAGGGCTGCCTCTGCTCCTGGAAAACCTGGTTACTACAATAGCCAGGAAAGCAGTTGCCTAGCCTCAATGGTAGGTATTGTGTTGGGTTTCTGCCTCAGTGATTCTGGCCTTATTCAGGCCAGTTGAAGCCCAGGAAGCAGGAATGTCCAGAGCCACCTCCTCCTTCTGGCCTTGGCTCAAAGAAAGGGTCTTCTTGACCTGAGAGCACAGCTTAATCAAATTTGCCACAACATGAAATGGAAACTCTAACTACAGAGCTCATACACTTGACCAAAGGGGCCACATTTCTTGGGACTGCTTTGAAGCCACAAGCATCTTAGCCCATCTTTGGATACATACCAATAGGTATCATTATACTCTACCTTTTTTGCAGCTGTGAAACTCAAGGTAGCTTGCAAAAAAAACAAACAAACAGATACAACTAGATACAGTGAAGACATCTGCCCTTACTCTATTCTACAGTGAAGAGCAAACCACAGACCACCTGGTGCAATGCAACCTGAGCCCTGCTGCATGCACAATGGAGGACCTTCTTATAGTAACACCAGAGGCACTCCAAGTGGCCAGCTACTGGTCAAAGGACATTTAATCAACTACCAAGTTTGCAAACTTTGTGTTTTGTTTTGTTTTGTTTGTTTTTAATGCAATACAACTGCTTGGTTTGCTCCTGACATGATAAATAAAATTAAAAAGTTGCCCTAAATAAAATTAATTTTTTAAAAATATACTCTTTTAAAAAGTAAAAAATAAGCATGATATAGAAGTACTATTAAAAGGCCTTTCTCTAAAAAGAATCAGTTCCCAATGGCCTATTGAAATATTATGTCTGTAAAAGGTTCCTTCCTATCTGTTGACAAAAAAAAAACTCCAGGAATTTTTCAAAAAATGAATTTCTGAGAAAAAAAAATCAAGTTTTAAGAAAATTGAGAATGTAAGTTCAGTAACACTTTATACTGTATTCACTCCGTAGGGATAAATCTAGGGATGCATCTAGGGCCCAGTTTACCTGTCTGAATGTATCTTCCTTTACGAACCACCAAGAATGTTAAGATCATCTGGGGAGGCCCTGCTCTCGGTCCCATCTCCTTCGTAGTTGCAATTAGTGGGAACAAGAGACAGTGCTTTCTCCGTGGTGTCAATGGGACTTCAAAGTGAGTAATTGGACTGTTTTGAGAAGAGAGTTATCCTTTCCAATCCCCACAGCCTATACTTCAGGCATGGGCAAACTTCAACCCTCCAGGTCTTTTGGACTTCAACTCCCAGTAATCCCAGCCAGCTTATTGGCTGTTATAGGGGTTGAAGTCCAAAATGCCTGGAGGGCCAAAGTTTGTCCATACCTGTTATACTTTCATCTCTTGCCTAGAAGTCACAGCTGAGCAGATATAGCCCCAATATTATAAAATAATGGTAGGTTTTTCCCCAATTTGTGGACATTTCTTTTGTTGCTGTTTTTTATGATCTGAAGGCATGTAAAATGGATATACTCAGCTGTTTCTTTTCAGCCACAAATGGCTTAGGCTTGTATTTTTACGTGAACACTGAGGTTCTTGCAAATGTTGGCTTTTAAAGAACAGTAAAATAACGAGGCAGAGAGAAAGAGAGAGAGAGAGCAGGGTTGGCAATCTTGCCATCAGCTATGTGAAGTGGCTTCCAATGTGCAACTAAGTAGGGACTGGCAAGCTTTTCTCTCTTAATAATCTAAGCCATTGTTAAACCTAAGCAATCAAAACTTTGATCCCAATTCAACCCACTCTGCAAATTGAGCTCCGTGGCCTAATAAGAACAACAATATTCAGAAAGCCAGTCCCTGACAGGGATAGCACTATTTGCTTTCCCTGTAAGCCTGAAGGAAGCTAATTCTGTCAAAGACAAGCTATGACTTGGTTCTAGGGTAGCCATAGTTTACAGAGAATAGTATTATTTCCAAAGTTTCCTTAGGGAAGAGAAACTATAGTCTCCAAGCCTACTTTAAAGATGAAGAACCATAAGAAAGGAGAGCAATTCAAGGTCTTGGAGTGGCCCATTTGCCATTAGGAACTGAGCAGCAACAACCTGGCATCTATATATGGGTCACTTGCCACAGCTTTCCCCACCAGGGTGAGATTTATTTGTTTGTTTTACTATATTTATACCCCGCTCTTCTCAACCCCGAAGGGGACTCAAAGTGGCTCACAGGTTATGGCAAAATTCAATGCCGCATTATACAAACAATTAATAAATATAACATATCAAATTATAAAACAATTAAAACACATAAACGGAATAAAACAGATCAAAACATTATGCCGAGTCCCATTGTCATTATTCAAACTGCTACATTCAAGTTGGAATATTGTGTTTGTGGACTTTCATGTAGAGGAGTGTTTGGGACCTCCCAAAGATAGAGGTTTGGAGATTGAAAAGAGCCTCATTTGTAGAAGGAGGAGGAGGAAGGAGAGCACTTGTTGATGGAAGGAAAGTTCCAGGATCATTTGCCAAAGGTGGAGGCGGTGGAGGCGGCAGTGATGGAAAGTCATATTCTTCTTCCGGTGGTCTATAGAGATTGAACTTTGGCTTAGGGGCCACAACTGGAGTGAACTTTTTGGGCATCTGCTGCATAGATATGGAGTTGCATTGTATTTCTATTTATTCTAACTATTTGAACAACAACCCATTCCACATAACCCCCACACAGACTCTTACAGAGAAATAAAACGTATTTAATCTGAAGGTTGATGGTAGGGTTGATATTTGGGACCTCTCCACGATACCCCATGAACCTCTCAATTAAAGCCACGGTACATAATATAGATTGAGTATCCCTTATCAGAAAAACTTGGGACCAGAAAAGTTCCATATTTTAGATTTGGGGTAGGAGATTTTGGAATACCTGCATATACATATCAAGAGACCTTTAACATAGGATCAAAGTCTAAATACAAAATTCATTTAAGTTTCATAGACACCTTTGTTACCATTGTCAGCTTCTTTTAACAGCTCTCATGAATCAAATATTAAAGCTGCCCATGGTTGCAGATTTCACTCTAGAAACCGTCCCAAAAATGACCATCTTGTTTTTTTCTAGTTGTAAAGCCTTATTCTAGTTGGATGAGTAAATAGGACAGGGGACAGGAACTGATAAAATGCGTGTAGTGCTCATATGTATGTGGGTTAGTATTCCCTTATTTATTTATTTAAAAGTTTTGTATACCGACCTTCTCACCTCTCTTGAGGGACTCAGACCCGTTTCCAACCATAATATCACATAAAGTCAATAAAACATCATACTTCATATTACAATAAAACATAAACATTAAAACAGCAATTACATTCAATAAATACAATGGTCAGTCGTCCCACTAAAATTGATGTTCATCATTCTCCATCCATATCTCAGGGTGTTGGCTCACTCATCGAATGCCTGTCTCCATAACCACGTCTTCACCTGCTTCCTGAATGTCAGGATAGAAGGGGCAGTTCTGATCTCCGGTGGGAGAGAGTTGCTGTGACTATTTACCATGTGGCTATGGGGACATAGCCAGATGATCCTCCAAACTTGCCTACTCACGGTGAAACACAGAATCATCATGCAGGGTGGAAATAGAAGCTTTTCAATAAACCAGGGGTGGGTATATGGCTCAGCATAAAGTAGGTCCACATATGGATATTTATGCTAGTTTAGGAGAGGTAGGATAATGTGTTAATATACAGTGTGTGAAGCCTGCTCCCGATCCCGCCTGCCTCGCAAGTGCAATTGACAGAGACGAAGGACAGGGCCTTCTCAGTGGTGGCCTCCCAGCTATGGAACTCCCTCCCCAGGATCAGCCCCCTCCCTCCTGACTTTCTGAAAAAGAAGTAAAGACCTGACACTTTGAGCAAGCTTTTGAGAATAGATAACACAGAATTATGAATGATGAACATGGAATGGCCAGACGATGTTACTGGATCTCGTTTTTAACAAGATGACACTGATGATTATATGCTTTAATGGTTTTTATTTATGTTTTATATTGTAATGTTGATTGTTGTAATGACACTTTTATGAATACCTGACATCAAATTGTGCCAATCTGTAACCTGCCTTGAGCTGCCGTATGGCTGAGAAAGGCGGGCTATAAACATCATAAATAAATAAACAAATAAATACATTTAAAGGAGAGAGCACCATCATTTCCCAGCTTCATGCTTTTTACATTTTCTGGGCAAGCTCCAAAAGCCTGGCAAATAGTAGTCCCTCTAGAAGCAGAGAAAACTTTTTGGAGTAAGACCCTCCTATTAGATTTGGAAGAGGGAGGGAAAAGCTTTTGTGAAGCCACAGCTGTATATGAACAAAGCTACCAAGGACAGGGAGAGCTCTTGAATCAAAGCCCTTTGAACAGTATGTCTACAGGATTAAGACCACCCGCATACCAACACCCCAGGTTATGGGGAGAGGAAACTTAATTTTACATCTAGATGGATTTGAGGAAGAGTCACATTTATGACAACAGCTATATTAACATTATAGTTTAAAAAAAACTAAGATTGTGCTGCAGTTAATTGCCAAATAAAATGACATATGCACAAGAAAGGCAGAGGCAAGCATTCTGGAATATTAAAGGCATGAATTAGCAACTAAAGGAAGTACACAAGTCCAGGAAATGTGCTAGTTGCCACCTAGACCCCTCCACACAACTTTATAAAATCTATGCTGAACTGGATTATATAGCCATGTGGACTCAGGGCCCTTCCAGACAGGCCCTATATCCCAGGATCTGATCTGATCCCAGGTTTTTGGCTTTAAACTAGATTATATGAGTTTGTACTACCAGACAATCTGAAATAAACAGAAAACCTGGAATCAGATCCTGGGATATAGCGTCTGTCTGGAAGAGCCCTCAGATAACCCAGTTCAAAGCAGATACTGTGGATTATCTGCCTTGATGTCCTGGGTTATATGGATGTGTAGAAGGGCCCCCAATCTCAAAACAGTAATTCTTTTCACTGTAATCTGCTTCAAAACCAGATAGTGGTGAATTCACCAAGGCTCTATCCACATCATTTTGGCACTTGGAGGGCTCAAGAGAAAAGCTTGTAATCCCAGCCCTTCCTGGCATATGCCGAGTGAGTTGTACCATTCATCTGCTCCTATGCACCATACAGTTGCTGTCTAAGGAGTCATCTAAGATCTACAGAGACACTCGCTGGAACACCTCAGCAAGCGAGTCCAAAAGTGGCAGGCTCAAACTCAGAACCTCAACTAATGGCTGATACCAAAAGAGAGACTCCCCACTGGGCACACAGAAAACTGGGCGACTTGGAAGGCACTGAACAGACTGCGCTCTGGCACCTCGAGATGCAGAGCCAACCTTAAGAAATGGGGCCACAAAGTGGAATCCTCGACATGCGAGTGTGGAGAAGAGCAAACCACTGACTACCTGCTGCAATGCAACCTGAGCCCTGCCACATGTACAATGGAGGATCTTCTTGCAGCAACACCAGAAGCACTCCAAGCTACTGGTCAAAGGACATTTAATCAACTACCAAACTCGCAATTTTTGTATTTTGTCTGTCTGTTTGTTTTGTTCTGTTAGAAATGTAATACAATTGACTGTTTTCCCTGACACAACAAATAAATAAATCTACACCAGGGAGGTTATCCTGTTGTAAATCTATCCCAGAGCAATCCCAGGGCCCTTCCAGGCAGGCCCTATAGGCCAAGTTTTCTGCCTTAAACTGGATTATATGAGTCTGCACTGTCAGATAATCTGGGATAAACAGAAAACGCGGGATCAGATCCTGGGAGATTGGGCCTGTCTGAAAGGGCCCCCAGATTCAATTTGTGCCAGATCTGGAGCTATAGATGATCCAGAACTACATCCATTCTTCTGTGTTGTCACTTTTTCTGTGTCACCACCCTGAGTTGGCCACTGAGCTCCAACAGAGCTTCTAGTTAGAACTCCAAAGTTAAAGTAAATTGAAACAGGAGGAATGAAAATAAATCCCAAACAAATCAATGTGCCCCATCAGTTGCTTTAGGGCAGTGGTTCTCAACCTGAGGGACTCCAGGTGTTTTGACCTTCAACTCCCAGAAATCCTAACAGCTGGTAAATTGGCCAGGATTTCTGGGAGTTGTAGGCCAAAACACCTGGGGACCCACAGGTTGAGAACCACTGCTTTATGGGCAACATTTCTCTCCCATCAACATGTAATTGCCCATTCATGAGAGATATATAGGTTTTGACTGGTTACCAAGTAAATTCTCATTGTGGTTCTGGATCTTGTGACATCAGAGAATATTTGATTTCAGGTATTTCACTTGCATTTCAAACCTACCTGAACAAACCAAAGTAAAGAGGGAAAGCAGTCCCCACTAGGAAGCATTCTCTGGCAATACAAATAAGACATTAGAGTTAACATGTTGAGAAAGCAGGTGAGAAATCGATGTTGGCCAATAACATCTAGCTGAAAGGAAGCTACTTTTACATGCAGGAAGTCTGATATGTCCTGATCAATTTTCCTCACCTACATTTCCCAGCTTGATCTTGTTTATTCACAGAGTCAGCTCTTTGGAGCTCAAGGCTGGATTAACTATCATGTTAAGTATGCAAGTGAACAGAGGCAGACAAATAGGGGCCTATGCAACTATTTAATTATCTGGGATTTCCTGAACATGAAAAGAATGTGTACATCGCACTCCCTGCACAGATGTCCTTAAAAGTGCAGTCATTGCAGCTCATTACAGAAAACCAGTGAGTTCTTAGCTAGGAGAACATCTAGATTACAGATAGCTTAACCAACAAGCAGTGCAGACTTTTTTCTATATGTCAGGTTACAGACCGGTGGGTCCCAACCTGTGGTCCGTGGACCACCAGTGGTCTCCAAGAACTAAAATATGATCCGCAGCCTCACCATTACTATGCTGTTGCTTTGAAAGCAACTGGTCTTGCGAAAACCAAGCCTATGGGGATGTCGGTAGGGGAGAGGCTGACTACCCACAAAAGGCATGGCAACAAGCCTCCTGACTGCTGTTTGTTCTCCCCCCCCCCCCCCGAGCAGATCTGTTGGCACCTGGAAACGGGGGTCCCTTGGTGTGATTGGGGTGGTGATTCAGAAAATTGCATTGGATGGGCCACATCAGCTCTAGATTATTAAATATGGTTTTCTGTGGGTGAGCAGATGGTGACTACTGGATGGCATTTGTTCTGTATCACAAATTAGAGCTGATGTGGTCTATCCGATGCAGTTTTCTGAATCACCACCCAAATAATCAAACTGAATCTAAGGTTGACCAAAAATTGATTCATAACCCTTTTGGTACTAATGTTGGAGAGTGGTCCCTGGTCAAAGTAGTACCTGGTCAAAAAAAAAAAAAAGGTTGGGAGCCATTGTTATAGACAATGGGACTGGAGAGATGCCTATACATACAGTACATACATACTTATTGCACATATGAACACTGAAATATATGTAGCCAAATAAATCACAGGTAGGCCAAGACGGCAAATGTTACTAATGAAGAACATAGTTGGTTCTCTATATCCATGGATTCAACTAGCTATGGCTTGAAAATATTCCTCCGGGGGGGCGGGGGGGGGGTAGGTCTGATCTGGTATGAGAGGAGGTTCATGGGGGTGATACCATACACAAGTGGTTCTCAACCTGTGGGTCCCCAGATGTTTTGGCCTTCAACTCCCAGAAATCATAACAGCTGGCAAACTGGCTGGGATTTCTGGGAATTGTAGGCCAAAACACCTGGGGACCCACAGGTTGAGAACTATTGCCAAAGACTCACCACAAGTGACACCAGCCCTAGTTACATCACTGTGTTGTATGTGACTTCATAGAACAGCAGCTACAGCATTGGCCATTCTGGACACCCTATTTGGGCAGACTGTTAACTACAGCCTAGCCTCTGGTGACGTTAATGAGCATGATACATTAAACATCAAATATAGTTGTAGAAAATGTACAATTTAACTAAAAACAATTTATAAAAAAGAAGAATGCACATACATCCCTTTCAAGACAGTATTGTCCACTATGAAAAGAGGGCCGGGCCCTAACATCTGGCAAACCTATGACTATTGCATTGGAGCTTGTACTGCAGGGCTATTGTAGTCAAGCTTGCTATTTTTTTACATTTATTGCAATAACTGGTTCTCAATTTCTTATTTAAACGTCTGGCTTCATTTTTATGCTATCTTGTTTTCAGCTTATGGTTTGAATTTCCCAACTTCTCATATTCTATGTGTTTTATCATGTTTTTTCAAAGCCACTTTAAAGGATCTTTTTTTGGCAAGGAAGCAAGGGATGTAGGTAATGGATCCATACATCCGTCAATCTCCATACATCCATCAATCTATCAATTTTAACATAGCCATGATGGTGCAAAGGAGAAGTAAATGTCAGTCAACACACATTTATTGCCCAAGGGCTGTTTGAGGGTGCTAGGAATTCTAGAAATCCCTTACTTTCTGATGGCCCTTGCTTGAGCATAATTATCTTATGTTTGCAAAGATATGGTTATGAATGACCAAATAGAATTGAATATATTTCTGTAATACTAAGAAACAACCCTGCCCTTCTTGTTTTTGGAAATGCAGGTGCTTGTTTAGTTGGCCCAGTAGGCCATACCATAGCTGATTTAGAGCAGCGGCTCAAATGCGAGCCTGCAGTGCCACCTGTTGCTTGAGTTTGGGTTGTCATGCAAAGTAATGAACACAATCCAAATATTTTGGGCTTGGAAGTTGATGGTGTTATAACTGTTCTGGGGGCTGATAGTAATAGTGAACTTGGAAAAGTTGCCTTTAGGGGGACCTAAACTCCCAGTATCCTCCATCATGTAAAGTATCTACACTGCTTTGGGGTTTTCTGAGTATCATATTTCCCAAAAGTAACTGCATTTTGGACCACACTGGTCCACACTCTTGTTACACCCCAAATAGACTACTGCAATGCACTCTACGTGGGGCTGCCTCTGGAGACTGCCCGGAAGCTTCAATTAGTCCAACGGTTGGCAGCCAGGTTGCTCACCAGAGTGGCATACAGGAAGCATACAACTACTCTGTTGCGCCGATCAGCTTCTGAGCACAATTCAAAGTGCTGGTTTTAACCTTTAAAGCCCTAAACGGTTCCGGCCCAGCCTACCTGTCCGAATGTATCTCCTGTTACGAACCATCATGAAATTTAAGATCATCCGGAGAGGACCTGCTCTCGAGCCCACCGCCATTGCAAACGCGACTGGTGGGGACGAGGGACAGGGCCTTCTCTGCAGTGCCCCCCCCCATCTGAGGAACTCCCTCCCAAGGGACATCATTGATCACCTCCCTCCTGTCTTTCAGAAGGAAACATAAGACCTGGCTATGGGACCAAGTATTCAATCAGTAATAACCCCCCCCCCCCAAATTCTCAGGGTCGTCTGAGAGGGACCTACCTTCAGCCCCCCCCCCCCCGAAATTCTCAGGTTGGTCTGAGAGAAAGCCTTACTGGTACGTAGCACAGTGGCGTCCTTGTCCATATCTGGGCAGATAGGGCATCCTATCATTATATATATATATATATATATATATATATATATATATATATATATATATAAGTTAAAACCACAATTTCAGACCCAGAGTTTTCATAGGCAAATCCTGAGACCTAGTGACCATGCAGTATTATGACAGGTTTCTTCAACCTGCAGTTCTCCAAAGGTTTTGGACTTCAGTTCCCAGAATTCCTGACCATGCACCAAGCTGGCTAGGGCTTCTGGCAATTGAAGGCACAAACACCTGGGGGAAGCACATGCTGAAGAAGCCTGTATTAAATACCATCCACAGCTGCTCACCTGCCTCAGTAGACAGGATATTAAACAGTTAAACTGCCCTAGTTGTTTCTGATAAGAAGGCGGATGTGGAAAAGAACAGAGGATGAACTCTAGCACCACAACAACTGGGAAAGGAGGAGGAAGCTAACACAATAAATACATTGACTATTTGCAAATTGCAGCAACAAACCAATTAATCCTTGCAAATTGTAGCAAGTTGCTGCTTTACTCGCTAAGCTGGAGATTTTTGCAAAGCTCTTCCCTTTTAGCCAAAGCTGAGCCCACCAAAACTTGAAAATTTGCACTCTTCTCTGCTGCCTGAAGATGAATCATGAAAACTCAAGTTCTGGCAACCCTAGTAAAAGCACCATTAACTGGATAAATTAATGGCTACAATTTCTTGTGTTTGGGGTTCACAGATAAAGAATGCCACCCTACTTTTGCTTATGCATACTGCAGATATACCCAATATGCCCAAATTTCAATACTGGTGAGGTTAGGTTGGGATGTTTGATTTTGTTGCTGGGGTTTATGTTTCCCCTACAATCAAAGAGCATTCTGAACTCCACCAACGATGGAATTGAACCAAATTTGGCACACAGAACTCCAATGACCAACAGAAAATACTGGAAAGGTTTAGTGGGCATTGACCTTGAGTTTTGGAGTTATAGTTCACCTACATCCAGAGAGCACTGTGGACTCAAACAATGATGGATCTGGACCAAACATGGCACAAATACTCAATATGCCCAAGTGTGAACACTGGTGTAGTTTGGGATAAATAGGCCTTGACATTTGGGAATTGTAGTTGCTGGGATTTTTAGTTCACCTAGAGCATTCTGAACCCTACCGATTATAGAATTGGACCAAACTTCCCACACAGAGACCCCCATGACGAACAGAAAATATTGGAGTGATTTGGGATGAATTGAAAGTGATTTAGGGGAGATGTAGTTCACCTACATCCGGAGAGCACTGTGATCCTAAACTACTATACCAAAGGGATTCCTAAGACCATCAAAAATATGTGTTTTCTGATGGTCTTTGGCAACCCCTCTGAAACCCCCTCATGACCCCCCCAGGGGTCCCGACCCCCAAGTTGAGAAACACTGTTCTAGAGAGCTGTTTTATGACCTCATCATATGGGCTAATTTGCCCGTCCTATGACACTTTCACCTCATTTCAGGGATGGAGCCCACCGTATTCTATCATACGATGTACATATACTTCTGGAGGGGCTCCGTTCCTGAACTGAGGTGAAAGTGTCCTAAGAGGAGCAATAAGAACATGAGAGGCTTCTCCCTGTGGTATAGGTAAGGGACAATGCAGTGATGCAAGGTGACAGGTTCCCCGCACTGCTCGCCGGATTCTCCACGATGCATGGTGAATCCCCCTGCTATTGCCTGCCATGTGATGAGATCATTAGATGCATTCAGGGATTTGGGACATGCATAATGGGAGTTGGGACTGTGGTTAGCACAGCAGGTTAAGCCTCCCACTACACAAGATCTTGCCAACGAGAAGGCTGGTAGTTCAAGCCGTGGGTCAGGGTGAGCTCCTACCATCAGTCCTAGCTTCTGCTTAGCTAGCAGTTCGAAAACAGCAATGTGAGTAGATAGATAGGTACCACTTTGGCAAGGAGGTAAAAGGTGCCCCTGAAAACATGCTAACAATTCGATCAAGAAGGCGTCCATGGACAACAGGCTCCTCAGCATGGAAAAATGGAACAGCACCTCTCCATGGCCAAGTCAAGCACAGCCTCCAGATGCCAAAAATGAAAAATGAGGGAAGTCTTGCCTCTGTTTATGTACTGTTTGTCTTTGTTGTCAGTTGTATAATGGCAATTGATGTTTATCATATATATATTCTCTGTTATCCTCTCTGTGTCCCTTTGGGGTGATAGAGCGGAATATAAATATATTATTATGATTATTATTATTATTTAGTTCTACCTCTCTCTCACCTGAACTTAATGAACAGTAGACTTCACTATCCCCATACCAACCATGCCTTTGAAAATCTTGTCAGTTTCAAATGTTGCTTGCTGAGTAGCATGAAAAGCTTGCTGTTCAGCAACCACAAAACCAGAGCTTCTTTGTGTCCATGGAGCTAATTATGTGGCTCGCTGGATCTTGGCCATTGTCTTTGATGGCACTTAAATATGACTAACCAGGTGCAGGACTGCAACCAGAACTGACGAACCTTCTGTATTCTTTAAAGGCATTCTTTATAGCTCGGTTAAAATAGTGTTCGTTCATAAAAACCAACATATGACATATCATTGACAGTTTAAAAAAACAAGGAAACAAAATAACCCTATCCATATAGATGTAAATAGCAAACAACCTAACCTCATTCTGGCATGAATGAAAACACTTTCCAAGCGGTTACAGTTCCTAAAACAGAATCTATGTGCTATAAATACAAGTATTCCAATGAAATTGTTTGCACATGTCCCTTTGCAGTTCCTTCCTCCCTTCCATACCAGCTTTGCTGCCAACATGTTACTTAGGAGTCTTTTCTGTGTCTTTATCTCTGATTTAAATGTATCATGACACATTTTTAAACAATCGCAGGAAACCTCACTTATTACCTTAATTATAAAATAATGTTCTAAAATTATATCCATATTTTACAGTTGGCAATCTTTGTTTGACACAGGCAAAACTTCCCGGTTGCTTTTTGCTTGATTTCGGCACTTACTGTATGTAATGGATATAAAAACAAGAGTTTTAGGAAGCAGATATTGGATCATGTTAAAAGAAGTGGCCAAGCTCATAAGTGCAATCATTCGGCTATGTTACATGCCAGGAAAATTAATAACATACTTCAGGGAATAAGGAGAGAAAGCTGAGGTTTTTAGAAAGAAAAACTAAATCATTCAGTCCAGTTGTACTGCATACCAGTGTTAACGGCCTGCCTTTCACATTGATGCCTTTGCCATACTTCACAGCTATTTCCAATACTCTCTTGAACATGGACACATCTATATAAATGTGTGTGTTGTCCCACATGTTTGTTCACATATTTTTGTGCTTTCATACACAACTGCCCGAAATTCTACTATATTAGGAACTCAGCATACTTCTGAGCAGAATTCATATAAGGGTTCTAGGAAGAACTGTGTTACAAACATCCTATTTGGCCATTGTGGTGGCACAACGGGTTAAACCATAGAGCTGCTGAACTTGCTGACCAGAAGGTTGGTGGTTCTAATGGGATGGGGTGAGCTCCCACTGTTAGCTCCAGTTTCTGTGAATCTAGCAGTTTGAAAACATGCAAATGTGAGGTACCACCTTGGTGGGAAGGTAAACGGCACTCCATGCAATCATGCCGGCCACATGACCTCAGAGTTGTCTATGGGCAACTCAGGCTCTTAGTCTTAGAAATGGAGATGAGCATTACACCCCAGAGCCGGAGATGAGCACCACTCCTCAGAATCAGAATGGGAAACCTTTACCTTTATCTGTGTTTGTTGTTTCTAGGCATTGGATGTTTGCCTTGTCTCTGTGTTTGCTGGAATCCGCCCTGAGTCCCCTCAGAGAGATAGGGCGGAATACAAATAAATTATTATTATTATTATTATTATTATTATTATTATTATTATTATTATTTTACTGACACAAAAACACAATATGACTCAGCAAATGAGATATATATGCTGGATTTCGTATCACAAAATCACAAGTCGAACACTTCCCGAGTGTTTAGGACTGTGTGATATATTTTCAAATGATTCACATAGATCCAAGTAAGGTGGCCTTTTGCAGTTGACAGATTGTGAATTTGTCAATGTTCATTGTTTCCAAATGCCAGCTGAGATCTTTTGGCATGCCACCACTGGGACCACTGGGTTATGCCAGAGCCTTTGCAGTTCGATTTTGAGGTCTTGATAATGGCCAAGTTTTCCCTGTTGTTTTTTGTCAATTCAGCTGTCACCTGGTATGGCAACATCAATAATCCAAACTTTTTTCTTTTCTACAATCGTGATGTCTTATTTATTGTGTTCCAAAACTTTGTCAGTTTGAATTTGAAAGTCCCACAATATTTTTGCGTGTTCATTTTCCACTACCTTTGCGGGTTTTTGATCCCACCAGTTCTTTACTACTGGCAGGAGGTACTTGTGACGTAAGTTCCAATGAATCATCTGGGCCACAGAGTTGTGCCTCTGTTTGCCTCTGTTTGTAGTCCGTTGGTATGATTTTCTTGCAGCAGCTGAGGATATGGTCCATGGTTTCATCAGCTTCCTTGCACAGTCAAGGAACTGCCCATGCAATGCTTCGTTGTGCCAGCTGTCAGCTCTGGTTTGTAGTGCAGTTTTGTTTTGTTTTTTTGTACTGGTTCTTTGTCTGCTATGCTTTGAGAAGATTCCAATTATTGACTTAAATTAAAGCAGGTTCTTGGCTTTTCTTTACATATTCTGCCAGGGAGTGTTTTACTTCTTCAGCTGCTTGTTTTACTTATAAAAGTCCTCTGGTACCAGACCTTCCAGGCAGATATAGCCGGTCAACATCACTGCGAGGATGTAGTGAATTATGAATGCTCATGAGTTTTCTTGTTTTTCTGTCCAAATTGTCCAGTTCTGCCTGTGTCCAGTTTATGATGCCAGCAGTATGACAGGTATGGCCCCAGTGTTTATGGCCTTGATGGTATTGCTTCCATTGAGCTTGTTTTTGAGAATGTCCCTGATCCTTTGGGTGTATTCTTTGCTGACCAGTTTTCACACTTCATGTTTGACATTGCCCAGCTGTAGTATGCCCAGATAGTTATACGCCTCTGGCTGTTTACACTTTATCGCTTGGCCATCAGGTATATTTATGCTCTTGCTTTCAATCATTTCCCTTTCTTCAGTGCCACTGTCAAGCATCTGTCCAAACCAAACTCCATTTTGATATCAGTGCTAAAGATTCGTACAGTGTCAGTAAGAGACTGGATTTCAGTTTCAGTTTTCCCATACAGTTTCAGGTCATCCATGTACAGCAGATGTGAAATTTTGTGAGATTTCTTAGACGTTTGATAGACGAGGTTTGTTTTTTGCAAGATTGTTGACAGAGGGGTGATGACAATGATGAAAAGCAGTGGGGACAGTGAGTCTCCCTGGAAAATTCCTCTCCTGATGTTGACAAGTCCATAGTTTTCATTTCCAACAAACAGTTCGGTTTTCCAGTGCTTCAGCATATTTTCAATAAAAGTGCCAACGTTTTTACAAATCCCAATGGTATCTAGGCACTTGATTATACAACTGTGTGGGGGTGAGTCAAAGGCTTTTTTGTAGTCAATCCACATCATATCACTGGCAGCGCCTAGATATAGCTACGTTTTCCAGAATTTTCTACCTTGTTTGCACTATTTTTGTGCTTCCCCTATAGTGATTCCTCCACCCTTCCCTTCCCATCACACAAGGAGGAGGGTGGGTGTGCAATCCATGGTCTTTCTCTAGCCCCTGGAACATTACCAGAGTGGGTAGTATGATGACGTCCTGAGTTGTCATATCTGACAGCCCTTGAAGATGACTCAGAAGCTCTGTCATTCAACTGAGAATACATAGTGAGAGACATCAAAGACAGTCAATTGTGGCCAGTGGTTTAACTCAGCAGATTCAACCAGTTCACCAGAACCAGTTGTTAAGATTGTTAAAAGACACAGAATCTGTGGAGTTTAATGGGGAAGCTAGGAGTAGCAAAGGGAAAGAGGGGATAGAGACCGGAATGGTGGGAGATGGAGAGGTGAGAGAGTAAGGCTCCTTCTATACTGTCCTTATATCCCAGGATCTGATCCCAAGTTATCTGGTTTAGACTGGATTATATGAGTCTCATTTCCAGATAATCTGGAATCATATCCTGGAATATAGGGCAGTGTAGAAGTAGCTTCAGATGGAGGGAAGGACTGGATCCTCCAGAGTTGTGTGGGGATAACCAAGTTGTGTGGGGATAGCCAATAGTGAAAGGACCAAGGCAGAGACATCTCCAGCTCATCCCCTGTTTGGGTATCAGCCAGCACGTCAATGACTTAAATCAGCAAGCAAGAATCCAAAAGTGGCAGTCTCAAACACAGAACCTCAACCAATGGCTGATACCAAATGAGAGACTCCCCCCTGGGCACACAGAGGACTGGGCGACTTGGAAGGCACTGAACAGACTGTGCTCTGGCACCACGAGATGCAGAGCCAACCTTCAGAAATGGGGCTACAAAGTGGAATCCTCAACATGCAAGTGCGGAGAAGAGCAAACCACTGACCACCTGCTGCAATGCAACCTGAGCCCTGCCACATGCACAATGGAGGACCTTATTGCGGGAACACCAGAAGCACTCCAAGTGGCCAGATACTGGTCAAAGGACATTTAATCAACTACCAAACTCACAAATTTTGTATTATGTCTGTTTGTTTGCTTTGTTCTGTTAGAAATGTAATATAATTGACTGGTTGCCCTGACACGATAAATAAAATAAATAGCCAAGTTGTCCATAATTTCGAATGGCATCAATGTCTTCCCTGTAGAGATTAGCAGATATTGCCATTTTATTAATCTTATACATTTTTAAACGCATAATGGAGCGATCTGGTCAATGCACACAACAGTTTATTTCTGGCACCAAGCCAAAACATGGCTTTTTTTATTAAAGCCTTCGGGGATTAATTTAGTTCAAAATATACATTTACATGGTTTTACGTGGTTGTTGTATTTAAAATCATTTAAACTGTTTCCCTTTTTGATATGTTTATAAACATGTTCAAATTATTTATGATTTTAATCTGGAAATGTTTTAAATGGCTGATATTGGACTCTGTCCTGAGATCCCATGAGAAAGAGAGTAGGATCTAAACATTTTTATTCAAATAAATAAATAAAAAGGTCTTCAGCAACAGATTCAATGTGTCAGCTCTTGGGATAAGTTTAAGTGGATGTTTCCCATACTGAATTGTTTCCAAAGTTGTATTTTGTCTAACCTATAATAATAGTTTGTGTGAAAATACATACTTTTCTTAATGTGGGAATCCATCAGCCTAACTGCTTCAAGCGAAGTCTGTGAATACAATGTCTACCTGGCTTAAATATCCTAAAAGCACCAAGTTCTGTATCATCTTGGAAGCTAAGCAAGTTCAATTTTGGTTAGTACTTGGATAGATAACTGGTGATGGATACGAGTTACTGTAGTCTACATTTCAGGGGACGGAACTAGGCTTGTGCATTTGTATTCCATTTTTGTTTGTTTCCTTCGTAAGCCCCTCATTTTCATTTTTGCACATCTCTCAAAAATAAGCGCCTTTCCAAATGGGCGTTTTTGTTCCAAATCAGAAAAAATGAAAATTTTCAGACCTTTCCCCTGGCTCCCCTTACCCTCAGTTTTAGGGCTAGAGGAGTGAAAATCACAACACATGGAGGGCACATTTACCACTCTTAGCCCATCGAGTTTTATAATGTTTGGGCCATTCCCCATTTTTAGTGATTTTTTTCTGTTTATAAATTAAATCTCCTTAAAAACATTCCCTCCCTCCCCCACCCACTGGCCCCACCCTCTAACTTCTCCAGAAGCAGCAGTAGGAGGCAGCCAGAGCAGGGCAGGGCACCATTCCTTCCTGCCAAATGTCAAAGATGCTCCACACACCACACGTACAGCCCAGTGCCCAGCCCCACCATTTCACTTCTTTAACTGGCAGAAATGGGGGGGGGGGATTCCCCTCCCCTTCTCATCATTTTTGGCAGTGGCATGGTTTGTCCTTATATCCTTACACAGGGGTCCTCAAACTAAGGCCTGAAGACCAGATACGGCTCTCCAAGTCATTTAGCTGGCCCTCGCTCAGGGTTAACCTAAGTCTGAACTGACTTGAAAGCACACAATGACAGCAACAACAATTCTATCTCAACAGCCAAAAGCAGGCCCACACTTTCCATTGAAATACCAATAAGTTTATATTTGTTCAAATTGTTCTTCATGTCAATTATTGTATTGTTTTTAATGTTTTTTGCACTACAAATAAAATATGTGCAGTGTGTATAGGAATTCATGCTTTTTTCAAATTATAATTTGGCTCTCCAACAGTTTGAGGGACTGTGACCTGGCTGTCTGTTTAAAAAGTTTGAGGACCCTGTCCTTACAGTGTCCTTACACTGGATTAAAAGCATTAGAATTACTTAAGATACCACTCGTCCTACTCCCCCCCCCCTCCCAGTCTGCAGAAGAGAACTGGGTTTAAAGATAGGTCTTAAGATGCCACTCTTCCTGTTACGCTTTCTCCTTCGTTTGCAGACAAGAACTGGGTTTAGAAACGGGGTTTAAGATACCACTATTTCTGTGATGCTTTCCCCTCGGTCTGCAGAAGAGAACTGGGTTTAAAGACAGGGCATAAGATTCCACTCCTCCTGTGATGCTTTCCCCTCGGTCTGCAGAGGAGACATGCGACAATGGGTGAGGCAAGGCAGGAAGCAGGTGAGGTAGACAGTATTCAGTTCCTCTGATTGGCCCAACAGGCAGGACTCAGGGAAAAGTAGTATGTGACTATTCTCCGCAGGCCATGTAAAGAGCACCACATGGTCCAAAAAGCAGTCAAGGAAATGGTACCCATTCCCGCTTGCTTTCGTGTCGAGCTTATTTTCTTTCCAGGGAATTGGTTCCCGTTTCATGCTCCTGAACAAAACAAAGGGAACCAAAGAACAGATGAAATGGGAGAAACGGATACCGTGCACATCTCTAGAAGGAACTACCAAAGTATTCCTTGCATTTGAAATTCATGGGGTCACCATAAGCCAACAGGCCACTTGAAAATCCACATACACACATCAAACTTGTCTCTGTGAATTAAAGTAGAAAGAGAAATTTCCGGCTCGGATTTGATCTGTTTCTATGATCTCATTTGATTGCTTCCAACTCAGGATCTGAAAGTGTGCAGCAAATACTTAGATACCAAAAGAACAAAGATTTGCCTTACTTCCTAAAACCAGTTGCCTGGAGTATGGAGTAGGGGAAATCCCCACCACCTGCAGAATGACTATATTGTTTACTAAGTGAAAAGAAACCAAAGTCAGAAAAAACAAGACTGTGAATCAGCACTCTTGCTCCCAGCCACGAAAACACATTTTGCTGCATGCCTAAACCCAAAATTGAATAAAACACATATACATTCAGTCTCTTTCTCTGACACACACACACATAGATGTTATAAAAGATCACAGACTTCACATAACAAAGGAAGGAAACTTTTCACATTCTTGTCTTTGACTTTCCACTTTTCCAGTGTTTTGTTTTAACATAGTGTGGCTATTGTTGAACATATTGCTCACGTAACTTAGTAATCGAACACATTCTTTCACGTCAAGGCTTTCAATGCACAATTGTTTTAACAGGCCCAGACCACAGTGTCCTCAATGTGTGGTGCCTCTTGTGCACTGCTGGTTTTGTGCACAAACTCAGTAAGGCTAGATCTACACTGCCATATAACACAGTATTTGATTCCAGGTTATCTGCTTTCAACTGGATTAAATGAATCTATGGGCCCTTCCAAACAGCCATATAACCCAGAATACCAAGGCAGAAGAACCCACAATATCTGCTTTGAGCTGGGTTATCTAAGGGCCCATCCAGACAGGCCCTAAAACGCCCATCTTCCTGCTTCTTCAAGTAGGGTGTCCAGATGACGCCCTACAAAAAAGCAAATGCATTCAGCACAAAGCAGGAAAACTCTGCTTTGGTCCGAGATTATTTGTTAGTGGGAAAGAAGCAGGTCTTCTTGAAAGATCTGTCTTTCCTGCTGTAGGTGGAGTTTGGACCGCCCTGTCAGACGTCCTGGAACTTCTGATTGAGCTATCCGCACAGCCCTTCCACATTTTCTGGGCTGAATCAACCCAGAAAATGTGAGAGGGCTCTAACCCCTTCCCTAAACCCACAAAAAAAAAAAACCTTTAAAAATGCAAGAACTTACCTGGCCACCGTTAAAGTGCTGCCAGTCCTCTCCTATCATGTAGAAATGATGTGCCAGGAGAAGGGGGAGGAGGAAAAACGCTCCTGGCCCCCCTTCTCCTGGAGCATCATTCCTATGCACTGGGAGAGAGCTGGCAGCACCTTAATTGTGGCCAGGTAAGTTCCTTTATTTTTAAAGGGGTCTTGGGGGTTTGGGGAGGGGGTCTGAGTGTCTCACTGTCCTCTCTGAAGCCTCCAGGAGAATATCTAGACACCCAGCCCCAAAAGCACATGTTTTATAGGCTGCTGTGCACACTACAGTCCACCCTGACCGGGACTTTTTAAACTCGGGTCGGCGCAGACTTTATCACTGTCTGGAACCATCCTGAGTCCACACTGCCATATATCCCAGTTCAAAGCAGATAATGTGGGATTTGATCCAGCTGTCCTGTACTTCTGCTGTTCTCTCTGTGTGTGTGTGTTATTTCAGAGCAGTTTTGCAATTCTAGCTTTGAAAAACAAAGTGGGATAAAAACATAAAATGTAAAATAAAAGGAAAATGGGCAGTTCTGACATATTGTGGGAGAATGTAAGAGGAGGCGAGTCCCACTTCCTGATGTGACTTTCTTACCAGCAAGGTGGCACAGTGGCAAAAGGGATTATGAGCTACTGTTGAGTTTTACCCATCAATATAACGATATAAGATATTGATTTGGGGGGGAGGGGGGGAGAGAAAGATGAAAATTAGTTTGGCCGTATACTTGTGGCTGGGAACAACTGAGACTGAGATGTTCCCACAACTGAAAAATTTGCATTTTGTAGCAATTCCTCCCATGTTTTTAAGGGACATTGTTTGGCCACCCACCATTTTGAACTGGGAGCTCCTGAGATAAAGATACTGTGTTGATGGGGCCGCAGATAACCCAGGGCCCTTCCACACAACCCTATATCTCAGAATATCAAGGCAGAAAATCCCACAATATCTGCTTTGAACTGAGTTGTCTCAGATTTTCTTCCCTGATATTCTGGTTATATGGCTGTGTGGAAGGGCCCTGAGCTTCCCTTCCTGCTCTCTTCCACAGGTGAGACTTATATTCTTTTTAATCACAAAGAGCTCAGATAAATCTGTCACTTGACAGAGGTCACAACCCACTTCTTAGCTCTGCAAACATTTCCTGATACTCTGAACTCTAATCTTTTGGCATCTGAATAAAAGGTGACATCCATTTTTCAGCCTACCGCCTGTGTATTTCCATCTCAGTGTCATTTCCTACTAGTCATGCCCATTAACTTCAAAATTATTCTTGGGTATAAAAAAAAATTGCATGTGTGGTAGGAAACAACTAGATATCAAAAACTGGGCAACCAGGAAGATCTCAAGCCATAAAAAACAAATAGCACAACACAAGAAGATCTCTCATATTAGGCTTGTGATATACCATTGCCCCAAGTAAGAGATGCTTTCTCATGATAAATACAGATTCTGGAAGTTGTTAGTGTTGCATACCTTCCATTTCTTTCCCATTTATGGTGATCCAAAAGTGAACCTTGGGACTTTCTGGTGCTGAGAGTGTGTGACTAGCCTGGGGTCACCCAATGGATCTTCCTGGCTGAGAAGGGCATTAAACCCTCGTCTCCACAGTCATGGTCCAGCACTCAAACCACTGCACCATGCCATTACTATCTAAAAAGGTAACATTTCCAAGCTTTGGTCAGGTCTTTGGGTTGATTTATATAACCTCCAGTCATTGGGGACAGACATATATAACTTCATCATCACAAGTGCACTTCAAAGTTTGACACTACTCCAAACACAATGTTTTCAGGTGAAATAAGTCCACACAATCAATAGGGAGTGTATGTGTTGAGCAATCTGTACAAAATGCGTAAGCAAATCTGAGTCAAAGAGTGCAGGAGAATATCTGCTACCGAATTCCACTACTGAACTGTTTCATGGGCAACTTGAAAATTAAAATTCAGGATTGGCTGTCGGATGTGTGTACAGTGACATCTACTGGGAAAAAAGACTAATGTTGTTTTATTTTTTTACTCAGTGAATGTTTTCCGGGAGACTTAAGTTCTCTGCAAAAGACTCCTAGGGATTCCATGACAGATCAAGATTGGGAAAGCTACAGGTATACTATTTTTAAACAGAGGTTCCCTAAGACCTGACAATTATTTCACGGGTTCCTCCAGGGTAAAATGATTGAGAAGTTCAACTTATTTTATTGTACCCAGCTGTTTATGTTTCCTGCAGTGTGGTTCAGAAAGTAGATACAGGTAGTCCCCGAGTTACAAACATCCAACTTAAATGTCTCATAGTTAAGAACAAGGGTGAGACAACAGGAAGTGAGATAAATCTACACTTCAGAAGAGAAATTAAATCCTGAAAGAGTTATTATCATGGGGAAAAGGTGCCGCCAATGAAATGTTAATCACCAATCATTGTTTCCAATAATTGTTTCCACAACAAGCCTTTTTTTTCTAAATCCAATTATCACAGAGGCAGAAAGTACAGTGAAATCTTTGAACATGGGCACAGACAGCAAAACAAATACTACAGGGGTGTTAACAACAATAATTACAGTTTTTATCTTGAGATGCATTTGAAGAGGGTTGGTGCATCTAAACTGTAAAATTAATGCAGCTTGATGACATTTTACTGTAGTTTTACAAGTTCTTCAGTCTTTTCTGCCAAAGAATGCTGGTGCCTTGCCAAACTACAAATCCCAGGATTCCATAGCATTGAGTCATGACAGTTAAAGTGGTGTGAAATGAGATTAATTCTGCAATGTGTATGCACCCTATGTCCTGGGCTGGGAGTTTCCCATGCTTCATACACTAATTCAGATCTCACCACAGGGGTTGCCTAGATGAATGTGAGAAAGACAAGTGAGTTCCCTTATTGCTTAAATGAGTGATTCAGTAGCTCAAAGTATTGCCATAATATCTCAGTCCAGACTTTCCTGTCATGACTAAAATGGCTGACAATATTCTTGAAAAACCATTGGAACTGAAAATGTGTATTCATGTTCATGAGTCATTGGTGAAAATAGAAGGAAACCTATGACTCACCTAAAACAGGAAAGGAAGATCCATCACTTTTCCATGTACATGGTCTGGGCCACAGGTCAACAACTATAATGGCCACAGAAGGTATTGCTGGCACCACTACCACCCAACTGGTGAGTCAAATGACATCCCGACATGGGTGGGACTAGGGCACCTTCTCTGATGTCATCTGGCCTGACCCACCCTACCCTACCAGACCTTGCTTTCCTTTTCTCCATTCCAATAAAGGTACATCTTGTACATTGTAAAATTACTACACCATGTAAATATTTAATTTAATTTACAGCAGCATGAATGATTGATTATTGGGGTAACTACCTAGAATCCATTGGTTTGTGTTGAAGTTTCTGGAGCATCAGACAATAATCTGGCTCCATCTTCTACATGACATCTCTTCAGATATTTAAGGGTAGCAATCATGAATCTATTATTATTATTATTATTATTATTATTATTATTATTATTATTATTAACTTTATTTGTACCCCACTAACATCTCCCGAAAGACTCGATGCGGCTTACAAAGGCCAAGGCCCTCAATAAAACAACAATAACAATACATTATATAACTCATAAGCAAACCAAAAAACATTAAAGCAGTAACAATAAACAATAAAACAATATACCATGACACATTTAAAAGCTAGGGCCGGGCCAAATGTAATGGATACAGTTAAAAGTGCTGGACATGACAGGTGAAATGTAGGATTTTAGGGTAGGGGCAATGAGCAGACAGTCTTAAATCTCTAATAAAGTGCGTCCGGGACATGATGTTGGGAGTTTCCTATTCTGGAAAAGCACACTGGAACAGCCAGGTCTTCAAGCTCTTCCTAAAGACTGCCAATGTTGGGGCTTGTCTGATGTCCTTGGGGAGGGTGTTCCAGAGTCGGGGGGCCACCACAGAGAAGGCCCTGTCTCTCGTCCCCACCAAGCGCGCTTGTGACGCAGGTGGGATCGCGAGCAGGGCCTCTCCAGATGAACGGAGGGAATGTGTGGGTTCATATACAGAGATGCGGTCATGCAGGTAAGCAGGTCCCAAACCTTTAGGGCTTAGTAGGTAAGCCCTAAGACAGTTTGTAGGGCAACAAAGAGTTAGAAATGAGTTGTTGTGAATATAGAAAATCAATTAGACAATAGTTTTATGACAGGCACAATTACACACCTTGCACCTCTCTCAATTTGCCAGGGACAATTCTCTGCCAGTTTGTTTCTGGCTGATTTTATATATATATATATATATATATATATATATATATATATATATATATTCTCCCTTTCTACCATTTCACTCTTTGCATGCACTTTTTGCAGCTTTTTGCGAACTCACTGTTTCGTGGGTTTTTGCCTCCCAGTGTATGAATGGTTGCCATTGCCCAGAGCTGTGTTCTAATCCTGCCTCCTGGAAACAATAGAGTGTGGAAGGGGGTTTCACACACACACACACACACACACACACACTCAGGAGAGAGAAAGCCAATCAAGAGAGATTGCAAAATAAAGTAGAGATAGCTAGCAAAAAAAAAAAAAGGTGTGTGGTGCCTTTTAACTCTCCTCACTTCTTCCTCACCCTCGGAATGCAATATACATATATAGCATCCCAACTTCACGGATTTTCACTTTTTACGGTTGGTCCTGAAATGTAACACCCACGATAATTGAGGGAACACTGTACACTCAACTCAGCAAGAAGAGTTAGGGGCAATATCACTCAACTCAGCAAGAAGGGGCAATATCTTGCCTTTTTTGGTAGGCCAAGGAAAAAGTAAACTGCTCCAGCGTCTCTTAGCTTTTGTGTTTTGACCCATCAATAATATTTGCCATATTGACTATACTCTGATGTTGCTTGGCCACATCTCACAGTTTTCATTTGTGAACTCTTGTGGGGGTATGGAATTAATAGCAATATAACCATGGCTCAGCTTGCTTGTATCTGATGTGGCATCACAACATTATCAAGGTAAATGAGGGTGGAGGGAGTAGCAATGGGGCAATCAAAGAGACTGTTTGCTGAAAGCGGAAAGTGAACAGGATAGCAACGATCTCAATTGCGATGAGCAAAGTGGGTTCTTGCCCAAAGTATCCCAAACTTGGGGCAGTGATTCCTCCCTGCTGCTCCCTGCAAGGTATTATCGGATTTGAAGAAGAGCATACAAGCACAAGCTTTTCTTCTTCCACACAAGATCACAAAGAAGAGAATCATCATAGAGAAAGCACTTTGGACAGGAAACTATCCGATTTTTCCTCTGCCTGCATAATGTCTTTCGAAAGCTGGATATTTCAGGAAAGTGTCTCATTGGCTACTTCCTCATCCCCCGCCCTTGTCTGTTTTTCAGACTGAGCCACAAAGTGCTCCTCTTCCAATTCACCTCATGATTTTGTGCTCAGCGTGCTCCAACTTGTAGATTTGTTCAAGGAAGTCTTTTGGAATGATGCCACTTGCTGGCGGATATATCATGCTGACATTGTCATCAGTGGCTGGCTCTTCCAATCTGCTGCAGAGGATGGGTGAAGTCAGAGCATGTGAAGGGACTCCAGATGTAGATGGACTGCAAATCTCATCAGTCCGAGACTTCATGGCCAATGGGCTACAACTGATGGATACAGCAATCCAACACATTTTCCATCCTTGCTGTAAGCCTTAGAACCCATGTAGGCCAAAAGTGGTCAACTGTGAGGGAATAGGGTAGCTACATCACCCCTCCAAGGAGACCTTGAGGAGTGGCACCCACCACAAAAAAAATAAAGGAAATATTCTCAATGCCCCCAATGCTCTTCACAAAATATGAGTGAAATTGGGTTGTTGTAGGGTTTTTTTTTGGCTATATGGCCATGGTCATATAGCCCGAAAAAACCTACAACAACCCAGTGATTCCAGCCATGAAAGCCTTCGACAATATGAATGAAATTTTCATCATTTTTTTTATTCCTTTGTACTATTTTAGGCGCAAAGTAACAAGTGAGCAGTTTAATTGTGGTTTTAAAAAAATCTTTCCTTCGTCCTAAAACAACTGAAAGGGACAAAATGGGGCAATTATGCTCTCCACAATTAGAAGGCATGGGGATGATACATAATGCTTGCTTCTGAGGACAAGGAAGAACATGAATGTCAAGTACAAGCATGGTGTGATCAGTTGGTGCAATTCGGTCTTCGCCTCAATGTCAAAAAGATAGAGTACCTGACGACCAAGGAGGAGACCGGTATCATCCAGGCAGATGAGGTGGATCTCCCAAAGTCAACACCTTCAAGTATCTTGGATTGAAAATAACTTCAGATAGCAAGCTTTATTGAAGAAGTCACCACATGGATTAATGGGGCTTGGATGAAATGGCGCTTGATAGCAGGTATATTCTGTGATATAAAGATGCCCGATTATGTGAAATCAAACATCTATCAAATTGTCATAAGGCCTGCCACAACATATGGAGTCGAAGGTTGGCCAGCAACAAAGGAAGAACGCTGCCTTGGTGTTATGGAGATGAGGATGCTACGATTTACAGCTGCCATCACACGGCTTGACCACATCTGCAACGATGACATCCGGCAATGCTTTGGCATTACTCTAATTGCTGACAAACTACAAGAATCATGCCTCAAATGTTAAGGTCATACTCTCTGAGGTGAAGACCAATCCATTCTCAAGATCACTCTTGATTTAGAAGTGCATGGCAAGAGACCAAAGGGACGATCAAAACAATGCTGGCTGGACACATTGCACAACGATCTGAAGTCTGCTACCACACTCTGATCAGGCACATGACTGGGTGAAATGGTGCCAACAAACCAGTAAAGCGGACCCCACCATCAAGCGGGACAAACACTGAAGAAAAAGAGAATGAAGATCTGCTTTGATAATCTGGATTATGTGACAATGTAGAAGAGATCTGAGACCCATATTTGAGAATTCATATTCTCCAGATTGTTGGAAATGGCAGCCTTCTCTAGCAATCTGTTTGTCTATGATCTTGTTGCTTTCTGTTTCCTGTATGTTCAGGTGTGCAGCTTCCTTTACTCTATGGTTTCTGAGAAGTTATAAAAGGGGCTGCAGACCACATCTTCTCTCTCTCTCTCTTGACTATGTGACCTGTTGATAGCTGTTTTGTTACAAGAGAGATGTCCTGGCCAGATGGCACAAGGAACCGTCTCAAAGATATTTGAAACTGGACTAATAAGTTTTTTTAACCTGTGTATGCTGAACACATGAAAGTTGTGAGTAAACCAAATACGTTATTTACATCAAAGTCTATTTCATTTTTGTCTCTTGAGTGCATGATATGAAACAAGTTGTTTTATGGGTGAGTATTTTTTGAGCACTGAAAAAAGAAAACACTTGTAAAGCTCTGTTGTTTTTATGCAGTGGCAAATCTCTGTTTTCGTGATAGATTGGAGATGGCAGGTTATTTAGTCTAACAACTGAAACCATTGTCTAGCATAATCATATTTGATTGTATACTACAAGAGGAGATTCTGCTCTAAAGGGCTTTTTTGGCTCTTCTCTAAAAGGTTATGTTCTCTAATAAAGATAGTGACAAAGATGTTACTCACTAACAGGTCTAGTAGGATGGAGACTCAGTGCTGATGTGTTAAGTTTCCTTATATGACTGACCTTTTTGAATCAGAGGAAGAATTCTGCTGGGCCATGTACTGTACATGTCATGATTACTCATAGGAGAGGCAACGGGGTTTGCATGACTTTCTGTCAGTGCTTGTCAAGTTCGGACATGAAGAAACCTGTGTGTAAAGCATATGGTCAACACTGAAATGGTAGCATTACATGAGCCTTGTGGGCTGGAGGTTTGGAACAAGGATGGAAAAACAATGCTATCCTTGAGTTATAAATCTGCAAGGTCTCCCTTTGCCAAAGAGTGCCGGTGCCTCATCGAATGACAACTCCCAGGATACTACAACATTGAGACAGGGCAGTTAGAGCACAGCATTAATTCTGCAGTGTTGATGCACCCAATGTATGGCCACTTGAAATGCACAAAACACATGCGAAGGAAATCCCCCACTCGATTGCTCTGCCTTGTGCCAGGAACAATGAAAAGAGCTCTGCTCCATGGATTTCCATGCTGTGTAAACACAGGCAACTGCCCATCCTAGGTTTGGTGCTCTCATAACAAACCTCGCCCTTTTGTAGTGGTGTTGTTTGAGAGATAATCAAACAGAGACAGGTCACTTCCTGCATATTTCCTTTCTTCTCCATTTACTTACTTACTTAGGCAATCCCTCGTTGTCCGAGTAGGATAGTCTTCCAAGACCAGTGTACAGGTGGGTTCGTAGGTGTCTGTGAAGCCCTATTCTTGATCTGCATCTTCTCCCATAGTGAGGGCATCGGTTTCCAGGTGAAAGGCAGTCCCGGTCGGGGTTGGTTTGACGCACCTTCCTCTTGGCACATTTCTCTCTTTCGCCCTCCATTCCTGCCTCTTCAAATTCTACAGCACTGCTGGTCACAGCTGACCTCCAGCTGGAGTGCTCAAGGGCGAGGGCTTTCCAGTTCTCAGTGTCTATGCCAGAGTTTTTAAGGCTGGCTTTGAGCCCATCTTTAAATCTCTTTTCCTGTCCTCCAACATTCTGTTTTCTGTTCTTGAGTTCGGAATAGAGTAACTACTTTTGGAGACGGTGGTCGGGCATCCGGACAACACGGCCGGTCCAGCGGAGTTGATGGCGGAGGACCGTCGCTTTAATGCTGGTGGTCTTTGCTTCTTCTCCTCCATTTACTGGGGCCCCTTCTACACTGCCATATTATCCAGATTATCAAAGCAGATAACCCTGGGCTTTCATTTTTGTTTCTGGTTTATAACTGTCATTTCCAAATTGGTTCTGTCATAAAAACATGGGGAAAGTTGGGTTGCTGTGAGTTTTCTTGTCTGTATGGTCATGTTCCAGAAGCATTCTCTCCTGATGTTTCACCTGCATTTATGGCAGGCATCCTCAGAGATTGTGAGGTCTGTTGGAAACTAGAAAAAATGGGTTTATATATCTGGGATGTCCAGGGTGGGAGAAAGAACTCTTGCCTGTTGGAGGCAAGTATAAATGTTGCAATTGATTAGTACTGAATTGCCTTGCAGCTTCAAAGCATGGCTGCTTCCTGTCTGGGAGGATCCTTTGTTGAGAGATTTTATTTATTTATTTGTTAACAGTATTTATATTCCACCCTTCTCACCCCGTGGGGGACTCAGGGCGGATTACAATGTAACATACATGGCAAACATTCAATGCCATAGACACACAACACATATAGACAGACAGTCAGAGGCTATTTAACATTCCAATTTTCTGGCCACCAGGGGAGCTGTCGCTTCACCGTCCATCTGCGACACTGATGAAGTACTTTCTGCCAGGCCCATAGCCAGGATTTTGATTCGGGGGGGGGGGGGCTGAGTTTTTTTCAGGGGGGCTGTTCGGGGGGGGGAACATCTGTGCACACACTTTTCTCTACATATTGGGACAACCCCAACTCTGTCACTCCTTTCCACCTGCTACTAAGGAGGCTGTCGAGGTCCTGAACCGGTGCCTGGCCGCTGTAACGGTCTGGATGAGGGCAAACAAATTGAAATTGAATCCAGACAAGACAGAGGTACTCCTGGTCAGTCGCAAGGCCGAACAGGATATAGGGTTACAGCCTGTGCTGGATGGGGTCGCACTCCCCTTGAAGGCGCAGGTTCGCAGCTTGGGTGTGATCCTGGATTCATCGTTGAGCCTGGATCCCCAGGTTTCAGCGGTGACCAGGGGAGCATTTGCACAGCTCAGGCTCGTGCGCCAGCTGCGCCCGTACCTTGGGAAGTCTGACTTGGCCACGGTAGTACACGCTCTGGTCACATCCCGCCTTGACTACTGCAACGCTCTCTACGTGGGGCTGCCCTTGAAGACGGCCCGGAAGCTCCAGCTAGTCCAGCGCGCGGCAGCCATGTTACTAACAGGAGCGGGACGCAGGGAGCATACAACGCCCTTGTTGTTCCAGCTCCACTGGCTGCCGATCTGCTACCGGGCCCAATTTAAGGTGCTGGTGTTGGCCTACAAAGCCCTAAACGGTTCCGGCCCAAAATACCTGTCTGACCGCATCTCGGCCTATGAGCCCACGAGGACTTTGAGATCGTCTGGGGAGGCCCTTCTCTCGATCCCGCCTGCCTCACAGGCACGCCTGGCGGGGACGAGGGATAGGGCCTTCTCGGTGGTGGCCCCCCGGCTGTGGAACACCCTCCCTGTGGACATCAGACAGGCGCCCTCCCTTATGACATTCCACAAGAGACTAAAGACGTGGTTGTTTGAGAAGGCGTTTGACTAAGTGCTACAACAATTGGCAATGACGATTGGAACGGAACATGGATAACGAGATTTGGATTGTGATTCAATGATGAGACGTCGCGAATGATTTAGTGTAATGGTATTATTGATAGTGATGTTGTTTATTGTTGTTTGTGATATTGCTTATGTTGCAAATTGTACCTGTTTTATATGTTGTACACCGCCGTGAGTCGCCCTAGGGCTGAGAACGGCGGTCTACAAGTGCAGCAAATAAATAAATAAATAAATATGGGATATATTGAGTATGGTGATCAGATCATGATATGAATAAACATAACAGTTTAAATAATGCACCAGTAAGGCCTTTTCGCGAACCATCATGAGAATTTCGGGGGGGGGGCTGAAGCCCCCCCCCCCCCCCCCCCCCCCCCCCCCCCCCCCCCGGCTACATGCCTGCTTTCCGCATTCCCCGCATGCTTTTGCTGGAGATTTTTTATGGCCTCGTAAATTTTGTTAAATTAGCCTCCCCACACATAGGTGGTACCTAAATTTCCTACTTGACAGATGCAACTGTCTTTCAGGTTGCAAAGGTTGACAACAAGCTATACAATTGGCCGGATGCTCACTCCGACCTGGGCTGGCTTCGAACGCATGACCTTTTGGTCAGTAGTGATCTTTAATGCAACTGACACTCAGCCAGCTGCGCCACAGTCCCGGTGCAGATGTTAGCTGGCCCTGATTGATTCCTGTGTGAAATGCCCCTATTTCTTGAGTGTTGTTCTTTATTTCCTATACTGATTTTAAAGTTTTTTAAAAATACTGGTAGCCAGATTTTGTTCATTTTCATGGACCATGAAAGGCACTGCAGACTAAGTCAACCAGAGAAGTCAGCCATAGCAGAGCACCTGATGAACCAACCTGGACTCAGCTCTTGATGGAATGTGTGATTCTGCTGAATCTACAGAGGCCTTCTAGAAAGAGAATCAACACAAGAGGCAACTGGAAGCTGCACTCCCCAAAGCTCCTTTCCCAGTCCAGATCTCCTTCCCTCCCAGTGCCAGACGAGCAGGAGTCAATGTGCTTGCCTCGCCTGCTGGGGGACGTCTCAGACAGCGGGGAATGAGGGGCGTCACCTGCAAGAAGGTGGGGCTGGAAACAAGCAGCAGCCGGAAGCTATAGGGAGAACGGGAGAGGAGTTGGCACGCCCGGCATGGGAGAAGCAAATGGGTCTTGGATCAGGCTTTCTCAGGTAGGGGAACGGCTGGGAGAGGTTGCATGGTTCTGGACAGCCACTTCCAGCACCTCAGCTGGGGGGTTGTGGGAGCTGTAGTCCCCAAAAGGCTCCTCAGTTTGCTTCTTTCTTCCAATCCAGAAGAAAGCTCTGCCCCAGAAACTCTGTAAAGGCAAAAGAGTTGTTGCAAGGGCCTCTGCAGAGAATGAGGGGGAATACTATGGAGAGAAAAAATGGGTAGATGATGAAGTATTTTGTTGTTGTTGTTGTTGTTGTTGTGTGCCTTCAAGTCATAGCCCATTGATGGTGACTCTAAGAATAAGAATAGCTTTTCTAACACCTGATAATACCTCCCAACAAAGGATTCCCCCAAGCAGGAGGCAACCAGGCTTTGAAGTTGCAAGGCCATTCAATGCTAATCAAGGTTGCCAGTTGCAACCTTCACACTTACCCCAAGCAGGCAAGAGTTCTTTCTTCCCACCCTGATAACACCTCCCAAAAAAGGATTCCCCCAGGCAGGAAGCAGCCAGGCATTGAAGTTGCAAGGCCATTCAATGCTAATCAAGGTGGCCAGTTGTAACATTCACCCTTGCCTCAAGCAGACAAGAGCTCTTTCTTCCCACTCTGATAACACCTCACAAAAAAGGATTCCCCCAGGCAGGAAGCAGCCAGGCTTTGAAGCTGCAACTCCATTCATCGCTAATCAAGGTGGCCAGTTGCAACATTCACACTTGCCTCAAGCAGACAAGAGTTTTTTCTTCTCACCCTGATAACACCTCCCAACAAAGGGTTCCGCCAGGCAGGAAGCAGCCAAGCTTTGAAGCTGCAAGACCATTCAATGCTAATTAAGGTGGCCAATTGCAACCTTCACATTTGCCACAAGTAGACAAGAGTTCTTTCTTCCTACCCTGATAACACCTCCCTACAAAGGATTATCCCAGGCAGGAAGCAGCCAGTATTTGAAGCTGCAAGGCCATTTAATCCTAATCAAAGTGACCAGTTGCAACTTTCACACTTGCCTCAAGCAGAAAAGATATAGATATATATATATATATACACACACACACACACACACACACACACCACTTGTCTATATGAAGTGTGGACTCAGATAAACCAGTTCATAGCAGATATTGTGAGATTTTCTGCCTTGATATTCTGGGATATAAGGCTGTGTGGAGGGGCCCTGAATCTACACTGCCATATAATCCAGATCACCAAATTAGACAATCCACATTATCAGTGTTGAATTGGATTATATGTCTATACTGCCATATAATTCAGTGGTTCTCAACCTGGGGTCCCCAGATGTTTTTGGCCTTCAAGTCCCAGAAATCCTAACACCTGGTAAACTGGCTGGGATTTCTGGGAGTTGTAGGCCAAAAACATCTGGGGACCCCAGGTTGAGAACCACTGAATCCATTTCAAAGCAGATGACCTGAATTTTATATGGCACTATAGAAGCGGTGTCAGGCTAGAGTCTACATTGCCATATAATCCAATTCAAAATAGATAATATGGATTTTATATGTTGGTGTAGATGGGGCTATAGAGAAACAAAACAGCACATTGGTTTTCAACAAAAGGAAGTACAGTCTATGGAATATTATGTAGTAGTGAGACTATAATTATTCAAGATCCTATAGAACTCCCTGTTGTTTTTCTTGGATGGGTTTATTGCAATGCATTGCAGCTGGGTTTACCTGTTGGAACAAAACCCAGCACAGATTCATCAGAAATCTGTGAATCGTTATGAAATATCCCAAGATTTCTCTGCTTGAATTTGATGTTTGATAAGGCACGCCAACTGCTCATGTAAACATGCATTTCCTCCACCGTTGTTTATCAGTTTATCAGTTCTGGAGACAGCGAAAGTGTTTTCTGGAAATGCTTTCCAGTTCAAAAACACATTAAAACAGACCAAAACAATCAGAGTGATATCATCCTGGCTGCTTGAATAAATCATCTTCACAGTCCTCATTGTTGTTTACATGGAGAGAAAAGCTGGGCACTCAAAAACTCAAGAGTTTGGAAACATTACCTTTGGTTTGTGAATTGTCAAGAATTCCTTTCTTTTTGGGGTTGGTGTTCCATGGAGTTCTGGAAAAAATATTTTTTTCACACATTTCAGATTTGAATAGGTCGGTCCTATTACAGGTTAGCATCTTTAATCTAGTTAAATTCCAAATTATTCCAAAATCCAGATGGGGCCAGAGTGGAAAGACTCTGTACCCCAGCAGATGCTATTGAATTAAAACTCTTGCCTCTGTAGGTTAAATGGAGCTGGGATTTGCCAATTAGGCATGAATCCTTTGCCCCTGACCATTATTATTATTATTATTATTAGTGTCAGGAGCGACTTTAAGTCGCTTCTCATGTGAGAACTGACCATCTGCAAGGACGTTGCCCAGGAGACACCGGATGTTTGATGTTTAACATCCTTGTGGGAGGCTTCTCTCATATCCATGCATGAGGAGCTGAAGCTGAAAGAGGGAGCTCAACCCACTGACCCCAAATTTGAACCGCTGATCTGTCAATCAGCAAGTCCTGCCCACACAAGGGTTTAACCCATTACACTACTGGGGGCTGATTTATAGCTTCAACATTAAGGATAAGAAAATTGTGATTATAGTTTTTTCATTGGGCCCTCTACACTGCCATATAAAATCCACATTATCTGCTTTGAACTGGATTATATTGGTCTACATTGCCATATAATCCTGTTCAAAACAGATAATCTGGATTTTATATGGCACCGTAAGGCCCCTTCCACACAGCTGTATAAAATCCACATTGAACTAGATTATATGTCAGTGTGGACTCAGATAAACCAGTTCAAAGCAGATATTGTGGATTATCTACCTTGATATTCTGGGGTATATGACTGTGTGGAAGGCCCCTAGATGGAGCCCTTCCACATGAGCTTTTCCTCATCAAAATTGTATAGTTGTTAAGGATGTACTAAAAATAATTGTGGCACAAAAACTTTCATACTAGAAACCAAACTTTAGGCTCCTTCTACACTGCCATATAAAATCCAGATTATCCACTTTGAACTGGAATATATGCCAGTGTAGAAGGTCCTTAGAAACAAGACATTAGATAAAATGGCTCTTTTCTGTTATCTCTGTTCAAACTGGGATCCAACATTGGTGGCAAGATGGTTCATATGTCAGTGGGATAGTCAATCTGCTTAAAGCAGTGATTCCCAAAACTCTGGTCCTTCGGGTGTTTTGGACCACCAGTCCCAGAATGTCTGGCTATTGACTAAAATGGCTTTGGATGCTGGAAGTTTAAGTCCCAAACATCTGGAGGACCAGCTTTTGGGGAATCCCTGGCTTCAAGGACTCCAAACCTTAGAGTTTTCCAAGTAGTTGAACTAATTTTAGATTGGGGTTCAGCATCTTGGATAACTTAATTTTTTTTCAAAACTTTTAGACCTAGATTGCCACTGGATGTCAAAATAACACTAAAAAGAATATAGTTACATTGGATGTGACAAACTTAAGGAACTCTCAGTGTTTGGCAGGACCTATTAGTAAGAAAGCCCAGAGTCAAAGAGATAGTGACAACAGTATAGGTCTCCAGAGATACTGACTGTATAGTGTCTCTTCTAGACTGAAGAGGAACCTTCAACTTCAGTGGTGTTATGACAGTTTTCATCATTGTGTAAAGTAAAACATTTCTTGTAAACATGTCAAGCTAGTAGTCACCATTTAAGATGAGTTTATAAACCCATCTTAAAGTAGAAGTGTGACACATGTAAAATCCAGGTATAGAGCCATCCCATATTTTAAACTAGTGGTTGTGAGCCTTGGCTTCCAATATGTTATAGTACAAGGGTTATTCGGAAAGTAAGGTTACAATATTTTTTTAAAATACAAAGAATGAATATATTTTAATAAAACTTACATGGATTGTAGCATAGGTATTACATTTTTTCCACATAATCACCACTCAGTTCAATACATTTTGTCATCTGTGGGATGAATTTTTGATGCCTGTGTCCTTCCACTTTTTTCAGCCAGTTTGTCACCTCGCTGTTGTCAAAAAAGTGTTTTCCACCCAGGTGTTCCTTCAATTTAGTGAACAGATGATAGTCACTGGGTGCAAGATCGGGGCTGTGAGAGGGGTGGCTTAAAACTTCCCAACCAAATGATGTCAACAACTCTTGTGTTGTGTGAGCAGTGTGCGGATGCGCATTGTCATGAAGGAGACAGACTCCTGCCATCAGCATCCCACGACGTTTGTTTTGGATGGCTCTGCGAAGTTTCTTCATGGTCTCACAATATATTCCATACCCATTTTGTCACATGCTGTCTTGATATTATGTCCTCTCCATAAACTGAAACGATTTCATGATGAATCGCAGTGGCGTTCATGCCCGTAGCATTTAGGTAGTGTATTACAACACGAACTTTGCACTTGGAGGGAAATGGAATGAGGACGCTCATCTCTAACCTTGACCACAATACCAGTCGATGAGCTACTGGTGACTGGCACTGCTCGTTCGCTTCCGCTGGCTTCCCACAAGACAGTAGTGATACCAACTTCCCCTGAGAAAATTCCCCATGAGAGCTATGTGCCTTGTAACCTTACTTTCAGGATAACCCTCATACAGCTATACCAGACATACTCCAACTGTGGCCCTCCAGCTGTTTGGGCCTCCAACTCCCAGAAGTCCTAGCCAGCTTGTTCAATGTTCAGGTATTCTGGCATTTGGATACCCAAACAGCTGGAGGGCTATAGTTTGAGGATACCTGATCTACACCCTATAATTCATGCATCACTTTAACTGCCGTAGGTCAGTGCTATAGAATATTATGAGTTATAGCCTTCTCTGCCAAGGACTGCTGGTGCCTTACCAAACTACAGATCCAAGGATTCCTCAGCTTTGAACCATGGCAATTAAAGTGGTGTCGAACTGCATTAATTCTGCAGGGGGGATGAACCCCAGCTCTTTCACCAATAATCAAGATTCTGTAAATCCAAAACTTCTAAAGAGCCAAAGTTTGGGGAACACTATTTTAGAAAGTCTGGAGTGGCCTCCTCAAATTATGCATCCTCAGCATCATGAAAGGGAAGCACACATTTGTTGCTGTTGCTATCATTTTTTTTTCTCTGAGCAGAAGACTAGGCCCGATGGCTTAACACGGCCCCTTCCAGTGCTTTCATTCTATAATACTGTGGTTCTAGGGAAAGTGCTTGAAGGATTTTCTGGCTCTGATACCAAAGTATTTTTCTTGGCTTGGATACAATGCACCTGGATGGGAAATTGTGCATTTATTGCTCTCATTCTGACAGCGAAATATCTTAGTCAAGTCATTTCAGGAGGTTACAGCAAACTGCAGAAGTTGATGCATAGAGCAGAATCTAATTTCTGTCTTTACTTGGGCAAAGATGTGCTTGTTGAGATAAAAATTAATTCCTTTGAAACAGATGTTGAGTGTCCTTCCAACCTTCAGTCTGTGGAATTCCCAATAGCATCATGATTTCTTCAAATGAATATGGCTCCAGCTCCTGGGAACTCATTGTCACCGTTGATCACCCTTATGAAGAACCAGAACAGAGCACCCTCCAAGTGTCAGGGGATCTGCATATTGGAGGAGTGATGCTCAAACTTGTGGAACAAATCAGTGAGTACAAAGGTATTTCTGCTTTTCCATGGTGGGGGTTTTGACCAGAAAGAGCATTTCAAAATAATCTGTCATGAGTACTTTGATTGTGCTTTTCCTACATGGAAGGAGGTTGGACTAATTATTCTATTCTTCTATGCTCCTATGAAAGCAACCACATTTTAATTCAGATGGTAATAACCAGTTAGCAGTGTTGTAACCCACCTCAAGCCATGAGGAGGGGTGGGTAAGAATTATTATTATTATTATTATTTGAAACACAACAAGATTGGTACACAGCAACAAAGTCACTATGCTGGCTGTTCCATTGAATCACATGTCAGACACTTCCCAAGTATCTAGGACTGTTTGATGTTTCAGCGAATAATGCGTTCAGATCCCAGTAGGTTGGCCTTTTGCAGATGACAGATGGTAATTTTGTCAGCACCAATTGTGTTTAAGTGCAGGCCAAGGTCTTTAGGCATTGCACCCATTGTGCCGATCACCACTGGGACCACCTTTACTGGCTTGTGCCAGAGTCTTTGCAGTTCGATCTTTAGACCCTCATATTGTGTCAGCTTTTCCAGTTGTTTCTCTTCAATCCTGCTGTCACCTGGGATTGCAACATCGACAATCCATACTTTGTTTTTAACACGATTGTGAGGTCAGGAGTATTGTGCTCCAGAACTCTGTCTATCTGAATTCGGAAGTCCCTGAGGAGTTTGACATGTTCATTTTCTGTAACTTTTTCCAGCTTGTGATCCCACTAGTTCTTTGTCGCAGGCAGATGGTATTTGTGGCACAGGTTCCAATGAATTGTCTGAGGAAGGGTGTTGTGCCTCTGCTTGTAGTCTGTCTGTGCGATCTTCTTGCAGCAGCTGAGGATGTGATCTATTGTTTCATCTGCTTCCTTGCAGAGACTATATTATTATTATTATTACTATTATTATTATTGTTGTTGTTGTTGTTGTTATTATTATTATTATTATTATTATTATTATTGAAGCTGGAAATATACCATAAATTGACTTTAATAAATAGAAGAATTTCTTTTTATCTATAACTAGGCTACAATCCTATAGTGCTGAGTGTAGGTCCCAGAACCATAGGAGGTCCCAGAGCCAGAGCCACCTCTTCCTCCAAAATCTCTGAGAATCCTCAAAAAAGTTGTGACCTTAAAAGGTCTTTGCTATGTTTCATTCCTGGGATAATCAGAAACCATTCTCTCTTATGGATCTTTGCTCGCCATATCTGTGAATTAGTGGCTCATAGAGACTGAAATGGTACAGAGCAGAAATAATTATTCCTTAAAGGAGAGAATGAAGAGAAGCAGAAAGTGAGCAGTGGTTTCTTCTTCGCTGTACATTGATTTATGATCAGTGCTTGGGTTTGGGTAATTTTAGATTCTAGACTTCAAGATATGACATGGACGGAGAATAACGTGGCAATGTGCTTTACTTCATTTGCTTCAAAATGGGTGGAGGCAAACCTGTTGAATAAGCCTCCAAATCCACCTAAACATTATACCCTGGACCTCTCCTTCAAATCCTGCTGTCATGGCATTATCCTTTTATGTTTTCTCTACCCATTTCTAGGAGAGCTTCAGAAAACCTGGCCATCAGAACCTGACTTCTTTTGTGTCTTCTTTTGATATGAAAAATGAAAAATAGAGCCAGGGTCTCAGTTCATTGTTAACTATAAAATAAGGATTTGTTTGTGTTTGCTGCAATGTAACTCATTTCCTCTTTGCTTTGTTGTTATTTTTTGAGGTGTCTCACAAGACTGGTCCGACTATGCCCTTTGGTGGGAACAAAAGCAATGTTGGCTTCTAAAGACTCATTGGTCACTGGACAAATATGGGGTGCAAGCCGATGCCAAGCTGCTGTTTACTGTTCAACACAAAATGCTGCGTCTCCGTTTGCCAAGCATGAAAACTGTGCGGTTGAGCGTCAGCTTCTCTTCAGTCGTATTCAAAGTTGTTGGAGATATTTGCAGGACACTTGGTGAGTATGAAGCCCAGGAGAGGGTGAAAGATAGCAAATAATGGCTGATCCAAAACTCCAATAGATAACATCGGATAGACTGTGATGGTTATTATGATATTATATTAATTAATATTATTGTTGTCATTACCATCAACATTTTCATAGTCTACATGGTATTACCAACTTTTGGATTATCCATAATTCAGATTGTAGCCTATTGAAGTAATTATCAACAGATAATGTTATGGAAAATTCCAAGTAGAATCAATTTTTTTAATTGTACTGTTGTGTTCCTATCCTTTTCTTCCAGATGTTTTGTAAATTCATTTGGAATTTATTGATACTGGAGACAGTTTGGTTTTGTTTTCCCAGAGGTGTTGAATTTCAATGTGTAGATCTCATGGTGTCCCCTTCTACACAGCCATATAATCCAGATGATCAAAGCAGATAATCCACATTATCTGCTTTGAACTGGATTATCTGAGTCTACACTGTCATATAATCTAGTACAAACAGATAATCTGGATTTTATATGGCAGTGTAGATGGGGCCTGAGCTGTATAAAATCCCACATTATTGGCTTTGAACTGGATTATATGGCAGTGTAAACTTAGATAACCCAGTTCAAAGCAGCTATTGTGGATTATCTGCCTTGATATTCTGGGCTATGTGGCCAGAATCATCTCCCTTGCTTTGTCCTTACTATAATCCAAAATTTGCTCTTTTTCTCACATCTTGTGTTCTAATTGTTTGGCAACTTTAATCTTGACGTCCTGTATGATGTTTATATTACCATTTATGTTCTTATTTTGTGCATGCAACAAAGTTTGTGTACACTGAACCCTCAGAAAACGAACGTGTCACTATCTTGGCCACCTGCATGGGTGGGTTTGGATTTTGAAATTCCAGATAAGGCATGACCAACCTTTAGTTGAAACTGGAGACATGGAAATCCTTTAAAATCCAAATTAAAGGATTCCTAATGTTGGTGATGACTGATGTGATTGTGGTGATGATTAGAATATAGGTGAATTTTCTGTTTCTGTAACCAAAAGATTCCTGCTTTTTTAGGTGTCCACTCCATACTTTTTATTTAAGTATATTAATCCCAATTTAGTTCATTGATATCCTAATATCACATGCAATAGTCACCATCATGGATGGCAGAAATTTCCAAGTGGGAGTACCTGTTGCTGGAAAAAACAACAGAATCTCATGACACCTTCAAACCAACAGGTTTTTTTTTTGGCATCAGCTTTCATGTGCCCAGGTCATCAGATTCACTTCCATCCTTCCAAACATTTCATCCACGCTGCTTTCACCTGCTGTTTCTCAAAACAATGGGGATTGCCTAGAACAGCATTTCACAAAATGTTGCGAAGCCTTACCTCTTCCATTATATACAAGTGGAAGTGTTTCTTTAGCCATTCTTTGCGGCTGTTGCCCCCTCTACACTGCCTTATAATCAAGGTTATCAAAGCAGATAATCTACATTATCTGTTTTGAGCTAGTTTATACGAGTATACACTGCCATATAATTCAATTCAAATCAGATAATATGGATTTTATAGAAAGGACCTAGATCTCACTTTCTAGTTGATAGCTAGTGGTCATCTTTCGCATAGGCAAGGGACCTTTTATATAGTGCTGTCTTGACTGCTAAGCTATATAGCAATACTGCAAAATCCTTTACTTTTACCAAGTGGGAGTTGTAGTTTTACAAAGTCTTCATCCTTCTCTGCCAACAAGGGAGGGTGTCTCACTGTAAGGATTCTTTGCTCCAACTGTGTTGCTATGGGTTTAGTCTTCTCTTGAAAGAACACGCCAAGACACACAGGGACTGAAGATACCATACATATTTATTGTCCAAAATACAAGAACCTAGCACTACTGCCCATCTATACCTTAGGTACAATGTCATAAATCACCCAAAAGCCCTGGTGCCTGACCTTTCCCACACACCACTTATTTAAGCGATCAATGGTTGTCCGAGTAGGATAGTCTTCCAGGATCAGTGTACTGGCGGTGGGTCCATAGGTGAATGTGGAGCCCTATTCTTGATCTGCATCTTCTCCCACAGTGAGGGCATTGCTTTCCAGGTGGAAGGCGGACTCAGTTGGGGTTGGCTTGACGTGCCTTCCTCTTGGCACATTTCTCTCTTTCGCCATCCATTCGTGCCTCTTCAAATTCTTCAGCACTGCTAGTCACAGCTGACCTCCAGCTGGAGTGCTGAAGAGCCAGGGCTTCCCAGTTGTCTGTGTCTATGCCAGAGCTTTTAAGGTTGGCTTTGAGCCCATCTTTAAATCTCTTTTCCTGCCGACCAACATTCCTTTTTCCGTTCTTGAGTTCGGAGTAGAGCAACTGCTTTGGGAGACGGTGGTCGGGCATCCAGACAACATGGCCGGTCCAGCTGAGTTGATGACGGAAGACCATTGCTTCAATGCTGATGGTCTTTGCTTCTTCCAGCATGCTGACATTTGTCCGCCTGTCTTCCCAAGAGATTTGCAGGATTTTCCTGAGGCAGCGCTGATGGAATCGTTCTAGGAGTTGCATGTGATGTCTGTAGACATTCCATGTCTCGCAGGCGTATAAGCAGGGTTGGGAGGACAGTAGCTTTATAAACAAGCACCTTGGTATCCCTACGGATGTCCCGGTCCTCAAACACTTTCTGCTTCATTCGGAAAAATGCTGCACTCGCAGAAAGCCCACCTTCTCTCACCTCAGGGCAATTGACTTTTATGACCAGTTCATATGTTCAGCATCCTGTCCTCTTTTGGCCAATGGCCATGTGCTCTATATCAGGGCTGATAGTTGCATGGCATGAGTGATCATGACACTCACCTAGCCAGAAAACTAAGGATTCCATAGCATTGAGCCATGTCAGTCAAAGTAGTATCAAACCGCATTCATTCTACAGTGTAGATCTACCCTTAAATACACTTCCACTGGGAGCAGGGCTTTGTTGACAGGGTCACAGAACTCCCAGTATAGGAAAGTTTATTGGGCCCCAACCTTCTGTTCTTTCAGACATTTGGCTAAGGCAGAAATCCTTTGCAGAAGAATTTTAGCTAATAGTATTTTCTGTTCAAAATTCCATTGGCATCTAGTGGTACAACAGTAGCTTTTCCTGTCATTTGTTGCTATTGAGTGCTTTTATTTTATCATTATCCTTCCTATTCATATTTACACATAAGTATTAGATTTGGCTGAGTAGAATTGCAGGATGCCTCAGTAAAACAGCCCACATGTTTTTGTTTTTAAATAAGAGTTGGAAGGATTGTTCTATACTAGTCAAGGCAGTGTTGCGGGTTTTTCCCTCTTACACCTTTCTGGTTTTAATTTTTTTGAATTTGGCTGCCATAGCAGTTTTAAGGAGCCTACCTTATCCCAGGAAGGAATCTTGCTCTTAGGCCACAGATTTCCACATATATGGAGGAGTGTAATGTGTATCATTCACATCTATAGTGGAATGTGACCTAATGCATTCACTCCCTGTAGAAAGAATGTGTCACCCCAAGCCATACAAACAACCATGGAGTCCTCTAATTAAAGTCCTAGAACTATACCTGCAAAGATATCTGCAGTGTTGCAATCACTATGAGGAAAGCATCAGCTATTGCTCAACAGGAATTAGTCTCTTAAGTATTCCTAAACCACAAACAAATAGTTATGGAACTGATAAATTAGTGCTGCCTCCAGCTGGTATTTATGACCAAATGTCTTTATAACTTGGTCATAAATACTGGCGGCATTTATGAACTCCAGCAGGTATATTATATGAGGCCATTGTTAAAAAAAACCAGATAGAGCAGGTATGTGACATCAGTGATGGTGTTTTTATAACTTTACAATACTTCTGTAATAATAGCAGTGGTTCTGTTGCTAAAGCCGAGGAAGTAAAATGCAGGTTAACCTATGTGGGGCCATTATGGTCCCATCTATATTGCCATACAATGCAGTTTAACTGCATTGAACTGCATGATATGAATCTACACTGAATATATAATGTAGTTTCAAATATGACAATGTAGATGGGGCCTATGTAATTCATTCACAGGCATAAAGACAACCCTGAAATATATTGTTATCACTCTATTTTTCTCAACAAGAAGACATGCGAAACTCTAAGAATTACAGTACAAAGCACTTTTTTTGTTTTGTTTGTCATGTCAGGAGCATCCTGTTGTGAGAGAATTGGCCGTCTGCAAAGACGTTGCTCAGGGGACGCCCGGATGACTGATGTTTTTATCATCCTTGTGGGAGGCTTCTGTCATGTCCCTGCATGAGGAGCTGGAGCTGATAGAGGGAGCTCATCCGCCTCCCCCCGGATTCGAACTTGTGACCTGTCGGTCTTCAGTCCTGCCGGCACAGGGCTTTAACCCACTGTGCCACCGGGGCTCCTAGTACAAAGCACTGAAAATAGCACTCAACACTCCTGTTTCATTTGGCCGATCTTTGGGATTTGTTCATTTTTTTTACTTTTAGATCTTTTGCTTTTTAAATAAAGTATGAATTGGTTTTAGGTTTGTCTACACAATTGCCACAGAACACATTCTTTGTATCTTAGCTTTTTTTTTCTTTTTTTTTTGGTCGTGTCAGGAGCGACTTGAGAAACTGCAAGTCGCTTCTGTTGTGAGAGAATTGGCCATCTGCAAGGACGTTGCCCAGGGGACGGCCAGATCTTTTTGATGTGTTACCATCCTTGTGGGAGGCTTATCTCATGTCCCCACATGAGGAGCTGGAGCTGATAGAGGGAGCTCATCCGCGCTCTTTCTGGATTTGAATCTGCAACCTGTTGGTCTTCAGTTCTGCCGGCACAGGGATTTAACCCACTGCGCCACCGGGGACTCCGGTATCTTAGCTAATAGGACCAAATCAAAGACTATAGTAAGCTTTTGGACCAGATACATCAACTACTTTGGGTACCACCTGAATCGAGATTGCACATTTCAGGATCCTTTTCTATAGAACACACCGTTGTGAGCCGATTTTGATATGAAGACGTAGATTGCTATACAAATACATTCCAGCAAGTTCTGGGCTGATAGGAAAACACTGACATTCTTCAAAGCAGCTGTCTTTGCTCAGTTTTGCATATAATGTGGGCCTCAGCTACACTGACTATTTAATACTGTTCAGTGCTTGCTCTGAACTGTGGCAGCTAGACAATGAATGCCCACAAAAGCAAGCCTGTTATGCTCATCAGCGCTCTGTGGTTTGGGTAATTACCATCCGGGCCTCAAACAGTTTCAGGATTTCCTCTGTATTAATCTGCACAATGAAACCAATTTCTTCAATACCGGTTTGAAACTGACTTAAGTGGTCAGTGTATGTTCCCTTGGTGTGAAATGAGTTTTAAGGATAGTACGTGCAACCAGTTTGTCTCATTCTGAAATCAGCATCAAATCACAGGCAGATGTCTTATTTTTTAAAATATAAACTCAGTGGTGCATTTTTAAAAACCTGTAAGATTAGTAGCATGATAGTTTCTGCCAATCTGTTAATACACATTGAGTATCCCTTACCTGCAGTGCTTGGGACCAGAAGTGTTTTGAATTCTGGAACACCTCTGCTTGCATGTTTGTACATCATGAGATATCATGGAAATAAGACCCAAGTCTGAACATGAAATTAATTAATGTTTCTTGTGCGCCTTATACACATAGCTTGAAGGTAATTTTATACACAATGTTTTAATAACTTTGTGCATGAGACCAAGCTTGTAATCATTGAAAGCAAAGGTGTCACTATCTCAGACACCCATGTGGACAACTTTTGATTTTGGAATAGAGTCTCGGAGCCCTTCCAGACACCCTATATCCCAGGATCTGATCCCAGGTTTTCTGTTTATCCCAGATTATCTGGCAGTGGGCACTCATATAATCCAGTTTAATGCAGTAAACCTGGGATCAGATTCTGGAATATAGGGCCTGTCTGGAAGGGCCCTGCATTACAGAATACTCAGTTTGTGTCATGCATCAAGTGAAGTGGGGCAGGAGAGTCTGGTTTTAAGAGCAAAGGAGGTGGGGAGGAAGAAGACGAAACCACTCTGCCTTCGAACTTCATCAGATGAGTGGAAGGGAAGTGGGGGAAAGCATTAGGAAGAGCAGGGACCCGTCTTACCCCATTTTCTCCTGACAAGGTCCTTCTTTGCGGATGGCCAGCCATCCCACACCCTTTCCCCATTTTCTTCTTGCTTCTTCCCATTTCTTGAATCAGGAGTCAGGTGTTACTCAACTATTGAAAACAAAGTCTTATCTCCATTTTAGCATGCTGGCAAGACAGATTCCTGCGGGCATGGAAATGGTTGTGCATCATGGGATGGCTTTTGTCAGACTCTGTTTTGCCAGTGTGCTAAAACAGAGGAAAATGTTGATTCATGTGATGAAGTCCTTCTTCTAGCTTACCTACTACTCCCATTTTTGTCTCCACTGACCTTATTTCTGAGTCCAAGCTGGGAGAGAAGTGCTTTACTTAGGCAATCCCTTGCTGTCCGAGTATGATGGTTTCCAAGTGTAGTGGCTTGGCGGTAGATACGTAGATGACTGTGGAGCCCTATTCTTGACCTACATGTTCTTCTACAATGAGGGCACCAGTTTCCAAGTGGAAGGCAGTCCCAGTCAGGGTTAGCTTGACACGCCTTCCTCTTGGCCCATTTCTCCCTTTTGCCCTCCATTCATGCCTCCTCAAATTCCACAGCATTCTGGGGTGATAAGTGACTGCTAGAGAGGAAGATCCTCCTTTCACTCCTTAAATCGATGACTTTGTGAGAGGACCACTTTTTTGACCCAACACAGCACCATCACCCCCAACAACTAACATACATTTTGGTGCCTCTCCATCCCAAACCTGGAAGATGTTGGTCCTGAGCAAAAGCCTCTTCGTTGGCCAAAGATCAGGAGGGTTGTGCTTCCCAACAGAATGTGTGAAAGAAAAGACTCTCAGCTGGAGGAAGCTGTGTTCAGCGTGTTTCCACTTTAAGACTTTTTATCTTGTAAAATTTTGTCCATAGGTATAAGACGGCCAGAAGAACTTTCTGTGCTGAAATTACCTGAAGATGTGAAAAAGAAAAAAAGGAAAGACAAAGACAAAGAGCCAGTCATAGAAGATATCTTAAATTTGCACAACTCCCCTGTGAGTCTGGGGTTGCCAGGTAACAGTCCAGCAGATAATAATTATATTTGTTTTATTAATGCAGTGTCCACCATCCAGATACAAAATACTCTTCAGTAGGGAGAGAGGCCCGGGAAATTTAGGGAGATAACATATCTTCCTGGAAAAGATGATAATGTTCAGTAAAATGGGCTGTGGTAAAAAAAATAGAAGGAATGCAATACAGGTGAATTGGCTCAATTAAGAAACAGTATCCCTGAGTTCACAAGACATAAGCATGGCAGTTGAACTCTTGACAGGTGTTCATTCATTGGTTCATTCTTTCATGCACTGAGTCAAACCTGATCTAGTTGCAAATAACAACAGCAAGTTGGGATAAGTAAAAAAATCAGGTCGACATATTAGAAAAGGGTTTTGATATTAAGTGATCTTACAGGCTGATTTTCTTGCTTTCCATCCCTAATATTTCAGCAAGCCCTGGCTTATACAGTAAAACCATGACGCCCATTTATGATCCCATGAGCGGGACCCCCATCTCTTCTACCATCACATGGTTTGGTGACAGTCCTTTGGCAAAACAGAACTGGAGCAGCCTTGCTTGCAACCACCCCAACTGTACCCCAGAAACACTCGCCAAAATGTATCAGCCTCGAACTTTGGTTGATAAAGCAAAACTAAATGCTGGGTAAGGGCCACTTCTGGCGATTGTCTCAATTTGCTGGTTTCGATAAGCTAGGAATAAATGTGTGCAGTGAAGCATTGTTCCTGTGTGTGTGTGTATTTTCTGGGGTGGTTTGAGTACCAAACTGTTATTTAGTATTTTGAGGCTGGGATCCCATTTTTTATTTATATTGGCATAAGAAAGTATTATACCACAAGCAATTACTTTTCGTTCTCATATGTTAACTTTGATGGAAAATGGGGTGGAGATGTGAAGAATATGCATAAACATTTGCATACTTAATTTTAAAAAGGGTGTTTTGGGCCAGGGATGGGGAGGGATCAGCTATGAGATTCTTTACTTTTGGAGCTTTCATTAGGAAAAATGTATTTGCACAAAATACACATACTTTTTCAGAAAATGTTTTGAGGATACTAATCCAGAAAGCTGCAAAAAAAATACCCATTAAAATACATTTTGCATAACTACATGCAGTTCTTTTGCAGGAAATTATGCAACTGCAACTTCACACAATTTATGCAAATAGTTGCTGAAAACCCATGTGTTGTTTTTCCTGACTATTTATGCTGTGCAAACAAAAATATAGTTGGTTTTCCTAACTAGAATGCTTTCAGATGAATAGAGAGCTTCAGCTTCTACATTTCAGAAAAACTATCAGAAAATAAAAAAATACATAAGCATTAAAAACTAGCATTTTGCTTAGTCAAATATTGCTTGTATGATTATAAACTGGACTTTTACTCTTTATTTGCAAACTAACCTTTTCCTATAGAACATGGCCATTTAGCCCGAAAAGACCCACAAGAACTTAGTGATTCCGGCCATGAAAGCCTTCGACAATACAATTAACCTTTTCCTTCCTCCTCAGATAGGTGCAACTACATTTGGTTTTTTTTTCTTTCCTTTTCCAGGTGGTTAGATTCTTCTCGGTCACTTATGGAGCAAGGCATTCAGGAAGATGATCAGCTTATGTTACGCTTTAAATACTATACTTTCTTTGACTTGAATGCAAAAGTAAGGAACTTTAATATTCCTTTCATAATCTGCTACAATTTAAAACATATCATGAAAAGTCACTTGCAGATCAGTTTTCTTATTTATTTGTCATGTCAGAAGAAAATTTAGAATCCAGTTATAATGTATTAAAACACAAACAAAGTTAAACACTTGGCATTGTACTAAATTTGCCTGGACCAGAAGCTGGCCATTAGGAGTGCCTCTGGTGTCCCTTTAAGAAGGTCCTCCATTGTGCATGTGGCAGAGCTCAGGCTGCATTGTAATAGGTGGTCTGTGGTTTGCCCTTCTCACACTCGCATGTCATCGTCTCCGCTTTGTAGCCCATTTCTTAAGGTTAGCTCTGCATCTCGTGGTACCAGAGTGCAGCCTGTTCAGTGCCTTCCAAGTCACCCAATCTTCTGTGTGCCCAGGAGGGAGTTTCTCATCTGGTCTCAGTCATGGATTGAGATTCTGGGTTTTATTTTTTATTTTTTTAATTATATTTTTTTTGAGAAGAGAAAATGCAATTATATAGACATGTACTATACATTTCCTTCTCTTTTATTTACATTCACCACTGTGCTCCCCTTCTCCAGAGCCATCTCTTTTCTTAAAGTCCCACCAAAAAAAAAAAATCAGTTCTTCATTTGGACGTAAATTTCCATCTTCTTTTTTCTAGAAATTTTCTCCAGATACTTTCAAAGTCATTTTTTTACATAATCCCTTCTTTACTTTTAAGTTTGATGTTAGCTTATCGTTCAGTGCCATTTTCCAGATTTCTTTATACCATTCATTACTCTGTATTTTCATTGCCCCTTTCCAATATTTTGCAATTAATAGTCCAGCTGCTGTTAATAGCATGTCTATTAATTTTTTCCCTCTTATCTTTCCCTCCTCTTTTTAATCAAAAGTAATATTTCTACTGTATTCTTCCTAATTTTTATATCCATGATATTTTCTATTTCTGTTATAACCAATTCCCAAAAATATTTTACATATTTGCAGTCCCACCACATATGCATGTAGGTTCCAATTGCTTGGCATCCTCGCCAACATTTTTCATTATTGTTCTTATTTATAATATTTAACCTTCTCAGTGTTAAATACCATTTCCAAATTAGTTTGTAATAATTTTCTTTTATTCTAATTGACATGTTTTTTAAGTGTCTTGCTTTCCATATCTCGTCCCATTCTTTTTCATTTATCATTATTCCTACTTCCTCCTTCCATAATTCTCTTAATGTTAGTCTTTTCTTTTTCCCCGTGTCTTTAATTAGTATTTCCGGGTTTTAGCTTGCCACTTTTGGACTCTCGTTTGCTGAGGTGTTCCTGCGAGTATCTCTGTAGATCTTAGGAAGCTGTTTCTTGATTTAAGACATTGGCACACTGGCTGATATCCAAACAGAGGATGGAGATGTCACTGCCTTGATCCTGGCGGATGTCAGCTGGTGCAATACCGGCTAAGCAGTATAATTTCTCCAGTGGTGTTGGGTATAGACACCTGTTAAAACCTACAGTTTTACACTGTGAAGAAAGTAAAACATTTCAAACTTGCATTTCAACTGAGAGGTACATTTGTTTCAGTATTCCCCAACATTCTGCTTTCCAGATGAGATTATCTATATAGTTTCAATCACCCCCAGCCAGTGTAACAGATTTTTCCTTTCTGGCAAACTATGCATGCACATTAAATGTAATTGATCAACATGAAAGTTTATTGCCTTTATACTGGAATTTGCACCAAGCAAAACTATTTGTAAATTTGAAGTGAAGAAGTAGAACTTGAAAATAAAATGTGTTTTGCTGCAAATAAGACAGAAAACATATTTTTAGTGCTACCCTTATAGAGTGGGTATTTACTGTGCAGAAAAAAAATGAATACCTCGAACTCAAGCCCTAACATGTGTCTGGCTTTCCGAACCAGCATTCTATATTACATTCCATTTTAAAATTGTCTGAACAAGTTTTCATTGTTTTCCTGCCAATAGTTACAAAGCCATGAACTTAGAAAAAGAGGGAAGAGTATGTTATCTTCTGCAGTTGCTCCAAAGCCTTGAAGGTTGAACTTTATTACACATGGCAACTGTGCTGCTAAACAAAATAGCTTCCTACTCATACTGATACAGCCTTAGCTATTACATGAAGTAGGGTTTTTTTTTTGTTTTTTTGTTGTTGTTTTTTTGCTGTTCACTTCCCAAATTGGGTGTAGTTACATTTCCTTCACAGTCGTAGTTTGAGTTTTGGATGACAATTTGGATTTATTGTGAATTGGGGATACAATTATAATGTATAGGAAAACCACAAACAAAGTTAAAAACTTGGCATTATACTAAATTTCCTTTGACCAGAAGCTGGCCACTTGGAGTACCTCTGGTGTCGCTGTGAGAAGGTCCTCCATTGTGCATGTGGCAGGGCTCAGACCTAAGTGGTCTGTGATTTGCTTTTCTCCACACTTGCATGTCGTGGACTCCACTTTGTAGCCCATTTCAACTTGGGAGACCAGTGGGTCTTCTCCGTTTGCTCATAGAGACCCACTGGGTGACCTTGGGTGAGTCACACACTCTCAGCCCCAGAAAACACCATGATATGGTTGTAATAAGTCAAAACAATGACTTGAACACATACACAGCAGCAGCAGCAGCAACACTGTTGGTTTAGTTGGACACACTTTCTAATGAAAGTACTAATGATTGCCTTAGGGATAAGCCTAAGAGCTTGGAAATATTACTTTTCTAAACGTAACTCCCAGAATCTCCCAACCAGCAGAAATATTGTGGGATTCTGGGAAATACAGGCTGACATCCTTTTGGACCTAACTAGAGCACATCCATTCAACTAACTGAATGATGAGTCCACAAATAGGCAGAATCCATTGATTCCATTGATCTCCTTTAGTCAGGACTAGTAATAGCAGGAGGCTCTAGTGAAGGCATGGGCAAACTCCGGCCCTCCAGGTGTTTTGGACTTCAACCCCAAAGTCCAAAACTCCTGGAGGGCCGAAGTTTACCTATGCCTTCTCTAGTCTGAAATGTAATTGAAATGTTTTCCAAGCCCTGCTTTGAGGCACTATGTGTAGAGGCAGTTGCACTGTTGTAAGTGTTTGATCTATGACAATCTTGCACAAAAATCATGTCCAGTTTCTCATGCAGCCTTGGTCTTGCTTCTTTTCCCAACAGTATGATGCTGTACGGATCAGCCAGCTGTACGAACAAGCTCGGTGGGCTATTCTGCTGGAAGAAATAGACTGCACAGAGGAAGAAACTTTCATTTTTGCTGCACTGCAGGTATATGCTTGCTCCTAAGTTGAAAAACCAGTTTTCCCACTTGCGTTAAGCACTTGCCAGAACACAAGTACAGCAAACACCATATGAATTTATAGTTCCGCATGAGGCCTCACCTCCCTCCAGCTTCTCAACTGTGATTAACTGGTTTGCTCATGCAAATTCTATTTAAACAAATAATGAACAGATGCCCTAATCTTTTACAACAACAAATGTTTTTTTTTAATCGTGTCAGAAGCAAATTGAGAAAATACTGCAAGTTGCTTCTGGTGTGAGAGAATTGGCTGTCTGCAAGGACGTTGCCCAGGGGGTGCCCAAATGTGTTAATATCCTGTGGGAGGTTTCTCTCATGTCCCCGCATAAGAAGCTGGGGCTGACAGATGAGAGCTCACCCCATCTCGCAGATTCAAACCGCCGACCTTCAGGTTGTAAAGCATTTGTAGCTGCCGACCAAAAAATATTGTTATGTGCTGCCTCCTAAGTGGTGGCAAATTCTAAGAGGAAAGTACTAGACAGAGTTATTATGTGTTTGCAAGATTAGCTTTATGTGCTAATATGTGAGCAATAGTGGAAGGAAGGAGGCACTTCTTTACCATGTAACTAGCATGGATCTCCTCAGAGAAAAAGCTCTCCAGAACTGTATTCTAAAAACCTATACTGTTATACCCTATCGGATGTGGTCCAAGATTCCTGGTTGACCTACATTACCAGCTGCACAAAATAATTGCCATCATAAGGATTTTCTTCAAGACACACACACTTGGTCCTGCTACAACTTACTGTAACATGATTAACTCCAAAAGTAAACATAACTATTTCAGGTACCATAGCCATTCTTGGGAGCTATCTGGGCAGCCAAAAATGCTCCAGTAATGCCTGGGACAAGCCAGAATTCCATTTGAGGCTTTGAAAAAAAGAAACATGTTTTTTTTAAGTCCAACAGTGCAGGAGACCCAGTGGTACTTTGGAACCAATTTAAAAGGCAAATGGCTGCTCCAGAGTGCTTCCCATAAGAAGAACCATCTATCCTGGGAGAGGGAAGCTGATTGGCAAATATATAGTCACATGCCTTTTGGGCTGTCCTCTTCTGTCATACACGTGGTTAAAGTTGTGAGTAAAGTTGAACATTTTAGCCAAACTGCTTTGTGAGAGGGAACAAGGAAAGAAAGGGAGACAGACATGTGGCCATATTCCATTTTCTCAAAGTTTGTGAACTATTGGGGGATTTATCAAAAAAATTATGAATGACTTCCACAAATATCAAAAGGGTTTTTTTCCCTACTTGTTGTTTCTTGTTGTGTGCCTTTGAGTCCTTGCCAACTTTAGGTGACCCTAAGATCTTAAGTTAGGCTGGATCTACATTGCCCTATATCCCAGGATCTGATCCTAGATTATATACTCATCCCATATTATCTGGCAATGTAGACTCATATAATCCAGTTCAAAGCAGATAATCTGGGATCAGTTCCTGGGATATAGGGCAGTGTAGATCCAGCCTCGTGGTGCTTTCTGGGATTGCGGTTGTGTGTAACCTAAGGTCACCCAATGGATTTCCATCACTGAGTGGACTTATAGTGAAGTAGGGATTCAAACCCTGGTGTCCAAGGTCATAGCCCCATGCTCAAATCACTATGGTACTTCAGATCTCCCATAGGTATGAACTAAATGAAGCTGTTCTGGTCATCTTTCAATACTGTTATATCTTTATTGTAGTATCATGTCAGCAAGCTGACATTATCATCAGGGTCACAAGCTTTCACAACTGAAACCGAAACAGATGAAGTGGAGGCTGCTCTTTCAAATCTTGAAGTAACTCTAGAAGGTGGAAAAACAGAGGGCGCATTGGTATGTAACACATGTGATTTTAGGGGTCATAGAGTCATGTCAATGTGGCAACAGAGGAGAAAGGATTGTGGTTTAATGTCATTAAGGCTCCTTCCACACAGCTGAATAAAATTCCACATTTTTCACTTTGAAGTGGGATCTATGGCAGTGTGGACTCAGATAACCCAGTTCAAAGCAGATATTTTGGGATTTTCTACCTTGATATTCTGGGTTATATGGCTGCGTGGAAAGGCCTAAGGCCCCATCTACACTACCATATTAAATCCAGATTATCTGCTTTGAACTGGATTATATGGCAGTGTAGACTCATATAATCCAGTTCAAAGCAGATCATGTGGATTATCTGATTTGATAATCTGGATTGTATGGCAGTGTAGAAGGGGCCTTTGCATTCTACAAAACAGAACCAATAAGGAGCCACACTGTTATATTTCCATTATACACATAATATTGTTGCAACTCTCCTCCTAAATTTCAGACTTTGCTGAGATTTTCATTAAAATATTTTTGTCAACTTCTTATATTGTGAGGAAAATGTATTTGGGTTATTTCACCTCTTTGAAAGTGTAAAAGATCATTGTTTGTTTGACATGAATGCTTCAGTTTCTTACAACATATTGTTGGACTCTGTTTTTTTAAAAAAAAAAATCATATTACAGAAAAGAAAACCACAACTTGAAAATTATAGTATAATGTTTACATTATGGTTTTCAAATATGCAGGCAATACCTAAAATATATATTGTACTAAAATAATGATTGTCTGTCTACAGGAGGATATCACAGATATACCAATGCTTGCAGATAACCTCAAGTTATTTAGGTAAGTAAAAAGGGAGACAAAAGGGGAAAAAACAGTAGTTATTGTGCTTTATTAAATTACAATGGCTTTCTGCAATTTTAATCTTTTTCACAATAACAGAGGGGATAGCCACACTATTCTGTTGTGACGCCTTAAAGACTAACAGGTCTTATTTGCTACAAACCTACATCATCAAGATCAGGCATGGGGAAACTTCGGCCCTCCAGGTGTTTTGGACTTCAACTCCCACAATTCCTAATAGACTACTGGCTGTTAGAAATTGTGGGAGTTGAAGTCCAAACACCTGGAGGGTCGAAGTTTGCCCATGCCTGATCAAGAGGCACAGTTCTACGTGTATCTTTAAATGAATACAAATAACCAGTTTGTGCAGGTCCCACGTGTATTTGTCTTCTTAGTAGTTTTTAGTGCTGGTAAACAAACTGAGTTTCCAAAGAAAAGCTCAGTTGTTTGCATTGCAAAGTTGCTAGCTTTTCTTCCAGTGAAGTGACTCATTTAAACCTTTTAATTCTATGGTATGTTGAATAGGAAGTAAATCTCATTAATTTAGATCATTGTGCCAGGGAGTGTATTTGAGATAAAATAATTCTGTTAAAATGAATTGGATTTTGTTCCCAATCGAAAGTTCAACTGCTCCTCTCAATTGAGGATATGTCTGAGAAAAAAATCGGTCATCCATTAGTGGTGCCCGCAAGAAATTCCCCAAATGCACTGAGGAATACAGCTTGGCTGTCTTAGTTGGTAGCAGGTTAAACTACTGAGGTGCTGAACTTACTGACTGAAAGGTTGGCCATTCAAATCCAGAGAGTGGGGTGAGGTCCAGCTCCTGCCCAGCTCCAGCTCCTGCCAACCTAGCAGTTTGAAAACATGCAAATGTGAGTAGATGAATAAATACCACTCCAGTGGGAAGGTAACAGCACTCCATGCAGTCATGCTGACCACATGACCTTGGAGGTGTCTACGGACAACACTGGCAGTTGGACACGACTAGACTTAATGTCAAGGGGAAACCTTTACCATTACTTTAGTATACCCAGAAAGAGATCTGATGCAATTCTTTTTTAATTGCAGATCCAAAAAGCTGACACTGAAAGCCTTCAAGGAATACTGGTTTGTCTTCAAAGACACTTCCATATCTTATTTTAAAAACAAAGAAGCAGGATATGGAGAACCCATTGAGAAACTCAACTTAAGAGGTAGGGAGAGGTGTTTTCACACTACCTTTTATAAAGTGATGTTTTTGTATGCTACTCAACACATTGGATAATGTGTGTATTTGCTCTTTTCCTGCACACAGGCACAGTGTATGCAGTTTGTACATGAGATTTTGATTTAAACATTTTTCCACATTTGTTTTACCAGCCAAATGAGTGAAGGATAGAGGATGAGTGCCATAAAGCCAGGGCCCATTTCCAAACAGGTGGTTAGCAAACGGTCCAAGTCTAACCGACAGAATCCAAACGAAAAGAAACAACAGCAGGGAATAACACCAGAAAAGCAATAGTCCATTCCAAGATTCAAAGCCAATTTTAACAGAGTCAAGTCAAGGGTTAATTCACAAATCCAAATAGCAGAGTCCAAGAGATAGTCCACAGTCCAGAGATCACCAACAGCCGAGGTCACAGCTCTAAATGCTGAAGTTGCTGCCAGCAACAAGATGCCACTCTTGAGCACCTTTTATGTTAGCTTCTCAGAAGTTGCCTATTGATAGTGCATTTCTCCTCTAACCTGGAGGAACTGTGAAGTTGAACCTTCTTCCTTCACACGTCCAAGAGGGCCGGATCACTTTAATACTTCCTCCACCTGCTCAGATGAACTTTTGAGTAATACTTGTTCTGCAGGCTGAGAAGTGGTAGCTTCTTCCATAGGCTCTTCTCGTAAGCTCAGCTGAGGGAAATGCTGGGGACTGCTGGGCTCCAGCTCAAATGCTGGACCTTCAAACAACATCTCCCTGCCTTCACTATCAGAGCTATCCATGGCAATGAAGTTGCTTGGAATTATTAAACCATTTCCCTACAATTAAGGGTTTGTCTACATTGGCCGATTATTTTGGAGTCAATCCAAAGCATGGCCTGGCTGGACTCTATAGACGTTGACCATCACTACTGAGGACAGAGTGTGCAGACACCTCTATAGTCTCTGTCATCAGTCCAGAGCATTTCTGCTGGGAAAAGGGAATTGCAGCACCATCCTTTGTGAACATTAGAGTGGTTTGTGTTGGAGGAGATCTGCTGTCTCTACTCTGTCTGAACTATGGAACTGCTGCAGAATTTCAGTGAAGCTCCAGGACATTCCCAAACCAATTCAACCGATTATAGTTCCCATCAGGCTTTCAGCCTGGATAATCCTCATCCTTGCTCTTGAGGTTTACCTTTGGCCTAAAATCAATTTTACTTCTTGTAATCAGGACTAAATTACATGTGTTAACATGTGTACTTTGTACAGACTGAAGAAAATTTACTTCTTATGTCTTAGTTCATTAGACACAGGTCCCTTCTACACTGGCCGTATAGATTCATATAATCCAGTTCAAAGCAGATAATGTGGGTTATCTGCTTTGATAATCTGGATTGTATGGCAGTGTAGAAGGGGCCACAGAAAGAAAATTTTCCAGGCGATTTTAGCAATATAATATTAATCTTCTACACTTTCGGAAAATAGTTTAACAGAAGTAGTAATACTAGTAGCAATACTAACCCCCCCCCCCCCCAAATTGAGATTCAAAGCACTTTTCAATTTAAATGAACCATAGTTAAAAACATACAAAAAGTGAACATTAAAACAGAATGAACCTGTGCACTATATTAAAACATGAATTTTTGAAATGAATTTTAAAACATCAAAAACTACTAAAAATAATTCTGGGAAGGCCATTCTTGGAAATGAGTTCAGAGCACAGGAGTAGCCACCAAGAAGGTCCTCTCTTGCATCCTCACTAACCATGTTTGTGATGGTGGTGGGAGTGAGGGGAGGGCCTCTCCTCAGGATGTCAGGGCTCTGGCTGGCTGGTTCATATAGGAAGATAGTCTGCCAATTGGCCTGTACCTGAATTATATTGTGTTTTAAAAGTCAAAACCAGAACTCTGAATATTCCCCTCCAAAAAACGTTCAGATTATATTATTATTATTATTCTTATTATTATTATTTTACTGACACAAAAGCACAGTATGTCACAGCAAACGAGATATATATGCTGGACTTCGTATCACAAAATCATAAATCGAACACTTCCCAAGCGTCTAGGACTGTGTGATGTATTTTCAAATGATGCATGCAGATCCAAGTAAGGTGGCCTTTTTGCAGTTGACAGATTGTGATTTTGTGAGTGTTTATTGTTTCCAAGTGCCGGCTGAGATCTTTTGGCACCGCACCTAGTCTGCCAATGACCATTGGGACCACCTGTACTGGTTTATGCCAGAGCCTTTGCAGTTCGATTTTGAGGTCTTGATAACGGCTGAGCTTTTCCTGTTGTTTTTCCTCATGCAACTGTCACCCAGTATGGCAACATCAGTAATCCAAATCTTTTTCTTTTCCACAATCATGATATCTGGCGTATTTTGTTCCAAAACTTTGTCAGCCTGGATTCGAAAGTCTCACAGGAGTTTTGCATGTTCATTTTCTACTACCTTTGCAGGTTTATGATCCCACCAGTTTTTTACTACTGGCACCTGGTACTTGTGACATAAGTTCCAATGAATCATTTGGGCCACAGAGTTGTGCCTCTGTTTGTAGTCCGTTTGTCTGATTTTCTTGCAGCAGCTGAGGATATGATCAATGGTTTCATCACCTTCCTTGCACAGTCTGCATTTTGGGTCATCAGCTGATTTTTCAACCCTGGCCTTAATTGCATTTGTTCTGATTTGTTCTGCTGGCTAATTTATTAATTATTAATAAATTGTTATTATTATTTCTTACCTGTCTCTCCTTGTGGATCGAGGTGGGTTACAGCATAATTAAACACATAAACATTGTAAAAACTCTATAAATACCCATATTAAAATGTATTTCTAGAAAATAAATATTTTCTAGAAATGTATTTCTAGAAAATAAAAATGTATTTCTAGAAAATAGAGATTAAACACAAGACACGAGTTTAAAATTCATGCTTAAAACTGGCTGGGTAGACTGTTTTATTAAGGACTTGGTTGTTCTCTGTAAACTGCCCGTTAACAATCTAGTCTAGATGCAGCTCTATGGACCAGCTGAAGTTTCAAAAACATTCATCTAGTCCAACCAAGTACAGCAACGGGATATAACGAAAGCAAGTACCACTGTGGCCAGATACGGCATCTCAAGAAATGGACATAGTTGACGCACAACTTTTAAAATGTACAAGGCACTCCTGGCCACTGCAGCAATCCAGGCCTCCAGGTTTAAGAGGAGTCAAGAAGTACGCCATATCCCACAAATTTGTATTTTCAGCAGGAGTATAGCATCTGACACTGGCTTACGCTCTATTCTCTGATCTGTCTGCTGTTTGATCAGGAGCATCTTATCTGGTTTAATTTATTTGCTCTTTTCCAGTCCATTACTGATGACAGACACTGCTTTAAAGCCACGACAGCCTTCTTGTCTTGGGAGTGGAAAGGAGTAGTAGAGTTGGGTGTCATCTGAATATTGATTGATGACACCCTTTTGGATTAACCTAATCAACTCCTTCGTTCCCAAAACTAATGAGTCAACGGAATTTACATTGCTGTTTGCTCACTAAATTTCCATTTATTCAACTTGGATTTAAGTCTTTTTGTTTTACATGATAGGTTTTTTTGTTTCTTTTGCTTATCCTCACTCATGACTTCTCATTCGTTATGTCCTTCAGGCTGTGAAATTGTCCCAGACGTAAATGTGTCAGGGAAAAAATATGGAATTAAATTACTCATCCCTGTGGCTGATGGAATGAATGAAGTACACTTGAGATGTGATAACGTAAGTCAAGAAACAGCCAATGATTCTGTTAGAGAGTCTATTACTCTTTGGGTATTTTTTAGGAATGTGTGCTTATGGCCCAGGGATCATGATTAGCATAGTAAAGCCAGACAGATGTAGAGCATAATTATTTCATTTATGTGCACAACAAATGAATTGATAGTACAATACAAGTCAGCCAGTGAATGAGGATATCTGTGGGGAAAGCTAGCATGGGATTTATGTGATGGACTAATCCTCCAGGAGACCAGGGTTCAAATCCCCATTCAGCCATGGAAATCTATTAGATGACCTTGGGCAAGTCACTTTCTCAGGCTTAGAAGAGCGAAATGGCAGGACACATCTGAATAAATCTTGTGAAGATGAGCCTATGATAAAGTCAACATAAATTGGAGTCCATCTGACAACACACAACAATAATATTGTATAAAAAGGATTAGCACAATGGAACGGTGATACTGTCTCATGGAGAACAGCTAGAGTTAAGAAGTCTCTCAAAATACTCTGCATTGTCCGTATGTGAGTCTCGAAGGAGGAGGAACAGGGAGGAAGAAAGTGTTTAAGGTTCTCCAGAATCCAAAGCAATGAACTTAGTTCTTCTGGAAAAAGAGGGCAGAAATTAAAGACCAAGTTAGCCATGCTGGTGCGCAAGAATATGTTATAGTAAACAGTGTATGGGGCTTGGTGGTCATCAGGCCAGCAGCCTAAATAAGGGGAACTTAACTTTTTCTTCCCCATCACAATCCTTCACTGGTACCAATGATGGCCTGCCTCTCCTGGCTTCTGTGGCAGGTGAGGAAAGAAGTAAACCATCCCTCCTTGCACACCTCTGGCCTGATTAAAATCCAGACCCACACACCTTCAAAGGTTGGATCCCATATCCTACCTATCTTGATAATTGGAACTCATACAAGAAAATAATAGATCTTTGAAATGGATGCCCCATCAGTTCATAAGGCTACCAATTTAAAACTAAATTTGCCCTCTAGCGTATGCAGTCCCATAAGTGCTCTGACTATGTATCCATGCACAAACGTATACAACCAACTCTAACTTAGGGCCCTTCCAAACTGACCCTATATCCCAGGATCTGATCCCAGGTTTTCTGCTTTAACCTGGATTATATGAGTCCCCACTGCCGGATAATCTGGGATAAACAGAAAACCTGGAATCAGATCCTGGGATATAGGGTTCTTAAAGACACCCAAAAGCAAGGAGAGAGGGCATCAAACTTGGCTCTTTTGAAAATCAAATATGAATGAGGCTTTTAGTAAGAGCAAGGTGTTCCAATATGATCCATCTTTGCCCCCAATATATTTATTTTTACATGTCATTTTTTCTGAACATCCCATATAATTGTCCATTCTGTTCTGTATACTGACAAACTACCACAAATTTCAGAGTAGCAAAGATGGATCATATTGGAACACCTTGCTCTTATTAAAAGCCTCATTCAGATTTGATTTTCAAAAGAGCCAAGTTTGATTTTTCAAATTCGAAACTCCTCAAAACCCCAGATTGTACATGACATAGAAAGGGCATCAATTAAATCAAGCACATCCACTTGCAGGCTTTGCTTCTTCGAGGTTTGGTTCTCTGAAACCTGGGGATGTTGTATGACTGGTGCAACCTTATGGGCAGAGTTAGTTGACTGGTCCTTTTATTTGTGCCTGTTAGGGAGGAACGACACATACACCTGCTTCTCCCTGTTCACATAGCCTTTCGCTATGTGGGATCTCTCTGCAAAAAAGCAATTCTTGTGTGGCTACTGTTGCACATGAAGAGGGGAATGAGGAGAAATGCAATAAGAATACACTCCACCTGCACCTGGTTTGCTAGTCTTTGAGTTCTCCTTACACAGCTTCCTCCACCAATACATATATATACTGAAGGGTGGAGCACTAGTATCCCTGTTGTATCAAGCAGTAACCGCACCAGTGGTGTACAACTCAACCCACCTTACAATTATTAAAGATGATACAGAGGTAGACCCAAACTCATCTAGTTCAGTACCTAGTCCATTATCTTCTCTTTTCACAGTGAACATCCAGGGTTCACTCAGAGACCCACAGTTGGGGTGAAGACACATTGTTCACTTTTACTATGCTTACGCAGTGACTGATATTTCCAGACTGTGAACCCAGGATTGTTGATAGCTTTTGTCTAATCTTGTTTTGAAACCATCTGGATTAATGCAGGTGAATCCTAACTGCTTTTTTTTTAACATATAAAGGAATTCTGTGGCTCTTTTGAGACTAAAAGAAAGAAGTTGATAACTTCACCAGATACCCAGAGCCTTGGTCTAGAGTTCTGTACATTTCAGTAATGAGGGATGTGTTGCCTTACAGAGTCCTTTGGAAAGTGGCTCCCATTAACCCTGGGTCAGCACAGACAGTGGTAAAGGATGATGGATGTTGAGGGATCCCCAAACTTTTTACACAGAGGGCCAGGTCACCCTCAAACTGTTGGAGGGCTGGATTATAATTTGAAAAAAAATGAATGAATTCCTATGCACACTGCACATATCTTATTTGTAGTGCAAAAAAACACTTTAGAACAATACAACAATTAGAATGAAGAACAATTTAAGCAAATATAAGCATATTAGTATTTCAATGGGAAGCGCGGGCCTGCTTTTGGCTGATGAGATAGGATTGCTGTTGTTGTTGCGTGCTTTCAAGTCGTTTCAGACTTAGGTTGTCCTTGAGCGAGAGCCGGGTAAATGACCCTGCAGAGCCGTATCCGGCCCTCGGGCCGTAGTTAGAGGACCCCTGTTGTAATTCAATAACTTCTGGCCCCGTGTTCCCAGTGTGATGCTTCAGAAATGAGGGCCTGCACCCATTTTAACAATAAACTAGATATAATTTAAATCACTAGGATTAAACAATATTTCAGTGCAATAAATTTTCAGACCCTCTTTCTTCATCATGCTGGTTTATTGCAGGAAAATCAATATGCCAGATGGATGGCAGCTTGCATTTTGGCTTCTAAAGGCAAAACTATGGCAGACAGCTCCTACCATCCTGAGGTCCAAAATATCATGTCTTTCTTAAAAATGAAAAGCAGGACTACTGCTCCCCAAGATGTTTCAGATGTAGAAAGCATGGACATGAAACCAGAGTGCTTTGTCTCACCAAGATATGCAAAGAAATACAAGTCTAAGCAGGTAAGTGGGGATGAAGGACTGAGAAACAACCTCTGCACCTAAGGCTGATTTCAGGATTAAGCATTATGAAGCTGACTCAAGTTCAATCCATGTTGCTCCTCTTAACCAAAGCAAAAATTGAATTCCATAGACCCCTTCCTCCACAAGGCATTGATCCACTGTTCTGTAAATGAATTTCCAAAGAGTTAGCTTGATCCAGGAGAGCTAGATAGTATATTCAGTGCCGACAGTGTATATAGAGAATGTGGATTGATAGTTTGTTTTTTCCATAGTTGCACCATTTGCAAACTGTGCTTGACTCCTAAATTCCCAAAAGAGCATAAGGCAGAAGGGTGGGACAAAGGCAGCTGAACCCCAAAAGAAAGAAGAACCTTGGTGAATGACAGATGAAAGACAAGAAGTGAAAGGAAAATGTGACAGAAATAGAGCCAGAGTCTAGGTTGCAATTATTCAGCAACTAATGGGAATAAAAAAGAACTGCTATAAAATCCATTCAGGTGACAATGAAACAACAAAAAGAAGTAACCTCTTCCAAGAATCAAATTTAAACCAAGAGTAGGGATGATCTACAACCATCAAGAGATCACATTACATGACACAAATATAAATTTTAAAAAATGAATAGAACACTAAATAACTGCAGTATATTGAAAAGATGAAAGGATGACAGATTCAAAGAACTATCAGAAAAAAGTAAATTGGAAGCTCCACTCAGAGTACTCGGGAAAAGCAAATCACCAGGAGGAGATGGCATATCAGCAGAGCTGCCTCAGAATACAGAGACAGAATCTATTCTATTCTAATTTATAATCTCTCAACAAATAAGGAAAATAAAACAATGACCGACAGACTAAAAATGTTCAATATACATTCCAGTCCCAAGATGGAGCCCCCGGTGGTGCAATGGGTGAAACCCTTGTGCAGGTTGAACTGCTGACCGAAAGGTTGGCGGTTCGTATCTGGGGAGCAGGGTGAGCTCCATCTGTCAGCTACAGCTTCCCATGTGGGGACATGAGAGAAGCCTCCCTCAGGATGATAAAAACATTCCGGTGTCCCCTGGGCATTGTCCTTCCAGACAGCCAATTCTCTCACACCAGAAGCAACTTGCAGTTTCTCAAGTCAGTCCTGACACACACACACAAAACTCCTGAGAAAGGGGACACCAGGAATTGTTGTTACTACCAGATGATTGCATTAATCTCCCATGCAAACAAGGTGATGTTCAAAATTCTCCATCAAAAAGTGAGAAATGCGTGATGTCTAAGATGGGTTGAGAAAAGAAAGAAACACCAGGGATCATATTGCAAACATATAATGAATAATGGAACACACTAAAAACTTCAGAAGAAAAACAGACCATGCTTTGTAGACTATATCAAAGCCTGTGATTGTATACATCATGAAAAACTATGGATCGCTCTTAAAGAAATCATTATGCTGAAACAGTTGTCCTGATATGTAACCTGTGCTTAGGACAATAGACTACTCTTAGGACAGAAACAAAGATGACTTAACTGAGACTGATATAGTTTGGGCACATCATGGTAAGACATCACTCATTAGAAATGACAATAATGCTTAGTATGGGAAAAGGCAGCAGGAAAAGAGGAAGGTTTTTACCCATGATGGAGATGTCTCACTGCCAGCCTAGATAATAGTGAGGGATGATAGGGATTGCTGAACTAAGTCCTTTTTTCATACCAGCCTTTTGTCTCGCATCAAATTTGTTAAGCAAATAAAACATACTGATATGGAAACAATAACTTCCTCATCTCTCTAATAGCATTCTTGTATTGCTTTGGTGATTTACATTCTCACAATCAGTCTTTCACACAGCCTCGATGTCTAATGCTGTTCTGTTGTTTTTCACATCTATATATCAAAGCTTTTTTTTCGCCTGTTTTATTTAGCTTTCTACTCGTATCTTGGAGGCTCACCAGAATATTGCTCACATGTCCCTGATGGAAGCCAAATTGAGGTTTATCCAGGCATGGCAATCCCTTCCTGAGTTTGGCTTATCTTATTACATTGTAAGGTAAATGTAACACTGCACTGCCATAATATTTATGTGGCAAATGCTTATCTTTCTGTGTGAGCTGAAAAGTATGGTGAAACATAGAGTTACAAGTGGAAGATGAGGATGTCTGCATGCCTTGTAAATCTGTTTGTCGGAAGACTATTGCACAAGAACACCCTCATCTGAAGGCATCCTGAATTTCAACATTATTTTCAAAGCATTATATGCTTAGCCAGTAGAGGGGAGCATAATTTCACCAGGCAAAGGCATCAGTGAATGTTCCAATTTGAACCTCTTCTGTATCTCCATATTTGGTTGTTATTGGCTTGCAGCAATAACAATGCTTTTGTGACAGAAGGAAAGCTTTTGTTCTATGCTGTACTTTACTGCCCAGCTTTCCATCATTCAACCATCTAGGGCTCTAGGATCGTCTGGGGAGGCCCTGCTCTCGGTACCGCCTTCTTCACAAATGCGTTTGGCGGGGACAAGAGACAAGGACTTCTCAGTGGTGGCCCTTCGGCTGTGGAACGCCCTTCCTAGGGATATTAGATTAGCCCCCTTCCTCCTAACATTTTGTTAAAAAGTAAAAACCTGGCCTTTTGAGCAAGCATTTGCAAATGCAGTGCAACAGCCAAATATAGATCTATGGAACGACTGGACGACGTGAATTGGAAAATGATTTTAGTAAAGAGACGCTGAGGATTTCTGTTTTTACTAGCTATCCCCTGCCACGTGCTGCTGTGGCCCATTCTGTTGCTCTGGGAAATAAAGTAATGAGAAAGTGTTGGTAATATTTGTAATGTCTTTATGCTTGTGGCTAAACAGTATTTCTTGTAGTTTCTTTGTCAGTGTTGATGTGGAGATTGTCTGGTTTGCCTTCTCTGGAACATGCAACATATAATTGTCCTTCTTTAAGGGTCCCTTTCAAATCTATGATACTGTATCTGTGTATGTGTGAATCATATATATCTATATCTATGCTGGATGGCTCTTTGTCAGGAGGGCTTTGATAATGTTTTCTTGCCGCGGTGAAGGGAGTTGGACTGGATGGTTTTAAGTATTTTCTGTTGGTCATGGGGGTTCTGAGTGGGAAGTTTGCCCCAGTTCTGTCAGTGGGTTTCAGAATGCTCCTTGATAGTAGGTGAACTATAAATCCCAGTAACTACAACTCCCAAATGTCAAGGTCTATTTCTCCCAAACTCCATCTGTGTTCATATTTGGGCATATGGAATATTTGGTCCAGATCCATGGATTTAGGTGAACTACAACTCCCAAAATCAAGGTCAATGCCCACCAAACCCGTGTTTTATGTTGGTCATGGGAGTCCTGTGTGCCATGTTTGGCTCAATTCCATCATTGGTGGAGTTCAGAATGCTCTTTGATTGTAGGTTAACTATGAATCCCAGCAACTACAACTCCCAAATGACAAAATCATTTTTTTTTGTTTTAGTGATGGTCGCTCCTTGGATTAGTAGGTGTCTTGTAGTCAAATTTGGCAGCAATCCGCCCAGTGGTTTTTGAGTTATGTTAATCCCACAAAATGGACATTACATTTTTATTTATATAGATTGGCTTTGTGTGCTTTTTATATTATTTGCTAAATGTTTTTGAATTGTGTTTTATGTTGTTGGGGGCATCGAATTGTGCCAACTGTAAACCACCTTGAGTTGTCTTCAGGCTGAGAAAGGCAGTATATAAGTATTGTAAATAAATAAACAAGACGCATCCCAGTCACATTCTCCTTTATTTGCAGAGAATATTCTGTAAACAAAGACAAGAGCTTGCCCTAGTAAGGAGCACTCCTTACTCGGTGCTTGGCTGCAGACCCTGCGAGGCTCGAGTATGTAGGCCCAAAGCCTGCACCCATAGACCCGGGTGCTTTGCACCTACGAGTGAAGTGTACCCTCCAATAATATGCCAAAAGAAAAGGGATCTTTCAGCCCCGAGAACAAAAAACAAATATCTGACCTCCCGATTTCGAGAGGCTGAGACAAAAATGGATCAGGGTTCCCACTGAAAGCCAGGACACGAAACGGATCAAGGTAAGTCCCAAATACACATGACTACTTTGTACTCAAGTAACTCTGCAAGAGGGAGAAGAGGAGGCAGAATAGACAGAGGCAAAAGCCACGTCCTGCAACTTCTCTTAGCTTTGGTGTTCTTCCTCATCAATAAAAGGCATCATTTTTTTTTTTTGCCAAGATGGCGGAGCTGCAATACTGACCCACAGCAGCTCGGGGAAGGAATTTTACATCTCTCGGAATCCTCCCCCCAGGGAACACCTAAAGCAACATAGACTAACTAAAAACATCTAAAGGAGGTCTACCTTGGATAACAGCGTTAAAAAAATAGCTACAAAGGCCTACCTCACTGCTGGGCCTACCTGCTGGGCCTAACTACAAAGGGCCTACCTCGCTGCCTCGCTGCCGGTCCGATTCGGCCTCTATCACTGCTGCTGCCAAACTCCACCTCGCAGGCCTCACGGGCCGACGGAGGAAGGGGCTGTGACATAGCCGCTACGACCACCACGGTCCGCCGCCTCGTTCCCACGCCGAGTTGGACGACAACTGGAGTGTGGACGGTCCCAGGCTAACTAGCGGAGGAGCAGGGCAAAGCGGGCCTCCTTCACTGCTGCGGCTGCCGTAGGACGCCACCTCGCTGCCATCTCCTTGCGTCCTGGCATCAACTGGAAGGTACTTTCGATCTGACTGCAGCGGGAGGTCGCAGCGGGCCTCCCATCACCGCCGCGGCCGCTGTGAATCGTAGCCCTGCTGTAAACGCCGCCGCTGCCCCACTCCGCTGCGCCGATCCAGACGACATTCGAAGTCGGCCAGGCCCAGGCTGTTAGGAAAAGCGGGCCATAGCAGCCTTACCATCGCTGCTGCCGCCACTGCCGCTACCACCTAGGGCCGCCCTGCCAGTGTGCCATCGCGCGCAGCGGCTGGGGGACGAGACTGGTCCCGGGTGGCCCGGTCGAAGAGCAGACCTCGCCATCACCGGAGGAGAAGGCCCGCCATCGCCATTGCCACCTCGCAGCCACCTGGAGCTGCCGAGACGGGGAGGAGAGAGAGGAGCCACCACCAGAGAAGGAAACCACCACCGCCGCTGAGGGGAAGAGGAGGACCCCCCCCCCCCAAGGATTGCTGCTGCTGTGGCCCTTCACCATCTTGATTTATTATTTTATTCTTATAATTTTGTTTTTGTTTTTGTTTGTTTTGTTTTGTTTTGTTTTTATTCTTATTTTTTACTTTTATTTTATTTTATTGTTATTTTATTTTATTTTTGGGTTAATTTAGTGTGTCTTAGTTTAGTGTGGGCTGCTGGGCGTCCATGACTCAGCGTTGCTATCCTTTCCAGAGAATTAGTCAGCTAATCACTCTATACTGCCCTCTATGGTTCAACCCAAACTGTGCAAGTAACATCATTTAATACAGTTTAGAATCTGTGCTGGTAACTAGTGTTAAATAACTGTTGTCTTCAATATCCGGGCTACCATCTTCCCGTGAACTGGGTCATCTCCTTCTGAGGTCGGCCAAGAAGAACTAGGGACCCGGCCAATGGGTGCCGGCTTGCTTTCCATGGACCTAGAGTACTGGGTTCCTATTGTTTGAACTGACTGTCCTGATTGAAGGTTGATTGTGGATTTAGTCCAGAAGGCACTAACTTTGCACTTTAGAACTATCATAGCACTATACCACTTTACATTGAGCACTTTAGATCCCTAATCTGCCAGAACTCTTGCCAGTAGCAAACCGGTCCCAAATCCCAGATCCATGATCAAGTGATTGATTGATTAATTGTGATTAATTGTGATCAATTGTGTCGCACTTTAAATAACTGCTCAGAGTTTTGCACAGTCACTTTGGAACTAAGCACAAATATTGTTGTTTATCAATTACCCTACTCCTATGTTACCATTAACTCCAATCCTGCTGCTATCGATACTAGTGCACTTTACCATTTTTAATACACTGGAAGGAGCAGGCAATCTCAAGGAGGGGGGGAACATCAATACCTAACTACATGTGACTACAATTATCATCAAGCATTGACATATGGAACAACAATAGATGGAAATGGAGGACATGTCCCCGGGGGAAGGGGTGGGCCCACGGGTGGGGGTGCCGCCATAGGGGTGGTGACAGGCAGAGGGAGATACGGGAAAGGGAGAGCAAATTATTTATTCCGGCCCAAAATTCACGATAATAGATTGGCAACCTCCAAAAATGCTAACAACCCAAGGAAAAATCAAATTCGGCCAAAAATTTATAACAGAACATTGGCAACTCCAAAAATTGAGACTACAATTCGGCCCGAAATTAGCAAAAACAGATTGGCAGCTTCAAAACATCCTCCTGACAAGATACAACTGAGGTCCCAGGATGGTGGACCCTCCAGGTTAAAGGTGGTGCTGTTCAATGCCAGGTCGGTAAATGGAAAAACTGCTATTATTCAAGTTCTAATCCAAGAAGAATAGGCCGACCTGGCTTGTATAACGGAGACCTGGCTGGACAAAGGGGGAGGGGTTAACCTCTCCCAACTCTGTCCACCAGGCTACTCTGTTCAGCACCAACCAAGGCTTGGAGGGCGGGGAGGAGGAGTCACAGTGGTCTATAAGGAGTTTATCCCTCTTATCAGATGTCCCATCCCACAAACATCTTCGTTTGAATGTGCCGGCTTTAGGATAGGTGACCGGGACAGGATAGGGATTCTGTTAGTGTACCGACCACCCCGCTGCTATACAGTCTCCCTACCTGAGCTAGCGGGAGTGGTCTCGGACATGGCTTTGAGCTCCCAAAGGCTTTTAGTCCTGGGAGATTTCAATGTCCATGCCGAGGCCTCTCTCTCAGGAGCGGCTCAGGACTTCATGGCCGCCATGGCAACCATGGGCCTGTCCCAACTAATATCTGGTCCCACCCATAGTGCCGGGCACACTTTGGATTTGGTTTTTGCGCAGGGATGGGATGAGGGTGACGGGGTGGAGGAGCTGACCATCGCTCCATTGCCATGGACCGATCACCATCTGATCAGATTTAGACTAACTGTGCCTTCTAACCTCCGCAGGGGTGGTGGACCCATTAGAATGGTCCGCCCCAGGAGACTTATGGATCCAAATGGTTTTCTGACGGCTCTTGGGGATTTCTCCACCTCCTTGGCTGGCGACTCTGTCGATGCTCTGGTCTCTCGCTGGGACAGTGAGTTGACCAGGGCAATTGACACAATCGCTCCGGAACGTCCCCTCTCGAGTAACCGAGCTAAACCAGCCTCTTGGTTTACTGAGGAGCTGGCAGCGATGAAGCGAAAGAAGAGGAGGCTAGAGTGCGTGTGGCGCCAGAACCCCACCAATCCAGCCCAAACACACCTGAATGCCTTTTTAAGGTCCTACGGTGTGGCAATAGCGGCAGCTCAAAAAACATCTATTACAGCCAATATTGCATCCGCGAAAAATCGTCCGGCTGAGCTTTTCCGAGTTGTCAGGGGCCTGTTAAATCCGCCAAAATGCGAGGCCTCGGATAACTCGGTGGCCCGCTGTGAAGCATTTGCTCGATTCTTCACGGATAAAATTGAGCGGATTCGGTCAGGCTTTGACGTCATGTTAACGGCAGTCTCCGGGGATGTAACGAGAACATCTGCTTGTCCAGTTTTGTTGGATTCGTTTCAATTGGTTCAGCTTGAGGATGTGGACAGGATCCTTGGAGAGGTGCGACCCACCACATGCATCCTAGACCCCTGCCCATCCTGGCTGATAAAAGAAGCCACAGGGGGTTTGGCAGAGTGGGTGAAGGTAATGGTTAATGCCTCCTTACAGGAAGGAAAATTTCCAGCGAGCTTAAAACAAGCTGTTATAAAACCGCTGTTGAAGAAACCATCACTGGATCCCACTCAATTCGACAACTATCAGCCAGTTTCCAATCTCCCCTATTTGGGCAAAGTCATGGAACGTGTGGTGGCAGCACAACTCCAAGGATTTCTGGTAGACACTGATTATCTAGATCCGGCACAGTCCGGCTTTAGGCCGGGACATGGAACTGAGACAGCCTTGGTCGCCTTGGTAGATGATCTGCGCAGGGAGCTGGACAGGGGGAGTGTGTCCCTGTTAGTTCTGCTGGACCTCTCAGCGGCCTTCGATACCGTCGATCATGGTATCCTTCTGGGGCGCCTCATGGATATGGGGCTCGGAGGCACTGCGCTGCGGTGGCTCCGATCCTTCCTTGAGGGACGGACCCAGAAGGTGTTATTGGGTGACACCTGTTCGGCCCCGCACCCGTTGTTGTGTGGAGTCCCACAGGGTTCAATTCTGTCCCCATGTTATTTAACATCTACATGAAGCCGCTGGGGGAGATCATTCGGAGTTTCGGAATGAGATGTTATCTCTACGCAGATGATGTCCAAATCTGTCACTCCTTTCCACCTGTCACCAAGGAGGCTGTCCAGACCTTGAACCGGTGCTTGGCCGCTGTGTCGGACTGGATGAGAGCTAACAAATTGAAATTGAATCCAGACAAGACAGAGGTCCTACTGGTCAGTCGTAAGGCCGAACAGGGCATAGGGTTACAGCCTGTGTTAGATGGGGTTACACTCCCCCTGAAGACGCAGGTTCGCAGCTTGGGAGTGATCCTGGACTCATCGCTGAGCCTGGAACCCCAGGTCTCGGCGGTGGCCGGGAGAGCTTTTGCACAATTAAAACTTGTGCGCCAGCTGCGCCCGTACCTTGGGAAGTCGGATTGGCCACGGTGGTCCACGCTCTTGTTACATCCCGATTGGATTACTGCAATGCACTCTACGTGGGGTTGCCTTTGAAGACTGCTCGGAAACTCCAACTGGTCCAGCGGGAGGCAGCCAGATTGCTCACCGGAGCGACATACAGGGAGCACACCACCCCCCTGTTGTGTCAGCTCCACTGGCTGCCGATCCAATTCCGAGCACAATTCAAAGTGCTGGTTTTGACCTACAAAACCCTATACGGTTCCGGCCCAGTGTATCTGTCCGAACGGATCTCCCTCTACGTCCCACCTCGGAGTAAGATCTTCTGGGGAGGCCCTGCTCTCGACCCCGCCTCTATCACAAGTGAGATTGGCGGGGACGAGGAGCAGGGCCTTCTCGGTGGTGGCTCCCCACCTGTGGAACTCACTCCCCGGGGAGATTAGATCGGCAACGTCCCTTCTTTCATTTAGGAAAAAGTTGAAAACCTGGATATGGGACCAGGCATTTGGACATCATGGCAGCTAAAGAAAGACCTGATGACAAGCTGGAATTTGACGAGACGGAACGGATTTACGAAACTCCGAACGCTGAGCTCAGGATTAGTCTATTACTGTGTTACTGTATTGTTGTGTAGTGATGTTTTTAATCTCTAATGTGTAATTGTTTAATTTGCTTATATATGTATGTATATGTGACAAAGGCATCGAATTGTGCCTTCCTCTGTAAGCCGCCCTGAGTCCCCCCTCGGGGGTGAGAAGGGCGGGGTAAAAGTGACGGAAATAAATAAATAAATCTTGGCTACACTAATGCTACATAGATATGTGTATCCTGGTTTTCATCTGTGTTACAAGTACTTCTAGAAAAGCACGGGACGAAATATATGGGCTGGTGGTGATTCTCCCCTCTCCACCCCTAGATTTAAAGGGAGCAAGAAAGATGATCTTCTGGGAATTTCTCACAACCGACTAATAAGGATAGACATGGCGACAGGAGACCCAATTACAACATGGAGATTCTCAAATATGAAACAGTGGAATGTGAACTGGGAGATACGTCAGGTAAGCTTTTCAAGGAGTTAAGTAAAACTACCTGCAGTTTTAGTTTGTATGATCATATGTGGGTTTGCAAAACACTAAATCGGAGAGGCAAAAATCCTTACAGGAGTGACACCAGCAGATTGTCAGCATTATTGAGCTGCAATTCATTATACTTTTACAACATGGATTTCTCACATCTACCTAATCCAAAATGATCTGTATTTAGGATTTGGGTACTATGGTCTCCACTATGATGTAAATATGATTAAAGGAATTTGCCTCCTCATCGGCTACTTGAAAGCAGAAATAAGGTATTAGCTCCAGATCTAAGCTCCTGAGATGATGTTGGCAGAAGCAGACTTCCCAGTGCCCTCATCCCTTCAGTCATATCTTCAGAACACCAAAATGCTACACAAGTGAAATTAGGGGACCTGCTGAAAGAAGGTGTTTTCATCTGGGTTTTTTGCGGCGTGGGGGGGGGGGGAGAGATTTCTCCTTTTCCTACAGCCCTCTGAAACACCACCCATCCATTCTTCAGGGGCCCCAGATTTCTCTTTAGCATGCTTGAGAAGCTGCCATGGGGACAAAGAAGTAAGGAATTTCACTTCTGCTAATCCTTTTGTACAACTTCAGACCTGGGTTTTAATTCATTTCGGACTTGGAAAAGATCAGCATGGATATTCATTTATAAGTGCAAGGCAAAGAAGCATAAATATTGTATAGAATTCACAGGATTCGTTGATAGAATTTCGACCTCCAGTTGCAGTCATAGTGACAAGGTGATTGGCTTTGAACCAGATTTAAGTACATGTTTAGAGTACAGGTCTATCAGAGTTTTTTCATCACAGTGGCTAAGTGTTGAGGAGCAGAATAGCCCCAAATATCAGCTGCTGGGAGGCAAAAAAATTAGGAAAGGTTGTGGTTTTTGACAAATACTGAAGTTGTCAAGGTGAAGTTGCTAGACAAGGTGGACTGCTAATCTGATCTGATGGAAATGCTCTTTGTAACATAATGCTTTATAAACATTTGACTGACCTCTGTTAGATAAGGATACAATATAACCACCCCTTATCCATGGATTCAATATCCACAGTTTTGCTTACACCATATATATATGTTGTGTATGTGGGCTGCAATGGCACAGCAGGTTAAACTACTATGCTGCAGAACTTGTTGACTGGAAGATCGGCAGTTTGAAACTGAGGGATGGAGTGAGCTCCCATTGTTAGCTCCAGCTTCTGCCAACCTAACAGTTCGAAAGCATACACATGTGAATAGATCAGTAGGTACCGCTTCTGCAGGAAGATAACGGTGCTCCATGCAGTTATGCTGGCCACATAACCTTGGAGGTGTCTACAGACAACACTGGCTCTTTAGCTTAGAAATGGAGATGAGCACCGCTCCCCAGATTCGGACTCGACTAGACTTAATGTCAAGGGGAAACCTTTACCCCTCCTCCTTCTCCTTCCTCCTCCTCCTCCTCCTCCTCCTCCTCCTCCTCCTCCTCCTCCTCCTCCTCCTCCTCCTCTTCTTCTTCTCTCTCTCTCTTTGTCTATATATATATGGAATGCAAGCAAAAGTTTAGAGTGTAAGTTTGTGGGTCTCTAGCCACCCGGTACAATTCTGTAGGAAGCTTCTACACAAGTATAGTTAAAACAAAGGGATCACCTTTGTCTACAATTTCAGGTATCCACAGGGATGGAGTGTCTTCAGACATATCCCCCATGGATACAGATTTAGTATTGTACTAATTGTGAAACACAAGCCTGCTGTACTACTGTATAAAATGGATGATGCTAGGTTTTTCTGTGAAAGCAGCAAGATAACTACAATGAAGGAGCATATTGAGTTGGCCCAGATGTCGGTAATCTCTGGAACTTCCTATTTGTCATCCAGCACAGTAACAAACATAGCCATTCCATCTGTATTGCTAATATGGATAGGAAGTGACTTGTGAACACATATTTGACCATATGCTTTTTTTGTTTACATCCCTTGTTGGAAGAGTGGAATCTTGACAGTAAGCTAATGGCATGGAAAAGCCTAATTACTGTATGATCAACTTCCAACAACAATATTCCTGTTTTCCAACCATGGTATAGCATAGTAGCAGTTGTCAACACATATGTGTTTGTGCATCAAAAATAAACTCCAGATTTCAATCTTAACTTTAAAAGTGCTATCCAAGGTGCTGAAAGCATTTTGCAGACTGGGGATGAGATTCTTCTCATAGTTCCATTAAAATTTAAAGTGAAACCCCAAGTGATTTCATTACCGTGCAGACATAGAAACCACCAGATGGCTCTGCATTATAGATTAATGATCTCAATATCGTGTGAAACAGTCCTACATGGTTCTGCTTGTGGTTTTAAAATTTTTTTCTTCCTTCCTTGAATAAGTACATATAGCAAAAATTTATCTTCATTTAAGATCTGGCACTTTTGAATTTAAAAAAGGATTTAAGTCTCCAGAAAGGGACAAATTAGACATTGCAAAGAGAGGAATCCTATATGAATAAGCCCCCAGTGTTTGCTTGTATTTATCCCTATAATGTTTTTACACCACATCTCAGAAAAAGTTGTCAAGCTCAGTAAGATGCTTTAATCATAAACTTTTTTTACAAGGCAATTTTGGGGAGACTGCAACTAGAGTGATAGAGGAGCTAAGCAAAAGGCTGCTTAATTTTTATTATTATTCCTATCTCCATTTCTTCAGGTTGCAATTGAGTTTGATCAGAACGTATCCATTGCATTTTCTTGCTTGAGTGCAGACTGCAAGGTGATCCATGAATACATTGGAGGTTACATTTTCCTGTCAACTCGCTCCAAAGACCAGAATGAAACATTGGATGAAGACTTGTTCCATAAATTAACTGGAGGAAGAGAGTAAAGGGAAGTCAACCATTTTCTTTCTGTTGGATTGCCTGAGCTGATGAGGCTTACAGAACAATACAGCCGGACCTGGGTTGAATTTGGGGGTTCTGCATCCACAGGTTCAACCAACCATGGCTCAAAATCTGGGGAGAGGGGGAATCCAAAAAGCAAACCTTGATTTTTCCTCCTGCCAAGCCTTCTGCCATTTCACAGATCCACAGTCTCTGCTTGGCATGCATTTGGGTTGTTCGCCATTTTATATAAGGGATGCCATTCTACTACATCATTGTATATAATGGAATTTAAGAATCCTCATATTTTGGTATCCACGGGGGGACCTGGATACCGGAAGATACCAGGGACCCATTGTATATTTGTTCTCCTTGATATGCCTCTGTTTTGAACCAAGAGGTATTTGGCTGCTTTGATGCTACTGACTAACTTTTTTCATTACCGCTGTCATCATTATTTTTATTATCTCAGGGATTATTGCCAAATCAAGGTATATACCGCCTATTTCACTAGGACAAACTATCTGTGGTGTGCCTGTGATGCATACTACTTTTTCTTCCTAATTTTTATTAACAAGATACACTAGCTAATACAGCAAACTCTGAGAGCATCTCCATGAGCTACTGAGTCCTTCTTTCTTTCTATAAGCAAGCCTTGGTGTAGATTACATCTGTATACTCCACTCAGTATCATGCATCACCTAATACCATATACAGGGGCATATCCACACAACTGAATTATAGCACCATGATCCATGATTCTTTTGCAATTGCCCTGGCTGCATCCTATGGCATCCTGGAGGGATTCTAGTTTGGGCAGAGGCACCAGAAGAGTTGTTTGAGGATTTGAAAATGAACATATTCTCCCCTATGAACCATCAAGACTATTAAGATCTTCTGGTGGGGCCCTGCTCTCGGTCCCACCACTTCCGCGATCGCGTCTGGCGGGAATGAGAGACAGGGCCTTTTCCGTGGTGGCCCCTTGGCTATGGAACTCTCTCCCAATTGAGATCTGCCCCCTCCTTCCTGTCCTTCAGGAGGCTGGTGAAATCCTGACTATGGAAGGAAGCATTCCCAGAGTAATGGTTGACACCGGCTACAGAACAAAGTTATCGACCGCACATACAGACTGAGTTGGACATGATTGTATCTTGGCGATTTGGCTTATTTGTAATTTTAATCTATATGTATTTTAACTTGTTATTGTATGATGTTTTTAGACTGTATTATTAGCATTGAATCCTTGCTGTGAGCCGGTCTGAGTCCCTCTACGGAGGTTAGAGAAGATCGGGATATAAAAATTTTAAATAAATAAATAAAATATAAAAAGCCACTTTCTAAGCTATAGTGTGAAAGGACCCCAGAAAAGTCTGCTGTACTTTTTAAAGTTGAGTTATAGCCATTTTTGTATGAATTGACTTTCCCCTGTATGCCAATAGATCTATCCCAGAGGAACCCTCAACCCTTTTAGAGTAGATTTAAGTGAAGTTTGGAGAGGGAGAAATTACAAGAGCGTAAGGGATTTCTTTCTGCCAAGGCCTTCTGTTCCACTCGCAAGCAGCTGGTATTTGCTCCAACCCATGCTCTTGCTAATATGGCCTTCTCATTGTTGTAAGACATTGAAAATCATTCACATTGAGAACTCTTATATTTGCATTCCCTTGGTAACAATGCCTGTCTCTTTTTTGGATGTGGCTACAGTATATTTCTAAATACTTAACTGAAGTTGTTAAAGTTACTGCAATGCTGGAAACCTGGAGAAAGAGAGAGAGAGAAATTTTCATGAAAACAGCAGTGAGTTTTGTGGGCATCTAGAGTCACACCTTTCCTGTTTTGGTGTAAACAAAGGTGAACCTGAAGCGTACTTCCATCCTGTTGTTGGCCATGGCTACCTCCAGCTCCTTCAAAGTCAATCCAGTCACTTCAAGGATACCATCCATCCATCTTGTCCTTGGTCGGCCCCTCTTCCCCTTTCCTTCCATTTTCCCCAGCCTCATTGTCTTCTCCAAGCTTTCCTGTCTTCTCATAATGTGGCCAAAGTACTTCATCTTTGCCTTTAATAGCCTTCCCTCCAATGAGCAGTCAGGCTTTATTTTCTGGAGTATGGACTGGTTTGATCTTCTTGCGGTCCAAGGCACTCTCAAGATTTTCCTCCAACATCACAGCTCAAAAGGTCTTCCTTCGCTCAGCCTTCCTTATGGTCCAGCTCTCTCATCCATAAATTTGTTGCAGGCCCTATATTATTCTGGCTTTTAAAAAGTCCACCATTTCTTATTTTAGTTTAGTATTTGAAAAGTCTACCATTACTCTGTAAGAATGCTAAGACAACAGATATTAAACAGATTATATAGACTATGTATTACCATTTGCATTGTCAATGTGTGTATATTTGTTAATTATAGGTGTTTATTCCGCTTTTGATTTTTCACCAAGTAAATACACAGTTGAGATTTGTTTGTTTGTTACATCTGATCATTTTTTACAGTTTCTATAAAGTCCTTCCATAAATATTGGGAACTTTTTAGGCTGATAAGCCATTTCCTGGTTAAGTGTAAATGGACTACTTTTTTCAACTAAATTTGTCTATTTTGAAAAGTTTTTCATTTTTTACATTATTTTCTGACCTTTGCTGCCTTTTAAAACAATGTAAACAATTTAAATTCTAAAACTAATATTTTCTAATAAATTTTCTAATAGTTTTGATATTTCATTTCAAAATTGCAATAAACACATTGAAACTATTTTTTTGGATACAATCAGGTTCATGAAAAATGACTTACCTGTAATGGGATTTGAAAACCTTTTCCAGTTTAACTAAAGTTCAACTTCTCACAGGGCAACTCTGTGGTCAACATCCAAGATAAGTTGTCTATTAAGACATGCTGGAGAATTTAGAGATTCCTAGAGAAGTGTTCTCTCAGATTAAAAAATCATGGGGTATTATTTTTTTGAAACACAACAAGATAAGTCCACAGCAAACAAGATCACTCTGCTGTCTGTTGTAGTTGATCACATGTCGGTATTATTATTATTATTATTATTATTATTATTATTATTTGATACACAACAAGATTAGTACATAGCAAACAAGATCACTCTGCTGGCTTTTGTATTCAGTCACACGTCAGACACTTCCCAAATGTCTAGGACTATGTGATGTATCAGCAAATCATGCATGCAGATCCATGTAAGGTGGCCTTTTGCAGATGACAGATGGTAATTTTGTCAGCACCAATTATTTTTAAGTGCTAGCCAAGGTCTTTAGGCACTGCACCCAGTGTGCCAATCGCCCCTGGGAGCTGAGCACCTATTATTCTGACTTGTGCCAGAATAATAATAATAATAATAATAATTATTATTATTATTATTATTATTATTATTATTATTATTATTATTATTATTATTTGCAGGGGTCCTGTACCACAGCAACTGTGAATGAGAACTGCATGTATTTGTCTGGGGAAGAAAGAACTCAGGCAGTGTCAACTCTCCTTTACTGCTGCCCGGTAGCTAGATGGCATCTACAGGGGGCCTTCCTATCCTATAATTCTAATTTCTTGTATTAAAAATGTGATGCAAAGTAGGAAGATTACTGTTAACTTTTCTTTGAGGAGAAGGCTTCATATAATTTATTTCATGCAGTTCCAATTATGCAAAATTCTGATTCAACCTCAATGATGTACGCCTGCTTGTCAAATGTCTTCAAATTGACACTGAATGGAGACCTCCAGCTCATCCTATCCTCATTAGCCCTGTCATGAAAGGAGAAAAAACTGAATTTGAAGATTTTTTTTTTTTTTTAGCCTTTGGAAAACATTTCAGTGCTTATAATCATTGGTGGGGTGTAGGGAAGGGGGAGATACTTCCAACATTTCCCTAGAGAGGGGTAGGTGGAGCGGAACGAATGGTGCCATCTCCTTGTGGAACTGTTCTGTTCTGTTTATCTTCCAACGTCAGTTAGGAATTCGGCTTTCAATTGTAACATTCCAGGCTGATTTGTAGCCAGCACCAATTCAGACCTGGGAAAAGCAAGAGGTGAGTGAATGTCTTGGTATGAGGGAGTTTCGCGTTTCAATGTCTACTTTAGCACATAGAGAGAAACCACAATGCAACACACACACACACAACATACACATCACCATGCTGGAATCCTGCCTGAGTCAACTCAATTCATTGTAGTGTTTGAGCCATGAATGTATCAGCTAGCCCATGTAGACTAAGGTTGAGGAGGAATTGTCATTTGACCAAAATTGACTTTCCTATTTATTTGAAGTCTTGCCAGTTTCTTTTCTAATAATAAACATTGGAGAATAATATTGGAAGGTTGAATAAAACCATTTTATTGTAGTGGTTTAGGGTTGGACTAAGACTTTGGGGACCAAAGTTGAAATTCCCGCTTGGCCATGGAAACCCCCTGAGGGGCCTTGGGCAAGTCATAATCTCTCGGCCTCAAAAGCAAACTTCCTATGCACAATTCTTGGCAAGCAAACCCCATGATGAGATTGCCTTGGGATTGCCGTAAGTCTGAAACAGCTTAAAGGCACAGTACAACAACACTGGGATGTTGAGCAAAGAAAGAAACTCTATATTCAGTGATCCTAGACAAGTCGGTCTCAACTTCCTTTGGGCAATAGAGGGGTAATAAAACTAGTCCATGTTACAAGATTGTCATAACATGTTCTGGGATAGCATATGAGCACTTAGTGTAGTATCATCCAGACATTTTTGGATTGAAACTCCTATGATCCTTTCCCAACAGTTATGCTGGCTAGGACCGATGACCATTGTCCACCAAAACGTATAAAGAGTAGGCTTCGGTAACCACGTAAAAATTTGGTTCTAAACTCGTTTTGTATTTAGGGGGCCCTTGCATTTCGTTTTTTTAAAGAATTCCAAAATTTTACTTTAAAAAATTTCAAAATATACGAAATTTCGTAAAATTACGAATCGATTCATTAATGGCGGATGCGATTGCACAATATGCTAAAAAAAAAACCTCCAAACGGGACAGGGGGAACTTCTGAAGCCTCCCTCTCCCTCTGTTGTTGACTGTTGGTGTGATAAAACAAACAACAACTATATTATATTATATTATATTATATTATATTATATTATATTATATTATATTATATTATATTATATTATATTATATTATATTATATTATTATAATATGATTATATTATATTGTATATTATATTATAATATGATTATATTATATTATTATAATATGATTATATTATATTATTGTATATTATATTATATTATATATATATAATATATTCTATTATATTATAATATATTATATTATAATATACAATTATAATATAATAATAATATAGTAATATAATATAGAATATAATAATATAATATACAATACTATAATATAATATAATAGTATTATAATAATATAATGTAATATAATATATAATGTATATTATATTATTATTATATTATATATTATATTATAATTGTATATTATAAAATATAATTACGAAAATAATTACGAAAATTGGAAAAATTGTTTCGATTCTTAATTACTCCTCACACTATTCCTGCATGGCTCAATATTGGATCGTAAGCTAATTTAAATACGAATTAATAACGAATTACGAAATTAACAAACTGGATCGCCCAAGCCTAATAAAGAGCTGCTTCCACAGCCCTGGTTTAAAAAACATACTGCGGTGGCACAGCGAGTTAACCTTGCTTACCAGAAGGTTGCAGGTTCAAATCTGCGAACAGGGTGAGCTCCCATTGTTAGCCCCAGCTTCTGCCAGCCTAGAAGTTTGAAAACATGCAAATGTGGGTAGATCAATAGGTACCACTTTGGTGGAAGGTAACGCATGCATTTATGCAGGCCACATGGCCTAGAAGGCATCTACAGACAATGATGGTTCTTTGGCTTAGAAATGGAAATGAACACCTAGAGGGTCTGTGGAAAGATTTCAGGTGGTCTATGACTCCATGCAGTCATGCTGGCCACGTAACCTATGAGGTGTCTATGGATGACGCCAACTCTTTGCCTTAGAAATGGAGATGAGCACCATCCCACGGAGTTGTACTTGACTAGACTTGACTAGAATTAACCTTTATCTTATGAGCTTGAATAGAAAAAAAAACCCTCAACTTATTATCTTTATTTCCTCTGTCCTCCAAAATCTAGCACTTCCATAACTTACAAATGTGTGCAATAAATTACAGCAGTATTCATTTCATATCTCATTACAGATGTATATCTCAAAAAAATTACTTACACTAATCCATGCTTCAACATTTCAGTAGCGGTTAGACCCAATGCAAGATCACATGGATCACAATCCTCCTCTGTACAGACTATTGAGTGTCATAAAATTATCTGCTGCTACATTCTGAGATGGGATCTATGGATTTCACCTGATTGGCAAAGGAGTCTGTGGAATACAAAAGGTTAAGAACCCTTGTATTAAATTGCTGTTGTTATTACGGGTACCCACTGATTGTGGTAATGTGAAAGTATTTAAATTAACTCAATGTATACATTACAATTACATATATCAACAAAACACAGAGCTGCCACATTCACATTAAGCAGAAACAATTGGTTCTTCTTCTTGAAATATGAAACAAAACCTTCATGTGAGTAAGAATAGTCCTTGAATGACCATAAATGTCCTATTCTTTGTTGCATACGAGTAGGCTCCAGTAGACACAATAGGTGTCCTATTCCCTTCGTTACACACGAGTTGACTCCAACCTGCAACCAGTTTCGACTCACAAGAGCCTTCGTTAGGGTCTACAAACAACACATAGCATGAATACACACATACAGTTAAACAATTTGTTACATCAAGTTTGTGAGTACACTCTACTTACTCTACTTACTCAAGTACACTCTACTTACTCATTTATCAAAAAAGGCTCATCTATCAAAAAAAGGCTCAACTTTTGAGGTAGGTGTTTCACCAACAATGTTCTTGAGAGGTGGATCCTAAGGGACATGCATAGTGGCTAAAGGTAGTATTGCATTGTGGCATGAATTATAAGCCATACATAAAGAAATATCATATCTCTGAAATAAAAATAATATAATACAGCTAGTCTTTGTTGGTCAGTATACTCTGCAAAGTGTTTTATTCTGTAGATCAAAACAACTCAACCCATTACTAATATAGCATGTCCATTGGTCAGGACAGGAAAAAAGTCAGGGCCAACTAACACCTCCCAACAAAGGATTCCCTCAGGCAGGAAGCAGCCAGGCTTTGAAGCTGCAAGGTTATTAAATGATAATCAAGCTTGCCAATTGCAACATTCACACTTACCTCAAACAGACAAGAGTTCTTTCTCCCACCCTGGACATTCCACAGATATATAAACCTCACTGCCTAGTTTCCAACACACTTCACAACCTCTGCAGATGTCTGCAATAGATGTGAGCAAAACATCAGGAGAGAGGCAAAACGTCAGGAGAGAATGTCTCTAGAACATGGCCATATAGCCCGAAAAAAACCTACAGCAACCCTATGGCCATACAGCCCAGAAAACTCACAACAACCCACAGATTCAAATAACTGTATTCCAGGGTGCTTTTCCATAATGTGGCTATCCAAAATGTTGTTTCAACTATGTAATTCTGAACCAAGTTTTACTGCTGAATTTTCTGCTTAGATTTATGAGGCCAAAATTGTATTTCTTGTTACTTGTAGCAATTCATGCTGCTACTTTATCTGTGTATTATCCTCATATGTGCATACGTTGTTTGGTCTTAATAAGCAATGTATGAATACATAAAATACATAAATCTAAATGCTGGACTTCCAAATCTTTATAACAGCATTAGTTTATCAGCAGTTAATGTCTTTTGTGGCTGTAGTTTAATCCAAGCATCTCTGTACTAATTTGCGGTATGTGCAGTCATATTTCACCTTGCTGTCTGGATCCTTGTTTTTCCAAGACGAATTCTGATGGAGAAATTAGACTTTGCCGCAAGTACATACTATTTACAGGAGTTGAACAATATTGGGCAATACTCAGTTATGCTTCTTGGATTTCAGACGGATGTTGCAAAGTTCCAAAAGTACAAGCTGATCTGTTTAGGTTAAAGAGGAAAGAATCACAATGGCCCCAGACAGCACCATAAAGGAATCTGCCTTAAATCTCTAGGAAGCCTGCTATTTCTCAAGGCTCCTTTGATAGTGAGTGACAGCTGTAAAGATAAGGCCACCAGAGCACATTTTCAAGGTCCTTGGAGGAGAAAAGTGTAGCCTTAATCATTGTGCCACATATATGTTGACACTCATAAACTCTTCCCTTTGGGAAAGATTAACCACTGTTTTTCACATTGCTATCGACAGGTTGATTTGCTTTTCCTCCATATATTTTATGTTGGCTTTCCTTAAACTACACACCATACAAACACTACACAAACTCTTCTCTGAAGAAGTAGTTTTGATGGTGTTGCTAAGACATTGCCATGTTATTCTGAAATATTAGAATGCAAAGGGATTTTGAATGGCTTTGAAGCTTCAAAGCCTGACTGCTTCCTGCCTGGGGGAATCCTTTTTTGGAGGTGCTAGCTGGACATCGCTGTTTCTTGTCTGGAATTGCTGTTCTTTTAGTGTCGCTCTTTATCTACTATTCTGATTTTAGAGTTTTTTAAATACTGATAACCAGATCTTGTTCATTTTCATGGTTTCCTCCTTTCTATTGAAATTGTCCACACTACAATTTCTCTCAATCTCAAGGATACTACAATGGCTTTTTGCATACTGAGATCACTATAAGGACAGCCTGCTAGTCTTTTGTGGTTTGCCTTTTTATTCATTTGGTACAAATGTCTGGAGAGCCAAAGTAGTGTAAAAGTTTGAATATTGGAGGAAGACTGGAGTTAGAATCCCCATTCAACGATCAACAGCCACTAGATTACCTTGGACAAGTCATATTCTCATGGATTCAAGGGAGGGAAATGACAGATCCCCCTCCAATAATTCCTACCAAGAAAACCAAAAATAAAGTCACCTTAAGTTGGAGCTGATCTGAACGACACAATAATAAATTCCAAGAAACCCCTACAGATTTTTTTATTTCTTAATTTATTGAATGAATACCACTAATTAAAATCTGATATCAAAACAAAGGAGGGAAAAGCAACTTGGAAGTCAGACTTGGCCATGATACTCCATGCTCTTGTTACATCTGGTATAGACTACTGCAATGCACTCGATGTGGTGTTGCCTTTGAAGACAGTCTGAAAGCTTCAATTAGTCCAACAGGTGGTACCCAGATTTCTAACTCGTACAGTATACGAAGAGCATACTACTCCTCTGTTATATCAGCTCCACTGGCTGCCAATCTGCCACCGAGCCTATAAAGCCCTAAACAATTCTGGTCCAACTTACCTGTCCGAACACATCTCCCTCTATGAACCTACAAGAGCTTTAAGATTGCCTGGGGAGGTCCTGCTTTCCACCCCAGCCTCTTTGCAAGCCCAATTGGCTGGGATGAGAGACAGGTCCTTCTCAGTGGTGGCCCCTCAGCTGTGGAGCTCCCTCCTCAGTGACATCAGGCAGGGCCCATCCCTCCTGTTTTTTTTTTTAACTTAAGACCTGGCTTTTTACGTAGGTGTTTGGTGAATAGGAAACTACGGAATGAGACTTAACAGCTTGAATAATGGACTGGATTTCAGACAATGGCTCAGCATTTTATATGGTTTTAATCTGTTTGATTGATTGATAGGTATTTTAATTGCTATATGTTTATATTGTTTTATATTATGATTTTTTTTGTCATGTCAGGAGCAAGTTGCTTCTGGTGTGAGAGAATTGGCTGTCTGCAAGGACGTTGCCCAGGGGACGCCCGGATGATTTGATGTTTTTATCATCCTTCTGGGAAGCTTCTTTCATGTCTCTCATGTCTCCGCATGAGGAGCTGGAGCTGATAGAGGGAGCTCATCCGCCTCTCCCCGGATTCGAATCTGCGACCTGTCGGTCTTCAGTCCTGCTAGAACAGGGGTTTAACCCACTGCGCCACCGGGGGCTGCCATATATTATGATGGGATGTGTTTTATTGTTTACCTGTGTGACATTGGATTTTTGCTGTATTTGTAAGCCACCTTGAGTCTCCTCCGGGGTCGAGAAAGGTGGGGTAGAAATGAAGCAAATAAATAAATAAATAAACACACACACACACACCTGCCCCAATTTTTTGGCTGTGCCATGTATATTTCAACACACACACCCCCAAACATCTGGAGGGCCACTGTTGTCCATCTGAATTGGAAACATATTTTAAATTTTTTAAAATTTTCGTCATTTCCTTGATATAGCCCATCTTGCTCCCAGTGTGGAACACAGTGAAGAATCACAAAGGGGGAAATACTCATCACTATAGAGTATTCATTTGGCCATAATCTTTGTCAGCAACTTGGGGGGGGGGGAGCCAGCTTTGTCCCCCTTAGAAGAACTTTTTTTGCCTCAGTAGCGACTTGAGAAACTGCAAGTCTCTTCTGGTGTGAAAGAATTGTCTGACTGCAAGGCCATTGCCCAAGGCTCGCCCAGATGTTTGATGTTTACCATCCTTGTGGGAGGCTTCTCTCATGCTGATCACTGCCGAGACCTGGGGTTCTAGGCTCAGTGATGAATCCAGGATCACACCCAGAGGCGGCCCTAGGTAATTTTCAATGGTAAGCAAAACGTATTTTGGTGCCCCCCCTCCCCCACAACCAATCATTGATATATATTTTCTGTTCGTCGTGGGAGTTCTGTGTGCCATATTTGGTTCAATTCCATCATTGGTGGAGTTCAGAATGCTTTGATTGTAGGTGAACTATACATCCCAGTAATTACAACTCGCATATGTCAAGGTCTATTTTCCCCCAAGAGCACCTCAAGAGCACCCCTGGGCAAAATCCACTATACTGCAAATGCTTACTTTGCATAATGGGTTGAGCTGCCCCATAGCACCACCAGGAACTCCCCTTGAAAGAACAAACTCCCAGGAACTATGAGCTTCCACCAAGAAAGCCAATAGTGTTTCAGATGTGTGCTTGCAATAGCTATCTATTACATCCCCTGTGAGGGTAGGGGGCAAGCATCAGAAGGGTAGCATCAGCCTAAATATATCTGGTTGAGGGTTAATCCCCCTTTCTCTCCTTCTCCAAAGACCATAGTCTTCAAAGTCCACCTTAAAAACAGAGGGGGGCTAAGACACAATTGTCTATAGTACATCTTGATAGGAAGAAAGGGGGGAAAGAACATTTCCTAGCTCACTTATCAGTAGAGAAGGATTCTTTACTAATCGTTAATCTTTGTGAAGTGTAATTTCCTCTCTTCTTCATCAGCAAAGAAACCCAGTTCTCTCCCTCATCAGCCCACACAGACAGCTAGATAGAGGAGAGACTGTCCATCTACTCCCCTATATCAAGGAAAGAGGAGAGGTGGGTGTGAGGCAACCCATGAGGAGTGGTCTTCCCTTTGCCCAGCAAGAGGGATGGAAGGGGGGCCCACTGACATGTGAGAGACGACGGAAGGGCTGCTCTCTCTTACACCCATCCAAAGAGGGTGGTTTGGGTGGGAGAGGCCAGGACAGGGAGGGCAGTCACGCTTTTGCTCAGAATCCCTGGAATGTTTATACCAAGAGGTGGGAGATTGAGAGGCCCTATCTCTTCGACAAACTCCTTTGCAGCAGGTAAGCACAAAGCAATGCTAAGGGGGAGGATAAAAAGGAAATGGACCATTAACTTTAACTTCTTGTGTCTACTATAGGTGACTAAAATGAAAGAGCAGTGCATACGAAGAGAAAGAATTTTGCAGTGGATATTGCTTAAGGGAGGGTTTGTGTGTGTGTGTGTGTATGTCAGGGTGCTTCACACCCATCTCTCCTCTTGAGAAAATACAAATCACTTATGTTGTGAGAGAACTGGCCGTCTGCAAGGACGGTGCCTAGGGGATGCCCGGATGTGTTACCATCCTGTGGGAGGCTTCTCTCCTGTCCCTGCATGCGAAGCTGGAGCTGACAGACAGGAGCTCCCACTCCCCGGATTCAAACCGCCAACCTTTTGGTCAGCAGTCCTGCCAGCACAAAGGTTTAACCCAATACAGAGCTAATACACTGTGTTTTTAGAAAGGCCTTGATAGGAAGATGAAGAACACATATCCGTTGCACATGGATGCCTTGTATAGCTGCTATTCTACAAGGGGTTGGTTGATTTCCACTACTGCCCAGTCCAAGCTGCCCATTGGCATTGTAACCCCACACATAAACCTCCCCATTTTCCACCAGTTTTCCATGCCAAGGTGTTTCTTCCATTTTAAGGGGAAACCTGCATGTTTCTTATTTTTTTTCTTGCTGTAAGAAAAGAAGGAAGCTGCATGCACCATCCTCTAAAGCAGTGGTTCTCATGAGAACCACTGGTAAACTGGCTGGGATTTCTGGAGTTGTAGGCCAAAACACCTGGGGACCCACAAGTTGAGAACCACTGCTCTAAGGGTTCGAAAGCCTCCCCTTTCCCTGTGGAATAAGGAGTTGGATCTGGGTAAAGAGGAGTTGTTTTCGGAAAGTGGTGCATGAGCTTTCCCCAAAGTGGCAGCCTTCAAATGTGCAAGACTTCATCTCTTGTAAAACACGTATCATACTTGGGTTGGAGGGATTATGGGAATTCTAGTCAAATGCATCTGATCTGGAAATTGTAGATCAATATATCTGGAGTTTGCCAAGTTAAGGCAGACCAGTATAATCTCATATTAGACCCTATCATCTGCCCAATTGACATTCTTTCTTCAGCTTTGTTGGAGTCCCACTGTGGTGTATGAGTGTTCTTGCTTGGCGCTGGCTGTCACTCAGGGCTCAGCCAATACTTTGAGGATCTGGGTTGCTATGAGTTTTCCAGGCTGTATGGCCACATTCCAGAAGCATTCTCAGAGGTTGTGAGGACACCTGCCATAGATGTGGGTGAAACATCAGGAGAGAATTCTTCTGGAACATGGCCATACAGCTCACAGCAACCCAGTAATTCTGGCCATGAAAACCTTCGACAACACTTTGAGGATTAATATGGAGGAATACAGCCTTCAGTCTTATGACTTATGCCATTCCCAAAACATACTTTTCTTAGCCTCACAGCATCCTCTGTGGTATTACTCATAATTATTTCAGACTAAAATTGACACTGAAGCTTCAGAAAAATGCCCCTTTGTGTTCAGATTATAGATTGAACATCCTTTATCTGAAATGCTTGGGACCAGAAGTGTTGTAGATTTCAGATATTATTATTATCATCATCATCATCATCATCATCATCATCATCATCATCATCATCATCATCATCATTATCATTATTATTTTGAAATTATTATGATTATTTTGAAATTATTATTATTATTATTATTTTGAATATGGAGCCCCTGATGATGCAGTGGATTAAACTGATGAGCTGCTGAATTTACTCACCAAAAGGTTGGCAGTTTGAATCCGGGGAGTGGGGTGAGCTCCTACTGTTAACCCCAGCTTCCACCAACCTAGCAATTCGAAAACATGCAAATGTGAGTAGATCAATAGGCACCACTTCAGCAGTAAATTCAGCACACCATGCAATCATGCTGGCCATATGACCTTGGGTGCGTCTATGGACAACACTGGCTCTTCGGCTTAAAAATGGAGATGAGCACCAACCCCAGAGTCGGACACGACTGGACTTAATGTCGAAGGGAAAACCTTTACCTTTTCCTTTAAATGTATTCCTTATACACATAGTATGAAAGTGATTGTGTATGCAATCTTTTTAATTTTAATAATTTTGTGCATGAAACAAAGTTTGTGTGTACTGAACCAACAAAAAACAAAGGTTTCACAACCTCAACCACCACAATTTTGGTTTTTTGAATATTTCAGATTTTGGAATTCCAGAAATTCCAGACTGTATGTGTCTCAGATTAACTGACCTTGTTCTTTAGAGTTCAGTATTCTGAGAGGTGTCTATGATATGTCACTTTGAACAAGTCTAACACTTTATCTGATATTTTCTGGGTGCAGCTTCTGATGACATTTGAATGTGTGGGGTGGTGGGATTTTTCCCAGGAGAATGAGCATTTGGTAGTACTGTATTCTTTTGTTCTGCTGTCTCTTTAGGTTCCCCCTTTATGTAGAAGATGCATCAAGGGGCTGTTATGCCTTGCCTCCTTGCTTGCTTTTTTCTGCTTGCCCAAGCATTGACGGTCAAACCAAAAGAAAAGGCAGATCCTGAAATGCAGAGAGACATGACAGCCTTTTTGCAGATAGTTAATCAGAACATTTGGGAAGAAAACATCAACTTGACCACTTTGTCCTGTGAGGATATGAAGACACAGCTGTGGACCACCTTGAGGCTCAAAAATGAAGGCCTAACTAATTTCCCTGCCTGTCTACCTGAACATTTGGAGCATCTGGATCTGAGCATCAATCTTTTGCCTGAATTCCACAGCCGGGATGTGGCTTACCTGCCCATGTTGCAGGTCCTGTATCTGAGGCAGAATGGCATTCAACAAGTGGTGTGGGAGGCTGGGAGCCTCAGCAACCTCCACTTCCTGGACCTGAGCTTCAACCAGTTGTCCTCGCTGCCAGAATGTAATTCCTTCACTATGGAAAATCTCAAATGGCTCTCTCTGGCTGGGAACCCTATTGCAGAAATCAAACCCTTTGCTTTCTCCTGCTATCCTCAGTTGAATTTCGTAAACCTGTCTTCCACTTGGCTGGGAAAGGATGGCCAACAAGGAATCGGAGAATCTGCCTTTGCAATCCGCTTATTGCATGTTGGAGACTCCAACAGTAAAGCTGAAAGTGCTATCAATGTGCTGGACCTCAGCATGACGTTTTTGGAGAGAAGTAAGTGCTAAAGTTATTGAGGACTTGGCCTGTAAGAATTACTGTATTACCAAGAGAAATAAGGTTGCAGAAGAAAAGGGTAACACTAGCACTGCATCTGATTTGCAAACACTGATGTCTCCTCCACATTATAGCATGTTGATATCACATTTCATACCATGGCTGCATCATACAGAATCATGAAATTTATAATTTCAGGAAGTACAGCCAGTCTTTCACATTCACTAACATTAGGCACAGGTTTCCTGCAAAAGTGTGTGTGTGTGGGGGGGGGGGGGGGATGTTCAAAGCTGTTTTTGGCGCAGATGCATCTCTAAGGAAAAATAAATACAAAAACTACAGATTGCAAATCACAATTTCTATATTACAGGAAATTCTTTATTAAACGTAACGTGGGAACATTAAAATGATTAATTAGTAACTGTTTATAAATGAAAGATTGCTTATCAATATTTTGCCAACACAATGAAATTTAAACTTCCAAAATAACAATTACTATATACCAGGAGATTCTTCATAAGTACACGACATCAGAAATAGTAACTCAAATATTGTTAAATGTAATATAATGAGATTTCAGCTTCCAAAATAACAATTTCTATGTTGTAGAAGGTTCTTCACCAATATATAACATCAGGAACAGTAACACAACAAGGTCTGCCTGGGATAGTGCAAAACAGTTTAGCATATATAAGGCCAAGGAACTGGAAGAAGTGCAGAGAACACAGCACACAACCCTTGGCAATACTAATACAACAATACTGTACACATCGATTCAGAGTTAGCTCCATTGGTCTCAGCATGGCTTTCTCCCAATTAAGTTCATATAGAAATATAACCCAAATCTTTTACAACAACAATGGTTATGGTTATTAATCAAAACCTCTGTAAGTATTCCAACAGTACAAACCTACACATGTCTACTAAAGCTGCTACACTTATTTTGGAACCTGCGACAGAAAGGTCAAAAGTACCTTTCCTTATAGATGGCAGCAAAACGACAGTGAATAAATAACAATTTGCTCTCCTTTAATGTCACCCCAAATATCTACTGCCTTAAACTGACAGCTGTACTCAACAGTAAAAAGGTTGGCCCTGTTTAATATTCAGTTTTCTTAATCAGTTTTTTTTCCAGGGTTCTTCTAATTCATTCTGACACATCTAGAAATGAAGCTAATAAAATAGAAAATATTCAAGTTGTCTATGATCAAAATGTTGCTGTTTTTGTGTGCCTTCACGATATTTCTAACAGTCGTAAGGCATCCCTATCATGAGGATGTCTTGACAAGATTTGTTCAGAGGGGACAGGGAAAGTGTCTCCCACTGAATTTCCATGACCAAGCAAGAGTTCAAAACCTGATAATCAGAATCTTAGTCCAACACTCAAATCATCATACCACACCACCAGATATTACTTCTATGTCCCCTGCCCTTTCTTAACTCTTGGAGGACAAAGTTGCATGTATCCCATAGACTATCCTGCACTTGCTAAGCTAACCATCCAGAAAGGAGAGAAATGAGGTCTAAGTACCAGTGCTGGCATAAGATTAAGATAGCTGTCCAGACAGCTTCTCTACATGGGTAAGAGAGGGGAACCATCTTGTCCAGTGCCATAGGTCTAAAACTGCTTGGGCCAAGCCTAGTCAATATTATCTAAAGTTTCCATTGCCTAACAGGATTGCCTGTTAATCTGTCATTCTCTTTCCTAGTTCAGGAGGACTGGATCAAAGATCTACCTAGACTCTCTTCCCTCTATCTAACAAATATGAGGAGGCTGAGAAGCCTTGAGGCCACTATTTTCCAACACGTGCTGCATCTGAAAGAACTGGACTGTCAAAACTCTCCTGCACTAAGTTTGGTGGAAACAGAATCTTTTAGACATACACCTCACCTGGCTTTCCTCCTGCTCCAAAAGTAAGTGTCCCTGCATGCTATCAAGGCTACAGTTAAATCAAAGAGCTCTGCCTAAAGTAGTGCCCACACCTCTTCCTTGCTATGCATGAGTGGATATTTAAAGGGTTGTTATTTGAATTAGGGCTGCAATGTCTGAGATATTATTGTGACACCCAATGTATTGGTTCTTTAAAGGTGGGATGCTGTGGATATAGCATATCTTGATTTCAGTAAGGCCTTTGACAAGATTCCTGTGATCTTCTTGCAAACAAATTAGTAAAATGTGTGCTAGGCAATGCTACTGTTAGGTGAATCTGCCATTGGTTAAGCAACTGAACCCAAAGGGTACTCACCAATGGTTCCTCTTCATCCTGAAAAGAAGTAACTAGTGGACTGCCACAGGGTTCGGTCCTGGGTCAAGTACTGTACAACCTCTTTTTTAATTACTTGGATGAAGGGTTAGAAGGTGTGATCATTAAGTTTGCAGAAGACACCAATTTAGGGGGGATAGATAAAACTCCAGAGGACAAGATCAGAATTCAAAATGACCTCAACAGACTAGAGGGCTGGGCCAAAACTAACAAAATGAATATCAATAAAGAAAAATGTAGAATTAGGCAGGAAAAACAAAACAAAACACAGTGACAGGATGATTGATACCTGGCTCAACAACGGTCCATGTGAAAAATATCTTGAAGTCTGCATGGACAAGTTGAACATGAGCCAACTGTGTGATGCAGCAGCTAAAAAGCCAACAGGATTTTGGGCTGCCTCAAAAGGGATATACTGTCTAGATCGAGGGAAGTCATAGTGGCTTTCTATTCTGCTTTGATTAAACTCACCTGGGATGGAATCATAGAATTATAGAATGATGGAGTTGGAAGAGACCTTGTGGACCATCCAGTCCATCCCTCTTCCAAGAAGCAGGAAAACTGTATTCAAAGCACCCCTAACAGATGCTTTGTCAAATTGGATGCTGTGTCCAATTCCGGCACCACAATTTAAAGGATATATTGATAAGCTGGAAAGTGTCCAGAGGAGGGTAACTAAAATTATCAAAGGTCTGGAGACCATGAATCCCTCTGAGGAGCAACTTAAAGACCTAGGGATGTTTAGTCTGCAGAAGAGAAAGTTGATGGGAGACATGATAGCCATGTATAAATATGTAAAAGGGTGTCATAAGGAAGAGAGAACAGGCTTGTTTTCTGCTGCCCTGGAGACTAGCTGCCTCATCACATTCTTCTTGAGCAAACAAAATTCTGGGAAATTTAGTATGGGACGATGGGAACATCTGTAACAGATAATTCAAAAGGCCTCATCCAAAACTATATTCCCCAGAATTCTGCTCTCTTCAAAGACTGGAGCTGCCCACATTAAAGCCCCAATGTGATGATGCTGCTGGACTCAGAGTAATGGGTTCAATGACAGGTTCCACCTGAACATTAGGAAGAACTTCCTGACTGTGAGAGCTGTTCAGCAGTGGAACTCTGTGCCTTGGAGTGTGGTGGAAGTTCCTTCCTTGGAGGCTTTTAAAAAGTCGCTGGATTGCCATCTGTCAAAGGTATTTTGATTGGTTTATTGAGACAGGGGAGGCAGATTTTATATTTTTGGAGTCTAGAACATTGCTTCTTAAACTGTGGGTCCTGACCCCAAATGTTCGATGTTAGGGTCCCAAAACATTTTTTTCCTGAATGTCACCTAGTGGCTGTTTTTGAAATTTACATGAATTTCTTGCACAGTGTGTTTACAGTAGACTTACTACCGCTGTACTCCACAAAAAGGAAAATCAGCCTGTTTAACAAGCCTTGCGAATGCTGATTTATTATCAGTAAATGTTTACTTTTTATACATCTTTTATATACCTACCTAACTGGCATCACGTAAACATTTTTTGGAACCCTGAGTGGGAAAGTTTAAGAAGCCCTGTTCTAGAGCATGAATGGAAGATCTGCAGACTTTTTCAAAAATTATATATATGTCAACACCCCAACAGACAAGAGACAAAACTCCATTCTTTGATATAGAGGATTTTCTAATTTTCATATATTTGTTGACCTTTGTTTGTTTGTTTTATCATAGTTGTAACTTGAGTTCTTTGCATGAGTGGGACCTTAGCTCATCAAGCAACCTTGTGATTAACCTCTATGGAAACCCTTTGACCTGCCATTGTGAGATTTCCTGGCTAATTGCCAGGCGAGACAAAATAGTTCTGCAGAGGTAAGATGTATTACAAGCACAGTTCCACTGGCTTTATGATTTCTCAAATATTGACACAGAAGATTAGTCTTTGAACTTTATAAACTCACTAGCGTATGTACCCGGTGTTGCCTTGGTGCTGGAGGGGCGACTGCCCCCCTGCATTCATCTCTTCTTTCTCTTTCCCTGCAATCATACCTTTTCCCCTTTCCTTTCTCTTCCTTTTCTCCTTCCTTCCCTCTTTTTTGCTTTCTTCCCCATTCCATTCTTCTTTCTCTTCTCTTCGTTGCTTCCCCTCCTCTTTCTCCCTTCTCCAGTTCTGAGAGGGCCTATCTCAAAATCTCTTTATGGAAACATGGCTCCCTTTATGGCTCTTTCCTTCCTTCCCCTCTTCCCCTCATACACATGTCTCCTTTCTTTTGCAGTAATATCTCAGAGGGCCACTTTGCCTAGCAATAGTCAATCTTTCACCTAGTAACAAAGGGCCACTGGATTGTCACTTCGCAACAGCCTTTGTGGGACAGACAAATCAGCTTTGAGTTTTACGTATATAGATGTCAAATGATTCTTATTTATCAGGCTTCTGTGAAGTTTACAACCTGCTTTTCAAACATGTTCCACATGATATCAGTCCATTTGGTCATAACACATCTTTTACCTTGGTCTCTTCCATGTATCATAGGGAATCGGAAACTGTGTGCTACACAGCAGCAGAAACCAAATCAGCATCCTTATCTGAATCTAAACCGCTGGCTAACTTGTATGAGGACTGTCAAGAGAAAGAGACTGCCCATTCTACTCCACTGTCTACTCAAGGCAACACTTACAGCACATCTCTCACCATCACCTTAGACACATTGCAAGATACCAGTGCATTGCCCCATGAATGGCACAGCCTTTCTTTTGCCCCAGAGAGCACTCCTGTGAGCCGTGGGGACACATCTCATGTGACTTTGGAAGATACAGCAAAGCAGGGTTCAACAAAGACAGACGTTCTTGCCTACAAAGAGGAAATTATCCATGGATCTACAGACATGTCACTCATCGTAACAGCTCCTGCCACAACTTCATCAGCAAAACTGGGACAACACACCACTGAGCAAAGCTTAGTAGACACAGTTGAGATAGGTAAAAGGAAACAGGATGCCACAATGGTTAATTCTATTGTCCAGTTGGAAGGAACACAGCGCCACATTGTTCTTCAGAGTCCAACAACAGAACCCACAGAACAGGAAGGTTTATTTTCTCCTTATAGTACAGCACCCTCAGATCAAACCATGCCACCATGGCAAATTCCCACCAAGACAAGCGCCCAGCCAAATCTTGCCATTATTGACAATACAAATTATTATGCGGATGACTATGATTATGAAAAAGAAAGGAAAGAATATGTGACAAATACACTTGGGCCTTGTGACTATGATCCTTGCAGGCACCTCCAGAAACCTTGCATTGAACTCCAAGAATTGTCTCCTTGCCTGTGCCCAGGCATATCTGATGAATTCACCATCCCAGATCCACCAAGGCTCTGGGACGTAACCGAAATCAGGGACACCTCTGTGGAGATCCACTGGTGTGCTCCATATTCATCAGTAAGATTCTACCAGCTCGCCTATCGTCTTCAAGGCAGTACGAAGAATCACACCATTTCTGGAGAGATTTATACAACAGCCAGGCAGTATACCCTTTATAACCTCCTGCCGGCCTCAACCTATCGGGTATGTATCATTGCTTCGAACAAAGCCGGCCCAAGTACAACAACAGACGGAAATGGTCAGAGTGCTCCTTGCGGTACCTTTTCGACCAAGTCCAGCTACAAATCTGTCTTTGCTGCCTTGGGTGTAACAAGCGGAGTCTTTCTCCTTGCCACCATAATGTTGTCTGTGTGTCTCTATAGGAAATGGAGAGCTCCCCGCCTTGAGCAATATAACATGAATTTAGTCTCATATAAAAATCCTGCTTTTGATTACTCCTTAAAATAAGAAAGACAGAGAGGATGTTATGAACTTGTCACAAAGAGATAGTCTTCTCACTGTTCTCATCCTCCCACCGCTCCGCCCCCCCCCCCCCAAAAAAAAACACAAGTAGAGGAGTTTAAAGGACAGAATGCAATAAGTTTTATTTTAGGAAAATAACTGATTCATCCAGGTTGTTTTGGAAGGGTCATTCCAAACCAACCCCACTTTGATGCCTGTCACCTAAGACTCTCCAAAACCAGTTGTGGATGTCTGTAACCAGTAGGAAATTGTCACCTTTCACTGAGAAACACAAGCAGTAAATGTATTGTCGAAGGCTTTCATGGCCAAAATCACTGGGTTGTTGTAGGTTTTTCCGCTCTATATGGCCATGTTCTAGAGGCATTTTCTCCTGACGTTTCGCCTGCATCTATGGCCACATAAAAGGCACTCCAGACTACTTCAACTAGAGAAGCTAGCCATAGCAGAGCACCTGATGAACTAACCTGGACACAGCATATTATTTGAGAACGCAGAAATGCTGGACCACTCTCACAACTACCATGTCAGACTACACAGAAAAGCCACTGAAATCCACAAGCATGTGGACAATTTCAACAGAAAGGAAGAAACCATGAAAATGAACAAAATCTGGCTACCAATATTAAAAAACTCTAAAATTACAACAGCACAAACAACAGAGAGTAAACAATCAGGCACATCTAATCACATCTCAACAAAAGATTCCCCCAGGTACTGCCAAGCCATCAAATGCTAATTAAGGTGGTCAGTTGAAACATTCACACCTAGCTCCAGCAGACAAGAGTCCTTTGTCCCACCCTGGTCATTCCACAGATATATAAACCCTTTTTTCCTAGTTCCAACAGACCTCACTACCTCTGAGGATGCTTGCCATAGATGCAGGCAAAACGTCAGGTGAAAATGCCTCTAGAACATGGCCATATAGCCCAGAAAAACCTACAACAACCCAGTAAATGTATTGTCGAAGGCTTGTAGGTTTTTCGGGCTGTATGGCTATGTTCAAGAAGCATTCTGTCCTGACGTTTCACCTGCATCTATGGCAGGCATCCTCAGAGTTTGTGAGGTCTAATAAACAGGCCTCACAACCTCTGAGGATGCTTGCCATAGATGCAGGCGAAATGTCAGGAGAGAATACTTCTAGAACATAGCCATACAGCCTGAAAAACCTACAATAACACAAGCAGTAAAATATCTTAATGCTAAGTTCTGACTTGATGCTTTTACTTCAAACTAGCTCTCTTGGTCATCATCAGCTCTAAACCAAATCCAAGTCCTCATTTACTAATCAGACTACTTTGCCATTGGGATTGGGATCCGAAGAGTTAGATGCACTTGGAGGTTTGAGTATGAGCAACAGCAGGTCATTCATTCTTTGGGCAATACCATCATCAAAAACCATTCCTGAAAGTCTAGAGTCAATGTCATCTGAAATCATACAGGAGGACCTAGAGCTTCCTAGAGGGACAATAATAATTAAATTGATCAATAATCACATGGATAAGTGAAACTATTTTATTGATCAGCCAATTGGCCTTATCAAAACAGACAATATAAACACAACATATAGTATACCTCTAGTCCGAGTAAAATTATAAATATATAAGTACAGAGAGAGAAAGTGGGGATGGCCAACTTGAAATTGAATGTACCTTAATCTTGGGTGTATTATCTGTAAATGTGGGAGGCTGTGCATCCCTCCCCCTCCAGTTTCCAAATAAGGACTACTATACAGGCAAAACATATCTACCCTGTACATATACACACAGGAATAAATCCTACTATTTTCATTGGTACCTATTTCCAGGTAAGTGTGTATAAGGTATGGCAACTTAACGCATCAAAACCTGAACATCCTGATTGGAAAGCACATGCCAATGAACTTCAAGATTTTTAATTTTTTTTAAAACCTACTATCTATTAAGAAGTAAGAATGACTTGCACCACAATCCTCGTTTGAGAGCAAAATATTTTACACAACTACCTTTTTTTTTGCAGTTTGGTTTTAATGTCAATTGGAAAGAAAATGAAGGGACATATTTTAAAAAAATTATAGCATTTCTGAATCAAAAGCTGTTGCCCTGAATTCTTCCCAGTTTGCACTGCGATATTATGAGCTGAACTTTTCAATTTGCTCACTGCACAAAGTAGATATACACATAAAATATTGTGACTGGTTAGAACTGTGTCATGCTTAGTGTTCGTGTGAACCTTGGTGTCTCCTATTAAATGCATCCTGTACTATATTAAAGAACTACTTTTATAATAATGGTTTAGAAATGTGGGGCTATTTCAGTCTTGTGAAATTTCCTCAAAACATGGCAAAATGAGAAAGAACAGGTATATGTATGTGTGTATGTGAGTGTGTGTGTGGATATATTTGGTATATGTGTGCATGTGTGTGCACATGTGTGCACATGTATATATACCTCATGTATATGAGGTATATATACTTGAAGTCCAGTTGTGTCTGGCTCTGGTGGTTGGTGCTCATCTCCATTTATAAGCCAAAGAGTTGGCGTTATCCATAAACACCTCCAAGGTCATGTGCCTGGCATGATTGCATAGAGTGCTGCAGGCCCGTAGCCAGGATTTCAATTCGGGGGGGGGGGGAGTGAGTTTGATTTGGGGAGGGGGCTAAGGATCTACCCTAGCAAACCTTTTGTATTGTTATCCCATTACCCCCATGCAAATGGAATATATTGAGCGTGGTGATCAGATCACGATATGAATAAACATAACAGTTTAAATAACGTACCAGTCCCCGCTCCCCTGGCTACATGCCTGGAGTGCTGTTACCTTCCCGCTGGAGTGGTACCTATTGATCTACTCACATTTGCATGTTTTCAAACTGCTAGGTTGGCAGAAGCTGGGGCTAACAGTGGGAGCTCACCCCAATCCCCCGGATATGAACCTGTGACCTTTTGGTCAGCAAGTTGAGCAGCTCAGGTATATAAATGTTGTAAGCACACTGAGACACAATGGGGTAAACAGGAATTCTGTGGCCGAAAATTCAAAAGGCCCCATTCTAATTCTCACTTCAGAATACTGGGGTTGACCTCATTAAGGCCTCAATGTGATGGTCTCTGCCTGTCTCTTTCTGGGCCAGGTGGCCGGCCATGCACCAGAGGGGCTTCTTCCTTGCCCAGCCACGCAGCCAGGAATCCCTTCTTTCCTCTCTCTCCCCTCTCTGCCCCCTTTGAGAAAAGAGCAAGGCTTCTCCCTCCACTCTGGCCTCGCCATCTTCCTCGGGGCTCTTTGTGGGAAGCAAGCCCAGCCCCTTTGAGGGAGAAGTGATGCCCACAATGGAGATTTGGAACCACTTGCCAGAGTTGCTTAACTCATCCCAAAGTCATATGTCAGTTGGATTTCTGTTCCTTCATCTGCCTTTCAACTGACAAGGAACAATTTGTCTTGTTTGGAATCAAGTTCCTTTTAGTTGTGAAGGTTAACTCTTTTCACCCTTTGTCATCAGTATGTCTAAGGTAGTGGTTCTCAACCTGGGATCCCCAGATGTTTTTGGCCTTCAACTCCCAGAAATCCTAACAGCTGGTAAAGTGGCTGGGATTTCTGGGAGTTGTAAGCCAAAAACATCTGGGGACCCAAGGTTGAGAACCACTGGTCTAAGGCCATGTCTACATGGCCAAAATATAGTTGACTCGCCATTCAGCTGCTGTGGAGAGTTCACATAGCTGGATCCATAGCAGAACTTCTGCATCCAACCATTAACATGGGTCAAGAGAACATGGAGATTCCTGGAAGCTCCAGCGTGATCCCAGAGTTTTGGAGACATGAACATCAGGATCTAGTCTGATCTACTGTCCACAGTTTCAATAGGCCCACTTCTGCATCGCTGTCATCAAGCAGTTCCCTCCCAGAAGCTTCCTGGGAACATCACCTTTTTGGTGATGGATGTCACTAGAAATGTAACATCACAAGCTTGCCTCTGGGAGGGTACTGCTTGTTGGCACTGACACAGTGGTGATGTTGGCAGCCCTGGTGTGCCCTTGACCTAATTAGCAGTGTGGATGCCAAATGGTTCTTAGAATGCTCCCTGGCTACATCGGAGCACTTCCAGAACAAATTAATGACAAACGAATATAGCTTCAATCTAGGGAAACACTTTGGGGAAAAAATGCTTTGCTTCCTTGCACTGAAAATGAAACTGACATTGGGAGGCTTCCGAAGTTTATAAAATTCAAACGGAAAAGTATTGGGTAAGTATTGATTCTCAAGTTTTAGGTGCGGGCCATGCCCACATGTCGGATATCACATTGTAAGTACAACTTTAACAAATTTGATCCAACTTACGAGGGCTAATGATAACTTGCATAACCCTAGTATATAGCCTTGTCACTTAGAGTAGACCTTAATTGATCACATCATATTAAAAGTCTGGTTTTAAAGTACCTAAAAATGGTGATGCCATGCTGCCATCACAACTTCCAATAACTGTATTGTGGGGTGGCTGAAAGTGAATGCTTCACAAGATCAACATTGTTATTGGCAAATGCCTTGCTTCTAGTAGTGATGATTTCATCGACTTCAAAAGGAGGAGAAAACAGGGGCATCCTGAAATGGTTGAACTACATAAAAAGATAAAGCTATCACTCCATTACGGCTATGGTTTAAATGAGCACAAGCACACTGAGTGTTGAGAGTGAGTGAAGAGAGAGTAGAGGAAAGGTCCAGCTAGAATGTCACAAACCATGATGTCATAGGGATGCTGTGTTGAAGATTCTATTCTGTATCCACCTGTGGCCAGGCTGAGACGAGTGGCAGGAGTTGGTGGTAAGACTTGCGGAAGGAAATATTGTATTAAATACCAGCCAGGCAGCACCACGGTCCACGAAGACTCTAGTTTCTTAAAGATTCATTTCACAGGTTTAAAGGAAAGAGCGAAAAGGTAATGAAACACAGTCCAGCATCAAAACACCATTGATTGTTAGTAATGTTGCTTGTTTACTTCTTGGGCACGTTTTATGTACTGTTAACTCTGCAGTTTTATACACATGTATCCAATTGAGTTCAATGATATTTATTCCTGAGTTGGCATGGATAAGATTGTACTATAAATTGGCTAAATATGGGAAGAGATGATAAAATAATAGAATAATGTTGTAATTTTACTAGTGTTATAACTCCCCCATTGCCCCATTTAAGTCTGCACTTAACTGTTGTCGTATATAGTACAGTAGATTCTCTCTTATCCAACATAAATGGGCTGGCAGAACGTTGGATAAGCGAAAATGTGGATAATAAGGAGGGATTAAGGAAAAGTCTATTAAAGGTCAAATTGCATTATTATTTTACAAATTAAGCACCAAAACATCATGTTTTACAACAAATCGACAGAAAAAGCAGTTCAATACATGTTAATGTTATGTAGTAATTACTGTATTTATGAATTTAGCACCAAAACATTGCTATGTATTGAAATAGCTGTGGATCCGAGTGGGAGACAGACTGTTTTGGATAATACAGAACGTTGGATGAGTGAAGGCTGGATAAGCAAGACTCTATTATACTTAGTTCTGAACCTCTTCCCAAATTATTTTTTCTTGTATTATTGCTATAGCAGTAACACATAATTTTTGTCATAGAATCACAGCATTGGAAATTACCACAAAAACCATGCCTGCCATATAGATGATGTCCAGTTGCTATTTAAATGTTTCTCAAAGATGGAGAGGCAAACATTCTCCAACAAGACTATCTATTCCACTATTGAACAGTTCTTACAGTCTAAAAATGCCTTTCTTACATTTAGATTATCTGTGTTCTAGTTCCTCCAGAACAGAAAACAAGCTGGTTTCATCTATATGACATTTCTTCAAACATTTAAAGATGGTTATCATGTCTCCTCTCAGTCTTGTCTTGTCCAGTCTAGATTATTCCTCATAAGGATTGGTTTATTTGATCTTTATCTTTGTCACCCAGCTCTGGATATGTCTCACCTTGTTGTAGTACCCAACACTGGACATTTGTTTATTTATTTAATTTTCATCCTGCTTTTCTCCTGATATACCCAAGTGGCTAACAAGAATATAGAACAATGTGAATTAAAAATAATGTGAATATAATTTTTAAAAATAGTTTATGCTATTTAAAGCATCAAATATTAGAAATATTAAAATGTATTAAAACTTTATAATCTCAATCAGAAGCCCAACTTTCTTCAGATTTTAAAGACCTGATGAGAAATGTTTTCATCTGCCAATGACAAGTGAGCAGGGACAAAATTTGAACGTTGTACCCCATCAAAGCTGCAGATAGTCATCACAAAATTGCTGTATCCAGTTCATCAGAATATTAATATAGTCAGCCTGAGGGAAAAGCCAATAAAGTATTAAATTGGGGTAATACTACACACCACATTTTCTGGAGAGCTTTTCCAATAGCAAAGTCTGTAATGAACTGAGAAAGGAAAGCTAGGTGAGATGGACCTCCCTGGTCAGCAAGTATCTAGTTACTGCTAAGCCATCAACTCAGAAAGATAAGAACAGGTAGGGGATTGCTATCAATCCCCTACCTGCAGCTGTCTTATTCTGGTTAATGACAAGCTTAAACCTGATAAATGCTTTATTATGAAACACTTGTGCCACAATTTCACTATGGTAAAATTGTGTGCTCCTGTGAGGCAAGAGGTTCTGTGTTGCAAATATAGTCTCCCGAGTTGCACAGATTTTGATTTAGGATTGAGACTGAATGTGCGAAATAGCTACTGGACAACAGTACGGGGAAATGATACTTGAAGATCTCTCAAAGACAAAAAGCAGTGAACTCTGAAAGAGTTGGTACTGTTTAAAAAGAGGGAGTAATAAAGCAATTCCAAATGTCCTTTATCACTAAAAACATGATGACATAATTCAAAATGGAATGAAAAACCAAAAAATGAAACTCCCAGATCAGAAGGAACTCAACCAGCTACTGAAGAAGAGCAGAGACCAGGTATGAGTAGTGCATGTGACTGCCAAATGATGAAAGGATGTTCAGCTGCTGATATTTTCAGATGTGAAACAGAAGATGTACAACAGAAACAGAGAATGTAAGAGGCATGAATCAGAAGAAACTAGGCACTTTAAAACAAGAAATTGAATGCAAAACATTGCAATATTTGGGGTATGTAAGCCAAAGGGAATAAGAATGAGACATTTTCTACAAGCTAATTATACAGTTTTTATCCAGTTAATAAAACATCTAAAATGAAATGAGGGTGTCATTAATAGTGAGGAGAAGTGTAGCAAATGTTGTGAGGTGATATAACTCAGTCTGATTGAATAATACCAATGAGAGTACAGGGAAATCTTATCAATATAACCTTAATGCAAGTTTATGCTCCAAACTACAGAGGCATAAGAGGAAGAAATTGAAAGATCCCATGTTTGGGTCCAGGAAGAAATTGATCACACATCCAAATGGGATGCACTGATAATCAGAAGGATTTAACCATTGTTGGATAATTTGACCTACAATCAAAGAAAAAAGAAGAGTGGTTTGCCAAATTCTGTAATGCCAGTAGTTTGTTCACTGATAACACAAGTTTCAGGCAACCAAAGAGATGACTTTATACATGGATACCCCATGCCAATTCAAGCAGCCTACATAATTGGAGAGAGCAGGGGCTCTGCTCTCGGTCCCACCGGCCTCTCAGGCACGTCTGGTGGGGACGAGGGACAGGGCCTTCTCGGTAGTGGCCCCTCGACTCTGGAACTCTCTCCCACTGGAGATCAGAACTGCCTCCTCCATTCTGTTGTTCAGAAAACAGGTGAAAACCTGGCTATGGGGTTTGGCTTTCGATGAGTGAATCAATATTTCTATGATCGGATGGATGACGATGAATCCACTATGACGACTGACCATTGTTATTATGTGATTGCATTTTGCTGTTATAACGGTTTAATTGAATATCTTATATGATGTTTTTAATGATTGTTTTGTGATTTTATTGTTGGAAACCGACCCAAGTCCCCCGATAGAGGGGAGAAGACCGGTATACAAAATTGCTAAATAAATAAATAAATAAATTGGGAGTAGACGATGGAGAAGTTCTGTTCTATCTGCAAAAACAAAAAGGGGCAGATTATGAAGCTGACCATGAACTGTTAATGTCAAAAAAGAGAGTAAAGTTTTTAAAAGTACACTAACTAAATCACTGTGCTAAAAACCGACCTAAGGAACATCCTTAAGCATTTAAAGACAATGTAAATAATAGATTTATGCTATTACGCCCAATAGAAAAGGATCCTGGAAAACTCTAGACCAGTGGTTCTCAACTTGTGAGTCTCCAGGTGTTTTAGCCTACAACTCCCAGAAATCCCAGCCAGTTGTTAGGATTTCTGGGAGTTGAAGGCCAAAATATCTGGGGACCCACAGGTTGAGAACCACTACTCTAGACCAAAACCAAGACAACGATCAGGGAAGAAAACAGAAATAAATTATCCACTGTCAAAAGGAAAGAAAGCCTATTGGACGACATGTAAAGGGAGAAGAAAAAGTAAAGAGTGATAGGATCAGAATCCCAAATACAACTGTTCAGTGATAATTATTATAATAATCAATGCAATAGAAAAACACAACTACATGGTTTATACAGATATACAAAATATATTTTGTACAAACTCTGAGAAATCAGAGTGAGTTTCAAACCAAGAGTGAGAATACTATATGGTCAGCTAAGGAAAACACTGTTCACATCTTCTCTGACCGCTTAGGCTGCATCTAAACTGCTCTTTATCCCATGATTTGATCTCAGATTATCTGCTTATCCCAGTTTATCTGTATGTGTAGATTCATATAATCCAGTTAAGTAAAGGTCTCGAGTCGCCTTTGGTTTGAGAGGGGTGGTATATAAATATGGTAAATAAATAAAGGTAAAGGTTTCTGACATTAAGTCTAGTTGTGTCCGACTCTGAGGGATTGTACTCATCTCAGTTTCTTAGCTGAAAAGCCAGCGTTGTCCATAGACACCTCCTAGGGATATAGGGCAATGCAGGTCCAGCCTTAGTGCAAAGAGCCCCCATATCAGGTACATGGTGGACAAACTAGGCGCAGAATTGATCCAGAGTAATGAGGAGCAAGGCCTTCTTAATCTGGCCTTGACCCACATCTGCCAAACTCACAGATTGCTCTAAATTCTGCCCCAGCAATTGGAGCTACCTGTGACTTATTGGTTTCATAAACAGTTAAGATAGTTCTTAGATGGAACTGGCCATAACTCTTAATATAATACCCGAAGTCCACCAGGCTCTGGCAGTCCAGGCACATAGAATGGCACTTGCTATTCTCTGTGTCGCAGCAGTCTCCAGACAAAGCTTGGGTCCTGTAAGTCATTCATCTTCCACAGTGATGTCAGCTGGGGTCACCAGGTGATCTGGGAAGAGGGATGAGGAAGGGATGTTGGCTCCTCTCTCCCTCATTGCCCTGGCATCCCAACTGGGTTTGGTGTTGCTCGATGGGGAGGATTCCCACATATCTCCTCAGCAGCTGGAGTGGGGTGTGGCTATGTAATCCATTCCAGGTCTTATGCAGCATGTGCCAGAGCACATTGGCCCTGTGATAACATGGGCCAAGGTGGCATGATTGACTTCAGTATAGATATACATCTAAGTAGGTGAAATAATTAAACTTACTGTATTGGTGGTGTGACCATCTGGGTGGATAAAGCAGCATAATTTAACATCAAAGAAATAGAATGAACCAAAATCTCAGATTTTATAAGGAGAGGGAAGAGAGTAAATAGTAAAACTAGATGTTAGATGCCTCTGGCAACCTCTTGGTTTTGCCTGTAGTTAGTTTCACCAGCCTTAGTTGATACCAGCTGCCTATGACTTATTCTTGGATATGTATCTACTGGGTTACAGTTTGTGGTTCTAGTCCTCTTCCAAGATATGCCTTGTCTAATGCAGGTGAATTGGCTTTTATTTCAACAAATATGTCATAAATATAATATAATATTATAGATGATAGATAGATAGACAGATGTAAGAATTGCTGCCTTGTTATATCTTTCTGCCTTTTTCCCATAGGCAAAACCAGACTGAGTAGTACCTTGATCAGAATGAAGTTTCTTTATATTTTCCTATTTGTCATGTTATTGTTTCACCAGGCCTACCTGGACAAATCAGGTAAGAATTTCAAAAGTGTAGAGAGCATACACTGTTCCTTAAAGGGAAATGCTCATTTTGCTCTTCTCTATTGCTTCCACTAATATAATTTCAACACACTGTTGTAAAATTAGGGCCTCCTCTCTTAGAATGCCTTGACTAAATTATTTGAATAAACATTACAAAAATGTATCTACTGAACTGGGTGCTGACATTATAACCAAGTTCTTTCTGGTTCTCTCATTATAACATAACATGCACCTTCTTGCAGCAACACCAGAGGCACTCCAAGTGGCCAGCTACTGGTCAAAGGACATTTAATAGAATACCAAGTCTGCAAACTTTGTGTTTTGTTTGTTTGCTTGCTTGTTTTTAATGCAATACAACTGTTTTGGTTCACTCCTGACACGATAAATAAATATTATAACATATTACACCCGTTACACTAAAGAAAGCAACCAAGCTGCACCAAAAGCTGCATGTAGATCAGGGATCTGAATACTGCTGAATGATAAAATCCAACACTCCACAACACTGTCTGTTCTGCCCGACCCTGCTGTCAGTTGTCATCCAACAACATCTGGAACACAACTTCCACCTCAGTGTGGATTGGCACATGATGATGTATCTGTCAGTTTTACATTTTAGCACTTTTACGAAAAAGCCATTGCTAATCAACACACACTTGGGATATATGTTCTCCCCAAGTCACCTCCATGCCCTCCCCACTTCCTTTTAGGAGGCACAAAGTGAAGGAAATACAGGAATGTTTGGATCCCAAAAGAGTTGCCCTTGATCGGGATGAAATGGTGGACAGGAAAGAAAAATCAAAGCACTCCCAATAGACAGCTTCTGCAGAATAGCCTTCAGAGAAGGAGACTCCATCATATTCCGAGGCAGCCACTTTGCCACTTCCTAATCTTTTCAGTCAAATCTCTTTCCCTGACATTTGAAAACATTGCTCCCTTGTGCCCTGGTCTCTAGGGCAGCTGAAAGTCAGTTCTCCTCCTCCTCCTCCTCCTCCTCCTCCTCCTTCTCCTCCTCCTCTTCCTCTTCAATGGGACAAGTTTTAAAGTCTTGAAACATGGTTCTTACTTTCCCTCTCTTCCTTCTCTTCTCCCAACTAAACATCCCCCAGGAGGAAAGGAGGAAGCAAAAAGAAAAGGAAGAGAGAGAGGGAGGGAGAGAAGGACGTATAGAAGGGAAGAAAGGGAGAGAGGGAAGGAAGGAAGGAGGGAGGAAAGAGAGAAGGAAGGAAAGATGAAAGGAAAGGAAGAAAGGAAAAGAAGGAGGGAGAAATTGAGAAAGAGGGAAGGAAGGATAGGATGGCATGTTTGAGAGAGCGTCTGAGAAAAGACCCCAAGGAGCCACATCTGCCCCCCAGGCATGGTTTGATGATATAGACATACCTGATATAGATCTATTGACCTGCTCATTTTTATCATACTGTTTTGTTCTTTTAGAACACATTCACAGCTCTTCTGAATCTTACCAGTCCTTCCCTCACCTCCATGTTAGCCTTCCCAGTAAGAGTACATACATGCATTAGTTTCTTTAGGTTTTGTGCAAAGTTTTCTGTAGAGGCATGAACAGGAATACAAACTAGAATTACAAACTCTCCTAATTGTCTTTGTAGGCACGGGACGATGTAGGAGATTAAAGGGAGTTTGCCGACATACACTTTGTCATCCTGTGGAAGTCTATGTTGGCCGATGCAACAATGGAATGGGAAATTGCTGTGTTGATGATGCTGAAGACATTAGGAAGCACAGACAGTAGAATCCCAATTGGCAGTGCCAGTGAAGAAGCAGGGATAAACAGTCCAAAACAATGGTTGTGAACTCCATTGATCAAAAGAGAAAGTAAATATTGGATTGTATGTTGTCGAAATAAATATGATTAATCATTCTTAACTTACACTTTTATATATATTTGTCCAGTTTTTATAAAATATAATAATATTATTTACTTTAAAAACGGGGGGGGGGGGGGGGCATGGTCAAAAGTAACTGTTTCACCCAAGAAATATTATGGAACATTATCTGGAGGAAAGTCACTATAAGAATAAGAGAACCATAGCATTATGGGGTTTAAAGCAGTGGTTCTCAACCTGTGGGTCCCCAGATGTTTTGGCCTTCAACTCCCAGAAATCCTAACAGCTGGTAAACTAGCTGGGGTTTCTGGGAGTTGTAGGCCAAAACATCTGGGGACCCACAGGTTGAGAACAATTGGCTTAAAGGGCTGCAAGAGCCACCTAAGCCAACCTCACTCTGCAGAAGCTGAAATGCAGTGAAGTAGAATGAAAAGTACATGCATTAGTTTGATAGTTGCCTTTGCTTCAGGAGAGGAGAGTAATCTGTATATTTTTCTTTGTACTTTTTATTATTTTGTAGTTTTGTTTTCAGTGGGGGAATAGGGACTAGTTATTAGTCTATGTTGACAAAGATGCAGGTAACTTATAGGGTAGAATATTAAGGGGTTTTAAAAGAATTTATATTGGTTGTTTTTTATTTTAATTGATTGTGAACATTTAATAAAAATAATTTTCAAAAGTAATTTAGAGAGCCTGAAACCCTTGAGAAAATTCAGTGTTGGGCAAAGTTTTTCTACAAATTTCAGTCTGAGATCAAATATTTTCTGGGGAAGAAAAAGAAAAATCTCTGTAACCTATCATGGCTGCCCCAACACAAAAAACCACTGAGAGGAAGTTGGTGGGCACTCTGCCCATCCCTAAACAGCTGGGACTTGGAGTGGTAACCAGAAACCAAGCCAAATAAGAGGGACACATAATAAAAGTGCCTGAATCCCTTCAGCACACGTTGGTTTAAATCACAAGGATGGTTGGTTTAAAAATCACAAGGGGAAGCTCACCTTGCAAAATGATGTGTGCCTGAGGGTGGGTGGGGGGGGGGGGCAGATTTACATCCCTCAAAACCATTTGTGGAGAAATTTGGCACCAATGCCATGTTCAAATTATAGGTCATATTGGCTTTGCAAAGCATTTGCACATAATCAGAAGGCAATATTGGTGGCCAAAACTAAAATGTTGTGTAAAATATTCACCATGTCCTGTAAATGCTATGGCTAAAAAGTAGTGGGCAACTCTTCTGAATTGTTTCATCTATTAGAAATGAACCTTCACAATGTCCTGTAAATGCTATGGCTAAAAAGTGGTAGGCAAGTCTTCTGAATTGTTTCATCTATTAGTAATGAATGAAACATTATCATGAACTTGTTGCTCAGCCGTGGCAATACTGTCATTTGGGTAATAACTGATTTGTTCTTCAAGCAAGCATGTGTTATAGGTTGTGCTGTGATGCCAAAAATCTCCCTATTGTCCAGGTTGTTTATTGAATATTACCATAGTTTGCACGGAAACTTCCTCAAAACAACCCCATCCAGGACAGGCGGAATCCCTAGTTCCTGATTGACCTTCCAACTGACCTGTCTTGTTTGGATTAAGTTAAAATTTGTTCATCCACATCCAGTCCATTACTGACAACTATGTCCTCTCCACTTAGTAATGAAGCAGCTTCATTGCAATCAGATTGAAAAGATAGAGTTGTGTCTCATCACTGGACCTCAAGGCCTCAGATGTCTTCTCCCAATGGTTTCATTCAGATATTAAACAGAATGAGGGACAGTGACCAGGGTGTCAAATGTGCCAAGACCACCTTCCAAGTCTACCCTTCCCAGAATTGTAAAACTGTAACACGATGGCTCTGAACTTTATCCCAGAGATGTGACCTAGAGGAATACAATGGTCAATGATATCAAACACAGCAGAGAAATCCAGCAAAACCAACATGGACACACTCTAGTTCCCTGCGTAGATCATCTGTAAGGCAAACATGACCAGTCTTGATGCCAGATTGAAATGCATCAAAATAATCAATTTCATCCAGAAATGCCATGTCATCCAAAACCTTGCCAATAGGATTGATAGTCCTGAGCTAGCGGGGGTGGTCTCGAGCCTGGCGGTCCCAACGGCTTCTTGTGCTGGGGGACTTCAACATCCACGCCGAGGCAACCCTCACAGGGGCGGCTCAGGACTTCATGTCCGCCATGGCAACCATGGGGCTGTCCCAACAATATCTGGCCCCACCCACTGTGCTGGACATACATTGGACTTGGTTTTCTGCCAGGGATGGGAGCAGGGTGGCGGTGTGGAGGAGTTGTCTATCTCTCCGTTGCCATGGACCGACCACTTCCTGATCAGATTTAGGCTCACTGCACCCCTTAACCTCTGCAAAGGTGGAGGACCCATTAAGATGGTCCGCCCCAGGAGGCTAATGGATCCGAATGGATTCCTGACGGCTCTTGGGGAGTTTCCCGCCACCTCGGTAGGTGATCATGTCGAGGCCTTGGTCGCTCTCTGGAATGGGGAGATGACTAGGGCTATTGACATGATCGCTCCGGAACGTCCCCTCTCAAGTAGCCGAGCTAAACCAGCTCCTTGGTTTACCGAGGAGCTGGCAGCGTTGAAGCGAAAGAAGAGGGACTAGAGAGCGTGTGGCGTTCGGATCCGAGCGAGCCAAACCGAACACGGTTTGTGTCCTTTTTAAGGGCATATGCCGCGGCAATAAAAGCCGCAAAGAAAACTTTCTTTGCGGCCACTATTGCGTCTGCAAAAAACCGTCCGGCGGAGTTGTTCCGGGTTGTCAGAGGTCTTTTAACTCCCCCTAGTTCAGGTGGGAGCCCTGACAATTCGGCAGCGCGCTGTGAAGCATTTGCTCGGTTCTTTGCAGACAAAGTCGCTTTGATCCGCGCTGGGCTGGACGCCGCATTAGATGCAGTCTCTGTGAATGTGACACAAGCACCTGCTTGTCCGATTTTGTTGGATTCCTTTCAGTTTGTGAAACCCGAGGATGTGGACAAGATACTTGGAGGAATGAGACCCACCACGTCCATCCTAGACCCCTGCCCATCCTGGCTTCTGAAGGAGGCCAGAGGGGGATTGGCCGAGTGGGTAACGGTGGTGGTTAATGCCTCCCTTCGGGAAGGCAAGATTCCAGCGAGCCTAAAACAGGCTATTATAAAGCCGCTGTTGAAGAAGCCATCACTGGACCCCACTAAATTGGACAACTTTCGGCCTGTTTCCAATCTCCCCTTTTTGGGCAAAGTCATGGAAAGCGTGGTGGCCTCACAACTCCAGGTATTCTTGAGAGACACGGATATTCTGGATCCGGCACAGTCTGGTTTCAGACCGGGGCATGGTACTGAGACGGTCTTGGTCGCCTTAGTGGATGATCTGCGCCGGGAGCTAGACAGGGGGAGTGTGTCCCTGTTGGTGCTCCTGGACCTCTCAGCGGCCTTCGATACCGTCGACCACGGTATCCTTCTGGGGCGCCTTGCGGAAATGGGTCTTGGGGGCACTGCCCTGCAGTGGCTCCGGTCATTTCTGGAGGGTCGTACTCAGAAGGTGTTGCTGGGGGACTCCTGTTCAACGCCACAGCCGTTGACCTGTGGCGTTCCTCAGGGTTCCATCTTGTCCCCCTTGCTGTTTAACATCTACATGAAGCCGCTGGGTGAGATCATCCGGAGTTTCGGGGTGCGGTGTCACCTGTACGCAGATGACGTCCAACTCTGTCACTCCTTCCCACCTGCTACTAAGGAGGCTGTCGAAGTCCTGAACCGGTGCCTGGCCGCTGTAATGGTCTGGATGAGGGCAAACAAACTGAAACTAAATCCAGACAAGACAGAGGTACTCCTGGTCAGTCGCAAGGCCGAACAGGGTATAGGGTTACAGCCTGTGCTGGACGGGGTCGCACTCCCCTTGAAGGCGCAGGTTCGCAGCTTGGGTGTGACCCTGGACTCATCGCTGAGCCTGGATCCCCAGGTTTCAGCGGTGACCAGGGGAGCATTTGCACAGCTTCGGCTCGTGCGCCAGCTGCGCCCGTATCTTGGGAAGTCTGACTTGGCCACGGTGGTACACGCTTTGGTCACATCCCGCCTCGACTACTGCAACGCTCTCTACGTGGGGCTGCCCTTGAAGATGGCCCGGAAGCTTCAGCTAGTCCAGCGCGCGGCAGCCATGTTGTTAACAGGAGCAGGACGCAGGGAGCATACAACGCCCCTGCTGTCCCAGCTCCACTGGCTGCCGATCCGCTACCGGGCCCAATTTAAGGTGCTGGTGTTATCCTACAAAGCCCTAAACGGTTCCGGCCCAAAATACCTTGCAGACCGCATCTCGGCCTATCAGCCCACGAGGGCCTTGAGATCATCCGGGGAGGCCCTTCTCTCGGTCCCGCCTGCCTCACAGGCACGTCTGGCGGGGACGAGAGAGAGGGCCTTCTCGGTGGTGGCCCCCCGGCTGTGGAACACCCTCCCTGTTGAGTTAGACAGGCGCCCTCCTTGTTGGCCTTTCGCAGGAGCCTGAAAACGGGCTCAGGAACAAACCCAACGCGGTCGCCACGTATCACGAAACAAGCCTAGGCCACAGACCGAACATATGCGAGACCACCCGCAGATTGTGCAGGCCAGCCTGGCAAGCCGGACAACAGCCCGGACAGGGGCCACGAACATGAACTGCCCATTCAACAGAGACTGCAATGGGGGGGGGAGCCTCGTAACCTCTACCATACCAGCCCTACAAAAAGCACAGGCCCCCCGGCTATGGAACACCCTCCCTGTTGAAGTTAGACAGGCGCCCTCCTTGATGGCCTTTCGTAGGGGCCTGAAAACATGGCTCTTCGAGCAGGCCCTCAACTGAGTGTATCTTGAAATGACACTGGACTGAACTAGGACTATGAATTTTGGCTATGACCCCAGGACTTGACGAAGCGGATTTTTAGTATAAGTATATGTTATGTTGTATTGTCTGGTTTGTACTGTCGTGATTTATTGTACACTGTCTTTTCTGTTGCTGTTCACCGCCCCGAGTCGCCCTCGGGCTGAGAGGGGCGGTCAATAAATGCAAGAAATAAATAAATAAATAAATAAATAAATAAATAAATAAATTTAATAGGACATCTAGTGAGGATTTTTTTCTTTTTTCTTTAAAAAAGATCTTAAGGTGAGATCAACATAAAAATTTAAAAGCCCCAAACATTGCATTATTATTAAAAGAACAATATTAATCATTACTAACACCTAAACAAATACCTGCTAAAGGGGGAAGAGGAGGGCACAATCCCACCAACATCTTACTGTCATGCAAAAGGCCTTTTCATTGGCAACCCCTAGACCAGTGGAGGCAAACCTATGGCCAGAGGCAGCCCTAGGTAATTTTCAACGGTAAGCAAACAGTATTTTGGCGCCCCCCCCCCCCAATCACTGATACATATTTTCTGTTCGTCGTGGAAGTTCTGTGTGCCATATTTGGTTCAATTCCATCATTGGTGGAGTTCAGAATGCTCTTTGATTGTAGGTGAACTATACATCCCAGTAACTACAATTCGCATATGTCAAGGCCTATTTTCCCCCAAGAGCGCCTCAAGAGAGCCCCTGGGCAAAATCAACTATACTGCAAATGCTTACTTTGCATAATGGGTTGAGGCGCTCCTGCCTATGACACATGTGTCAGAAGGGGTATATGCAGTGCCCTGTCCCCTGGTATGCACTCCATTGCTTGCCCCCTACCCACCACCTGCTTTCCCATTCTCAGTGCTTGCAGCCAATTCCTTGTCTGGAAGCAACACCTTTGTCTTTTGAGTCTCACACCTTTGTCTTGCATGGAACTGGACGGTTAAGTTTACTCAGAAACTCATCAGCATATCTAACCCATTGTTTCCTTATGGACTGTGCTCTCCCGGGGGCATATCTGCAGGAATTTTAGGCTGACATTCTTCCTGCCACAGGAATCCCACTTGTAGGCTGTTGAAAACCCCCAGCTCATACTGGCACAGATCCTAGCCGGCCTCCTTTCCAGCGGGAACTCTGAATAGCTGTCAGAACTGTGTAAGATGTTTTGCATTTCTCTGTATATTTATGCTTGCACCTTTGGAAGCAAATTGCTTGTACTTGCATCCTTTTTGGCCAAATTGTATTAAAACACTGTGGCTTTTCTTCAACCTAGTGAGTTTGTTTCTCTTTCCTGGCTGATCTGGTTTCACGTACAATCACCAGGCATGGACCCCTTAATTGCAGTACTAGTTGAAATTACTACACCTTTAAATAAAAAGGTATTTACTTACCAACTGAACTTCTCAGGGAAAGAAGTTCCACTACTTGGGGGCAGCCACCAAAAGTATTTCTCTCATGCCCTCACCAAATGTGCCCAGGATGATCGTAAAACTGAATGAAAGACAATCCCTGCAGCTCATACAGCAGGGAGGCTGAATAAATTTATTGGGGGGGGGGTTTCAACAATAAGATCTCTATCCAAGTAGGACAGAGTCATCTTGACAGCATTAAGAATATAGATAAACTGCCAACTCCATCATCTGTCATTACACCAGTAGTTAAAGTTGGTCATGATGACTACATGTGCCAAGTTTGGTCCAGATCCATTGTTGGGGTTCATAGTGCTCTCTGGGTGGATGCGAACTACAATTCCCAGCATTGTGGGACAATTTCCCACAAACCCTGCCAGTATTCAAAGCTGGTCATGTTGGATATGGATGGTTCTTCTTTTTCAAAAGACATTAAAAGCTAAATGTATTCATTTTGCAAACTTACTATCACATTTTTGGACAACAAACACATTTGAGGCAATAAAAACAAACTGGAAGAATACTTAATTGTATGTTAAAGTTTATTATAGCCACTTGTTTTTCAGAGAAGAGGAGTGGTATGCTTAGAGATACAAAAATACAGCTATCACAAACTACTGGAAGCAGTTTCAAAGTTAAAAGGCAACTTAAAGAAGAAACTTGGCATTATCATAGTTGAGGATACATGTCCATTACTATTTTGCCAGAAGTGAAATGTGAGATAATTGTATTGTGGGTGGAGAGGAAGAAACAGTGAGCAATTTGCAAAATGTAAATGTTTATCATTGAAGCGTTCAAAATACTTCATAACATGGAATAATCAATAACCTCTCCTTCACTGAAGAGCTTTAAACAGAGATTAGAAGACCATCTCCCAGAGATGGTTTATTGGTGGATTCCTTCTCTGCAGTGGGTTAAAATAGACGGTCATTATTCAATGAAGGAATAAAGACAATAACATAGATGCAGGGATAGATTATTTTCTGTGCATCTCTTTGGAAATAACTTTGGAATTTTGAAAATACTTCTTTGGGGGTTTGCAGAGTATTTTCAAATGTCAACCAAGAATTTTTTTTAGTATTGCTTCTCATTTGTACTTCTGTCCTGTCTAATGAGAACAGTTGTTCTTATCATGTGGATCTACATCCCTTCTGTCTTGCATTTACAGGTGGCTTCACACTGTTCTGCAAATTCTGGCACATCACATGAGAACAAGTCAATAAGAGCTTCACAGTCTCCTTTCTTATCCACATATAGGCATGGGTTGGCTGGAAAAAAAATAAACCAAAACACAGTTAATAACAGGAGGAAACTTAAAAATAGTCTCTCTTCACACAGTGTATTATTTTAATCTTGCAACAGTCCAGCATTTTTCACTCTTGCTAATTCAAAAATATTTGCTGTGAACCTCGTTCAGAGCATTCCTTTCAAAGGATAGGGATCTTGCCAGTTCATAAAACTGTAAAGTTGAAAAAAAAACCACAAGGGCCATCTAGTCCATTCCCCTGCAACCCAGGAACAATCAGAGCATCCCTGACAGATGACCATCCAGTCTCTGTTTAAATTCTTCCATAGAAGAAGGCTCTACCATGCTCCAAGGCAAAGTATTTCACTGCTGAACTGCTCTAACTCCCAGGAAATTCTTAATACTATTTAGGTGCAAACTAATGCTTTGGTAAGTCATCTGATTTATTTCTAAAACATTCAGAGCTAAAGTCCATTTATTAATAGCAGTAGATCATGAGACTTCTCTTATACCAACTCTGCCTCTGCTCCACAAGGTTTTTTTTTTGTTCCTGCATTAATTCAAAGTGTTTTTTAACAACTTGTCAGGTAATTTCCCTAACTATTCAGATATACTCAAGAGGCCTTTATTTATTTATTTATTTCATGTGAGGAGTGACTTGAGAAACTGCAAGTCGCTTCTGGAGTGAGAGAATTGGCCATCTGAAAGGACATTGTCCAGTGGACGCCTGGATGTTTTTGATGTTTTACCATCCTTGTGGGAGGCTTCTCTCATGTCCCCGCATGGGGAGCTGGAGCTGACAGAGGGAGCTCAACCCGTTCTCCCCAGATTTGAACCTCTGACCTGTCAGTAATCAGTTCTGCCAGCACAAGGGTTTAATCTATTGTGCCACCTGGGGCTCCTTTTGATTTACATGGAACTCAAGAGCAATAATTGTGATAATTGGTCATATACAGGCAGTCCCCAAGTTACAAATATCCAACTTATAAGTGACTTATAGCTAAGAACGGGGGTGAGACAACAGGAGGTGAGAGAAATCTACCTCCAGGCTTCTCACTCTCACTTGCATACACATTCCTCACCTCTCCCCTTCCCCCACTTTGGAAGCCATCTCCAGGCTTTAAAAGGACATGTAGAAGAAATGGAAAAAGGGAGAAATCACCAAACAAGAATTCAAATGAATATCCACTACACCATGCGCAGAGAAAAAGTTAGAAAAGCTAATGCATAAAATAAGCCCAGGTTTGCTATAGAGATTTAGGCCTCATCTACACAAACTATTTAATGCAGTTTTAAACCAGTATTGAAGGAAGTGGTTTTACTGTGTGGATGCTTACATAGCAAATTCGGAACCAGATGGTGATTACACTAACGACAGATGAACATTGAGGGTGTTTTTGTGCACTTTTGAGGGAATTTGTTGTCTGGCCACCACAGTTTGAAGATGGCTTTGAACTACATTAAATGGGTCTAAAAACAATAAAAGAGGCTTTTGTGGTCATATCTATAGCAATCGGAGGAGCAAAGAAATTGTAAGACCACTGCATGGAATACATGGTAAAATGTTAACAGGAGGCAGAAAAAATGCTCAACACCTTTCTTACTTGGTGTTCTCCCCCCCCCCCCCCAAAAAAAAAAAGGTCTTCAACACATGAGAAATGGGAATGAGGGAAACAATGCAGTATATAATAGGTAAAATAGAGAATTCCACAGATATATAAACCTTACTTTATCCAACAGACCTCGCAACCTCTGAGGATGCCTGCCATATATGTGGGCAAAATGTCAGGAGAGATTGTTTCTGGAACATGGCCATACAGCCCAGAAAACTCACAGCAACCCAGTGGTTCCGATCATGAAAGCCTTCGACAACACAATACTCAGATATTTTTGCCAGGTGCTTCCTCTTAAATATAACCTAAAATACGTGGACGTTCTAGGTATTGCATCCAAGCACTAACCAGTGCTGATCCTGATTAGCTTTCAAGGCCAGTGAAGATGCCTTTAGGATATTTTTGCCATGTTATCAGAACTTACTGCAAAGTTTATCCTCGCAGTCACTAGGACAGTCTCCACACGGTGGGCCTTCTATGTATGGCATGTCAATTTGTTTTACCAAATTCCCCCTGAAATCACAAAGGAACATAAAAAAGAATAATAACAGACAGAATAGAATGATAGCATGTTGGTGGAGCTTCAGATTGACACATTATGCTAGTCAATGCAGTGGAACAATGGACTATACCATTTTAAGAGTTCAGATGGTAAAATGCATGTAGAAAATGAAATTTAAGGCTCCTTCTACACCACCAGATTATCTGATTTGAATTGCATTATATGATAGTGTAGACTCATATAATCCAGTTCAAAGAAGATAATATGGATCATTTGCTTTAATAATCTATATTATATGACAGTGTAGAAGGTTAGTGAGCACTTTGATGTCTTAGTTTACCACACATCGTATAAAAAAGTATTTTATAAGACAGTTGTGCAAATATATCTAAAGACTGAGACATGCACATTTTATGTCATCAACATTCATCTAAAACCTTTTCCCTGTATTGTGATTTCCTTTCCATTACAACTAGGGAATACTGCTAAGTTTCTTGTAAAATGAATAGTCATAAAAAGGACAGATGAAAGTAGATGGAAAGAACTTCACATGAACAGGTCATTTGGGAATCTCTTAAAGGCTTGGCTTTTAATCTGTATTAATTAGGGTTACTGATGCAAACCCCTTTTTCCTGGCATGGAGCTGTCAGACCCGGTAAAAGCTCCTGCGTCATCGTGACAAATTCGTTTGTAGCGGATTTTAGAAATCCACATGATGGACAGGGGACATCCACCCAGAAGTTTACTTTTGCTTTTTTTAAATTGACTCTCTGAGATGTGCTGAACCTTATAAACACTGATGCAGATATCTGAATGTGCACACAGGCAGATTTCTTGACATTATCTCTCCTAACCTTCCTGTTGCCTTTACTTTTTCCCTCTTGAACCCCATTTCCCTTTGGGGTCACTTGCCTGCAATGCTGGTGCCTATTGTAAATTCAAGCTCTGTTTAATTTCATAACCATCAGAACAAAGGAACGCTTGCAGAGAGTTCTCATAGGAATTGCTTTCCAATGGTGCTTCCATTTAGCCACCTGTATGTCTGTGGCTCTATTTCTTTACATCTCTCATCAGCTGTTCTGGGATTTAAAAATGTGCACATGTGTTGGAGCAGTAAACACCAGTACATAGGAATGAAGTCACATGTTTTCCTTGAGTGAAGTAAATATGCACACTGTTTGGCCAAAATTAAATGCATATTTTTAACACATGATTTTCAGATGTTAATGGGATCCAGCATGCATTTTGGGCTAACATAATTTAGCCACCCACCCCCTTTATCCTAGTTTCTTCCACATGTTAGCACCCATAAAAGAATGTAGACATCTCTTTGTAGACATGCCTTTTCTCTCCTTTTGCTCCTCCCCTAATCCTAGATACAGGCCCGGGATTTTCATTTCTATACTCCTTGGAATAGTCCTTCCTTAGTAGGTAATGAAGTCAAATGGATTTCTGAGAGTTCTAGGAGTGTTTCTGCTTGTTTCTGTCAAACTCATTTTCATCAAGGGTCATATCAGCTTTATGGTTGCCATCAAACAGCCATTGAATCCATGGATAAAGAATCCATGGAAACAGGTGGCCAAGTAGAATGTTTTTACATAGTAGTCAATGAGCTTTAGTTTTTACCCAGTTTGGGTCACTCTATGTTAATGGATGACAACTCTCATCACATTTGATTATTCACCAAGTGGACAGGGAATAATGGAAATTGCAATCCAACAGCCCTTGTGGCTCCGAGGATGGGAAAGATTAAAGGACATTTTAAAACAGTGGTTCTCAACCTGTGGGTCCCCAGATGTTTTGGCTTTCAACCCCCAGAAATCCTAACAGCTGGTAAACTGGCAGGGATTTCTGGGAGTAGTAGGCCAAGACACCTGGGGACCCACAGGTTGAGAACCACTGTTTTAAAGTCAGATGTCATATCCATAAGCCTTGTAATTAAATTCAAACTCGACTGTCCTGACTAAACATAAGAAACTGCAACTTCCCAGATGTTGCTGCATCATAAATCCCATCTGATCTAGTTATGAAGTATAATGATGAGGAATACAGAAATTGTAGTCCAGCATCTGGAGGGACACATAACATGACATGGTGGGCTGGATTTGGCCTGCGGGTCCTGAGTTTGACACATAAGTTCTAGCGGATGGCAGATCAAGGATAATTCCTTTAATCTGTTAATCTGATGAACATTTCAGCAGATTTTGATATTTTCTACAAGAAAGTTTGACAAAGAAGGCCTTTGACATGAGGAATAAAGAATATTTTGTTAAGGCAGTTACTTACACAGGGCAGTACTGGCAGACATAGAGGAACGTGGCAGGGTTATTTGAGTCACAGTAGGCAAGTCCGCATCCAATCTGATGTGTATTATGCCAAATGAGCTGTCAACAAAAGAATAAAAGCATTTTTAAAATTAGCTAAAAGTTCAAACTCTTCTAATTACTAAATGCATGCTTTAAATTTAAACAAATTCTGAATCTAGAATCATAGAATCTTAGAGTTGTAAGTGACCAAGGGGGCTATCCAGTCTAAACCCTTGCATGCAGGAAAATACAATCCTCTAACTGCATGATTTATTCAAATTTTGCCATTTAGAATATTTTTTTTCCTTTAGGGAGAAGATTGAGATAAGAGAGCATTAAATAGATCAGCCTTCTCTTTCTCCCCTATTAGCATTTCACCATATTTTATATGTAATGGACGCTCTCTACGTGGGGTTGCCTCTGAAGACTGCCCGGAAGCTGCAGCTAGTCCAACGCTCGGCAGCCAGACTACTAACGGGTGTTGGGTACAGGGAGCACACCACTCCGCTGTTACACCAGCTCCACTGGCTGCCAATTAGCTTCCAAGCACAATTCAAAGTGCTGGTGTTAACCTATAAAGCCCTAAATGACTCCGGCCCTGTTTACCTCTCCTAAAGTATTCTCCCCTATGAACCATCAAGATTATTAAGATCGTCTGGAGAGGCCCTGCTCTCGGTCCCACCCGCAAGCGCGTCTGGTGGGGATGAGGGACAGGGCCTTCTCGGTGGTGGCCCCTCGACTCTGGAACTCTCTCCCACTAGAGATCAGAACCGCCCCTTCTATCCTGACATTTAGGAAACAGGTGAAGACTTGGTTATGGAGACAGGCATTCGACGAGTGAGCCAACACCCGGAGATATGGATGGAGGATGATGAGCAACGACTTTAGTGTGACGACTGACCATTGTAGTTATTGATTGTAATTGCTGTTTTAATGTTTTACTGTAATATGAATTATGATGTTTTATTGATTGTATGTGATATTATGGTTGGAAACAGGCCTGAGTCCCTCAAGAGAGGTGAGAAGGTCGGTATACAATTTTTTAAAATAAATAAATTAATTAATATCATTTTCTAGTTCTTCTACTTGATATTAAACATAACTGAGAAACATGAGTATACACTAATTGTTATTTTTTATCTCATTCTGAGCCTTCATGTTTCTGGCTTTCTCTGTACAAGTACTGGTTACTCAGTTGTATTCCTCTGGTGATGATTTCTTCTAGTATTCATTTAAGCCTCAACTCATTCTCAATTGTGATTTATATGGATTAGAAAACCCAAGGTTTACATAAATGGCACTAAATGAGCAAGACCCTATAGTAATTTTTTTTTAAAAAAAAAAATGTTGTTTTCTTCCCTAAATATTGTTTTATAGACTTCTAGTCTTTCGGTTCATACCTGAGTATAACTATATATATCTTTCTTAGGGTCAATTGCTCCAAGACCATACTGGAAGTTGGATACTTTATTTTCCCATACTTGGATTACATCTGACCAAGGGTAGGAAGATGTTGATTGCAATACATTCTCACCACAGACAGTACCTGCAATTATAAGAAAAATAGTTGTATCTGAGATTGCATATTCGAAACAATGAAGGGCCCCATTTACAGATCCACAAAATCTGGGGCACATCCAAATCATTGCTGCATTGTTTACACATTTCTGCTCCTGAACCATAATAGCAGTGGGAGTGGAGTCCTAACTATCCAGTGGGGTTGAGCCACATTTGGCCCCATTGGATGGTCACCCTTACCCTTGTTGCTGTTTGTTGCTACAGTGGTGGCTTGGAATTCAAGTGAGGACCTGACTCTTGTTGGGCATGCTGATGAGAGCAATGATACCCATGCAATACCCCTCCTCTCTCCAAGCTGTATAGCTGTCTTTGCTGACATTGACAGAGGTGCCCACTGGAGCTCTATGACCACCACTGTGGGAATGGTAAGTGCCATCTTATTATTCCCATGCTGTGCAGCACAAACAGCAACAACAATAACAATGACACCAAGACACAGGATGGCAGGATTGGCCCTTGTGAACAGTGGGACTTGTTCCAAATCATAACGGAATCAGCTGTGCACACATGCCAAATTTTCTGGGTTTCTACAGAGCTTTCCACAACATTTGCTAATTTATTTATTTATTTCATATATTTATATCCTGCCCTTCTCCCCACAAGGGGGACTCAGCGCAGCCTCGCATGAGCATCAGAGGATGCTAACAACATAAATACCATAAAAATTACAATTTACAATAAAATCATTTTAAAACATTATACAACATCATCAGTAAAATTTAACAATAAATTAATAGTTTAACATGCCAGTAAAACCAAGCCGAGCCGGGAGAATACATGTCGCAAAATCCAAATTTCCTTTTCCTATTGCCGCTGGCCTCTAATCGAGCGCCTGGCCCCAGAGCCAGGCCTTCAGTTGTCTTCTAAAGGACAGGAGGCAGGTGGCCAACCTGATATCCTTAGGGAGAGAGTTCCACAGACGGGGGGCCACTGCCAAAAAGGCCCTGTCTCTTTGCGAGAGTGGTGGGATCGAGAGTAGGGCCTCTCCTGATGATCTTAAGCTTCATGATGGTTCATAGCAGGAGATAGGTTCGGACAGGTAATCTGGGCCAGAACCGTTCAGGACTTTAAAGATTAAAACCAGCACTTTGAATTGTGTCCGGAAGCTAATCGGCAGCCAGTGGAGCTGGTGCAACAGAGGAGAGGTACACTCCCTGTACGCAGCTCCAGTTAACAACCTGGCCACCACCCGCTGGACTAATTGGAGCTTCCGAGAAGTTTTCAAAGGCAGCCCCACATAGAGAGTGTTGCAGTAGTCTATTTGGGATATAACCAGAGCGTGGACCACCGTGGCCAAGTCAGACATCCCAAGGAGCGGGCACAGCTGGCGCACAAGCTTTAATTGTGCAAAAGCTCTCCCGGCCACTTGCCCTAAGGGACCAGAAGACCTTAGACATCATCTGGATGCTCAAAGGTGACTTCTGGCCCACTTCGGGATATGTGGCAGGTGTAGACACTGACAGGCTCTTAGTGAAAGTTCTTAAAGATTGTCCATTTAAATAACCCAATAATCTTTACCAAAATCGATATTTCATCCATAGGCAAACTCTAAACATTAGCTCAACCGGTTTAAAGGATTCTCTTAACATTTGATTAAGTATTGCAAAGTTTGTAACCTTAATCAAAATTGGTGGAAAATGTAGAGTGAGAAGTCTCAAAGTTTTCTAAAGTGTATATTTGGACAATGAATGGGCAAAATCACAGGAGGCTGGTTATTAGATGCGATGCTTTCTCAAGCGGCATTTTGTTTTAATAAAAAATAAAATGGTGAAAAGGGCAGGTGGAGTTGAGCTACTTGTTACACATAGACCATTTTGATCCTGTTACCCCAATTTGAACAGTTTTTCATCCTTGCTGCCAAACAATTTTATTTATTTATTTGCATTTTAATAGGCTATAACGCTTCATGTCACTTACCACCCACAGTTCGCTCCTCCCTGGGACTGACTTTTGGTAGACATTTTGCAGCCCATTTCTGAGCACTCTCACTGGCCTTCTCACTCCATGTCTTAGGAAAACAAATGAACAAAAAACAGATTATTTTGGGCCAGTTTGAACATTATTATAAAGTACGGTTTGTCATGATGGGAGAAAATTTTCCCCATAACTTCTTCTCTTCCATTGTAGACAAAATGAACTGATCTCAAATTTTCACTTCATTTTAAGTTATTTTTTAAAAAAATCTGACAGCACTGGCTCGATTTAATTTCAATTTGTTTGAAACAAGCCAGCTACAAATCATAGATAGGCTGTGACATGCAACCCACCTGAGTCTTCAGTGCACTAGTTAATGCCAGGCAGAGTGCCTGATTGCTAAAGGACCTTCCAAGGGACAGTCCTCTCTCCCCTCCCAACAAATGGGTGCTTTGTTGATGTCAGCTGGAGAGCCCATGAACATGATAGTTGGGTGTCAGGGCTGCAAGTGGCCAGTACAATGGAAGACTGCCATCCCATGTTCCCAGGCCACCTGAGCTCAGGGAACATGGGAAGGACAGTGAAAATAGTTGTGGCAGTCTTCATTTTCCCTAACTCAGGAGAAAGAGCAAATCCTGGTGCAGGATTTGTCTTATAAAATCCAGATTATCTGCTTTAAACTGGATTTCATGGTAGTGTATCATAGAATCATAGAGTTGGAAGAGATCTCATGGGCCATCCAGTCCAACCCCTACCAAGAAGCAGGAAAATTGCATTCAAAGCACCTCTGACAGATGGCTATCCAGCCTCTGTTTAAAAGCCTCCAAAGAAGGAGTCTCCACCACCATGTGTAGACTCATGTAATCCAGTTCAAATTAGATAATTTGGATTATCTGTCTAATCCCTTGCAGCTGTGGCTGTGCAGATCCAATCTAAGCTATCTTAACCTGAGGGAAGGCAGCATGAATCAGAGAATCATATGAAATTATCAGACAACTGGCAGCAGGAGGTGGTAGTGCTCCATTTTGCATGGGGAATCTGATACCCCATGTCTCACCTTGCATCGCACACTGGGGGGGGGGGTGAAGCGAGAGTGCATGACTTCCCCCTAATAGATACAGGCAACACAAGAAGCCTCCAGGGTTGCCATAGAAGAAGCATGCCAGTTCCGCCCTCCTTCACCAAAATGTCATCTGATGGGAGCTTGCCAGCTCCCTGGGTGACTGGGGCTAGAACATATACCGCCGATTCTAGTCCCGTATGATGATGTAGTTAGTAGGCTTGTTTGATTAAAAAAATGGTTCAAAACTTGTTTCGGATGTAGCTGGTGGTTCAATTCTAAAGTCAATTCCGATTTTCACAGAAAAAAAATGTTCAAAAATTTTCAAAACTTCTGAGACTTCCGAATCCTTCCTTAATGATTTGAAAGTGTTATTTCCTGTTTCATTGGGTAGTCTTTACTTTGAAAGTAGTTGTTTTACTCCAGAAGCGGGGAGGGGTAGGGGGGAAGCAAAGGAAGGAAATTAATCCACTCTGGTTTTAAACAGCTTCCCAGGCTTGAGCCAAGGCCAGGGACCAGAAACGGGGAAAAGCTGAATCATTTCCGACTCCCTTACTGCTTCGTAACAGAAATAGCGGAAAAGCTTCAGAAGGGCAAAGGGACTTCCGATTTCCTTAAAAACTTCAAAATCGCTTCAAAAAGCAAATCTTTCTGAATTTATTCCGAATTACGAAGTTTCTGACCGAACCTAACCATGCCTAGTGGTTAGAATTGGAAGAGACCACAAGGGCCTCCAGTCCAACCCCCTGTCATGCAGGAACACACAATCAAAGCACCCCCAACAGATGGTTCTACAATGCAGTGAGGGAAATTGCTTTAGCCATGGGTTTTAGGGGATGTGCTGTCCATTGGTGGCTGCTCTTCTCATCTGCAAAACAGAAATGTAACCTTTCTCCCCCTGATAATCCTAATCACTTCCTTAAACATTAAAATAAACAAAGGAACTTCCATGGTCCTTTCCTTCACTAAGCATCTAATATGAATATTGCCCGTTATTTAAACATTTCCTTTTCCTGAGAAGGCAACATTTTGCAAAATTTCCCACTCATGTATTCTTTTGCCTTGCCACAAAAGCATAAATTAGTTCGAAGTAGATATCTTACTTGCTGAATAAACATAACACAAAAAGGATTTAATTGCAAAGTGTTTTTTTTAATTTGCACATAACTGGTGATTTGGTACTCTGAAAACACTGAAAGCAGGTTCAAATATCTGAACTCTCAAAGTTACGCTGATTTTTTTTTTAAATTAGAGGTATGTATGAAGACAGTGAGAGTGAGAGGAATCATATCCTTACAGATTCAGCAATGACAACATGCTTTGAGCTTTCTCAAAATGCATTCAAAATTATTTGTTTGATAAGAAAAGGAACAGATAAGGAAACCTCCTCTTCAGGCAAGATGAGCTCATCACTGCAGGGGCCATTTTAAGAGTTTTGGCTTTGTTTTTGCTTGGGGGTGGATGTTTGCATTCAGTGCCACAATGCAACATTTCAGCCATAAACAACAATGTCATTGAATTGTTATCTTACCATTTTCATCATATTGCTGGCAGTTGGCTGAACATTTCTTCTGATGGTATTGTGTTTATCAAGAATTTCCTTCTGTTTTGTTGCAGAAATCTTACTCAATTTACCCTAAAGTTTTTTAAAAATATATATATTGTTATATTTCATTGATTACAAACATTCCACTTCTCTCATCTTCCATTTTATTATGGGCTTAAGGAGCCAAACACATTTTCTGTTTGGTGAGTACTGGATGCCAACTTTTGATAAAAGGTAAAGGTTTTCCCTTGACATTAAGTCTAGTTGTGTCCGAATCTGGGGGTTGGTGCTCATCTCAATTGCTAAGCCAAAGAGCCAGCATTGTCTGCGGCCAGCATAGCTGCATGGAGCTCCATTACCCTCCCGCAGAAGTGGAACCTATTGATCTACTCACATTTATGTGTTTTCCAACTGCTAGGTTGGCAGAAGCTGGGGCTAACAGTGGGAGCTCACCCCATTCCCCAGACTTGAACCACTGACCTTTTGGTCAGCAAGTTCAACAGCTCAGTGGTTTAACCAGCTGCGCCACCAGGGACTTTTGATATTGCCTGCAATTATCAGTTATCTAATCCGACTGGAAATCAATTATTTTAGGTTAATTCCTTCACATCCACATCCACAGTCCAGTATCAGATACTATTTCCGAGACAAATAGAACCCTCTATAGAATTTCCTATGTCAAAGTGAGAACTTCATAGCATCTATCATTCTCAGAAATGATTCCCTGCCACAGTTTTTTTTCTTTAAACTTATTTTGGCTTTTATCTCCAGCAATGGCACCAGAGTTTCTTTTTGTGATTGGCTTGTTTCCATTTTGGTTGTCTTTTACAACAGGTGAAGAGAAATCTTAACTAAATAAAATAGAAATGGACAAAAGTGGCCAATAAAAGGGGTTTAATTCAGTTACTCTTTCTACAGAGAAGCAGGAGGGGGTAAAAAGTAACAATCCATATCTATTAGTTGTCTATTAAAACTTTGTAATGAACCTACAGTGTACCTTGAGTTTTTAACACCATGTATCCAGAAAAAAGAAAACACAACAAAATCCCCTCCAGATCTACACACACAACTATAAAAACTGGCTACAAGTGGACTTAGAAGTTATTTTTGATTCCTATTTGTCCACATAGTAGGTGGGACAAATTTCCTGGAAGGATGTGAAAAAAATGGCCCTTTGGCCTTTCAAAGTGGCTCTAAATGAAATATACCAGTGTCATACTAATAATTTATTACTTATTTATTAACAGCATTTACATTCTGCACTTCTCCCCCGAAAGGGAACTTAGGGCGGATCACAGAACACATACACGGCAAACTTTCAATGCCATTAAACAGACAGGACAGATAACAAATAGAGATATTATGTTGGCATTTTTCCCAACTTTGGCATCTTGGAGGTTGTGCTCTATTCTGGCCAGAGGGGGTGCTGTTGCTCCATCCTCTATGATGAATAGCCCTTGATCACAGGGCTATTCATCATCTTTCTTTTATTACTGAAAGATTACAGACTTCCTTTCTTTTATTATTCATTTTCTGGTTTTTTTTTATAGGTGCCGTAAAATACCTCCCCATTTAAGCAGTGCCTAATTTCTCTACTCATTGATCACAGCTGTTTTCAAACTGCTTAGGTGGACAGTAAGCTGGGCTGAAGGTCAGGTGCTCACCCAGACCCAGGCTTCGAACTGCCAACTTTTCTATTGGTAAGATCTATTACTGCTGGTGATTAACCAGCTGTGCTAATGCCCGACCCTATAATAATTGAAATTTAATTGAGGGAAGCAGAGAAGTGGCTGCAACAATTGCCAAGTCATTGTCCCATCAACACAGCCCTTTTGTGTTAGCAGTGAACAGCAGCAATCCTACCTGCCAACACCATAGTTTAAGCATATAGGGTCAATAATGGCTGCAGTACGGCAAAAGCAGACCTACAAGGTAGATATGCAATCCCAGCAAATGCAACAGGAAGAAGTGGTACCAGCAACTTTCTCACTATATAGTCATGTTTCCCTGTAAACTGATTAAGATAACTGCCTCATCAAAGTCAATAGTATGAATACAAATATTTACAAAGATATTTTACTCTATGTAAATATAGGTCCTGATCAAACCATGTTTGGCCAACATTTTAAAAAAAAAGTCTTAAAGCACATACCTGTTCCAGAGATTGCTGCACCATAACCACCAAGGACAGAATGAAAACTGATACATGCATTTCTACAAAAACAAAAAACATCATCACGTGCAGTCAGAATCTTTACTTCGATTTCTTATGTTTACTTCTACTCATTATAATCCCATAGTAAATCCATTATAAGAACTCTTAGGCTGGATCTGTAGAGTATTTTTTGCTTTGTGAAGTGGTTTTCTTGCTTTCACATTGTAGTGAACTTGCACCTCTTCATGGCTCACTATCACGGCCTGAATATGATTAAACTTTGATGAAACCATTATTCTAACCTTCTTCAATGTAAATGTACTTGTGTATCCTTCCAATAATAATAAAGAGAGTAACATAATAACTGTAATAATAATAATAATAATAATAATAATAATAATAATAATAATAATAATAATAATGGGTATGGCTCACTAATGGAACCCTGAAGAAGGAGATAGAAAGCCTGATTCTTGCAGCCCAGGAGCAAACCATCAGAACAAATGCAATTAAGGGCAGGAAAAAAATCAGCTGATGACCCAAAATGCAGACTATGCAAGGAAGCTGATGAAACCATGGATTATATCCTCAGCTGCTGCAAGAAAATCGCAGAGACAAACTACAAACAGAGGTGCAACTCTGTGGCCCAAATGACTCATAGGAATTTATGTCGTAAGTACCACCTGCCAGTAGTAAAGAACTGGTGGGATCATAAACCTTCAACGGTGGTGGAATATGAACACGCAAAAAATACGGTGGGACTTTCAAATCCAGACTGACAAAGTTTTGGAACACAATACACAAGACATCGCGATCGTGGAAAAGAAAAAAGTTTGGATTATTGATGTTGCCATACCAGGTGACAGTCGCATTGAGGAAAAACAACAGGAAAATCTCAGCTGTTATCAAGACCTCAAAATCAAACTGCAAAGGTTCTGGCATAAACCAGTACAGGTGGTCCCAGTGGTCATTCCTGCACTGGGTGCCGTGCCAAAAGATCTAAGCCGGTTTTTGGAAGCAATAAACATTGACAAAATGACAATCTGTCAACTGCAAAAAGCCACCTTACTTGGATCTGCGCGCATCATTCAAAAATACATCACACAGTCCTAAACACTTGGGAAGTGTTCGACTTGTGATTTTGTGATACAAAATCCAGCATATAGAAATCGTTTGCTGTGACATACTGTGTTTTGTGTCAGTAAAATAATAATAATAATAATAATAATAATAATAATAATAATAATAGAGTAAAATAATGGAAATTTAATAATAACAGCAATAATAGAGTAAAATAATAAATGTAAACATAACAATAAAGTAAAGTAATAAATGTAATAATAATAGAGTAAAATAATAAATGTAATAAAAATAATATCACTTGACTGAAAGGAAGATTTCACCAAGAACCTACACGTACTGAAAAAGAAGCTGGAGATTAAAGTTCTCAGATTACCACAGAAAATGTCATATTTCTTGCAGCTATCTGCATAATCTTTGACCTCTAATAGTATGGCCAACAGTAGATTAATTTTCTAATGTAATTCATGTCTTTATCTACAATAACGATGCATTTATATTGGAATGGGTGATATATATATATATAGAGAGAGAGAGAGAGAGTAGGTATCTATCTATCTATCTATCTATCTATCTATATATATATATATATATATATATATCAGCACTCCATGCAGTCATGCTGGCCACATGACCTTGGAGGTGTCCGCTCTTCGGCTTAGAAATGGGGAAGAGCACCACCCCCCAGAGTCGGACACAACTAGACTTATGTCAAGGGGAAACTTTTACCCTTATGTGTGTGTATCAATTTAAAGATATCTACTTGAAATGTAAGCAAAAATAGTAAAAAAAAACCAAACAAAACAAACCACATGCTTTCCTACGTTACCTTTCTTTGTATGCTAAGCCTTTTCTGTTTCTTCTAAAGGACTTCAGTATGAAAGACCTAAGCTGCATCAACATGTGTATATACTGGAACTCTTCCTGTTATGTAAATGAAAACTAGTAAGAACACTACTTGATTTGCAAATGAAGGAGAAGGAAGGGAAAGATGAAGGGTGAATGCATCTAAATCTCCAGAGCCAGATGAACCACATCCAAGGGCATTAAAATAATTAGCAGATGTGATTTCAGAATCAATGGCAACAGTTTTTGAGAATGTCTGGAGAATAGGAGAAATTCCAGCAAACTGGAGGAATGCATATGTCTCCTACCCCTTCCACATAGCGGAAAAAAATCCCACATTATCTGCTTTGAACTGGAATATATGTCAGTGTGGACTCAAAAAACCTACTCCAAAGCAGATATTGTGGGATTTTCTGCCTTGATAATCTGGGTTATATGACTGTGTGGTAGGACCCTCCATCTTTAGAAAGGAGAGAAAAAGAGGACCCGAACAATGATCACCCAGTCAGTCTGACATTAAAACCAGGAAAAATGTTTACTGTGGATGATTAAACAGACAATCTGTAAGCTCTTTTACGCTGTCATGTAAAGTAGTGTTTGAATCACATTAGCCAAGTCCATCCATATAACACACAGGTTAGTGAGATTGAACCTGGGGTAAGTCACTTAATGCAGCTTGAACTCGGGTTTAAAAAACACTGAGAAAACTGTGAACCCTACAACAAGATTCAGACCTTTCCCAGGATTGGGGCAGTTTGATTTGCCATTCTAGATCTCCATGTTGGATCCAGGATCATGTCCCATAGCTAGCCCATCCTTCCCAGGCTCAGGCAGTTGAGGAAGGTGGGATAGCAGTGCCTTCCTGATCCCAGCATCTCTGCCCCCCAAAAAATGTCAGAAGCCACCTCCCCTTTACTGGTGATTCCTGTTCTTTAATTTCTTATTCTTCCTCATTCAGGGAACAAAGCAGTTGGAGGAGGGGACTCTTCCTAAGCTCCTTTGCTTCTTGAATTATGTATAACCAGGAAATAAAGAGGGGACAGCTCTGGTAAGGAGTGAGGATTTTATGTCATGGGGTGGGAATGGGAGCAGGGAAGGTGGGGTTACGATTGGGCAATAAAAATGAAATGTAGAGATACGGGATGAGCGACACCTGGATTGAAAACAGTCCATGTGGAAGGGATCTAGGAGTCTTAGCAGACCACAAGATGGACATGAGTCAATAGTGCAGCAGCTTTAAAAAGTCAATGCAATTCTAGGAGAGTTTAGATTGAGGAAAGTAATAATTTCACTCTATTCTGCTTTGGTTAAACTTCATCTGGAGTACCGTGTCCAATTCTGGGCACCACAATTCTAGAAGGATATCATCAAACTGGAATGCGACCAGAGAACAAAGATTTGGAAGCCAAGTCCTACTAGGAGAAAAGAAGGCTAGGGGTGGTGGGAACAAGATTGCCATGTTTAAGTACTTGAAAAAATGTCACACTGAGGAAGAGGCAAGCTTGTTTCCTGCTGTTTTTGATACGAGGACATGGAGCAATGGATTCAAATGGCAGGAAATGAGATTCCACCTCAACATTAGGAAGAACTTCCTTACATAAGAACTGTTTGACAGTGGAATATGCTGCTTCGGAGTGTGATGGAGGCTCTTTCTCTGGAGGTTTTGAGCATAGACTGGATGGCTATTTGCCAGGAGAAAAGATGGTGCTTTTTCCGGCATGGCAGGGGTTGGACTGAATGACCCGTGCAGTCTCTTTCAGCTATACGATTCTGGTTTTTTTTCCCTTCCAGAACAGAAAATTATCATTTTATTCCTTACTTCACAGTTTAATAAAATATCAATTGTATTCACCAACCAAAGATTTCTAGAAGGAACAGAATGTGATAAGTGAATAATGCCTTATAGCAGAACTCCCCAAACCTTTCATGTTGGTGACAAACGTTTTAGACATGCATCATTTCTTGACACAGTAATTTAGTTTTATTAGCAAACCGGAGATTAAACTAACCTCTTATAAAACATATTGTGATAGCAAAATCTATGAGGACACAATGTCTCTCGTGAAAGCTTTTCAGCTATATTTTTAAAAAAATACATCATTTGTAAGATAACAACATAATGTTTCCAGGATATATGTTATTTATGAGCAACAGTATGTAAATATGTGCAAAAATTAAGAAAAATTGTATGACACTAATATAATTACTACTTACTATTTCAATAAGATGTATGGAGTTGATGGGATGAACATTTGGTGGAATATTAGATAAAGACACTCGCATTTCATCTTCAAGCATTTTCAGTGTTTTAAGATTGTCATAACTGAAAAAGATATTTCACAAGTGTATGCAATAGAAAATCACAGACAAAGTTTATTTATTACATGTTTGGATGCATTGTGTGAGTCTAAAAGCTATCTAAGTCATCTTGTTCATACATCATTAAAAGACTTTGATCCTTTTTTATTTCGCCTAATTCTTCAGTGAGTGAAAAGTTCCTCATTACAGTTGAAAGATAATGGATTTCTGATCCAACCGTAGTCTTAGATTTCAGCAATTGGAAAGTAATGAACTTTCCCTCCAAGCAACGTTAAATGGTCAACAATTAGATAGATGATACCATATTTTAGCTCACTTTTAGCAATTTTAGAAAACATTTCAAAGTTTCCTTTTTTCACTTTCCTTTTCCAAATTGTTATTTTGTCTCTCATAGCACCACTGTTCAGATATTTTCTCCTTTTTCTTGCATACTGATATTTATTTATTCCAATGTTCAGCTATGTCAGCCAGATCTGCCAATTTTGTTCACCAAAGTGTGTTTAGAATTAGATCACTGAATTCATTTTGCTGATATTCCTCAAAAAGTTTAAGTGTAAGTTCCTTCAATTTATATATATGACAAAGCAATCAACCTCTTGAGAACCAATAAATTTATATGTGTACTAGAAAACCTTTGACCTTGCCCCCATTTCCTCATAAATATAAGCAAATAATTTTGATTTCAGAAATCTACTTTTAATGTAATTGACCTTTTTTCATAGCTTTTCTTAATATATTTTGCAATGTTTTCATGACTAGTGATTTGCAATATAAAAAGTAATGCATCATTATAATATTTTCATTGTCTTTCTTTGCTAAAGATATATAACTTTTTGTTGAACCAGTTACAGTAGAACCTCTACATATGAATGTCCCAATATAAGTACGTTTTAACTTATGAATCTTCATTTGACATAGAGTGATGTTTTCAGGCAAAGTACAAAGTATTAGTTTTGACCTTTAAAACCCTGCATGGTTTGGGTTCAGGTTACCTACAGAATCGCCTTCTTCTGCACAAATCTGCCTCTTAGGACACTGAGGTTCTCTGGGAGATGCTTACTCTAATCAGCCAAAACCTGACTGGTGACAGGTGACTGACACCCTGAGGACCTTTTCATCAGCAATCCTATGACTGTGGAATGACCTGCTGTAAGAGCTCTGACAGGTAAATCAGCTGTTAGAATTCAAGACACAACTGAAGGCCTATCTCTTCAGTCAGTTTCATTTTCATGGCAAGCAAGCAAAGCAAAGCCCAAAAGGCTCCTATTCCTCTGTACACGATTCATGCACACCAGGCTCTTTCCAGAAAGGGGACAGCAAATGCCATGGATTTGCTTTGATGCGTGGTGAATCCATGGGCCTGTGTGATGAGGTCCTTACTTGAAAATATGTCCCATTAGTCAATGGAGGGACACAAAGGTCAAGATAAATCTTTTCCGTATCTTGGTTGTTCAAAACAAGATCCGCCTAAATAGTAAATTATTGGCTGCAGAATGTACTTGGCCAACAAACTTGAGTAATATTGCTGAGGAAAACAGTAGATACACCCCACCCCACATAAACACACACACACCTCTTTGTAACAGAGCTTTACACTCTGCAAGTGTTCTTGTCGGATCTTTTCCATATGTTCCCAAATTATAGGAGAGAAAAGTCAAAAGGGATGAATATGCAATATATCTACCCCTGGTATAAGTCTATATAGACATGAAAAATACAGTGTCACTTCAGCATAAGAAATGTCCTATTAAGTGATATTACACAGATTTGGTTACCCTGACATCTGTTAGGGCAACTCTATGCATGCTCAAAGTAAGCTTTGTTTTGATCGAATGCATATTAAGTTCAGGAACAAAAATGTTAGGTGCTATGATTGAAGTTAAAACTGCTTTACTCCTTTACAATTAAAATAATTTTTGTCAAGATATTTTCTCAAATGTCAAATTCTATGGAGTCTCATGTTCCTTCCAAATCTGTATAATCATTCGTCTCCAGACCACTGAGTTTCTTCATTGTTCAGTGGAGCAAATCAGATGTTTTAAACACCATTGGACTACTTTGTATCAAGTGACCATATTTGCCCTCAGTTCTTTGTTAGACAAGAATACCCACAAACACATAACTATTTCTATATAAACAATTTCTAACTCTACAAACAATATATAGCTAATTAAAATTGAGTCCCCTTCGGGGTGAGAAGGGTGGCATATAAATGCCGTAAATAAATAAATAAATAAATAAATAAAATTAGCATAGGTAAAGGTAAAGGTTTTCCCTTGACACTAAGTCCAGTCGTGTCCCACTCTGGGAGTTGGTGCTCATCTCCATTGCTAAGCCGAAGAGCCGCCATTGTCCGCAGACACCTCCAAGGTCATGTGGCCGGCATGACTGCATGGAGCGCCATTACCTTCCTGCCGGAGTGGTATCTATTGATCTACTCACATTTATATATTTTCGAACTGCTAGGATGGCAGAAGCTGGGGCTAACAGTGGAAGCTCATGCCGCTCCCCGGATTCGAATCTGCGATCTTTTGGTCAACAAGTTTAGTGGCTCAGCGGTTTAACCCACTGTGCCACCAGGGGCTCCTAGCATATTGGCATGCAAATATTCTTCTTTAGTTTTCTTTTTTATAGTGTGCTACGCGTCATCTAGGAGCCCCCGGTGGCACAGTGGGTTAAAGCACTGAGCTGCTGAGCTTGTTGATTGAAAGGTCGCAGGTTCGATTCCGGGGAGCGGCGTGAGCTTCCGCTGTCAGCCCTAGCTTCTGCCAACCTAGCAGTTCGAAAACATGCAAATGTGAGTAGATCAATAGGTACCGCTCCGGCGGGAAGGTAACGGCGCTCCATGCAGTCATGCTGGCCACATGACCTTGGAAGTGTCTACGGAAAATGCTGGCTCTTCGGCTTAGAAATGGAGATGAGCACCACACCCCAGAGTCAGACATGACTGGACTTAATGTCAGGGGACTACCTTTACCTTTACCTACGTGTCATCTAAAGGGGAAACAAGATTTTTTTAAAAGCACCAAAAATATTATTTTGAGAGGAACAGACAGAAAGATGCTTCTCAATTATTTCCTTGGATTTAAAAAAATACCGGATAAAATTTCAATATTGTGCAGAATGGTGTGCTTGGGAGAATAATGCAGTTTCATTCTCAGAGCATTACTGCCAGATGTATTTTAATTTTTTTAGCCAGGCAGTAAATACTGTTGCTGTTATATTTATTTTTACCCCACTTTATCACCCCTGAAGGGCTCAAAATGGCTTAACATAAAAGCATCAGCATAGCTATTTAAAATATACAAATATACAAAATTTAAACAGTATTAAATAAAAATAGTATGAAAAATTCACAGTTCGAAATCATTAAAACAAATTCAAAGCTAGAAAGCACAGCACCCGCTGAACTGATCTCAATAACCTTCATCTTTAAAAACCTGTCTAAATAATAATGTTTTAACCTGTTACCAGAAGGACAGCAAGGAGGGGGCCATTGGGCTTCCCTGGGAAAAAGGGAGTTCCAGAGTTGAGGGGAACTGAGTATTCAATTCTAATCGCTACGGGAAATATCTGGAAATACAACATACATTTTAAAAAAAATCAATGGAATGTTTACTCTCAATTTACATTGCATCATTTATTTTAAAATATCATTACTGCTTGACATTTAGGATATCTGGATTTGTCATGCAGAGATGATAGATAAACCGGGTACACAGAGGGAAGAAGCAATGAACCATGTTAGTTAGTAGTACATTAAGTAGAAAGATATGAATGCTTTGTTCAGTCAAAGATGATTCAGGTGTTCCAGTTAATGGCTAAAATGTTAGTTTTAAAGCATATGTGCAACAAATAGATTTTCTTTATTTAGACCAAGACTTCTTAAACTTTTCCTACTCGCCACTCCGTGTCACATGATCATGGGTATGTAAGTATATAAAACAAATGTTTTGAGGGGACAAACAAATGTACAAACCAAATATTTACTGATAATTAATGATAAAGAAATCTATTTTGAAACAATTCCTTGGAATGCATATAATTTTACCATTTATTAAAGCCCAAAGCAAATTTGCATACTAATAAATTGTATAAGCTTGTTTATTTTTACATAAAGAATTAAATTATAGTGGGATATTTGATCCTGTGAGATGTAGAACATCTTCAACTTTTTTCAAAGTTGTGAATGTGGCTTTGCATAAATACATAGTATTATTAGTATTATTTCATACATTTCTAAACTCTCTTTCTCACTCTTCGAGTGGTGGTGGGCTTAGGGCAGCTCACAGCTGGTAACCATTAGATGCCAAACAAACAAATAGTAATAAAATCACATTTAAAACATTAGTTAAAAACATCAAATTATAAACACTCATTTAAAAATAAAACAAATCCAAATCCAAAGTAATAATCCAAGATCTGTCCATTGTCAGTCACATAAATCGTATGCATTATTATCACTGTGTCTGCTGCTGGAATGCTTGATCCTACAACCATGATTAAAGTCCCCCCCCCCTAAAAGTAGGGGGAGCAAACTGATTTCATTAGGGAGTGAGTTCCCCAGATGGGAGGCCACTTCGAGACGGTCCTGTGTCTCATCCCTGCCAATGGTTATGTTGTTTTTACTCTGTATGTTTTGTGATATTACTTGGGAACTGCTCTGAGTCCCCTCGGGGAGATGGAGCAGTATTATTATTATTATTATTATTATTATTATTATTATTATTATTATTGCACTTGCAAAGGTGACGGGATCAAGAGCAAGACCTTCCCCGACAATCTTATCCTCTGAGGTAGATCATAGAGGGAGATACGTTCGGACAAGTAATTCATAGTACAAAATGACAAAAGTATGTTTACCTCTATTTCAGAAATGTTTGAAAATCCTGCCCTAATCCCAAACCAACATTCATTTAATGACCTTTAAAGAAACTCTAGCTTTAAACTATGTCACGTGATAACTCAGCAATTTTTTCTTGACATTTTAATGGCAGATGTCTGACATTTTCATTTCAGATGAATATGGTTCATGAACCCAACTTAACGACTTCATCACATGCATTCTGGGCTCCATTTTCATAAGCTTCAGAAACAGAATCTCATGACGTAAAGCTAGTTCCAATGGGACTCTGGGGGACTCCATTTGTGCAGTGCATGGAAACGGAGCCCAGGTGTTACCTGACTCTAAGCTGGAACAAATGGGAGAAACTGGGGGAAAATGGGGATAGGACATGGAATCGCTGGCCATCCCAGAAGACAGATCTCGGTGGTAAGGAACAAAATAAGATGGTTTCACCTGCTTTTCCCTGCTTTCCTCCTACTCATGGGAAGAGCTCCTTAGCTTTTTGGAATCAAAATCTGAAGGGGAGTATTTCTGAAGCTGAAAAGATAGCCTCAGGTCTGATTCACCATCTAGCCCAGGATGATTACACTAGCAACTGGTGTTATTGTAATAAACTCTTTAAAAACCTCTTCTATCTGCGTTTCTTCATCCCTCTTATTTCATCTGGGTTTTGATATGGCACTTAAATCTATTAAACAAAGACTGTGAGACACTGCCTTCTGCAAGCTGCATTCACGCTCATAAGCTTCTTGTTTCCCAAGCACCCTGAGTATACACTATACTGGGCCTCTCCATGAAGTAAATTATCTTAAGAACTTGACTGTGGCCAAATATCGCTGCCTATTCTCCAAGGAAAGGTGCAATGTGTTCCCGTCTGAAGTGCTCTGAGATAGATTTGCGGAAGTCCCATACAATGCAAGACTTTGGCCATGTAACAATAACCAGGATGCTGAATGTATTTATCACAGCTTATTGTCTTGCAGTTTTTACAAGCAAGCTCGGATACATGTTATTAAACCACAACTGAGCAACCTACCTGGTAGATCAGCCCAATTTCAAGTAAAGATTTTACTAGTTGACAATTTTCCCCATGTGACCTTGGCTGTGGCCAAGTTTCTCTTCGAGGTAGCCAGGATAAGACAACTTCCTGTATTGGACTTACCTTGTATATATTTGCAGTATTTTTGCCCTTGCTCATATGCATCTAGCATTATACTTGAGCTGCTTTTAAATGGTCTTGTCTAGTTTATGGATCTGTTGACAATTGTGCACTTTTCACTGCTGAGCAAATTGGATCTTTGGACCATAATAAAGTTTGATTGCTTAATTGATGAAACAGCCACTAGGTGGCAGGGTGTACAAATTATTTTTGGACCTAGCTCATTCGGAAACCTTTTACTGTTGCTTTTATTTTATTTTTATTTATTAATTTTTTGGAGATCCCCATATTTATTTATGCAAATCCCATATGGGGTCTTTATCCACAGTTTAAGAAGCTTTGGTTTAGATATAGAGGGGTTTTTTTTATTGTGTATAAAAACAACAGAACCAATGAACGAAATCACACCAAATTTGGCAACAAAATATATCACTACACAAGGAGTGACCATCACTCAAAAAATTATGATTTTGTCATTTGGGAGTTGTAGTTACTGGGATTTATAGTTCACCTATAATCAAAGAGCATTCTGAACTCCACCTATGATGGAATTAAACCAAACTTGGCACATAGGACTCCCCTGACCAACAGAAAACACTAGAAGAGTTTGGTGGTTATTGACCTTGGGTTTTAGAGTTGTAGTTCACCTACAGCTAGAGCAGTGTTTCTCAACCTTCCTAATGCCTCGACCCCTTAGTACGGTTCCTCATGTTGTGGTGACCCCCAACCATAACATTTCATTGCTACTTCATAACTGTAATTTTGCTACTGTTATGAATCGTAATGTAAATATCTTATATGCAGGATGTATTTTCAAATCCCAAATACCTAATATGCCCAAATTTGAATACTGGTGGGGTTGGGGGGAGTTTGTCACTTGGGAGTTGTAGTTGCTGGAATTTATAGTTAACTTACAATCAAAGAGCATTAGGAACTCCACCAGTGATGGAATTGAACCAAACTTGGCACAAAGAACTCCCATGACCAGCTGAAAATACTAGAAGGGTTAGGTGGGTTTTGCCTTGAGTTTTGGAGTTGTAGTTCACCTCCATCCAAAGAACACTGTAAACTCAAACAATAATAAATCTTGATGTCAAACTTTGCATGAATACTTAATATGCCCAATCATGAACACTTTTGGGAGTTTGGGGAAAATAGACTTTGACATTTTGGGGTTGTAGTTGCAGGGATTTATAGTTCACCTATAAACAAAGACAATTCTGAATCCCACCAACGATAGAATTGGAGCAAACTTCCCACACAAAACCTGCATGATCAATAGAAAATACTGTGTTTTCTGATGGTCTTTGGTGACCCCCCTGACATCCTCTGGTGACCCCTCCAGGGGTCCCGACCCCCAGGTTGAGAGACGCTGATCTAGAGAGAACTGTGGACTCAAACAATGATGGATCTGGACCAAACTTGGCACGAATACTCAATATGCCCAAATATAAATACAGATGGAGTTTGGGGAAAATAGACCTTGACATTTGGGAGTTGTAGTTACTGGGATTTATAGTTCATCTACAATCAAGGAGCATTCTGAACCCCACCAATGACGGAATTGGGGCAAACTTCCCACACAGAACCCTCATGATCAACAGAAAATACTGTGTTTTCTGGTGGTCTTTGGTGACCCTTCTGACACCCCCTTGCAACCCCTCCCCAGGGGTCCCAAACCCCATGTTGAGAAATGCTGCCTTAAGGCCACCCAGTCCAATTCCCTTCACCATAGCAAGAAAACATAAAGCCCTCCTGACAAAGAGCCATACAGCCATAGATACAGATAAATATATATGATTCACACACACATATGTTTATGACAGATATAGTACCACCTCCCTGGTGACCCCCTCCCCCCAGGATCTTGACTTCCCAGATTGAGAAATGCTGCCTTAAGGCCATCCAGTCTAACTCCCTTCACCAGGGCAAAACATAATCAAAGCCCTCCTGACAAAGAGCCATCCAGCCATAGATATAGATAGATATATAAGATTCATACACAGAGAGATATGGTATCATAGATTTGAAAGGGACCCCTAAAGAAGGACAATTATATGTTGCATGTTCCAGAGTAGGCAAACCAGACAACCTCCACATCAACACTGGCAAAGAAACAACAAGAACTACTGTTTACCCTCAAGCATAAAGAAACCAACATTTTCTCATTACTTTATTTTCCAGCTCAACAGACTGGGCCACAGCAACGCGTGGCAGGAGACCACTAGTATGTTATATTCCTGGAAATACTGGAAATTTAATCGAATCCTGACTTCAGAATGTTGACCATCTTTATGCTGTTGTCCAGTAACAAATTTAGGACCACTCCAAAACAAGCAGGACTTGGACATGATACTTCTGGAGCAACTTCTGGCTGGAAAATTTTACATACTGAGGTCCAAACTTTTTCAAGCCCTAAAATAAGATAATCCATTGGGGAGGGGGGGGGGCGGACAAATTTCATATCTGATTCATTCTTTTCTTTTCTCATTGAATTGCATCTAGAAAGAAAACCCCAACTACCTGACTACCAGAAATTCTGGCTTTACTAATAAAACCTGATAATGATGTCATCTGTAAATTGGATATACATACCTGTAATGATCCACTCTAAAACCTTTCTTGATATTGATGTCAGGCTGATTGGGAAGTAAGTGTTTGGGTCCCCCTTTTTACTTTTAATTTCTGTTGAGTTATCTTTTGTATATAAGTAACAGAAAAGAGGATATCGGAAAAAGCAATATAATTGCCCTGCTCAAAACCCTTGTTTTGGTGAAAGGGATGATCCTTAGGGCAATATTGATCACATAACATAAGAAAGTCCTATATCTTTTACCATTTCTAAAAATGTATTGTCGAAGGCTTTCATGGCCGGAATCACTGGGTTGTTGTAGGTTTTCCGGGCTATATGGCCATGTTTCAGAGGCATTTTCTCCTGACGTTTCGCCTGCATCTATGGCAAGCATCCTCAGAGGTAGTGAGGTCTGTTGGAAGTAGGAAAATGGGTTTATATATCTGTGGAAAGACCAGGGTGGGACAAAGGACTTTTGTCTGCTAGAGCTAGGTGTAAATGTTTCAACTAACCACCTTGATTTGCATTTAATGGCTTGGAAGTGCCTGGGGGAATCTTTCTTTGAGAGGTGATTTGATGTGCCTGATTGTTTACTCTCTGTTGTTTTGCTGTTGTAATGTTTGAGTTTTTTAATACTGGTAGCCAGATTTTGTTCATTTTCATGGTTTCTTCCTTTCTTTTGAAATTGTCCACATGCTTGTGGATTTCAATGGCTTCTCTGTGTAGTCTGACGTGGTGGTTGTGAGAGTGGTCCAGCATTTCTGTGTTCTCAAATAATATGCTGTGTCCAAATTGGTTCATCATGCGAATCAAGGTGGTCAGTTGAAACATTCACACGTAGCTCTAGCAGACAAAAGTCCTTTGTCCCACCCTGGTCTTTCCACAGATATATAAACCCATTTTCCTACTTCCAACAGACCTCACTACCTCTGAGGATGCTTGCCATAGATGCAGGTGAAACGTCAGGAGAAAATGCCTCTGAAACATGGCCATATAGCCCGGAAAACCTACAACAACCCAGTGATTCCGGCCATGAAAGCCTTCGACAATACATTTTTAGAAATGGTAAAAGATATAGGACTTTCTTATGTTATGTGATCAATATTGCCCTAAGGATCATCCCTTTCAACAAAACAAGGGTTTTGAGCAGGGCAATTATATTGCTTTTTCTGATATCCTAGAACATGGCCATATAACCCAGAAAACCCACAACAACCCATTTCTAAAAACTTTTGCAAATATACAACCCCTGAGAAATAAAACTAGGCTGTGTGAAGTTCTGAACATGAATAAGTCTATTAGGATCCATGGATACTGTCAATTTTATGTATATCTGTTTCTAATTTTGATGGTGGGAGAGTTACAAGTCCTGTCTATACTCATACCATTCAAGAGCCATCTATTATCCTTCCCAAGTTTTTGTCGAAGGAATCTTACCAATGATTTCCCCACTTTTTCCTGGCTCAAGAATTTAATGTTAAACTTTTGTAGAGTTCAGAAATGTTATATCTTTTTCCTGAGGGAACAACTGTGAGATCAATAAAGTGAAGAATTACACTGGCCAACAAACATTTTGATACCAAATGTTAGATCTGTTCCTGGGTATATTTGACCTGCTGATTCCAAAAAATGGCACAAGTTTTGCCCTACCAGCATTAGTTTTTGAGATACATATGCCATCTGTTTGTTTGTTTATTTATTTATCATGAAAAGCATATTTAAGAAACTATAGCTGATGTTATCTATCCAATGCAATTTTCTGAACCAGCACCTCAAATAACCCCAGGAGTAGGCCTAAAAACCAAGACACCAAGATGGTTTTTTGGGGTCTGAGGGATATTGTGAGTTTAAAATATTAAGTATTTCTTATATTTTAACTGTATTTTAATCAAAACCACACATTGCTATTTATTTATTTTTCTAATTTTTGTATTCACTTTGTTTTATATTGTGACCAAAGTGTGACTTTTAGCCAGCTTGAGTTTCCATGAAGAGAAAGGTGGGAGTATAAATAAATAAGTGAAGAATAAATAATTAAAATTGAATTTGCAGGATTACACCCACATGTTTTCTGAGGACGCAAAATACACCCTGCTTTTGAAGTTGCAAAAATGCAGCTTGCTTCTGAAGAATATATTTTTAGTTACTCCCATTTGCAAAGTAGGGACTGTTCCTGCTATATAAACATACCGTATTTCTGTTGTCTAATTTAGATCTAAATCCACCAGCCCTTCAAAGACTGACAAACAGCTAGACTATGAAAGGTAATGTGAACAATCCTTTATTCAGAACACAGTTTTACTTCCCAGACCTATTATTCACATCCAGGTAAATCTCTGATAACTGATATGAAAATTGACATAAGTATTTGTATTCCCTAAAGACAGAAAAATAACAAAAATGGGGAAAGACAACCTGTTCTTGTGGTATTCTTCGGGATACATACAAGACTCTTTATGTTCTCAACTGTTCAAAATAATAATAGACTTAACTGCATCTGTGTGCATCGCTAGGCTTCATGCTAATATGACATGGCTAAAAAGTTAAACCTAGATATACGTTAATGTTAGGGCCATCTGGATGGTTGTCCTAGACCAGTGGTTCTCAACCTGGGGTCCCCAGGTGTTTTTGGCCTTCAACTCCCAGAAATCCTAACAGCTGGTGAATTGGCTGGGAATTCTGGGAGTTGTGGGCCAACAACATCTGGGTTCCCCAGGTTGAGAACCACTGTCCTAGACATTGGAACACCAAGGTTAAAATGGCCTTATCCTTACTGTTCTGACATCAGAAGTCAAAGATTTTCTAATTCCAATGGGTTTTTTTTAAAGAAAAGGGTATTTAATAGGTTGAGGTATTGTTTTCACTATATAGTTAAATCTTTATGATGTTTGCGTCATGTATGTACCCTTTGCATTATTAAAACATCAGAGTCACAAGGCAGTCATGACACTTCATATTTTAAATGGAAAGTTGAAAATTCACGCTTCACTTTCATTCACTGAAATCAATTGTTGCACACAATATGGAAAAAAAATGTTTGCATTGGATTCCTTAACCTTCATCAGAAAAGCCAGAGAACTTGTGAACGGAGTCTCACTAAAGCAGTGTCTCACTAAAGCAAGGCAGAGTAGGCCTGGGTAACAACGGAAAAATTTGTTTCTAAAATCGATTTGTATTTGGGGGGGGGGGGTTGTTTCGATATTTAAAAGAATTACAAAATTTTCCTTTTAAAAAGTTGTAGTAGAAGTGTAGAAGGGCCCTTAGTGAAGATATTCTCCAAGAATCATGTCATAGACATAAAGTTGATATTATTTTCTGGATTCTTTGTTAGTAGCCAAAATTGAACTAACCTTTGTCTGGGTACCTTATTCATACAGCCTTCTTTCCTCTAAACTCTGTCTGCCAGATTTAAGTTGGCACATTGACTAAACACAGGGAACTACGAACAAGAGCAAGATTATCACAAAGTGATGACTCAAGGTGTCTAAAGTATGGACTTTGTCACATGGCCCAGTTGGGCTGTTCTATCTCACCGGCTTTTGCCAGCGAAAAAGAAGGTGTGCAGGGTGAGACATGGTGCCCCGTGCACCCTCACTCCTCCACTCATCACACTCCTTCCCATCACATGGCAGAAAGGGTGGCAATGCGCAACAGAGCTACCCGCACAATGCTTTCCTCTACATAGTCAAAATGTTTATTATGTGATGTTTTATGTGCATTTTCTGTTGTAAATCTATGTTGTCATCATTTTATATGTTTATGCATTGTTTATTTTATGTCCAGCACTTGGAGTGCTTTTGTGAGCCACCACGAGTCCCTTCGGGGAGATGGTGGCAGGGTATAAAAAATATTATTATTGTCGAAGGCTTTCACGGCCGGGATCACTGGGTTGTTGTAGGTTTTTCCGGGCTATATGGCCATGTTCTGGAGGCAATTTTTCTCCTGACGTTTCGCCTGCATCTATGGCAAGCATCCTCAGAGGTAGTGACCTCACTGCCTCTGAGGATGCTTGCCATAGATGCAGGCGAAACGTCAGGAGAAAAAAATTGCCTCCAGAACATGGCCATATAACCTGGAAAAACCTACAACAACCCATTATTATTATTATTATTATTATTATTATTATTATTATTATTATTAATAATAATAATAGTTTGCCTCTGCTTTGGGGGGAAAGTGGATGTGGCCTGCTGTGCGTCATGTGATGACACATGGCAGGCCCCATCAAAGCCACACATGAAGGCAGCAAAGTGAGGCATTTTTGCCTCATGTGAAGAGGAAGTAAGAGAGACAAAATGTAAGAAACTACAACATTTCAGTTTCGGTCTGGAAAACTCATTGAATACAGCAGGTATGAAGCACTAGTCAACAAGCAACCTTTAGCCAGTGGAAATTCTAATCACTTTTTCTGTTTCTGTTTATCCAGAAATGCTTCGTCTGTCTGTGCTTCTGCCCTTGGCTGCTGTACTACAACACGCTTTGGGACAGGTATTGCTTCATATGAGCCTTAAGACTTAAGATCATCAGTCAAGCATTCATTGATAGTCAAAGATCAGTTCACATAGGCTTCATCTACACTGATCATTAAATGCAAGCTTCAAACTGCATTTGGGACAGCAAACTCCCACACAAACCTGTGAAAAAAAGTGCTCTGTGGTTTGTGTAGTCACCATTTAGGCCGCAAACTGCTTCTAGGATTTTCTATGCAACATCTGCACAGTGAAATCACTTTCTTTAATACCAGTTTGAAATGGAATTAAATAGCCAGTGTAGATGTGCCCATAGCTATTTCTGACACGGAAAGAAAAGATGGTGATTATCTGATCATTTACTACAAAGTCAATGGCAACATTCTAAAAGTAATTGTTCGACAATTTCAGACTACAATGCTGGGAAATATCTTCCCACTAATCTATTGATAGAGTCCCCGGTGGGGCATTGGGTTAAAGCACTGAGCTGCTGAGCTTGTTGATCGAAAGGTCGCAGGTTCGATTCCGGGGAGCGGCGTGAGCTTCCGCTGTCAGCCCTAGCTTCTGCCAACCTAGCAGTTCAAAAAGATGCAAATGTGAGTAGATCAATAGGTACCGCTCCGGCGGGAAGGTAACAGCGCTCCATGCAGTCATGCCGCCACATGACCTTGGAGGTGTCTACGGACAATGCTGGCTCTTCGGCTTAGAAATGGAGATGAGCACCACACCCCAGAGTCAGACATGACTGGACTTAATGTCAGGGGACTACCTTTACCTAATCTATTGATCCTAGATTTCCTGGTGGTTTTTAAAATCATTGTTATCAAGAAATCAGTCACCCCAATAATATAAGTTATATAAAATAGCTCCAGTGGAAAATATAGCCTGTCAGATCCGGTATTCCAATTTTCTCTATCTATTTCGCATGATATGATCTAGGACCTCAACAGATGGGGTGAATTTAGCATCCTATGATGCTAATGGGTGGAGCCCCACATTGTATGACATCAGGTGGAGGCTCCACACCCAACCCACTGCCCAGGCATGTAGCGGGGGGGGGGGGTTGAGGGGCTTCAGCCCCCCCCCAAATTCTCATGGTGGTCCGCGAGAAGGCCTTACTGGTACATTATTTAAACTGTTATGTTTATTCATATCATGATCTGATCACCATGCTCAATATATCCCATATGCATGGGGGTATTGGGGTAATGATACAAAAGGTTTGCTAGGGTAGACCCTCTTTCTCTCAGACTCAGCCCCCCCCCCCATCAAACTCAGCCCCCCCCCCCCCCCCGAATAAAAGTCCTGGCTACGGGCCTGCCACTGCCCTTCCAATTTGGGAGGCCTTGTTGGGAGGGCAATGCTTTCCCCATGTGATGGGGAAAGCATGATGGAGAGCTGGCTGCTCTGGGATACAGTCAGCCCTGGTGCCACTTAACCAGTACAGTGCAATGAGCAAATAAGTTTGCTTTTGGGAGTTTCTACAGATGACAACTGAATGATGGAAGGGAGACATTTTTAAAGTGGAAAACCACTCACTAACATTTTCTTTCTTTCTTTAAAGGCTATCTTGAGTAAAATGTCTCCCAAAAAACAACAGGAAATCCTTGATAATATTAATGAGATCAGAAAAAATGTGGAACCCACTGCAAGCAATATGATGAAAATTGTAAGACATCACCTTTACTGATTTTTTTCAAGAGCTCTATTTGCATGTACATTTATCTAGATAATGTGCAGTTGTAATATAGGGGAACAGTGCATCCAAATGCTTTTATTGGTAAGACTCAAAATGTAGGGGAGGTGTATCAGCTTCAACTATCCTTTTCCTGAAGCCTTATTGCACAGCTCCTCCCATTCTTGATGTCCCCTCAAAACCAAGAATTGGCAGGAAGTCTATTTGTAATCTTGAAAAAGTAGATTTTTAAAATGTTGAGCAGTGTAGGAAAGCTCTCCTTTTATTTAAAATTTAAGCTGTCATTCCGAGGGACTTTCAGGGGTAATCCATCTTGAGTAGAGAAAGCGCACTCAGGACTCATCAAGACAAACACATATCTCAGGACCTGTCTTAGTTTTTACTGGAAGTGTTCAAACGATGCTTCTGGTAAAAACACATTAATTCAGAAACCTGGTTTCCCTAGTTTGTCCCGAATTAACTAAATACCTGGTCTTACCAGATGTGGACCCTGTGGGGATTGGACCCGGAAACTACGTCACGTGATTCCTGGGCCCAATCCATATAGCCATCTAGGTTTTTTTGGGCTCCTATAGCCGAAAAGACTGATAGGGCACCCACCCCTCTCCCTGCAATCTCCCAATGTATCCCTAAACGTAAAGTAAAAAGTACCTGGCCACCATAAGTTTTCCTCCTTGCCACCCCTCTCCTGGTGCATCATTTGCTTGCACCAGGAGGGCATCCAGAGGGAACTTACAGCAGCCAGGTACTTTTAACTTTACTTTTAGGGATAAATTCGGGGACTTCAGGGTGGCTGCTTGCCATCCCTATTTTAATCAGAATGGCATGTAGCCAACCTCCCTCCCAAAGGAAAGCCTTTAAATCTAGTAAAATTCACTGGATCATCATAAGTCAAAAGGCAACTTAAAGGCACATACAGATGCCAATATTTGGTGAATGTGCAGTAAACAGTAATTATTAATTGATTGTTTGATGCCTTTGGTGTAGCTCTATTAATATGTAAAGTTATTTGTAAATGTTATTGTCTTGTAATTGTTATCGAACTATCCTGAAATGCTCTTTTGTTTGGTTTGGTTTGGGTTGTTGTTGTTTTTCCATGTCAAGAGTGACTTGAGAAACTGCAAGTCGCTTCTGGTGTGAGAGAATTGGCTGTCTCCAAGGGTGTTGCCCAGGATGTTTTTATCATCCTTGTGGGAGGCTTCTCTCATGTCCTCACATAGAGAGCTGGAGCTGATAGAGGGAGCTTAGTACTGCCATAGAACGTAGCATTTACTGTGCATCAATGGATGATAATGCTACAGCAAAAACTTTCTTTTCTTTTTCTTGTCTTGCTAAGGTATGGAGTGCTCAAGCTAGTGAAAGTGCTGGAAGATGGGTTAGTCAATGTCAATTTAGAAATAGTCCCAAAGAAGAACGGACTTCAAATAGTAAGTTATAACACTACACCTTATGAGACATGGAAGTGAATTCAAGGAGTGGCTTAAAGAGCTGCAAAGGTTTAGCTTGCAGAAGAAGAGGGTGAGAGGAGACATGTATAAATATTTGAAAGGATGTCAGAAGGAAGAGGGAGCAGGCTTGTTTTCTGTGGTGCTGGAGACCAGGACACATAGTAATGGGTTCAAAATACAGGAAAGGAGATTCTACCTGAACATTAGGAAAAGCTCATGACCCTGAGAGCTGTTCAGCAGTGGAACCCTCTGCTTCATAGTATGTGGGAGGCTCCTTCTTTAGAGGCTTTTAAACAGAGGGTGGATAGGCATCTGTTGGGGTGCTTTGATTGTGCTTTTCTTGCACGGAAGAGGATTCAACTAGATGGCCCATGTGGACTCTTCCAATTGTATAATTCTATGATATTAACCACAACAACTCTGGGAAGGTTCTTCTATCTAGCCACATAAGTATCGTATGTCTTGTCAACTGCAGTTTTATGTGGAACTTCTAATCACCAAGGGCTTCACTAATTTTAGTGCAAATTTCCTTTACCTGCTGTTCTGGCATACCCTGAACTTGAAGGGCTTTGAGTGCCACTGTATCTTGTTGTGTCTCCTTCAGCTCTTACTTTCCCATTTCTCTAATTTCTGGTTCTTATTATAGATGTTGTCTGTGGGGAGACACTGTCACAAACAATGACACCCAGCTCTTGGCCAGACGTAATTCAATCATGGGCCAGTACAAAGCATAATTTCAAATATGGCATTGGACCAGTTGACCCAAGAAAAAACATCTATAGTTATACTCAGGTATGATTAGAAATATCATATGCTTCTTGCATGTTGCTGGCATGAGTTTGAGAGATTGATAACACTAATGAAATGATGGAAATTGTGTAAATATTTGATCTTCTGCATTTACTTTAGTAACTTCTCTACTATTCTACCTGTTGAATAAGTTATGTGAAAGATACATTGATTTATACAGTTCAAGAAATATAAACTATACGCTGTAGATCAAAAAGCTCTATTGGGAGTCTGGAATACACAGGGGTGGCTCAACCCATTACACAAAGTAAGCATTTGCAGTATAGTTGATTTTGCCCAGGGGCGCTCTTGAGGCGCTCTTGGGGGAAAATAGACCTTGACATATGTGAGTTGTAGTTACTGGGATGTATAGTTCACCTACAATCAAAGAGCATTCTGAACTCTACCAATGATGGAATTGAACCAAATATGGCACACAGAACTCCCACGACAAACAGAAAATATATATCAGTGATTGGTTGGGGGGGGGGGGCAAAATACTGTTTGCTTACCATTGAAAATTATCTAGGGCCACCTCTGGGAATACAGGATGTAAAAAAAATTGAATCTGCTCAAGAACAATGAATAACATCTAAATGAAGCATAACTAAATTAAAGAACAAGTCCCAACACACAGTAAATGTATAATCTTTTGAGACCAGAATAGATGTGAGAAGAGAAATAAAGGTGCATTGTGTTGAGGAGTCATACTTGATTCTGACTATATTTTGAAGGATTGTGTAGGGCTTGTTGTTGATGATGATGATGTTTTGGATATGGGCTATGCCTGAGCACATGAGTTTCTGCTGAATCAGACTTGTTTCGGGACAGAGTTAACAGCCACTAGGTCTATATATGTTTTTTGGAGCTTAGACTCTGGCATCTTTATTATGGTCTGAAAAGTGTGAAAAATAAATTGTAAGGATAGAGAATGAAGGATCTGCCATTGTCTGCTTCAATGTGTGTGCAATGTTTGTTTTCTTGCCAAAGGAACTTCACTGACAAGACTTGCAGAAAATGTAAACTGATGGTTGATGCACTGCAGTTATGTATTGAGATTCTTCAACACATCACGGAATAGAAGGACCTCTAGAATAGAACAGAGGGAGAATTGATCCTGCAAAAACAACAGGAAGAAACTGCCAAGTGAAAACGAAGAGGGCTGTAGCACTGAGGGAACTCACTGGAGGACAGCCACTGTGACGAGCAGAGTATGCATAAGACTAAGAAATCCCTTTCTATGTTTTCCTGACAATAATGGTGGTGAAAAGGAGCAAACAACAAGAGACACTGCATGCCAGAAGAATCAGGCCTAGCCACCAATGATAGCAAAAAGAAAAGAAAGGTGCTAGTTGTAGGAAATTCATTTATCAAAGGTATAAAGGAAACTGTGTGCCAGCAGGATAAGATGAAATGTATCCAGGATGTCACTGAGAAATTGTTGAAGGTCATCAAGGGCATAGAAGCATTGTCCCTTTCTTGTGATTCAAATGGGCACAAAAGCATTGCAAATAACACTTTTGATTACATCACCTTGGAGTATGAAGCCTCGGACAGGAAAGTAAAGAGCTTAGCAGCACATGTGATATTCTCACCTATTCTACCTATTAAAGAGAGAAGGATTGGCAGATATTGCAGGTGAATGACTGGTTATGTAGATAGTGTTGATGATTTGACTTCTGGGACCTTTATATTCACATCTTATATGAAGGATCACTAGCTAAAGCTAGGTTACACCCCACAAAGACTAGAAATAATGTCTTTAGCAAAAGTATGATGAACACCCTGAAAATGTTGTTCATCATACTTTGGAATAAACTGAAGACCCCCATCATTACAGCCATCATTACAAACCATTGGAAACCCAAACTAAGAAACATCAAGACTGGTTTGATGAAAATGATAATGAGATCCAACAGATAATTGATAAGAAAAGTAAAGCTTTCCAAATATGACAGAGAGACACTAACTGTGCTGTTAAGAAACTGATCTATTCCAGTGCAAAAGCTGAGGTCCAAAGAAGGACCAGAGAGCTCAAGAACATCTGGTAGACAAAAAGCACTTTGTAGATGGCCATGATACACGGGGATTCTTTAACGTCACAAAGGTCATCTATGGCCCAAGAAATCACCCTCTACATTTATCAGATGAAACCAAACTTCTGAAGGATAAAAAAAATCAATTGCACTGCTTTGGAAAGAGTATTACCACAACCTCCTTAACCATAGTTCCAGTGTAGCCAAAGAGGTTATCTCGCAAATACTGCAACAACAAACCAGGGATGAGCTTGCAGCACTGCCTAGTTTGGAAGAAGTCAGCAAAGTCATCATTCAACTAGAAAATAACAAAGCCAGAGGACGTGAACAACTCCCTGCTGAAATCTTTAAAGAGGGTGGGCCTGAGCTGACACAATAACTCCAACAGCTCATTGAAAAAGTGTGGGTGACTGAGAAAATCCCAGTAGACTTCAAAGATGCCACCACCATCACCCTTTCCAAAAATGGGGAAAGAACAGACAGTGGAAACTATCCTTTCTAACCTCCACTAGGAAAATCTTTGCAATAATCTTTGCAAACTACCTTCTACCAATCTCAAAAGACATCCCTCCAGAATGGCATCCCACCCCTCCAGAAGGACAGTGGATATGATCTTGTCTACATGACAGCTCCAAGAAAAATTCAGGGAACAAATTCAATCTCTCTACATGGCATTGATTGAACTTGCAAATGCATTCAACACAGTAAATTGCTTTGCTCTCTGGACCATCCTCCAAAAAATTGGATGCCCTGACAAATTTGTGAACATCCTGTGGCTCCTCCATGATGGCAACGGTCTTGGACAACAATGGTTCCCAAAGTGAAATCAGGTGTCAGAAAGGGATGTATTGTTGTTCCAACCTCATTCTTCTTCATCATCACTATGATACTGCACCTTGTTGAGGGGAAACTACCTACCAGCATGAAAATCATCTATTGGACTGAAAACCAAAATGAAGATCACAACAACATCTGTTATATAACTCCAGTATGCTGATGCTAATGTAGTATGTGCTCATTCAGAAGAAGATCTACAATCCACTCTAAACACCTTTGCAGAAGCATATGTAAAGCTCAGCCTCTCACTGAACATCGAGAAAACCAAAGTGCGCCTTTAGCAGGCACCAGCCAATCCCTCTGCAATGCCAGAAATACAGTTTAATGGTGTACATTAGAAAATATTGACCATTTCCACTACCTTGGCAGCAGCCACCTCTCTATAAAAGTCCACACTGACACTGAAATACAACACCATCTGAACTCTGCGAGTGCAGCATTTTCTCAAATAAAGTAGAGAGTGTTCAAGGCATTCGTAAGGAAACCAAGATGCTTGTTTATAAAGCTATTGTCCTCCCAAACCTGTTATAAGTCTTCAAAATGTGGACCATCTACAGATATCACACTCAACTTCTGGAAAGATTCCATCAGCGTTACCTCCAAAAAACCTTGCAAATCTCTTAGGAAGACAGACAAACAAATGTCAGTGTGCTGGAAGCAGCAAAGATCACCAGTAGGGCTGGGCGGTTTCGTTTCGTTAATTTGTAATTCGTTAAAAAATTCGTTAATTTTTCAATTACAAAACGATAACGAACCAGTCTGGAGCAATTTTTTTAAAAAATGAATTTTTAAATCGTTTCGTAAATGTTTTGTATTTCGTTATTGTATTTGTTTTGTTATCGTTTTGAGGTCGTTTCGTTATTATTTCCGCATGTCTGGGGCAAGTTTTATAATTGTTTTTGGTTTTCTAAGGGTTTTTATAGTTGTTTTTGGTTTAATTAAGCTTCAGAAGTTCCCCCTGTCCCATTTGGAGGTTTTTTAGCATATTGCGCGGTCGCGTCCGCCATTAACGAATCGATTCGTTATTGTTTCGGAAATCGATTCGTTATTGTTTTGTAATTTTTTTAACATTTACGAAATTTCGTAAATATCGAACTTTTTTAAAGGAAAATTTTGTAATTATTTTAAATAACGAAACGCAAAAACCCCCAAAAAACGAATCGATTTTAGAAACCAAATTTTTCCGTTGTTACCCAGGCCTAATCACCAGCACTGAAGCAACGATCTTTCACCATCAACCTCACTGGACTGGCCACGTTGTCCGAATGACAATCAGTCTCCCAAAGGAGTTACCATAGTCTCAGTTCAAGAATAGAAAATGAAATGTTGGTGGACAGGAAAAGAGATTTAAAGATGGGCTTAAAGCCAAATTTAAAAACTGTGGAATAGACACTGAGAATTGGGAAGCCCTGGCCCTTGAGCGCTCCAGCTGGAGGTCAGTTGTGACCAGCAATGCTGCAGAATTCGAGGAGGCACGAGTGGAGGGTGAAACGGAGAAATGTGTTGAGAGGAAGGTGTGTAAAGTCAACCCTGACCGGGACCACCTTCCATCTGGAAACCGATGTCCTCACTGTGAAAGAACATGCAGATCAGGAATAGGTCTCTACAGTCACCTACAGACCAGTCTGGTCTTTACCATTATTTTGAAGGACAGGATGGAGGGGGTTGATCTAATCTCATCAGAAAGGGAGTTCCATAGCTGGGAGGCAATCACTGAGAAGGTGGTGGGAGCAAGAGCAGGGTCTCCCCAGAAGATCTTAGTCTTTGTGGTGGTTCGTAAAGGGAGATGAGTTCGGACAGGTAAACTGGGCCGGGCCGTTTAGAGCCCTATAGACCAAAGCCAGCACTTTGAATTGTGTAATAGAGTTAATACACCTCTAGTTTGAGGTATCTATTTAAAATTATAGCTAATGCATCTCTAATTTAATACATATGTTTTCTATTATGCCTATAGCTCGTATGGTACAATTCGTATGAGGTTGGATGTGCGCTTGCTTATTGCAAAGGGAAGAATTACCCATACTTATATTCGTGCCATTTCTGCCCTAGGTAAGTTTTGAATCGATACTTCTAAAATCTACCCTGTTCAAAAGCTCCACAAACATTTTCTGACATGAGCTTGATACATCTATTTCAATAGAAGGAAATATATCTGCTAGTGCTAAGGTGTGCATTGGTGAATCCACTACTCTGAGAAATGAATGGTGAATGATAAATGAATGGAATACCTTTTATGGAAGGGTGGAGTAGAGGGATCCCTATCTCCTATCTGAAATTGCTGCTTTGTGCTATTTTCAGAAAGCAGTCTGGGAGTACAGTTCACTATACTGTATTGCATGAAATAGAGTCCAAATCATGCTAACTCCACTCATAGAGTCAAAAGGTTTTAAAGTGCCATGCTTATGGAATTCTATGTGTCATAAGCAACTGTGAAAATCTGGTCATAAACCTCAAAAGTTTTTTTTCTTGTGTAAACTCAAGCACTGAAGCTAAATTAAAAAATCTGCAAGTAAATTTCTATAAAACGAGTAGCATCTAAATAAAAGGCAAGAACTGGTAGTGCTATTTCATATTATGGAATTTCTAACCAATAATAATAATAATAATAATAATAATAATAATAATAATAATAATAATAATAATCTTTATTTAATACCCCGCCATCATCTCCCCAATGGGGACTTGGGGTGGCTTACATGAGGCCAAATCCAACCTAAACTTCAACTCCACCTTAACAGCTACGATAAGGTGAAAGACATCTCTTCAACCATGCACTTGGACTCAAGGAGGTGGCTGTTTCCAATCCATTCTCACAAGACAGCAAGGTTGTGATGAGGAATTGAAACAGGGTCCTGATTCTGATTGTCATAGTCTCCCTCACTGGTGGAAAGGAGTTAGAAATGTTTTCTTCCTTGCACCCAGATTGCCAACTGAATAAACAGAATTCACCCAATCCAGCTGTTGGGCTGTTAAAGTGGATTGGGGTAACATTTACAAATGTAGTCTTATGACTTTCTCACGCCAGCCTATTGCCTCATAAGAGCTGAACTCTTTAAGCAAATAGAAACATGCTTAGGATTAGCAACACCTTCCCGCAATTGCGCAATGCTAGCATTTTGTTAATGCAAATTCCTGCAATCGGTCTTTTGAACAGCCTTGCTTCCTACTGTAGTTTTACCTTCACGGTGTATGTGCACTGTGTCCCCCCTCCCTTTTTTCCCTTCCTTATCACCATCACCACCATTTTGGTGCAACTGCATAATTCTGCAGTTGAGGCATTCTCAAAAGACCTTTGTCCACTTACAATATCAGGATCTCGGTGGAAGGACCTGATTGCATAAGGAAGAGTAATAGAAAAGCAGCATTTTTGGTTCAATGATTAATTTTTCCCTTCAGGGAAAAGAGATGATCCAAAATTGATTCAAGCAATGTGTCACTATGAAGGAGAAAGGATGTTATGCAGTAAGCACCATTCAATGTCAATTTTATGTTGCCATGATTGCATCTTATCAGCCTCATATGAGAAGATAGTTCTTAGTGATAGTTCTTCCCTAGCATTGAGAAGTCACTATATAATCTGTTTACATGGTTGGTTATTATGCATGCTTTGTTTAAGAATTACACTCTTAATTATTAAAGAATGGTTTTGATCTGTGATTTCAGTGGGAACATTCAAGACAAAATAGCAACACCCTACAAAGAAGGCCCTCCCTGTGCAGACTGTCCTTCTGACTGTGATGATCGACTCTGTAGTAAGTTATTTTTCCTCTTTGGGAATCCTCTATCCCAGCTTGCTTCAATCTAGTTCCTCCCAGATAACACCATGCATCTTTCTGAACTGGGAGGTAATGGGGTTTTTAGTCCATGACATCCAGAAGACATTAGAGATTGGTCTACCACCTCTGAATTTCCTTTTCATAATTGACTAGAGTGTGACGCAATCCCTCTTGGAGATCATTATGACCTTTGACTTTCCAAAGTAGGTTTTTTTGTGTGTGTGTCAGGATCAACTTGAGAAAATTGGCCATCTGCACGGACATTGCCCAAGGAATGCCCCGATTTTTTTACCATCCTGTGAGAGGCTTTTCTCATGTCCCCGCATGGAAAACTGGAGCTGACAGATGAGAGCTCATCCAACTCCCCAGATTCAAACTGCCAACCTTTCGGTTGTGCCAGTTGATACCACTCTAGATAGTAAGGCTTGTTTCTTATATTTAACCTATCAGCAGATACTCAAATGTGGAGCAAGATAATAGACCATTTTACCCCTAACATCCTGGGCTTCTTTACACTTTCATGACTGTAGTGTTGTTTTACTATGTTCCTATCACACATGTAATATCTTGTGTCTTAACTAAAAAAAAGGGGCACAAGTCTACATGCATGCTATCATTGATAGCAAGAATAGAACAGTATGGCCATAGCACACATGATGCATCTGCGGTTAATTTCAAATGACTTCAAGAACATCTTTAAAGGAAAAGTATTACGAAAACACACTCAAGAATATATGGTAATAATGCCAAAAATTTTGTCCTCTAGGATAGAAAATTCAAAATGACACAGTTAGTTAATATTTTAGATCATTACAGGTAAATCAGTTCAACTGTTGCAAGGCTAAAATAATGCACTGTGTAAGCTGAACAGGAGAGATAAAAGTGGGATATAAATACATATAATTATAATAATGATATATCTAACTTTCATTTGTTTGCTTTCTTTCAGCCAATCCATGTCCATATAAAAACATTTACAGTGAATGTGAAACAATGAAAAACTTTTTTAGTTGTGAATCAAAAGTTATGGCTGAGAACTGTCCAGCCTTATGTAGTTGCCCAAATCAAATTGTATAAATATACGTACGTGAACACCACAAAGGTCTTCTTAAAGCAACAGGACTTCACCAAGAAGGATGAAAATTGAGGATTTTTTTTTAAAAAATCTTTAAATAGCAAAAAGTAAGGAGCTGAAAATTGTTTTAATGTGTTTTGTTGGTTATAAAGTTACAGTTAAGAAAAAAAGATCTTTCACATCAAACACAAGAAAACATGTTGCCGTAAATTAAAGTTACACCTATCACTTTTCTTGCAGATGCATACTGTAACAGTAATTGTATCTATGCAAATACAAATGTATAGATATGAGCAATTTGTCATACTATGCATTAAAAGATATACCCAGAATTGTTGTGTGTACCAATCTGATATTCATCAGGACTTCATTTTTATTCCATAAGTTCATCTAATTTTTTTCCTCTAGAGTGATTTGTGCTGATGGTTTTTTATACAAAGCACTATTTGGAACTTTTTTCAGCAAGGCATACAAATATGCTCCCAATCACATATTTCCAGTTCTTTATTCTAATCATGGGGAAATAAATAGTTAATAGGAGACTGTTGAATCTCAAACAGTTTATAGTTGAATGCACCCATGTTCCTACATTAGCTTGATTTGGAAGAAAGGGAAGAAACTACGGTCTCACCTCAAAGCTGGTGCAATCAAACCAGACAATGAATGGCCATTACCACATCTTATACAGGGTGCAGCAGCATAACTTGTTTTTCAAAACTTAATAAAACCCATTGTATGAATCAGAAAAAAAATTATAATGTAGGCGCATACCTAAAGTTTTGTTTTATGTAGTTTTGAAGATCAAATTTAGGTAGGAGATATCCCCCATTCTCCATTCTCCATACACTGAGTAAACCGATTTCTGGCATTTGTCATGACTCTTGCCAGCATAGCAGGCGTTATGTTGGCACTTTCTTCCTGGATGTTGGTCTTCAAATGTTGTAGGCTCCTTGGACGGTTCACATAAACACGGGATTTCAAAAAAAAAACCATAGAAAAAAATCACAAGGGGCTAAGTCTGGATAGCGGGCCGGCCACTCCAAATCCCCCCTAATTGAGATGAGGCGCTCTGGGAAACAGCCATCGATGCTCTTGAATTGTGTGCAGTTGCACCATCTTGTTGGAACCAAATGTCCCCTAAGTCCAACCCGTCTAGCTGTGGGGAAAAAATTCCTTTAACATATTTACATACCAGCCCGAATTCACTGTCACTGCAACTTCATTTTCCTCAAAGAACCAGGGACCAATAATTCCAGCTGAGGAAATTGTACACCACACAGTGATTTTAGGTGAATGCAAAGGCCTTTGATGCAATTCTCGAGGATTGTTGTCAGCCCAGTAGTGCATGTTTTGTTTGTTGATGGATTAACACAAATGAAAATGGGCTTCATCACTAAAAAAAAAATAGCGTCCTCAGGAACAACTTTGAGAAGAACCTCACACGCATTCCTCTGAGAATTAAAGTCACGTTCAGAAAGTTCCTGCACAATCGCCATCTTGTAAGGATGGAAATGAAGATCATCATGAAGAATTTTCCTCACAGAATGATCAGAAAGTCCAAGGGCAGACGCATGTTTGCGCGCAGAATGCCGTGATGATTGCAACATTGAATCTCTCACTGCCTCAATATTCTCAGGTGAACTAATGGGCTGAGGGACTCCAGCTCTTCGTCTTATTACACTTGCAGTTTGTCTGAATATAGTGACACACGTCACAATTGATTTCCGGTCCAGGACAGGGGCCAATGGGGCTAAATGAAAGTGATTCCGAAAGGCGCGCTGGGTTGCGATCACAGAACATCCGCTCGAAAAGTAGGCTTCAATGGCAAAAGCACACTTCTCACTGTTCCAATGCATGATGGCAACTGAACTGTGTCAGGACAAAACTTTATACTCCCACCTCTTGAACGAGACCACTAGGGCTCCGCTACGTCTTCAACCGACTGAATTGCGTGCATTTTTAAAAAGGAAGTTATGCTGCCGCACCCTGTAGCTTTTTATAAAACTTGAAAATTACTTTGGAATTTGCTATGAAGTCAGGTGTTTTTTCAGTATGGATGGGTAGATCAAGTTTAATTTGGGTCAATTCAGTTGTCCAAAAGTCAAAAGTACCCCCTGGAACAGGTCAATGCTGGCAGGCAATGCCTTTTTCTGTATGGAAGAATCCTCTAAGCCAGGGGTCTTCAAACTTTTTAAACAGGGGGCCAGGTCACAGTCCCTCAAACTGAAGGAGGGCCGGATTATAATTTGGAAAAAAAAAAGAATGAATTCCTATGCACATTGCACATATCTTATTTGTAGTGCAAAAAAAAAAACCTAAAAACAATACAATAATTAAAATGAAGAACAATTTCAACAAATATAAAATTATTAGTTATTCAATGGGAAGTGTGGGCCTACTTTTGGCTGATAAGATAAGATTGTTGTTGTTGTGTGCTTTCAAGTCGTTTCAGACTTAGGTTGACCCTGAGCGAAGGCCGGATAAATTACCTTGGAGGGCCGCATCCGGCCCCCGGACCATAGTTTGAGGACCCCTGCTCTAAGCTGTAAAGCTTTTTCACTTTTTTCTGTGAAATGGCTGGGTTTGGCTAGGGAAAAGGTGACAAGTAGCAAGGTAGTAACACGATGTCAAATCACTTTGATTAGTGTGACACTAACAAAATGAATCCAGGGCTGCTTTGGGGAAAATTTATCAGAGTTGCATCTGGATTATTTGTGTTGACACTGGTCTTATCACACTAGAGCAGGCATGAGCAAACTTCAGCACTCCAGGTATTTTAGACTTCAACTCTCAGAAATCCCAGCCAGTTTATTGGCTGTTGAAATTGTGGGAGCTGAATCCAAAACACCTGAAGGGCCAAAGGTTGTCCGTGTCTGCTCTAAAGCTTAAGAGTTAGTAAAAAGTATCTATTCCATATGATATCCTATTATTGCTTCCAGCAATAATAGTTGGCACTACTTTAGAACACTGGTCTTATCACAGATGAGAAACTAATACATTCATGTGAAGGACACACAGTCCCCATTACATTGCAGTAAAGTAAAATGAAGTGCCAACAATTCTTACATGACATCGCTTCAGGGGGAAAATGCTTGTAAGAAGAAGGTATCCATCTATTTTTTTTAGAAAAAGTTGTGAACTTGCATTGCTTTAGAATGAATAATTCAGCACAAAAAATGTCAGACATGATATTGCTATAAAAAAAATTGAAGGGAACACAAATCAGACTCTTTGTTTCTTTAGGAAGGCAGTTGAATGTGTTTACACATTGTGTTTCTCTGAATATTCCAATTTCTTTCAAAAAACAGTTGAATCTCCTAGTATATTGCATTATTTGTTTGAGAAAGGAGTCATTGCTTTAGAAAGAGAATGAAATGTATAAAACTACACTATTGTCATGATTTAGAAATACAGATTTCTACTAGATAGATAGATAGATAGATAGATAGTAGGCCTGTCGGTTTTTGTTCGTTATTTCGTTATTTCGTTAATGTTTTGTTATTTTTATTAATAACAGAACGATATCAAAACATACTTTTAAACCCGGAAGGGTTTAAAAATATCGAAACAGCAGCCCCATATATTTTAGGAGCTTCAGCTCCTTTCGTTAATAAGATGGAGGCTGCTGGTGCCATTCCCCTCTTTCCCGGCCTGGGCTGCTCTCCCCGCCCTCTTTCCCCTCTCCCCGTTTTCCAACACTCCTCCTCCTCCTGCATAGTGAGTGAAGTACTGTAAGGGGCGGCTGAAGCAACTTACGTGCCGAAAGGAGAGGGAGAGAGAAAAACAGTGTGCTGTCTCTTTAAGGCAGGAGCAGCACATCTCGGGAGAAAGAATCCTCTCCAGCCCCGGCGCGGCGCGCGCTTGGTAATGGTTGCTCTTTTTTTCTCCTCAGCTAAACCCCTCTGTTCCAGGAGCTCATATCTTATAGCAGGCATCCTCAGAGGTTTGTTGGAAACTAGGCAAGTAGGGTTTATATCCCTGTGAAATAACGTCCAGGGTGGGAGAAAGAACCCTTGTCTGTTGGAGGCAATTGTGAATGCTGCCATTGGCCACCTTGATTAGCATTGAATGGCCTCGCAGCTTCAAAGCCTGGCTGTAGAAGGTCCAGGGTGGGAGAAAGAACTCTTGTCTGTTGGAGGCAAGTGTGAATGTTGCCATTGGACAGCTTGATTGGGATTAAATGGCCTTGTAGCTTCAAAGTCTGGCTGTAGAAGGTCCAGGGTGGGAGAAAGAACCCTTGTCTGTTGGAGGCAATTGTGAATGCTGCCATTGGCCACCTTGATTAGCATTGAATGGCCTCGCAGCTTCAAAGCCTGGCTGTAGAAGGTCCAGGGTGGGAGAAAGAACTCTTGTATGTTGGAGGCAAGTGTGAATGTTGCAGTTGGCCACCTTGATAAGCATTGAATGGCCTTGCAGCTTCAAAGCCTGGCTGTGGAAGGTCCAGGGTGGGAGAAAGAACCCTTGTCTGTTGGAGGCAATTGTGAATGCTGCCATTGGCCACCTTGATTAGCATTGAATGGCCTCGCAGCTTCAAAGCCTGGCTGTAGAAGGTCCAGGGTGGGAGAAAGAACTCTTGTCTGTTGGAGGCAAGTGTGAATGTTGCCATTGGACAGCTTGATTGGGATTAAATGGCCTTGTAGCTTCAAAGTCTGGCTGTGAAGGTCCAGGGTGGGAGAAAGAACCCTTGTCTGTTGGAGGCAATTGTGAATGCTGCCATTGGCCACCTTGATTAGCATTGAATGGCCTCGCAGCTTCAAAGCCTGGCTGTAGGAATGTCCAGGGTGGGAGAAAGAACTCTTGTCTGTTGGAGGCAAGTCTGAATGTTGCCATTGGCCAGCTTGATTAGCATTGAATGGCCTTGTAGCTTCAAAGCGCTGTGGTCCAGGGTGGGAGAAAGAACCCTTGTCTGTTGGAGGCAATTGTGAATGCTGCCATTGGCCACCTTGATTAGCATTGAATGGCCTCGCAGCTTCAAAGCCTGGCTGTAGAAGGTCCAGGGTGGGAGAAAGAACTCTTGTCTGTTGGAGGCAAGTGTGAATGTTGCCATTGGACAGCTTGATGTGGGATTAAATGGCCTTGTAGCTTCAAAGTCTGGCTGTAGAAGGTCCAGGGTGGGAGAAAGAACCCTTGTCTGTTGGAGGCAAGTGTGAATGCTGCCATTGGCCACCTTGATTAGCATTGAATGGCCTCGCAGCTTCAAAGCCTGGCTGTAGGTCCAGGGTGGGAGAAAGAACTCTTGTCTGTTGGAAGCAAGTGTGAATGTTGCCATTGGACAGCTTGATTGGGATTAAATGGCCTTGTAGCTTCAAAGTATGGCTCCTTCCTGCTCAGGGGACCGGGTGGGAGAAAGAACTCTTGTGTGTTGGAGGCAAGTGTGAATGTAGCAATTGGCCACCTTGATTAGCATTTAATAGCTTTGCAGCTTCAAGGTCTGGCTGCTTACTGCCATTATCTTTGGAATAATGTCCAGTGTGGGAGAAAGAACTCTTGTCTGTTGGAGGCAAGTGTGAATGTAGCAATTGGCCACCTTATTAGTATTGAATGGCCTTGCAGCTTCAAAGACTGGCTGTGGAAGGTCCAGGGTGGGAGAAAGAACTCTTATCTGTTGGAGGCAAGTGTGAATGTTGCCATTGGACAGCTTGATTGGGATTAAATGGCCTTGTAGCTTCAAAGTGGCTGTAGAAGGTCCAGGGTGGGAGAAAGAACCCTTGTCTGTTGGAGGCAATTGTGAATGCTGCCATTGGCCACCTTGATTAGCATTGAATGGCCTCGCAGCTTCAAAGCCTGGCTGTAGAAGGTCCAGGGTGGGAGAAAGAACTCTTGTCTGTTGGAGGCAAGTGTGAATGTTGCCATTGTCCACCTTGATTTGAACTCTTTTCTGTTGGAGGCAAGTGTGAATGTTGCCATTGGACAGCTTGATTGGGATTAAATGGCCTTGTAGCTTCAAAGTCTGGCTCCTTCCTGCTCAGGGGAATCCTTTGTTGGGAGGTGTTAGCTGGGTCTGACTCAAACCCGCTATGTCTGTATAGTAGGCCTGTGTGGTTTCGTTTTCCATTTTAAAATATTTTTTAATATTATTTTTTAATATTATTTTTAATATTATTTTTTAATATTATTTTTTAATATTATTTTAATATTATTCTTAAAAAATATTCTAATAAAAAAAGACTCTTCTGTTGGTGTGTGCTCTCATTTGCTGTCTCCTGTCTGTGTTTGGTCCACATTTGGGCCATTTTTTGGTTAATTTTCCATTTTAAAATATTTTTTAATATTATTTTAATATTATTCTTAAAAAATACAAAAAATATTCTAAAAATTCGTTAATATTTACAAAATTTCGTAAATACCAAAACTTTTTTTGGGAAAGTTTTGTAATTATTTTAAATATCGAAACAAAAAACAAACAGGCCTAATAGATAGATAGATAGATAGAGGAGGAATATGGCTAGCCATCACTAACTGTTGTATCCCAGAGAAAGAACACCTCTGTCCTTAAACACCACACCAGTATAGTAAAGTCAGCAAGCAGTTTATTGAAGGATATATGTAAGCAAAGCAATAAAAATGATAGTATATTCCAAAGGTAACAAATGTCCCATGAACTTCAAGGTACAAAGGTAAAAATGCAAGATCCAAGGATGTAAAATCCAAAAGAACAAGACAGCATGGAGATCCAACATCCAGAACAGGAACCTGGCAAAACTTGAAAAATGAAGCTAGAAATCTACTTGGAAACAAGACCATCATGAAAATTCAACGTTGACCACACGAAGCTAAAATCCTTTCCTCATCTCATATAAAGTCTTTCCTGTCTTATAAAATGAAAGGAAAACATTTTGTTTGCCTTTTCAACCAGATAAAGATTTCTTATCTCTCTTTTCTAGAATACGGGCTGATCTTCTGTGAGTCTGGGAACTTTGTCTTAATTTCCAAAGTCTTGTCTTCTATCTTCAATCTCATTAACTTCTGCACCTGACAAATCATCCTCAGAAGACAGTTTCTCAGAGAAAGGCTGCAACTGCTGTGGACCCTTTTCAGGAATGTGTCCTTGAGAAACTACAGGAGAAGCACTAAATTCATTAGAAACTTTGGGCCTCTCAGCAAGGCCAGAACCAGGCCTATTAACAAGGCCAGGACTTGACAACTCAGGCCCAAGAAAACCATCATCTCCATTGACATCAGACAAATCACAGGCTAAACTACAACACTAAGGATAATTGTGGAGTGTAGGTAATAGGGTTGGATAGGTTCACTTGGAAATGGCTGAAATTTGGAAAAACATACAAATTTGGACATCCGAAGTGGGTTTTGAACCATGCAGGAAAGGGGAGGGGAATCCGAATTTGAACCACTTACCATTTTTTCCGGAAATATTCTATAATGTTCGAATGTTTCCCAAGGTTATTTTAATTTTCACAACCATTAAGCAAATTTGGTAAAGGCAAGGGAATTTTTGAAATCTCTTTTTCTGCTGGCACTGCAAGAAGGGAAGCGGTGGGCATGGCTAATCACAGCCATCGTTAGTGTAGTTTGTGAAGGCCAGGCCCCCAGTGGTAGAGATTGCAAAAGGCCCTGCTGGTAAACTACATTTCCCACAATGCATACCTGCTCAGTAGCCAAAATGGCTGCAGGACCCAAAAATAGCTGTCTGTAGCAATCTTTGTCTAAATATAAAATAAACTGATTGAATCTACAAAAGAGTCTAAAAAAAGGCAGAAAGGCAATAAGCAACTTTTGCAAAGCCAAGAGAACCTAAACTGCTTGAAAATCAATCATTTTACTTTGGCCCGATTACCATGAACAAGGTACTGGGGTAGCTAGCCACAGTCAGCCAGCCCGCTCGCCCTTTACAATAAGTAAGTAATGATAAAATGAAATGATTGATTGCATCTGCAAATAGGAATAAACGGATGTATGTGTGCTGAGGGCCCCCTCCAACTCAGTAGATGAACCAAATGGATATCAGGAGAGTTTGGATGGTGCCTTTCTGCCCAGAAGAAGGGGATCAGACTAGATGTCCCTTGATGGAGCCTGTACTATGATTTCTGTTCTTCACCAATTTAATGCAGTTTGCGCCACACAAACAAAGTTTCTGGAGTAGAACAACTACTTTCAAAGTAAAGACCACCCAACGAAACAGGAAATAACAATTTCATACCAGGAACAGATTCCTGATGGCTCTTGAGGGTTCTCTTGTTGCTTTAGCAAGCAATTATGTCAGAGGTCTGTCTGACTTTTGAAATGGGAAAATGGCAAAGGCCGTGGACAAGATTGGTTATGGGAATCCTATCTTATAGAATGGAGCCAAACCATCTCTATAGTTTTCCAGAGAGTTGGCAGCAATGAAGCAAGTGATATGGAGATTAAAGCAACACTAGTGGAAGACCGGAAGCAAATTTGACTAAACATAGGTTGTAGCTAATTTGAAGGCCTACTCTACAGCAATGAGGGCAGCAAAGAAATCATGTTTTGCTGCAACTGCTACATTTGCTTGCATCAAACCCATCATGCCTGAAGTAAGCTGTGGAAAGACCTTTTCTAAACAACTCTTCCCTGGATCCCACTAAACAACTATAGACTTGTCTCCAGTTTTCCATTTATATTGTAAGGTGCCCTCCTAATGCCTGGTGTTTCCATCCATTTCAAACTGGTTTCAGACCCTGGATAGGGATAACCTTGGTTATCTTGATAACCTATGCAGAGAACTGGACAATGGGAGTGTGTTCCTTTTGGTTCTACTGAACCTCTCAATGGCCCTCAATACCATCAACCATAGTATCTTTCTGAGCTGCCTCACTTAGATGGGAATTGCTCCTTTCCTTTCTGGAGGGAAATATCGAGAGGTTGGTACTGTTTGAACCCTTGGGTGTTGGCCTATGGGGTTCCTCAAGCCTCTATTTTGCCCCCCATTCTGATTAATCTATACATGAAACTACAAGAGGAGGCCATCTGGACTTTTGGGATGTGGTGCTACCTATCTGCTCTGGTCCTAAACCAATGTCTGTTATCAATAATAGATTGGATGAGGACAAAGAAACTGAAACATAATCGAGACAAGACAGAGGTGCTCCTGGTTTGTCAGAAGGCAATTCAGGGAACAGGGATCCAGCCTATGCTAGATGGGGTTAGATTCCCCTTGAAGACACATCAAGCCATAGGCATTTTTTGACCCTTTTCCCTTACAGAGTCATAAGCTTTCCAACACCTTTCCATAACAAAATGCAGCTGCAGCACAAGACCTTATTGCACTACAATATTTGGAAAAGTGCTGTTAATATTGTAATTATTTTGGAGCCTTTTGAAAAGAAGTATTCAGTAAGAGGGAAGCGGAAGATAGTGGATGCAAGCCAGTGAGAAACATTCACTGTTGCAAAATGCTTTGAAATAAATGTTTCAGGACTGAAGAGAGGAGGCAATAGATACTGCAGTAATTGAAGTTGCCAACTACCAGACACCCCTGAATATTTTGTGAGATGGTGAAGAGCCTATGGGATACTGGGCCAGCTAGGAAGACACTGCAAAATGTTGGACTGTATGAGTGTGCTAACCCAGCTGGGAAAACGTAGTCTCTAGAAGCCACAGCCTACCCTTACAGCCACAGCCCACCCCTGATCTCACCCTAACCCCTTGAAAAGCACCATATAGTAGTGTCCTTACCAAGGAGCAATGCTGTGATTCCTCCTTGTGAAAAAAAGCCACACATAACCAGAAGCCAGGCACCTCCTCCATCTGATGTGCATAGAACCCGATCCCAGCATTCACCATTAACTCCCCAGCCCTTTCCTAGTTCTTCTCAAGCTTCTTCTCACATTAGGGCAGTTATGGGGAAGACAGGTATTTTCCAGAGGACGAAGATGGGCACATATTCTCTATGTGTGGAGTAATGTTCTTGGTTCCTCTAATATGCACCAGTTCAAGATGTGTAATGTGTTGATTACCCATGAGTTAAATGCCATGTGTCTATTGGTCGGAAAGACTTTCTTTGCTGATGGATCCTTTCACCAGATTCATGTGCTATGCATTGCAACAAAGTATTTATTGTTCTTTATACTCACTTTCCTCACTACATGTTTTTACCGTGTTAGCGGGGTGAAGTCGAGTGGCATATCCTGCATACATTCTTGGTTATCTCCTTCTAAAAACCCACTTTACTGTCCAGCCTCTCCAGGGATGAAGTGGTAACCCTAAGGCAGTCAAGTGGAGTCATATGTGTGCACCTGGAATTTGCTTCATCACCCACAAGCTTTTCCAACCACCGTGGGAGGCTTTTCCTCTCAAGAATCCCAGCCAGCTTCTCATCAGCAGAGCTGAGGTCGACCCAAGACAACAAAATAGAGTCAAGTAGGTGCTCTTTGAACTTGCCTCTTCACTCCAGAGATATTCTGCCCACTTTTGGAGTCCTCTTCCCCTAGATCCACAAGAAACCACTTCTGTGCCCATTCAACATGACTAGGGTGAAATGATTAACAGCTATGATTTCTGTTGAAGTACCGTTAGACCCAGACTTTGTGCCCACCTAAGCCAAACAAAAGCTTGGCCAGGCCAGGCTCTGTAGCACTGGATGTGGATTATGTTGCAACATGGCCCCCTTTATCAAGGTGTCTGAATTGAACTCGGCCTAATAGTAATAAAGAGGAATAGTAGGGAACCAAATCAACATGGAAAGGACAATGTCATTTTCTAAGCCAAAAAAACCATCTCTTTATTGGTTAAGAATTTAAATGTGTGTCATTAAGAATTTTTCAGATCATTTGTAACAATTTACTGGAACAAATTATGTCATGTTTGTTAAACAAAATGCTCACAAGTTGCTACAAGAACATTATTTGCTTACCAAGATGCTTCATTGTCTCTACCTATCCACTTTGTACCCAATTTATACTGTTCTTTCATTTCTGCTCATTAAAACCTTTTGTTGCATTGGTGATCTGATATGTTCTAGGTCAGTTCCTTATGTTCTTTAGCACCAATTCTGAAAACCATAAAAAGCACTCAATACTGTCAGGAAGTCATAGAATGCATTTGTGTTAGTGTGCCCAACACTGGGAGTTTTTTTCCTAGTTCATCTTTAAACCTGGGCTTTACCAAGCCATTCAAAGCTAATTATGCTGAAATGGAAAGCTGGAAAATATTCAGCACATCCTTCAAAACAAAAGGTAGAGCTCCTCCAATGACACACTTCATACCAATAATACCATGGGTCATAATTTCAACCAACCACAGCAATTATGTCACAGAACAATGATTGTCTACTTGCTTCTTGTAGACCAGTGGTTCTCAACCTTTCTAATGCCGTGACCCCTTAATACAGTTCCTCATGTTGTGGTGACCCCCAACCATAAAATTATATATGTTGCTACTTTGTAACTGTTAAGGCGAGGTGCAGGGGGGTGGCTCTGCCTGTGGCCTAGTTGGAACACCTCAGCAAGTGAGAGTCCAAAAGTGGCAGGCTCAAACCCAGAACCTCAACCAATGGCTGATACCAAATGAGAAACTCCCCCCTGGGCACACAGAGGACTGGGTGCCTTGGAAGGCACTGAACAGACTGCGCTCTGGCACCACAAGATGCAGAGCCAACCTTCAGAAATGGGGCTACAAAGTGGAATCCTCAACATGTGAGTGTGTAGAAGAGCCAACCACTGACCACCTGGTGCAATGCAACCTGAGCCCAGCCACATGCACCATGGAGAGCCTTCTTGCGGCAACATCAAGGGGCCAGATGATGTTCAAAGGACATTTAATAAACTACCAAACTCACACATTTTGTATTTTCTGTTTATTTGCTTTGCTCTGTAAGAAATGTAATATAACTGACTGGCCATAACTGACAGGCAGAGCCATCCGCCCGCTCCTCGCCTCCATCTTCCAGCTGAAGGAGACGGGAGGCGGGCGGGAGGCTCTGCCTGCGGCCTAGCGCCACCGGAGCCTCCCGCCCGCCCTTCACCTCCATCTTCAAGCTGCAGAAGGAGGCGGGAGGCGGGCGGGAGGCTCCGGTGGCGCTAGGCCGCAGGCAGAGCCTCCCGCCCGCCTCCCGTCTCCTTCAGCTGGAAGATGGAGGCGAGGAGCGGGTGGATGGCTCTGCCTGCGGCCTAGCGCCACCGGAGCCTCCCGCCCGCCCCTCGCCTCCATCTTCAAGCTGCAGAAGGAGACGGGAGGCGGGCGGGATGCTCCGGTGGCGACTAGGCTGAGGCAGAGCCATCCGCCCGCTCCTCGCCTCCATCTTCCAGCTGAAGGAGACGGGAGGCGGGCGGGAGGCTCTGCCTGCGGCCTAGCGCCACCGGAGCCTCCCGCCCGCCCTTCACCTCCATCTTCAAGTTGCAGAAGGAGACGGGAGGCGGGCGGGAGGCTCCGGTGGCGCTAGGCCGCAGGCAGAGCCTCCCGCCCGCCTCCCGTCTCCTTCAGCTGGAAGATGGAGGCGAGGAGCGGGTGGATGGCTCTGCCTGCGGCCTAGCGCCACCGGAGCCTCCCGCCCGCCCCTCGCCTCCATCTTCAAGCTGCAGAAGGAGACGGGAGGTGGGCGGGATGCTCCGGTGGCGACTAGGCCGCAGGCAGAGCCTCCCGCCCGCTCCTCGCCTCCATCTTCCAGCTGAAGGAGACGGGAGGCGGGCGGGAGGCTCTGCCTGCGGCCTAGCGCCACCGGAGCCTCCCGCCCACCTTCACCTCCATCTTCAAGTTGCAGAAGGAGACGGGAGGCGGGCGGGAGGCTCCGGTGGCGCTAGGCCGCAGGCAGAGCCTCCCGCCCGCCTCCCGTCTCCTTCAGCTGGAAGATGGAGGCGAGGAGCGGGTGGATGGCTCTGCCTGCGGCCTAGCGCCACCGGAGCCTCCCGCCCGCCCCTCGCCTCCATCTTCAAGCTGCAGAAGGAGACGGGAGGCGGGCGGGATGCTCCGGTGGCGACTAGGCCGCAGGCAGAGCCATCCACCCGCTCCTCGCCTCCATCTTCCAGCTGAAGGAGACGGGAGGCGGGCGGGAGGCTCTGCCTGTGACCTAGCGCCACCGGAGTCTCCCGCCCGCCCCTCGCCTCCATCTTGGGCGGATCGACGTTTATTCACCCTTTAGCCCGGAACAGAGGTGAGTCTTCTTCATCCAAATGGTTAGTCTTCTTCATCCAAAGTTTCTCCTCCTGACTATCCACAGATCTCTGGGAAGATCAGGAGGAGCAGCCTATCAGTACAATTGACTTGTGGGTCGGCCGCCATTTTGGAGGGGGCGTGGCTAGCCAATGCGGCTTGGCGACCCCCAGAAAATGGCCAAACGACCCCCCGGGGGGTCGCGACCCCCAGGTTGAGAACCGCTGTTGTAGACACTTTGGTTCATCCCCCTCTCTAATAGAGAGTCCTCACAAGACCACTTTTAGAGTTTCCCATAGAAGGTCAATTGATGTTTCTGGGGTTTGGTGGTATGACTATAAATGCTCCACCTTATATGTATTTTTATGCTAAGTTTTGTTTGTTTGTCAGTCTCTGTTTTTCCAGCTCTATCTCCATTTTCCTTAATTCTCTTTCTTTTTCCTCAGCCTGACTGGCTCTTTCCAATCCCAACCTCTTCAATTTCCTGTCTTTTTCCAATTCCAACTTTCTCAATTCTCTTTCCTCAGCCTGACTCTTCAATTCTCTTTCCCGTTGTCTTTCTTCCATTTCTAACTTTTTCATCTCCAGTTTATATTTGAGAGTCATTTCTGACACAGGCATTTGTTCAGAATCTGAACTCTCTTCCTGGGATTCCTCTGTTTCTTCAGCCATCTTCTTCTGACATCTGGTGGCCATTTTTTGAAAAAATTTGCCTCACGATTTTCTTCTCTAAGCGATCTTAAGGCACTAAACTTCGATGTTACACGTATCTCACGCTTGCCGCCAATTTGCGGTGATGTTAGCTCTATTGTAAAGGTTATACTCCAATTGTACAGGGCTGCCACCAATTTGCAAAGTCTGCACGCACCAGTTGTACAATTGTGCTAATTGCGAAGGTGCTGCAATTACAACAACAGACAGGGTATAGGACTTTTAACCTTAAAGAACACACCCACTGTCACCAACTGTACTGTCTGCTCTTAAATTCTGCCACCAGTTGTATTCAGGTGTGGATGATTATAAATGTAATTCAGGTATCTACCACCAACGTGAGGTATTGCCGATGAGAACTGGCTCCCCAGACGCAGATAAATGGAGATGACATGGTCTTCAAACAAAAGTTAATAAGTTTATTTTGTACAAAGCGTATGGTTGCAGGCTGTTGGTTAACTTGGAATAACTTGGAAAACTCTGAATGTAACTTGGTTTGCAATACAGTTCACACTTCTGGATGATACAACTTGTAATTGACTTTTACTGTGGTGAAGCACTTTCATAAACAATGTTTCCTGAGGTGAATAGCCTTCTTATTTGATCCTTTCTTGATCAAATCCTAGATCCCTAGTTCTTTCCTAACTAGTGATCTAAACAAGCTTCCCCTAGTCCTCTCTGACTAATGAAACTAATTAGGTTTCCCCCTTCAGCCTTCCTAGACTGAAGAAACCTCTGGCTATTCACACACTGCTTCTCCACTCTCCTCTCTCAACTGCTTACTCCGACTCCAAACCCCCAACTGACTTCCTTTCAAAACGCAGATAACATTCTCTTGCTAGGCTCTGCCCACTTCTCCTTCTCCTGCCTGGTCTCCTTGGCAACCTCCTGTGGATACAACCAGTTAGCTCTAGCTTTCAGCTACTGTTACCAAAACAATTATATTCTTACAGTTAAACATATATACAGTATCAATAACTTCTGTACAGGTGGTATGACTATAAATGCTCCACCTTATATGTATTTTTATGCTAAGTTTTGTTTGTTTGTTTTTCATTTCAGGAGCGTCTTGAGAAACTGCAAGTCGTTTCTGGTGTGAGAGAATTGGCCGTCTGCAAGGACGTTGCCCAGGGGACACCCAGATGATGTTTTGATGTTTTTACCATCCTTGGGGGAGGCTTCAGGCCTGTAGCCGGGGGGGGGGGGGGGGGGTTCAACCTCCCTCCCCGAAATTTTTCAGGTTAAAAAAACTGGTTTACTCATGAATTTTAACTGGTTAACCAAATCCCCATGCTAAGTCTATGAGACGCAAAAAATTAAGAGTCCCTCCAGAACTGCAAGCACTATCTCAGGCAAATATTGACAATTTATTCACACTGTCATTATTTGCAGCAATAGCCAATGTAGCGAAGCAACCAAGTTGGGGGGGGGGTGTTGAATGCTCTCATTAAGGAGGCCAGACTTGGTGGAGGTGGTTGACAGGGGTGGAGCTGCAGGCTATTGAAGGCTGCTCTGCCCCCTGCTGTGCTCTTTGCTTTAGCATGAGCTAGGAGGCAGGTTTCACACACCCCTGAAATTTTCAACCCCCCCCCCCCCTAAAATATTTTTTCTGGCTACGGCCCTGGGAGGCTTCTCTCATATCCCTGCATTGAGAGCTGGAGCTGACAGAGCGAGCTCATCCGTGCTTTCCCCAGGTTCAAACCTGTGACCTGTTGGTCTTCAGTCCTGCCAGCACAAGGATTTAACCCATTGTGCCACCGGGCACTCCGCTAAGTTTGTTAAGAGAGTGGGATTAAATCTCCATGTGTTTTTTTCTTTGTATCAGGATCAATTTGACAAGTTAATATTATGAGAAAGTGATTAGACTAGATAATGCTTTCTCTTTCAACATCTAAAATATCTGGAAGTAGTGGTTTCGGTATTAAAAATTGTCTATTGTGGAATACGTATGATGAGCAGTGGAATAAAAGGTGTAGTCCTTTCTTCTGGACTTAAAATCTTCCATGCTAATGAAATCAGCATTGGAAATTAGTCTTGCCAGATGTGGGATTTGAGGTTTCTTTTTACATGAATGATGGGATTTGTTTAGTCTTAATTTGTATGCCCATCCCCACCAAGAATTCAATCCCCTTCTGCTATTTCTTGTATTATTATTAAAGAGAACATAGAGTCAATTTTTGGGAGTTGGGGGAGAAGTATTGCTAGGGTAAACGTGAAAAGGATGAAGCAACCAGAAGGATCACAAACTATTTATGTAGACTGAAGTGCGCAGGTTCTATTGAATAGTATAGCAACCCTTTAGGGGTTATTGGAATTTCCACTTGTGTATAATGTTTCATAAAGAGATTGCGAGAGTATGAGAACCAGACCTTTTCTCTGAGTTTCCTGAAGAAGTACAATGTCAGGTTTCAGCTGTTTTAGTTATTTTGTGATGTGAGCCCGTCTGAAGGGAAATCCTAGACTTTTTACATTGTATGAATCCATTCTGATCCTAACCAAAAAACTGTGGATGAATTATAGTCCAAAATGGTGTATATTTCACCACTGGTATATATTTCAACGAGAGGGCTGAGAGAGGAGGTAACAAAAGAGTAGTTCATGTGAAATAGCCCAAGTAAAATATTGTATTAATGTAGTAACAATAAACAGAGAAAGACCACACAAAAGGCAACTTTCAGATCCAAATCAACTCAACTAATATCAATCTCCTCTAGATGTGGGCATGGGGATAAACATTACAGAAGTATGTTGGGGGAATGAAGAGATCTCAGGTGGCTTATATAGTATGCAATTGGAGAGTATCATTACACTGTGATTTGCATTATCACAGTCATCCCCACTACCACTGCCACATTGAATTTTCTTATATGTATGTGACATTGGCGATTTCGAAAAATTTGGGTAGTTGTAGGTAATGTGGAATTAGTTTTCGGTTAGAACTGAGCATATTTTTTTAATGACAACTTTTAAAAAATAATAGATATACCTGTCTTTATTGGACAACAATTATAATGCTGAACAGTTGAGGGTAGGTTTGTTACATTTCATTTTCCATCTCTCTTTTTTTTCATTAAGAAGAGCTTTTCAAAGGCCGAAGTTATGAAACCCACATTTATCGTGTTTCACAATTGCAGGAAGCTTTGCACTTTTCCTGAACCCAATCCACCTCACATTCATAATGGTCGATTATGTTTGCACACTCCTTAGCACTCAGATGATTTATATACTTGCATGGATTGGCTGAAAGGAATACATATATTTCAAAAGACAATTAGATGAGATGGAAGATTAAAGCCATTTTTAAAATATGCATTTTTTCCAGCAGTTTACAGAATGTCCGCAGCATTGTTTACTAAGGATGTTAAAGAATAGTCACAAATCTTCTCACCCTTGATAAGAAAAGGTGCTGAAAGAACTACCGCAAAATTGCAAACCGGTTTTTTTTTGTATAAAAGATAAACATGTTTTTTTCCCATAAAAAGACCAGGAAATCAATTTTTCTGTTTCAAACAATGGCCAGAATCCTGTATCAGCTTATACTTCACTTAGTACTAACTAAATGACTTCTTCCGACCTGACCTCACTGCCCAAACCTGATAGAAACATCATTCAACATCATTGGCAGAATAGCCCTCGGATAACTGTTTCATGTTCACAATCGCTACTTGGTTATTAGGGCTGGGTAACCACGGAAAAATTTGTTTCTAAACTCAATTCGTTTTTAGGGGGTTTTTGCGTTTCTTTTTTTAAAACAATTCCGAAATTTTTCTTTAAAAAAGTTCGAAATATACGAAATTTCGGAAATTACAAAACAATTACGAAACAATTACGAATCGATTCGTTAATGGCGGACGCGATTGCGCAATACGCTAAAAAAAAAACCTCCAAATGGGACGGGGGAACTTCTGAAGCTTCCCTCTCCCTCTGTTGTTGACTGCTGGTGTGATAATTTATTTTTTTATCACTGATAAAACAAACAACAACTATAAAACTTGCACCAGACATACGGAAATAATAACGAAACAATTTAGAAACGATTTCGAAATGATTTCGAAACTATTTCAAACCAATTATGAAACAATTACAAAATAAACTGAAAAATTCGTTTCGATTTTTAGTTGCTCCTGCATGGCTCAATATCGGATCATAAGCTAATTTAAATACGAATCAATTACGAATTACGAAATTAACGAACGAAACCGCCCAGCCCTATTGGTTATGCTTTTGACACTATTGCCATGACTGTAACTCCCCCCTCCCCAAATTATTTGGCCTCAGTTGTATGAGGAAAAGAGGGGGGCAAGTATTAGAGAACAGTTGAATTGTGCTTCTGTCAGATTTGTCTTAAAGTTCTGGGGATAAAGTGAAGTATTTTTAGTAAAATGTCCTGAAATAAATACATAAATAAATAAATATGTAAATAGAAATTCACAAAATTTCATAATCTTGCCCAGCACTGAGAACATTAAAAAAGCAAATTCTTATTGGCAAGAACAAAAGAATTTAACATCAAAGACAGTGCACTTTTAGGGCTATCAACAATGAAGAGCTCATGAACCAGCACTTTTTTACATACTACCACTCTAAGTAACACTGGCTTAAAGTTTCTATTTCCACAGGAGACTCAGGGCCCTTCCAAACAGGTACAAGATGCAGGTACAAGAATACCCTTTAGGTCCCATGGGTCAATCCCCACTGCCACCCTGTTTCTTTGGGCTCCAGAAAGCCTGGAGGAGCAGGATGGCACCAGGATGGGGCAAAATAGGGGGTTAAGTGGCATCCCAGGTCAACCTTTGTTGACCCAGAATTCCACCCTTCCCAGGAAAGCCCGAGATTTCAGTTGGGGACTACAACCTGAAAGAAAGCGGTTTGTTTTAACTTCTTCTTGGGTTTCAGTATAGTGTAGAAGGGCCCTCATTTACCTGATTTTCAGTCAGCATATTCTGAAAACCAAGCTGTCTTGGTACAATTAGTTGTTGCTAACCTGTAATATGGCATTGATCACTATTGGTCTAGTAGAAATAGACAATGATTACCCTATGCAAGGATTTCTGGAGTAAATGAATATTTCTAAAGCTTGAAGAACTACTTTTTATAAACAAATGCTTACTGCAGAGTTTATCGTCACAGGCGTCTGGACAGTCCGCACATGATGGACCTTCTTTGTAGGGCTTTGGTAATGCATCAACTACGTTTCCGCTGGGGGGGGGGGGGGGGGGGGAAGGAATATAAGAATATCAGTCATACTATAGCATTATTGATTTAGCTCAAACTGTGGGTTTTTTTATTACTGCTTTTAGAAAGCACAAGAAATAATTTTCATGCATGTAACCTTACAATGTTTTGCAACAGGATAGGTCAATCATCGCTATGATACTTCACCTTGTTGATGGGAAGCTTCCCACTGGAGTGGAAATCATCCATCGGACAGATGGCAAACTATTTAACCTCAGCAGATTGAAAGCCAAAACCAAGGTTACAACAACATCTGTAATAGAACTCCAATATGCTGATGACAATGTCATCTGTGCGCATTCAGAAGAAGACCGACAAGCCACTCTAAACACCTTCGCAGAAGCATACGAGAAGCTCCGCCTGTCATTAAACATCGAGAAAACCAAAGTGCTCTTCCAGCAGTCACCAGCTAATCCCTCTCAAATGCCAGAAATACAGCTGAATGGTGTAACATTAGAAAATGTTGACCATATCTGCTACCTTGGCAGCCACCTCTCCACAAAAGTCAACATTAACACTGAAATTCAACACCGCCTGAGCTCTGCGAGTGCAGCATTTTTCCGAATGAAGCAGAGAGTGTTTGAGGACCGGGACATCTGTAGGGATACCAAGGTGCTTGTTTATAAAGCTTTTGTCCAACCCTGCTATATGCCTGCGAGATGTGGACAGTCTACAGACATCACATGCAACTCCTAGAACGATTCCATCAGTGCTGCCTCCAAAAAATCCTTCAAATCTCTTAGGAAGACAAGCGGATAAATGTCAGTGTGCCATGTATATGTACATTGTAATCTGCCCTGAGTCCTCTGCGGGGTGAGAAGGGCGGAATATAAAGACTGCAAATAAATAAATAAATAAATAAATAATGTGTCAAACTGTGCTGTTCATTCCAGATATAATATTTTTCTGAGCCTGATACTTAGGGGTACAGGAGGTTCAGTGTGAAACAATTGAAAATGCAGTTCTCATATAAGAAAATTCTCTTCATTCATTTGCTGGAGCAATAGGCTGCTGTATAAATTCCTTTCCACACATACAGATTGGGGATCCACTTGCCATGGCAACATCCTATGGAATTTTGGGATTTCCAGTTGAAAGGAGGAGATTTCTAAATTCTCAGCCATAGAACCCACCTGCTGCTTCTCATCAAACCACAAATCCCAGGATTCCACAGGATAGAGCCACGGCCCTTAAATTGCAAAGAGCACCACTACAGTCCAGTATGAAAGGGCCCTGGGTTTCCTTGATGAAATGAAGGAGTCCTAGCACACAAGGAACTCTGTATATGTTCAGAGAACAAGTGGAATTTTTGTACAGTGTAAACTGAGAACATTGATACTCACGCAGGACAGAAACGACATATGTAAAAATAGGTATAAGTAGGCTGCTTTGGACAGAAGGCAAACGCACATCCAATCTCATGGGTACTATACCAAACCATCTGTGAGGGAGAAAATATTTTTAAAAACGGGTACGTCTTAACATTATTATTGCAACTCTTATGTACAATCTTTTGCCAACCGACCTTGGAGGTGCCTATGGACAACACCGGCTCTTTGGCTTAGAAATGGAGATGGGCACCACCCCCCAGAGTCAGACACAACTAGACCTAATGTCAAGAGGAAACCTTTACTATGTACAATCACAGAAAGGTATGACAATTCAAAGAATATGAAGTATACCTTCACACTTTATAATTAGCTATGCAAGAGTACTTTGTCACCTTGATAACAGTTTTATATATTGTACCAGTTGTCAGTCCTATCTTCCTAGTGAGGGCAGCTGATTGAAACTATTATGGACTTCATCCCACAAATGTGTGGGTGGGTGGGTCAATGGAATGATCTCCTTTGTGTGGTGTCCCATGGTATTCTGGCTTTAATGAAGGCTTGACCCTTTTGTTCCTCCTTCTCGGGCTCGGCCCTCTTCCCTCACAAAGGCACCTTTTCTACTCCTATCTCATCCAGGGTTTTATTATTCTATCTGTGCATTTGGCCCACCCTATTTATTTGACTGTTATTATGTTATTTTGCATTGTTCATTTTATTTTATGTATTTTATTCTGATGTAATTTTTTTCTGTTTTTTGTATGTTATTCTACTGTATTGTATTTTTGAGCTTGGCCTCATTTGAGCCGCCCCAAGTTACCCTTTGGAGAGATGGTGGTGGGGTATAAATAAAGATTATTATTATTATTATTATTATTATTATTATTATTATTATTATTATTGTTAAAAATGTACTCCCCTCCCCCTCTGTATCACACAGGATCTCCTCCTCCTGCTTCTAGTTCAACCATCCACTTTATTCTCATCACATTGGCAGGCAATGTCTCCTCCCATTTCAAAGCTACCAACACATTTTTTAAAAAGCATGATTTTTGAGATATTGCTTTCCCTGAGATCCTTTGCCCTCAAGCCCCTTATACTAGAGGAGATGTTGTTGTTGTTCATTCATTCAGTTGTTTCCGACTCTTCATGACCTCATGGACCACTAGAGGAGATACAAAGTACCATTCTTGAGATCCGATGTTTCCTGGGACCGTTTAACCTCCAGGCCCCTTACACTAAAGAAGAGACCCACGCTGTCTTTTAACCACTAATGAAAACAGAGGGAGCATTACCAGACCACCCACAAGAATGGCCACTCTTTAACCACACTTTCCCTAAAATGAGGAAATCGGACAGTTCCGATACCACCTTCAAATAAGTATCTTTATACATTTCTGCATAAATTGGGAGCTCTTAAGATGATTGCTCTCCAACTGCAAAAAACTCTGTTTTGTATGCACTTTAAAAACATTTTAAAGATGGAGACCCATGGGCAACTGACGGCAGTACTCTTGCATCACTTGATGGGCTCCTGTGAAAGCCATCCACTACATGGCTACCAGCCTCTTCCCAGCAGACTCAAATCAAGGAAAAGCTTTATGAGAACTACCAGTCCTCTTGTCATCCCCCCTCCCCCCAGAAGCAGCAAGAGTATCCCTCTGGGCAGCTAAATCAGGAAATCCCAACTGGATCCTCCCCCCCACAAGGGTCTTCCTCCAGGGGCAAATCAAGAATGGGCAACCTGGAAGTCCATGAATAGACTCAGAAGCAGAGTGGGCAGAACAAAAGACAACCTGGCAAGATGGCACTACCTAAAGGAATCCCATACCTTGTGTGACTGTGGAGCAGAACAGACAACTCCGCATCTGTACGCTTATCCACTATGCCCTGCCTCATGTACAGAGGAAGAATTATTGGAGGCTACAGACAATGCCATTGCTGTTGCCCATTTTAGTCAAAAGATATTTAGCCACCTGCGCTTCTTCTATTTTTATTGGTTTTATACTAATTTATGCAATGCTCTTGATATGAAATAAATAAATAAATTGCATTCTTTTACTTTGGGAATTTTTCTTATCTGCTCATTAAAAGAATTGGAAAGGTATGAAGGAAAGGGAGGACAGAGTATAGATAAAGATTTGTGTTTCTTATTATTTATGTTCACTTTAGGGAAAACATCTTCCAATCCAAGACTAACATTCATTTGATTCTGCAGCTAGGATAGAATTAAAGCTTGTACTCAAATTGGTATATTAAGACAATAATTTCTTTTTTATGGTGATACAGGAGCTTTAGGGGTAGGGAGGGAATAAACTGAATCAGGACTGTCAGGCCCCTTCTACACTGCCATATAAAATATGGATTATTTGCTTTGAACTGGATTATATGGCAGTAGAGACTCATATAATCCAGTTCAAAGCAGATAATCTGGATTATATGGCAGTGTAGAAAGATACCCAAAGAATAATTGGAATACACAATGGAAGTCTCCAATTAGAACTTCAGAAATGTCATTCAAAAACATACTAATGCTCCAAAACTCTTGGTCTGCAAAATGTTAGAAGTACATGATGTAATATTTGACATTCTAGAAATGAGAACCTAACTGTATGTCATTAAAATACTGATGTAAAGGCTGCAATTCTGTTTGATTTTTGCTTAGAAGCTCGTTTTCTCAAACCATGTCTAAAGCTCAAGCCATATGTATCAAAAAATCTTATTGCAAGTAGGATAGTCCGAGAGCTATTTTACACAGCATCAAAAGAGAAAATATTTTGTATATTATTTCCACAGTTTTGTTCCCAAAATAACAAATTACACATCTAACCTTTTCCTGTTATAAACATGCTTTCAACATTTTTGTTGATTTTCAGAAAATTATTTTATTGGTCACAGAAACTCTGTTGCAGTTTTGTGGTGAAAATTGATTAGTCTTTCTCTTGTTTTCTCAATCTGTACATTGTTTTGAATTTGATTTTATCCCAGAACACGAGAACATGCATCTAGAATTAATATCTAGATAAATAATTTGTGTTCATACCTGAGTATATGCCAAAGCCGAACTCCGTACCTCTTCTGACGTATTTTTGCCATACATGAAATGTGACTGAGTAGATTTCCATAATTCTATTACCTCTGCCCAGCTCCTAACAAAATTTGATTGCGAGATACTCTCACCACAAAGGATATCTGTGATAAATATATAATGATTGTATTTAACACCTCAATTCAACTGGTATTTGCAGCTGAGGAACTTTCCATTTGATGACCAACTTTGAAATAATGAGACCAGACACAGCAAATTGGATTGACTTTGGAAGATGAACATGAATATTAGGATTTGCAAGAGAATGAATCAACTTTTTGTGTGAAGCATTTTGAGACTCTTTGGTAATCCTTCTATGGGCTCTATTCAGACACTACAGAACCCTCTCCCCATATCAAATTTAGTTTATCAGTGAAATCCTGGGCAATCTGATCCGAATCTTATGGAAATCATGCAAACTTGCAAAATGGGCAAGGCCCAAATTGTTTCCACTGAATGAATAGGAATTTGAAGGAAGCCCAATGTACTACTCAAACAAAAGAGGTAGCAAACTGTTCTAATGCAGGTTTCTTCACTCAAGCTACTCCATAGGGGCAAACTTACTCAACTTTAGGCAGTCTAGTTGATGCTCATCTCCATTTCTAAGCCAAAGAGCCAGCATTGTCCATAGACACCTCCTAGGTCAGTGTTTCTCAACCTGGGGGTCGGGACCCCTGGGGGGGTCGCGATGGGGTGTCGGAGGGGTCGCCAAAGACCATCAGATACACAGTATTTTCTGTTGGTCATGGGAGTTCTGTGTGGGAAGTCTGGCCCAATTCTATCATTGGTGGGGTTCAGAATGCTCTCTGATTGTAGGTGAACTATAAATCCCAGCAACTAGAACTCCCAAATGTCAAGGTCTATTTTCCCCAAACTCCACCAGTGTTCACATTTGGACATATTGAGTATTCATGCCAAGTTTAATCCAGATCTATCATTGTTTGAGTCCACAGTGCTTTCTGGAGATAGGTGAACTACAACTCCCAAGCTCAAGGCCAATGCTCACCTAACCCTTTCATTGTTTTGTGCTGGTCATGGGTGTTCCGTGTGCCAAATTTGGGTCAACTCCATCTCTGGTGGAGTTCAGAATGCTCTCTGATTGTGAGTGAAATATAAATCCCAGCAACTACAACTCCCAAGGTCCAGAGAATGAAAATACATCCTGCCTATCAGATATCAGAAGATCCGCCTAGTCAAAGCCATGGTATTCCCTGTAGTAACCTACGGATGTGAGAGCTGGACCTTAGGGAAGGCTGAGCGAAGGAAGATAGATGCTTTTGAGCTGTGGTGTTGGAGGAAAGTTCTGAGAGTGCCTTGGACTGCGAGAAGATCCAACCAGCCCATCCTCCAGGAAATAAGGCCCGACTGCTCATTGGAGGGAAGGATACTAGAGACAAAGCTGAAGTACTTTGGCCACATCATGAGGAGACAGGAAAGCCTAGAGAAGACTATTATGCTGGGGAAAGTGGAAGGTAAAAGGAAGAGGGGCCGACCAAGGGCAGGATGGATGGATGGCATCCTTGAAGTGACTGGACTGACCTTGAAGGAGCTGGGGGTGGTGACGGCCGACAGGGAGCTCTGGCGTGGGCTGGACCATGAGGTCATGAAGAGTCGGAGACGACTGAACGAATGAACAACAGCAACATCAGATATTTACATGACGATTCATAACAGTAGCAAAATTCCAGTTATGAAGTAGCAACGAAAATAATTTTAGGGTTGGAGGTCACCACAACATGAGGAACTGTATTAAGGGGTCCCAGTGTTAGGAAGGTTGAGAACCACTGTCCTAGGTCATGTGGCTGGCATGACTGCACGGAGCTCTGTTACCTTCCTGCTAGAGCAGTACCTATTGATCTACTCACATTTGCATGTTTTCGAACTGCTACATCGGCAGAAGCTTGAGCTAACAGTAGGAGCTTATCCCGCCAACCTTTCGGTCAGCAAGTTTAGCAGCTCAGCAGTTTAACCCGCAGCACCACCAGGGGGTTACTCAACCATAGTAAGTCTCAAATTAGCAATTTCAGGCGCTTCTCAAAAGCAACTTCTTTTTCTGAAGCCACTCCACTGTGACATTCCTGCTTAACTTCAGTTGAAACTTTGTGACTGTACACTATCCAGAAAACTATTATTGCTGCAAATTAGGGCCCATTGTCTTGCCCACTGGCACATAGGAGCAAAACCTACTGGACACATCTACACTGATCACTGATTTCAAAGGGTGCAGCTAAATGATACACACTGCTAACTCAGGCCAAGGCTCAATCAAAACATGTCCATTGACAGGCATAAATTGCTACTTCTCTGAGAAGATTATTTTTGGCATCAAAATTCCCAAAATCTCTCAAGCAGCATGGTCATAATAGTTTGGGAACTCTTGGTGCTAAACAATATTTTTTTTAGGTTCTTGTGGGTTTTTTTGGGCTATAGAGCCATGTTCTAGAGGCATTTCTCCTGACGTTTCACCTGCATCTATGGCAAGCATCCTCAGAGGTAGTGAGGTCTGTTGGAATTAGGACAATGGGTTTATATATCTGTGGAATGGCTGGGGTGGGGCAAGGAGCTCTTCCCTGCTGCAGTTAGGTGTGAATGTTTCAGCTGATCACCTTCATTAGCATTTGAAGGCCTGCCTGAGCCTGGGAAAATCTCTTGTTGGGAGGTGTTAATCTGTGCCTGGTTGTTTCCTCTCTCTTGTTTTACTGTTGTAATTTTAGAGTTTTTTAATACTGGTAGCCAGATTTTGTTCATTTTCATGGTCTCTTCCTTTCTGTTGAAATTGTCCACATGCTTGTGGATTTCAATGGCTTCTCTGTGTAGTCTGACATGGTGGTTGTTGGTGTGGTCCAGCATTTCTGTGTTCTCAAATATTTTTTTTCCCAAAATTTCATAAATTCCCCTTTTTTTTTCAAAAATTTGCTTAGTTAAATTTATAAAATGTATATTATAATAAATATGATGCAATGATTTGTTAAAATGTGAATTGTCTCAAATGCATTTTAGACCAAAAGACATAGGACCTCATCATTTGGCCAGGGGGAAAGCAGGGGAAAGCATTGCCTTACTCTGTTCCCTCCTGTCGAGGTCTGTCTTCTGCCATCCCTGGTCCTTTCCTTCAGGTCTGTCTTTCCCCATTCTCCCCCACCACACACACACACACTTTAGGAGTCAGGTAACACCCAACACCTCCAAAGGCACTCTGGGCTACATTTCTCAACACTGCTGAAACGGAGACCCTTGGAATCCTGCTGGAAGTTGTCTTGTGTCGTGTGAGGGGCTCCATGGGACTTCATTTTGGCAGTGTGGATAAGACGCAGAGAAGAATATATCTGATAAGGTTCATAGACTTATTATCCAAGGGGGGGGGGGGAGGCACATAAGCATCCTTCAAGAAAAAATGATGAGAATAATTATGTGAGCATCCTCAAAACAACAAAAAAACAGCATTCTCTACAGACGTGGTGATAGCAAGCCAGTTCTTGTTTCTGGCATCTGACTTTTAGGCTATCTGTATGATATAATTTACCATCCGCGTATCTGTCATCCAGGAGGCTCGATTTTGCTTGGCATTCTGCAGCCCACTTTTCTGCACCTTCAGCAGCTTTATCACTCCATTTCTTCATAAAGCAAACAAAGAAATAAGTACATTTCTTATTAGATATAACAGATCCCATCATACAATGGAGCACATAGAAGAAAGCTCAAATCTCACCAGTCAGAGAAAAGATCCTGAAACCAGGCTCTCAACTTCCCTTCCCAAGCAGCCAGTCAGAATTTAGCTACTGAACTGAAGAGCCTTGCCAATCCAGGGCATGTGCGGTTCCCCCCGCGGGGACTCCCGCGCACCCCCATCCAAACCATTTCCAGCTCTACTGCAAGAAAACTATTTAGGTAACAGTATTTTTATTTTCAGAAGTGAAGCCTCCACTCTGCTGTCTTGGTTTGGTTTGTCAAATATTTTGCAAATACATGTAACTTTAACTATATTTTCGTGGTTTTTAACTGGGAATTGGAGCCCCCAGTGGAGCAATGGGTTAAGCCTTAGTGCCAGCAGGACTGCTGACTGAAAGGTCGGCGGTTTGAATCCGGGGAGTGGAATGAGCTCCCGTCTATCAGCTCCAGCTCCCCATGCGGGGACATGAGAGAAGCCCCCCCCCCCCCACAAGATGGTAAAACATGCAGGCATCCCCTCGGCAACATACTTGCAGACAGCCAATTATCTCACATCAGAAGTTATTTGCAATTTCTCAAGTTACTCCTGACATGGAAAAAAAAACACCTATGAGGTGTGACAATCAATGGTTACTTGAATTTGCAGATCCAAAGCATCCAGATCCACTGTAAAAAAAACTTTTCACTAAAATTCTGGAAGTTGGAACTAAACCTCTTGGAATTTTTTTCAGTTAAAAATTCTGGGCACACTTTTTTTTTCCAGCTGTGCTATTTTCTTGATTTTTATAAACTGTCAAATAATGGTGGGGGGAGTTGACTTGCAGTATCACAGTAAGGACTTCAAATAATAAGGGGTGGAGAGTTTTGTTTTACCATTTTCTGCATGTTACTAGCAGTTGGTTCCACTGATCTCCTGGCAGCATTATACATGTCAACAATTTCTTCCTGTTGTTGCTTGGAGAGTTTAATTACAAATGATGTTTCTCTCTGAAGTTTGAAAAAAAAAAGATTTCCACAGGTTTATCTGACATGAAAAATTCAATTGCCTTTCATTATTCTGATGAAAGTGAATATGGATTGAGTATTGTATAAGCATTCTGTTTAGGCTTTCACAGAATGATTAAATGCTTATTCTTAATATTATCTTTAATTAGCAGCCCGGATAGCTGCCCAGCTGCATTGCACAAAGTTTAGATCAATTTCTTTTACCAACTTTACTAAAATTACATAATGTGAGAAAGATTAGGTATGTGCTATACATATAGGTGGTGCCTCGGTGGTGCAACAGTTAAACCACTAAACTGCAGAACTTGTTGACTGGAAGGTCAGTGGTTCAAATCCGCGGGATGGGGTGAGCTCCCATTGTTATCCCCAGCTTCTGCCAACCTTATATTAATTATAATTAATATTAACATTAATATTGCAACTCCTATGTACAATCTTCTGCCAACCTAGCAGTTTGAAAACATACAAATGTGAGTAGATCAATAGATACTGCTCCAGCGGGAAGGTAATTGCGCTCCATGCAGTCACGGCGGCCACATGACCTTGAAGGCATCTACGGACAATGCTGGCTCTTTGGCTTAGAAACAGAGATGAGCACCACACCCCAGAGTCAGAAATGACTAGACTTAATGTCGAGGGGAAACCTTTATCTTTATATGTATAGGTGAGAATAAAGGGCTTGCCATGATACTTATGCTATCTATAGTAGAGAATTATACAAACTGGACTCTGTGGACAAGTTATGTTCCTGCTAGATGTAGTACTTCTATTATGTCAATAGCCTTTTCCCTCTCATGATTACACAATCTGAATGACCTAACTCAGTGGTTCTCAACCTGGGGGTCAGGACCCCTGGAGGGGTCATGAGGGAGTATCAGAGGGGTCACTAAAGACCACCAGAAAACACAGTATTTTCTGTTGGTCATGGGGGGTCTATGTGGGAAGTTTGGCCCAATTCTGTCATTGGTGGGGTTCAGAATGCTCTTTGATTGTAGGTGAGTTATAAATCCCAGTATCTACAAAATATCAAAATCTATTTCCCCCAAACTCCACCAGTGTTCACATTTGGGCATATTGAGTATTCGTGCCAAGTTTAGTCCAGATCCATCATTGTTTGAGTGTACAGCGCTCTCTGGATATAGATGAACTACAACTCCAAAACTTAAGGTCAATGCCCACCAAACCCTTCCAGTATTTTCTGTTGCTCATGGGAGTTCTGAGTGCCAAGTTTGGCCCAATTCCATCGCTGGTGGAGTTCAGAATGCTCTTTGATTGCAGGTGAACTATAAATCCCAGCAACTACAACTCCCAAATAACATCAATTTCCCTCCCAACCCCACCAGTATTCCAATATGAGCATTTGGATAATGGTGCCAAATTTGGTCCAGCGAATGAGAATTCATCCTGCACATCATATATTTACATTATGATTCATAACAGGAGCAAAATGACAGTTATGAGGTAGGAAGGAAAATAATTTTATGGTTGGGGGTCATCACAACATGCGGAATTGTGTTAAGGGGTCACAGCATGAGAAAGGTTGAGAGCCACTGACCTAGCTTAAATTAACATCCATGTCAACTGCAAAATCCTCAATAGCATTTAGAATTTTTTTTCATATTCCAGTGGCTTCCTGCCTACATTAAACTAATTTACCCAGCTGTGCCATTTTGGGAATGTTTATCCAGTTTACCCAATTGTTTGAGCATTACACAGTTGTTTGAGGTGAAATCTATTTAAGAAAAAGATCTATGTGATTTGTATGATAGATGTGTTTGTGTAATAGTTTTTGACTGGGTAATCATTATTGCAATACCCAAAAGTATCACCTACCTCTCAGGAGAAACAAATAACTTTGAATGTAAGGACTGCTTTGAGCCCTCTTTGAGAGAAAAGCAATACACTGATCAAACAAACAAAGTCAATACAGAAAAGAATAACTTATTTTGTCACTAAAATCATTATCTTTGATGATGATATTAAAATAAGAATTAGTTAAAATGCATGAATGCAATTGACCTTATGCTGCTACACTCAGCCACCAATAAGACAGAGAAAAAACTTTTTCATTGTCAGTCATGGTATACTCATGCAACTATAATGAAGCTTATAACGTATGGGACTATATATTTTATCACACATAAACCAAGAGTATTATGTCTCCATTCTGTGAAGAATTTGAAGGGCACTTTGTAGGTAAAATCACTCAGATTTATTCCAAGGTTCAGTGGATGTAAGGTTGGCTCCTGCTTGTCCAGGGTCATTGCATACTTTTCAATATGTGCAGTCTGAGGATGAAAGCCATCACATGTGTTCTAGATCCTTGCCCTCTGAGTGATCAAATAAGTTAGAGGAGGACTGGCCGAGTGAGTGAAGGGAGTAGTCAATGCTTCCTTAAAACATGACAGAATCACAACTTGCCTAAGGGGGAGTTGTGAGGCCTATATTTATAAGGCCATCCCCAAACCCCTCTCTAATGGACACTTATTGGTCAGTGTCCAACATCCTGTTTTGGATCAAGGTATTGGACCATTTGGTGGCCTCCCAGTTCCAGGAGTTTCTGGATTAAACAAATTATTTAGACCATTTCACTCTGGTTTCAGGCCTGGTTATGGGGAAGATGAAGCATTGGTCACCTTGCTGGATGATCTAACAGGGATCTGGACAGAGGGAGCATGTTCCTGTTGGTTCTCCTGGACATCTCAGTGGCTTTCAATAACATTGACGGTCATATCCTTCTGGGCCACCTCATATCCTTTTGGATAAACCCAGAAGGCAATGCTGGGATTGTCTGTTTAACCACCAGTCATTGGCCTATGGGGTTCCCCGTTGACATATACATGGAACTGCTGGGAGAGGTCATCGATAATGTTGAGGTGCAGTATTATCTGTATGTGACTGTCATTCATGTGACTCCTTTTAACAAGTACAAGTACAAAACTTTATTATGGTCACTGAATGGCACAAAGTGGGGAACATGACTCCTTTTAACACCAAGCCAAGTAAAGAGTAAAGACCAGAGTAAAGAGAGGGGCCAAGAAGACAGTGCCATCTTGTCTTCAGTGTCATCTGTTGGGAGCCCCTCCTCCCAACACCAACTGCTGCTCTGAGACCAGAGTAAAGAGAGGGATCCAGGAAGATATAGTATTTATTGTATTGTATATTACTTGTAAGCCGCTATGAGTCCCCTTCGGGGTGAGAAGGGCAGCATATAAATGTCATAAATAAATAAATAAGTAGACTAACCTGGTCCTAAACCATTGTTTGTCATTAGTAAGGATGATAAAGTAGATGAGGGCAAATTTAAACTTAATCCAGACAAGAGAAAAGTGATCCTGGTCCGTTGGAAAGGTAGATCAGAGAATAGGAATTTAGTCAGTGTTATATGAGATACCACTTCCCCTGAAAATGCAGGTTCACAGTTTGGGTGTACTCCTGGATACAGCATTAAACCTAGAAGCCCTGGTTTCTATTATGGCCAGGAGTGCCTTTAAAACGTGTATGCCAACTGTCCTTGAGACACTGGATTTAGCCATAATGATAGATGCCTTAATTACATCCCATTTGGATTACTGTAATGTGTTTACTTGGGGCTGCCATTGTAGAGTTTCAGAAACTTCTGCTAGTCCAGAAAAAGGCCAGATTGTTAACTGGGACAGGCTAAAGGGGAGTGGACAACTTTTTTTTGTTTTGCTACGGGCCCACTGGCTGTCAGTTTGTTTCTGGTTAGAACTTTTAATGGTGTTTCCTTCAGGAAATGTATATTTAGTGGACAGCTACTGTAGTTTACTCTGGCATTTTCTACTGTTTTCTGCCAAAGCCCCAGCAGTGTTACCAGTTGGTCATAGATTACCAGGTATATGTTGATATAAGTTTTATTTCTGCATGACCTTCTAACAGTGGATCATAGGATAATCTCATCAGGTTCATACCTGTGCTAGAGATACTTGCAGCACAGCAACCAACGGCAGGAAATGAATTAGAAGATGCATTTCTGGGGAAACAAAAGCAATAGAAAATATGACTTCACTGGTTAAATTATTTGGGGGCATATTTATTCAGATGCAAGTCCTACACAGGGGTCACTTTCAAGGACAGGCGCTCTAGAATGGCTCTTTTTTCTATCCTCGCGGTATGTAGTAATATTCATATTTCATCCTCCACCTTTCTGGGATTTCCCTACCAACATAATGAGGGAAGCCTGTCTCCAACTCAGCTTTCAGCCAGGTGCTCCATGTGATACCATGTCTAAGGGTATTGAAAGAATTGGTGCAATCAAGACAACAGAGATGCATGATTTATCTCCATTTCCAAGTATAGGTCATTGATTAGATGAACCAGAATAAAAAAGTAATGGAGGCCGGTCCTTTAAAAAACATAGGACAATCCCTCTCCAAATCAAAATTGCAGTGTGGGCTATTATGGATTGTGTGAGTGAAACTGGCACAGTAGTCCACCACTGATTTAACCCAAAGTAGCTAAAGATAATTTCAATATAATGATGCACATAAATTTTCGCACAAAAAGGCTAGACTCAGAAATCAGATGATGTTCAGAGCTCATCTTAAAAGCCTGAAGTAGGCCAGATGATGTTGCATACCACACAATAGCTATGTTAGAATAATACTCTGTCACAGTAAATCACACCAGATCTTAGTATCCATAGAGTCTTTACTACTTTATTTTGAATTCCCAAATCTACCTCTTCTTCTGTATATTGGCAATATAAGTTCTAAACTTTTATGCCACTAGGCCATATTCTGCCGTAAATCTGAGATGAGTGGCAGACAATAGTCAATGTTCTATAACGCTGGTGAGAAAACATTTCCTGACTCGTTATTCTTTGCAATGGATTAACTAATAACCTTTTTTTTTTGTCGTGTCAGGAGTGTCCTGTTGTGAGAGAATTGGCCGTCTGCAAGGACGTTGCCCAGGGAACGCCCGGATGATTTTGATGTTTTATCATCCTTGTGGGAGGCTTCTCTCATGTCCCCGCATGAGGAGCTGGAGCTGATAGAGGGAGCTCATCCGCCTCTCCCCAGATTCGAACCTGCGACCTGTCGGTCTTCAGTCCTGCCGGCACAGGGCTTTAACCCACTGCGCCACCGGGGGCACCAACTAACAACCTTGTCATAGGTTTTTAAACATCATTGTGTTATTGTTAATGTTTATTGATATTTTCTGTTTATGAGTTTTATTTATTGTTTGTATTACTGTTGCTATTGTTTTTATTGTTGTTTTGTGGGCTCGGCCTCATGTAAGCCACACCGAGTCTCTTGGGGAGATGGTAGCGGGGTACAAATAAAGATTATTATTATTATTATTATTATTATTATTATTATTATTATTATTATTATTTCTTCTTTAAAACATTTGAAGTACTTTGTCAATAGTCTCCCAGGTCCTGGTATCTTATCTTTCTTTAATTTAGTAATAGTTTCACAAAATTTTCTATCTGGCAGTTGGTTTGTTCAGTGCTTCTCTCTGGTCTAAAGATACCACGGGAAAATCCTTGGATTTCAGATAGTTTTCTACTTCTTCTTTTACAGAGTGGGTTTTATACTATATTCCACCAATTATAAGACACATTTTCCCTAACACACCAAGTTGTTCTTTTTTTAAACAAATACAATCAAGTCCTCAATTTCTTCTTAATCTTCAGTTTGGATTGCTACAAAAATAAAGCAGATTGCATTGTAAGGGAATTTCGCCAGTATTCCCAAAGCTTACCAATCGGGTCCTTGGCTGAGCCGCTTTGGATGAAGCAAAGTCCAAACAAGTTAGGGCAAAATGCGGTTTATTCTTACTGCACAACAGGAAGACGGGCAGACAGCATAACACACAGCATGCCGGCACAAAACTGTCCGCCCCCCTTATATCCCCCTCAGTATGACCGATTGTGCACCAAGTACAATTTCTGCTACCTTTTCATACTGCTTTACTTCAAAATATAGTTTCCCTCTCTTCTCCTTCACAGTGAAAGGTGTGCATTTTAAATTTGTGTTTTAGATTTGTGTGTGTGTGTGTCTTTAAAAAAAAGAGGATCGGAAGCAGTGGCTGAGAGAAATGGAGGGAAGCCAGCTATCTTGGTCAGCTCCCAGAAGGGTTCCCCTGATGCTGCTGCCCTAACGTCTACTCGTTGATGCACACCGTTTTTTAAATTTCCCTTCTCCTTTGTAATCTGTTGATTCCTTCTGTTAATTCCAATATCCTCCTCTTCTGTCTTTTTTCCCTGAGTGCCCTGCGTTAGTTCTGATATGGAGAAGAGTAGTCCAGATCAGCACCATGGGAGTCAACACAGCCAGCTGCCTAGCTAGCTCAGTGGCGGCAGGTGTCCGCATTGTGTGGTACCAAGTTGCCCCAGCAGCTAAATGGAGTCTAGATTAATCAAAGATTTTCCATTATCCTTGATTGCAGTTTTGTTATGTTCTTCTAATACCCTATCAGGAATACCTTTCTTTGTGAACTATATTAGCACACCTCTTGAATACTACTTTTTGATAACAATGGCTGAGTTTACTTTGTACATGGTTTCTGTCTCAGAATCCAAGTCTTCTTCTTTCCCATCTAGAACTTAATGAGACATGCCGCATTATCATGGGGTGCCTGTGCCCTACACCATTGGAGAAATTACACTGTTTAGCCGGTATTGCACCACCTCACATCTGCTGGGAAGTAGCAGCCAATAATGAAAGGACCAAGGCAGTGACATCTCCAGCTCATCCCCTGTTTGTTTATCAGCCAGCATGTCAACAACTTAAATCAAGACATAGTTTCCTAAGATTTACAGACACACTCGCTGAAACACCTCAGCAAGCGAGAGTCCAAAAGTGGCAGGCTCAAACCCAGAACCTCAATCAGTGGCTGATACCTAATGAGAGACTCTGGCATCACGAGATGCAGAGCCAACCTTAAGAAATGGGGCTACAAAGTGGAATCCACGACATGCGAGTGTGGAGAAGAGCAAACTACAGACCATCTGCTGCGATGCAACCTGAGCCCCGCTACATGCACAATGGAGGACCTTCTTATAGTCACACCAGAGTTACTCCAAGTGGCCAGCTACTGGTCAAAGGACATTTAATCAACTACCAAACTTGCAAACTTTGTGTTTTGTTTGTTTAAAAAATGCAATAAAACTGTTTGGCTTGCTCCTGACACAATAAATAAATTTAGAACTTTAACCAGTATTTCTACAATCCACATTCTAATATTTCCTGAACTTTTTCTAAGTCACATATTCTTAAGAAGGATTCCAACTGCTTTTGTTCTAAAAGTGTGAGATGGTTGAGTTATGTGACTAGTTCTACATTTAGAACTTCAGTTTGTTGTTTTGACATGTGTGCATCTTTTTTATTTGTAACATTTTCCTTTTTTATTAATCTCGGTGTCTTTTTAAAAAAATGTCCTAAGATAAGTTGCATCGCATTCATTTGAGGTATAACTAGTACCTACTATGAGGTACTGCTTAATTCCTGTCATAAATTTGTTTCGTCTTTAACTCTTCTCTGATATTCTGGTGGTATTTCATTCACAAGTCTTCCTCCTTATCTCCCCTCAATCCAGGGGGTACTTTATTATACAAACAGAGATATACCGTATATACTTGGGAAAACGGATTGACTCGAGTATAAGCCAAGGGTGGGAAATGCAGCAGCTACGGGTCCATTTCAAAATCAAAATAGATACCAATAAAATTACTTTAATTGAGGCATCAGTGGGTTAAATGTTTTTGAATATTTACATAAAACTGTCCAGCTCTGATTAAACCATTATTCTAACCTTTTTCATTGTAAATGTGCTTACATATCCTTCCGATAATAATAAAGAGAGGAAAATAATAATAATAATAATAATAATAATAATAATGTAAAATGATAAGTGCAATAATAACAACAACAACAACAACAACAGAGTAAAATAATAAATAACCTTGACTCAAGTATAAGCCGAGGGGGACCTTTTCAGCCTAAAAAAAGGGCTGAAAAACTAGGCTTATACTCGGGTATATACAGTATCTTTCTCAACAACCTGTCATCGAGCTGAACTGCATATGGCCTCTTCAGGCACCCAGTCCCACCTGAAATTTAGACATTCTTCATTGACTTGCTTTGTTCTGCTCCTTGAAACCAATTATCGATTACATTTTGAAAACTAGAAACACAGAAACATAGATCTGAAAGAGACCACAAGGGACATCCAGTTTCAAGCCAGGTATCACCCACCCTATATCTGTGCACTTCCTTTCTTCTTCATTAACATCATCTACCAAACTTGTAACTCTATAAAATAAGTTAAGCCTGGCATATTTTTAAGAAATCCTTGTTGACATTAAGTGACCCTGCCATTCCTGTCTACGTGTATCTGAAAGCCATTTATTCAAATGAGAAACACTGCTTTAGGAAAGAAGATTTCTGTCCCCAACTTTTGCATTACCTTTTCTTTAATATTTCTTCCAAAGGGCTGCTAGAGTTAGTTTAGTAATTGCACTGGAACAGTGTATATATAGGACAAACAGTTCCGGCTTCATGAATGGCAGCTGCCAAAAAAAAAAAATCCACAAAAAAAAACAGACCAAACTTCTACTTAAGCATCAAACTGTATTTTAATTTTTTATTCTACTTTTTCAGCTAACATGTTGTAAGGTTACCGCTTGAGTTCTAAAATTCTTCTTGTGTTGCTATATACAACATTAAATTGTAGCACTATACCTCTTATCTAGTTACAGGGCATATTTGACAATGTGATTGTTGAGTGTATAGGATTGTGCAATCACAAAGTAGTGAGAAGTTAACACAGCAATATCTTGAGATGGCAGAAAGATAAGAAACGGGAACTGATTTATAAATCCAGAATTTGGAAAATGTTTATATTTATAGAGAAAATTAAAGTGAAGCATGAGTGCCTTATGATTGGTAGAACTATTGCAAGTAAAACTGCAGGAGTGGGTAAATCTTCAGCTATATTTTAAAATAGGTTTCAGTTTAATTCCTTCTAAAAAGTAGCCTCATATTTTTTTTAATTATTTGTTGCTGAGTTCTCTCTAGAGATGTGCAATTCAGGTAAACCCTGTGCTGTTTTCGGTGTCCAATTTTTGGGTGCCCCTGGGAAGATCTGGCTCATTGGGGGCAATGGGGGAACTTCTGAGGCTTCCCTTTCCATCATTTTTATGACTTTCAGGACAAAAATGGCCATACTTGGAGGGCACATTTACCATTGCATGCCCACCAAGTTTCAGAACATTTGGGCCATCTATTGATATTGATATTGATATTGGGAAGGTAACGGCGTTCCATGCAGTCATGCCGACCACATGACCTTGGAGGTGTCTAAGGACAACTCTGGCTCTTCGGCTTAGAAATGGAGATGAGCACCACACCCCAGAGTCAGACATGACTGGACTTAACGTCAGGGGACTACCTTTACCTTTACTATTGATTTTTAGGAAATTTTTAAAGTTTCTAAAAATAAAAGTTCCTTTACAAAAGGTATTCCTTGGAATTTCTCCACAGCAACAGTATACGAGGAGGAGCAGCAGCAAGGCATCATTCCTGCCAACTTTCATAGAGATCCACACATTCCACAATTTTTAGGAATTTGTTAAAAAAAATTACTAATAAAAACAAATGTTGTTCCTAATCTTTTGCATGTCTACATGGTTGACAAGCCAAGTGAACTGGGGCAGGGGAGGGGAATAAATGAATCAGTCAAAGAGGTGAACAACAAGAAGAAAGAGCCTTTTTTGTCAATAAATAAATACATTTGGGGGAGAGGAAAAGAAAGGTGCAGGACAGAGTACAGAAACAACAAGAAGGAAATGGCTGGGGAGGGATTGAACTCTCCCCATGGGGACTCAAGGGAGTTAGGCTATCTCCTCCCTTCACTAAAACACCCTCTCCCAAAGGTAAAATATATGTAAGCAAACACCCCCACCAAAATGCCCTTTCCCAGCCCTCTCCCCAAATGCACACCAACCCTCACTCCCCTAGTGAAATAATAAAAAGAAGGACTGGAAGATATTAAACTAATAAAATTTAATTAAAAAAACTAAAGGAAAGATTGGAATTGAGTCCAAAAGCAATTCTAAGCAGTGATGGTACTGAGATTGAACACAGAGCCAGCTACTCTACACATAATCTGTCTTTCTTAGAAGCCTGGATGCCACAGGAAAATGGAGGAGCTTGCCCTGGTATATATAAACCAGCTTGGCAAAAAGACATGTGATCCCCTTTCTTGGTCTGATTGGCTCAGGCAAGACTCGGGGAATCCCCCCCCCCCCAATCGTGTGCAACTGCTGCCACAGTACAGCTGAAGTCAGCAATTTTTGGCAGCCATGTTGTCCATTTCGGCTAAGTCGAACCAAGCTGCTCCATTTCCAGGAATTCGGTTTCCGAAACTGCCGGATTTCCCACATCCCATTTTGAAAAACAGCACTGTACACACCCCTAGTTCTCACAGGATGGCAGGATCTAAATTTGCAAGCGGTTGTACTGAAAGTAGTACATCATCTATTTATTCAAAGGGGGCTCCCTTCCATCTGGTATGGCTCCTCCACATAGGAGCAACAATGGGAAAGATAATATGGATCCAGAATTGGTCTTCAAAGTCCTTTACAGATCCATCTCCAAGACACTACATCTACACTCAGTCATGAGATCACCAATGCATGAAAGTTTTCATCCTATATCCACCTACCCAGTTGATCATAGGTCTTCAGTGGGCCAAAAGTCTGAGCACACATATATATGGCTGCACTGTGAGCAGTTGATGCATTTGGAGTTGAAGCAATGGATGCCAAGTTTGATTAATGACCAGTGATTAATTTTTGAAATACTTTATTTCTGTGACAGAACTGCTGACCATCAGGATGCAGATCAATATGATGTTTCGGCTTGAATCAACTGGTTTCAGAGAACAGATGATAATAATAATAATAATAATAATAATAATAATAATAACAACAACAACAACAACAACAACATTTTTTTTATATCCCGCCACCATCTCCCCAAAGGGAGATGGCTTACAAAGGGACAAGCTCAATACAGATAAAAACAAAATGCAATAAAATCAATCAAAGAAGAACATTAAACAGTCACAAACATCATCATAAAACAATCATATGGCTGAGATAAAGTAGACATAGGGTTCGGGTACAAGTGAATACAAAGCTTCCTAAATGGGGCCAGTGGGAAGTGCAAGATTCAAATAATTAAGAAGTAGGAATATTATCTCACAACCACTGAAGAATAGAAGGAAGTCAAACTAACTGTTTTTCTTATTTTCCCTTCAGTTTTCTTGATTAAATTGTTTGTACTCCCCAATCCCCAGTTCCCAACTCTTTTCCCTTTTCTAACTTTTCTGTTTGGAAATTGTTCTCACTCTTTCAATGTTCTATCTCCTTTCAAGTAAAAGTATAATAAAAATTAATTGGGGAAAAAAGAAATAGGAATATCCTTAGAAAAAGTGTCATAGTAAGCCAATAGGAGGGCCACAATAAAGTGTAGGATTTAGAATAGGATCGAAACGGGTCTCCAGTGAAAACTGCCTAATAGAAAGCACAATGGAACATCCCGTTTTTAATCCCCTCCAAAAGGTGAACAAGGTAGGAGCCAGTCTAATCTCCATGAGGAGGTAGTTCTAATGCTGGGGGGCCACTACCGATAAGGCCTTCACCCTCGTCCCCACCGATCACACTTGAGATGGCAGTGGAAGCGAAAGAAGAGCCTCCCTGGATAATCTTAGGGTGCGTACTGGTTCGTTATGTTACTGAAGGAGCTCTGTCTTTTGTTTTGGTTCATATACTAAATATTCACCAGTTTTTCATATCAGCATAATTTACTTTAAATGGCTTGGTAAAGCCCAGGTTTAAAGGTGAATTAGGAAAAGAACTCCCAGTGTTGGACAAACCGTACACCAAAAGCAATACATTATTTGACTTCCTCACAGTATTGAGTGCTTTGCATGGTTACAGAATTGGTACTACAAGAACTTAAGAAACTGCCTTAGACCATGTCAGACCACGGATGCAATAAAAAGCGTTTTACCCTTTAGGACAATCATATTAATTGAGCAGAAATTAAATATAAATTGGGCACAAAGTGGATAGATATAATGAAGCATCTTGGTAAGCAAATAGCATTTAAGTAGCATTCCGTTCAACAAGCACAGCAAGTAAATTATGAAAAATTCTTAACTACATACATTTAAATAATCAGCTAATAGATGTACTGCTTTGTTCAGAAAATGACGTTGTCTTTTTAATGACACTTTAATTCCCTACTATTGCTCTCTGTTGCTATTAGGCTGAGTTCAGTTCAGACACCTTGATAAAGGGGAGCATGTTGTAACATGCTCTAAATGCAGTGCCACAGATTCCAGGCCTAGTCCAGCTACTGTTCCACTTAAGCTGGGCACAAAGTCTGGGTCATCACGACACTTCAGCAGAAAACATAGCTATAAATCATTTCACCCTGGCTATGCTGGGTGGGCACAGATATGGTATTTTGTGGGTGTAGGGGAAGAGGACTCCAAATGTGGGTAGAATATCTCTGGAGTAAAGGGACAAGTTCAAAGAGCATCTACTTAACCTTGCTTTGCTGCTTTGGGTCTACCCCAGCTCCACTGATGAGAAGCTGGCTGGGATTCCTGAGAGGAAAGCATTCCAAAAGTGGGTTGAACAGCTTAGGGGAGATGAACCAGGTTCCGGGTATACCCATGATACCTCATTTGACTGCTTTGGACTTAATATTTTACTCCTGGACATGCTGGACAGGTTCCTTAAGAAGAGAGAACTAAGAGTGTATGTAAGATTTCTCACTTGACTTCACCCTGTTATCTTGATAAAACCATGTAGTGAGAAAAGCAGTTCCAATTTTATATCCTGCTCTGCAGCTGCTTTGAAATGAGTCAAGAAAGTGTGGATCATCCAAAGCTATCTGAAGTTGGAGGGCAACTATCTTCCTGATCACCTTGCCCAATATTTACTGGTCTGTAAATATTATGGTTGTAGCCCTCAGTGTTGCAGTGGGTTAAATCGCTGAGCTGCTGAACTTGCTGATTGAAAGGTCACAGGTTCGAATCCAGGGAGTGGCGTGAGCTCCCTCTGTTAGCTCCAGCTTCTGCAAACCTAGCAGTTCAAAAACATGCAAATGTTAGTAGATCAATAGGTATCACTCTGGTGGGAAGATAACAGCACTCCATGAATCATGCCAGTCATGACCTTGGAGGCATCTACGGACAACGGCGGTTCTTCGGTAGGGCCATGGGTAGGGTGCCAGCTTATAGCATGGTTGTGCCCAGTGATTCTTTGCTCCAACCAGCCACCAGCCAGCCACCAGTCAGCCACTAGCCAGTTGCCAGCCAACTGCCAACCAGCCTTCTCCACCAATCTCCTGATGGGCCAGCTGGGTTGTGTGTGTACTTGTAACTTTTGGCCATGGGTAAGATGCCAGCTTATAGCACGGTCATGTCTGGTGACTGTTTGCTCCAGCCAGCTGCCTACCGTCAGCTGCCAGCCAGCCTCTAGCCAGCCAACCTCTAGCCTCTAGCCTGCCATCCTTTAGCTGATGCTGTTTTATTGCTTACTGGTTTGCACCCAAAGGTCCTGACTTTTTTTTTTATCAGGGGAGTGATAGGAATCCAAATAATTACAGTTTGCAGGCCTGCACAACATATGACCCACAGGCTGGATTCACCCTGCGACGAACTTCCCTGCAGCTGACAGATGCTGCTTGGCCCTTCATATGCCCACCTTCCTAGTCAGGCAGGCATGCAAACGATGAAGGGGTGACCCAGGTTTTTTAAATAAAATATATTGGCCCTTTACAAGGATTGGGTTGTGTAGGCCTTGTGTATTGCATTAGAAGAAGGACTTACTTCTGCAGAAGAAGGAAAACCCTTCTTTAAGTTCCATTGATGAATCAGTGAGGTTGTTTTAATAACCCACTCATATAACTGTTCACTGGAACAAGTGGGGAGACAAAGTTATATACATCACAACATGCTTCACTGTGTTTTATTTCCATGTACACAATGTGCAACATAACAAATAGCTTTCAAAAATCCTGAAACCATAACTATAAACTACAACGCTATGAGGAAATATTAGCAAGCAATGTATCTGACAATATATCTTTACAATATGCCTGCCAAAAATATCATTTTTATGTTTACAGCGTGTACTAGAAACCCAGCTTTTATAAGGGTTGACTTTCCCAGATCTTTCAAGGTCAATTACAGCTTAACAGGATAAATGTAAAACACAAAACAAGTCAAGGAATTCTGTGCACTCTTCGATTCGGTAGGCAGGCATCCTGACATCAACTGTGACACATCATTTCCATTTTCACACCAACTCCAAAACTCTGAAAAACTGCAATTGTTAAGCTTTACACTCTTCAGTGAACAGGCACATCCTTTAGACAGTTTGGATGTCCAAACTGATTACTTTCAGATTTACTCCCTTGGAGCTCTGCAGTTGTTAGTAGCAGGGTATTGAATCTGAGCCTCAGGGCAGTTCCACACAGCCCTTTAACCCGGGAGTAATCATGGATTGTGCCCGGGTTAAAGTTCACACGCGCCCCAGAAAGTGCATGCTTTTCTGGAGGGGGGGGGGTGATGTCCAGATGCCCTACCGGGCTTTCTGGCAGGGCACCACATCATAAAAGAACACACACACCCCAATAAAAGCCTTTAAAAAAGAAAATAACTTACCTGGCCACCATTCCCCCTTCTCCGGAGCTCTCCTGGCACATAGGAATGAAGCATCAGGAGATGGGGGGCAGAAGCGCCAGGAGAGCACCAGATAAGGGGGAATGGCAGCCGGGTAAGTTATTTTTCTTTTTAAAAGCTTTTGGGGGGGGGGCATTCGGGCCCTCTCAGATATTCCGGGCTAATAGAGCCCAGAAAACACAAGAGGGCTGTGCAGACGGCCCCCTTTGAAGTCCCGGGACTTCTGAGGGAGCAGCCCAGTCTTCGCCCACAGCTGGAAAGAACTGGATCTTTCCAGCTGACTAATTACTTCAGAACAAAACAGGGTTTTCCTGCTTTGTCCTGAAACCATTCACTTTTACATGGGTCATCGTTTGGATGCCCCATATGAAAACAAGTGAGCTTGCACTTCTCAGGGGCTATCTGGATGCACCTTCAAATTTGTCTGCAAACTACAATAAGACATATTGAAGTTATCATGTAACTTAAGTAAATATTTTATATTAGAAGTGTTCAGCAGGCACTCTAGCATTTCCTACCATGATTGTTGTGACTTTCTGAAAAAGCTGAAATGGAACATGATAAGAATAAAATCCCACATTATCCACTTTGGACTAGGATATATGGCAGTGTGAACTCAGATAACTCAGTTCAAAGCAGATATTCTGCCTTGATATTCTGGGTTATATGGCTGTGTGGAAGAGCCCTCTATAATGTTATTTTATTTAGCATGTTTGTGTTAAATGTTATGTTTAAAAGCTTTATGTGGAAATTGTTTTATTGAAGGATTTGCAATCACATAATGAGAATAGTATATATTTGCCTTAACATGAGGTATCTATAATTCAGAGAAAGCTATTTTAGAACACATGAGTAAAGGTAGTAGTATTTGATGCATCTTATATCAACAATTTCACTGAGGCATTATTAGACCTTCATCTTCATTGTCTATTTCATATAGAACAAACTGGTTGACTAAAACTAGCTGAACTTATATTTCAGCTGAACTTATATTTCAACAGGGTATAGGGTTACAGCCTGTGCTGGATGGGGTTACACTTCCCCTGAAGACGCAGGTTCGCAGCTTGGGAGTGATCCTGGACTCATCGCTGAGCCTGGAACCCCAGGTCTCAGAGGTGGCCGGGAGAGCTTTTGCGCAATTAAAACTTGTGCACCAGTTGCGCCCGTACCTTGGGAAGTCTGATCTGGCCGCAATGGTCCACGCTCTTGTTACATCCCGAATAGACTACTGCAACGCTCTCTATGTGGGGTTGCCCTTGAAGACTGTTCGGAAACTTCAACTAGTCCAGCAAGCGGCAGCCAGATTGCTCACCGGAGCGACATACAGGGAGCACACCACCACCCTGCTGTGCCAGCTCCACTGGTTGCCGATTCAGTTCTGAGCACAATTCAAGGTGCTGGTTTTGACCTACAAAACCCTGTACGGTTCCGGTCCAGTGTATCTGTCCGAACGTATCTCCCTCTACGTCCCACCCCGGAGTCTGAGATCATCTGGGGAGGCCCTGCTCTCGACCCCACCACTGTCACAAGTGAGGCTGGTGGGGACGAGGAGCAGGGCTTTCTCAGTGGTGGCCCCTCACCTGTGGAACTCACTCCCGGGGGAAATCAGGGCATCATCATCCCTCCTCGCCTTTAGGAGGAGGGTGAAGACGTGGTTATGGGACCAGGCCTTTGGGCACTCTGGCAATTAAATTAGACAATCAGGCGAGTAAGACCAACAGGATTGATGAAGTGGAACGTAAAACTAGATCTATGAGTTAGCGAACGCTGACCATGTAAGAGGAGAAATTGGGTTTGTATTGGTTTTATTGATTTTATTGATTTTATGGTTATAATGCATGAATTGTTGTTAACTGTGAATTGATGTAATTTTGTGTATGATTGTTTTATGATGCAGGCATCGAATTGTGCCTTTGCCTTTGTAAGCCGCCCTGAGTCCCCTTCGGGGTGAGAAGGGCGGGGTAGAAGAACCCCAAATAAATAAATTGTTGTCTGGCATGTGCCCACATTTTGTTTCTGATATATAGCAACCCTATCACAAGATTTTCTTGCAAATAATTATTCAGAGGTAATCCAATTGGTTTCCATGGCCAAGCAGAGACTCAAACCCTTGTCTGAAGTCATAGACCAACATCGTGGCTCTCACTGCATAATGTTACAGAGTTAATTTTCTGATGAACTACCCTTCCTTGTGTCTATATATATGTGTGTGTGTGTGTTTATTTATTTCATATCCCGCCTTTCTCCTTGAACAAGATCCAAGATGGCTTGTACCAGATTCAGGCTAGCTGGCTGCAGAAACCTGAATATTTATTTGCCCTTTCCCCCCTCTGTCATGGAGCTTCCAAGGACGTGGTTTTATCATTATACCTTTCTGAGATGATAAGATATATATATGCGCCTCTGATGCAGGGTTTTTAGGAAATGAGTAGTAGTCATTTACAAAGCAGGAAGTGAGTCTGTCACATATATACACCTCTCCAGTGCACTTTTGATCAAACTCCTCCTGGTGACCAGAAAAGACAGAAAATAATATCCTTAAATCGGTAAAGACTTGGAAAGGTAAATCCTTTTTTTTATGAAAAAACTGCTTCCTGAAGAAATACTTTCACATTCATATTTCAGTATATCTTTCACATGAAGTCTCTTTTGATTATCTTGTAAAAGGGAAAATAAACAGTGTGGCCAATGGCATTTATAATAAAGATTGCTTCTCAAGAGAGTTGTTTACAGTTTGGATGTATTTCCATTATAGCAAATTTTACAACTATATATATTAAGTATCATTGTAATCAATTAGTTTAGTATTAGAGTGTTAACAGCTTACTATGTCCAGCATATTAAAAGAGCTGTCCTACTTGATTAAGTCTATGTTGTGTATATTATTTGCTTTTGAGTGCAAGGGTTTTCTTTCACAATTGTTCAGAATAGAAAGTTTGGTCCAAGCTAAGCAGCCTTTAACACTTTCCCATTGCTGCCATCCTGATCAAAATGGGGTTTCTCCATCCCCTGTATGCATGTGTTCACACTTTTTCCAATGCAAATGCAATATTTCTGAAACAAAGACCAACCTAAACCACACTGAGGGTGTCATAATAGCCATATTTGCTAGGAAAATAAGTCCCATCTTCTAAGAAACATCCTTATCAAACATGCACCCTGGTTAAGCAATAAGCGATTCTAATAAGATCTGCTGATTCTTTTTGTTTTCCCAGAAATGCTTTTTCTGATCAAGCTCTTGGTCTTAGCTGTTGTGATTCAGCAATCTATGGAACAGGTATGTGTTTTAATGCAAAGGCAGTACTGAACTGCCAATGATTCATTCTGTTTAAGACTTAACAATTGTTAAATATTAAAATCTGCTTATTGGGTTGCATTTATAATTTGGAATGGGATTAAATTCTTCAGATGGGAAGAGAATTGGAACAGCTGCCAATATGTTTTGAAAATATTCTGAGGTACATCTCTTCTTTGAGGAATTCAAATAATCACTACCTTTAAAAATGGCAGTTTCTTTTGTCACTTATCTGGATCCACCATTACAGAGAATAGATTCACACTTTACTTGAGGTGTGGGCAAACTAGCATCAGTGGACCACATACAAAATCTGGACTACACTTTTATAACTCCCAAAGTCCACTCAAAGTCTCCCACCTTCCCAATTTGGTAAGAAAGAAAAACTGGCAAGATTATTGGACAATTTTTGCTTCCAGTACATACAGAAACTCTTCCAAACGTGTGTAAACATACAAAAAGATCTTCACACATCCACTGCAAGTTTCACGTTACCCCAAATACCTCTGCTTTTCTCTGCATTCCCTCTCAAAGATAGCAATATAATTGTGTGAGAGAGACTACAGAGTAGGTAAAAATGCCCTCTGGCCCTATGCAGTTGTCCACCATTGGTTTTATACACTGGTTTTATACACAGACTATATTGAGTAACCTTCCTTCAGCAACTCTTCAAATTCTAGAGTGAAATGTTAACTTCTGTCACCATTTTGATTTATTCACATACAACAGGGCTGAAAATTAGTTGTATGAATTACCATTGAGAGGCCTCAGTAATGGACTGATGTTATAACACAGAGCTTTCCTGTTCCGTCCCCCAGGAGCCTGATTTGTCTCACTTTAAAGTTGCTTGAGGTTGCTTCCTCTTGCGTTTTCTCCCAGGGCTGCTGCATCTTTGCAAGAGTCCTAAAAGCTAATAGTATCAGAGTCTGCAGACCTCTTTGCACCATTAGCTTAGAGAGCAGCTCTTTGAGTTTAGGCACTGTCTTTTCTCCCAGGGAGAGATCTCCATTTTAGATTCTCCCCTGCCTTTTCAGTTTGATGAAAGATTTCAGGCGTGCTGATGGTTAAGCAGTTAGCTCTGGGAAAACCATTGCAAAGACTACTCTTTAGATAAGTATTAAGCTAAACTGAGATGGTATATTGTGTTTTGAGCTGTTTTTGAGATATTACAGACAGATATGCTTAGTTGAGAAGACTGAATTATATAGTTATAGAGAGTCGTGACTGCTTTGTCTCCAGGACTGACCTTAAGTTATAGATGGGGGAAAAGCCTGCCTTTTTCTAAACCACAACAGCTTTAGGTTAGGGTGTTAAGATTCCAGAATCTTATCTGCCATCTGGAGAAAAGGGTTGCCTCTGCAACTATAGAAAAGAAAGAATATTTTTGTAACTTCATCTATTGACTGTTTGTTTGCAACTTTGATGATCTGTGATGAACCGTGCCAAGTCTTCAAGGACTTGGAATAAATAAATGTTCTTTTTTATGTTTAAAACCAGTATTAGTCTCAGTTGCTTAATATGTTAAGTTTTCGAGATAGACAACTGCAGTTCACTCAGCTATAGAGAGAAGCACGTCGCAGTCTTATTTTTTATAGTGTCTAGGCGGACGGCACATTTCCAAACATTTCAATTTGGTGACACACCATTTTTAGGCATGCATCATTGTGTGACACAGTAATTCAGTATAAGGGATATAGAAACATACATGAATTGTAATAGCAAAATTGTATGGGGACACAACCTATCTCATTAATATTTTAATATATAATTTATTTCTTGTTTCACATAGATTCATTAGTTTTGCGCAACACACCTACACACTGCAGCTGGCACACTAATGTGTCACAACACATAGTTTGGAAAGCTCTGCTATAACATATTGCATTATATTCATAATAATGACTTTTTCGCAGAGCTAGAGATTCTTCATAGCTCACACATCATGCTCAATTTAAGTAGTATTCTATGGTGTTCAAGGGGTAATTATATCCAAGTCAATTGGATATTGCTATCAACAAGATCACAATAGATCAGGAATGCTTAAAATAATATAGACATATGACATACTTAATATATTATTGCAGGGTAACTCAGGTACCGTGGCTAACATCTCTAAAAAGAGACAGAAGGAAATCATTGACCAACACAATGCTGTGAGGGCAAGCGTAAATCCAACCGCCAGTAACATGATGAAAATGGTAAGATACAAATCTCCCTTGTTATTAGATATTGTTGAAAGGTTCCACTGTAGGTCACACCGTTTACAGAAAATCCACACACACGGATAGATATCTACATAAAAACTCCAACCATCACCCAAGTGAAAAAAGAAGCACAATTAAAGCCTTGGCAGACTGTGCAAAAAGAATCTACGAACTCCACCTCCTCCAAGATGAACTGAACCACCTAAACTGGGCTCTACAGGCCAATGGATACTCCACCTCAGACATCAGAAGAGCTGCAAGACCGAGAACAAGCCACGAGAGTCAAGACAAAGATCCACCCAGAGGAAAAGTGTTCTTGCCATACATCAAGGGAACCACTGACCGCATAGGTAAGCTGATGAGGAAACACAACATACAAACTATCTACAGACCCACCAAGAAAATCCAACAAATGCTATGTTCAGCAAAGGACAAGAGGGATCCTCTCACTTCTGCAGGAGTCTACTGTATACCATGCAGCTGTGGACAAGTCTACATAGGGACCACCAAATGCAGCATTGCCCAAACACAAATCAAGGAACATGAAAGGCACTGCAGACTACTTCAACCAGAGAAGTCTGCCATAGCAGAGCACCTGATGAACCAACCTGGACACAGCATATTATCTGAGAACACAGAAACCCTGGACCACTCTCACAACCACCATGTCAGACTACACAGCGAAGCAATTGAAATCCACATTGAAATTACCTTGGAGGGCCATATGCGGCCCCCGGGCCTTAGTTTGAGGATCCCTGGTCTACAAAATGGCCATATAGCCCGAAAAAACCTACAACAACCCGGTTCCACTGTGGCTTCTAAAACATTTACAAAATAAGAGAGGATGTCTACTTGAGGGCTCTAACTAAAATGTAATGTTCATGAGGGGACCAGTGTGTTGAAAAAGTTTTGGTTGGAAGGTTCTAAAGTTTAGGAGGTTTTGTAAACTGCTTTTTGATTTGAACTGGCTTGATTGTTTTCAACGCAAAATGAATTTCACATTTTTTTTCATTTCTCTTGTGTTTTTGTTTTTGTTTTACTTTTTACATAACTGTTAATTTTGTCAGTTTTAAAATAACCATCTGACTACATACCATTTTAACTTACTGGTACCAGTGATCACTAATGAGCACTTCTTTACTTCAATTCCTCAATCTGTAGTGATAAAATATAGGCATTTAGTATAGGAATCTGTAATGGGATCTCTACTATTAAAAACCAAAATGATGAGATTTTTATTTTATTTTCTCTGTGTGATTGACTATATTTTGCTTTTTGTGGCGCACTTCAATGTTTTCACACCTCCTTGTTGGCTTTTTAAAGAGCTGGGATGAGGAAGCAAGCGAAACCGCTAAAAAGTGGGCTGCACAATGTAGAGGAAGAACAAGTCCAGCGGACCAGAGACTTGTGGATGGTGAGTTATGTTATGGAGTTGGATTTACAATGTTGAATTTGCAATGCCAGGAGTTGCTGGGCAATATGCTTTTACTGGGATTCCCTACTGTCGACATTCCTCCCTCTCCTCTTCTTTCTGCCTCTGGGTTTAACTGGTACCATTTTCCAGAGAAAGATAACAAAACACCGTCAGGTTATTACTCCTTTTTCCTTCTCTAAGAACCAAATTATATGCAATATTTATTGTACTTCACAATGTTCTTTTCAATATTTTATTCATTAAAATATTTATATTGTAGTCTATACCTCAGACTTACATATAAGCAGCACAACAAAGATGATAAACAATTTAAATGGGAAAGCTGAAGACAGTCTAGAACACAATACACTTTGTATACAGGGGTCCTCAAACTTTTTAAACTGAGGGCTGGTTCATGGTCCTTCAGACTGTTGGGGGGCAGACTACAGGTGGAAAAAAACATTAACGAATTTTTATGCACACTGCACATATCTTATCTGTAGTGCAAATAACATGGAAGAACAACATGAAGAATAATTTTAACCAATATAAACTTATCAGTATTTCAATGGGAAGTATGGGCTTTTGGCTGATGCCTTCAAGGCTTTCTTTCAACAAGAGTTCCAGAGTCAAAGGGATACCATAAAGGCCCCATCTGCACTGCCATATAATGAAGTTTCAGAATGCTGATTAACTGCATTGAACTGGAGTATATGGCAGTGTAGATCACATAAGCAAGTTCAATGCCATTCAGACTGCATTATACGAGTCTACACAGACCATATAATGCAGTTCAAACTTCATTATATGGAAGTGTAGATGGGGCCTCAGTGAGACAGGACTTGACCCGAAAATCCAAGGTTTGACCTGGCAGTAAAATAACACCATAAAGATGGCATTGCATCAAAAGAAGTTCACTACACCAATATAGTGACTGGTAGGGACAGGCCCGTAGCCAGGATTTCAATTCGGGGGGGGGGGGGCTGAGTCTGAGTAAAAGAGGGTCTACCCTGGCAAACCTTTTGTATTGTTACCCCAATACCCCCATGCATATGGGATATATTGAGTATGGTGATCAGATCATGATATGAATAAACATAACAGTTTAAATAATGCACCAGTAAGGCCTTTTCGCGAACCACCATGAGAATTGGCTACACGCCTGGGTAGGGAGTGATTCTCTATCCAGGTACTTCTATCCATATCCATATCCATATCCATATCCATACCCATACACACACACACACACACACACACATGAATGAATGAATGAAACCAGGACTAGTGATAAAGTGTCACTGGAGACATCTTTTCTCCATGATAACTCTTTCAGGAGTGGATTTCTCTTTGAAGGGGTAGATTTCTCTCACTTCCTGTTGTCTCATCCCCATTCTTAACTATGAGACATTTGCAAGTTGGATGTTTGTAACTCTAGGACTGCCTGTATATTCCAATTATTAATTGGATAACGAATCTTCATAATACTATTTTAAAGAATTTTGAGTTTGTACCCTTAGGCATATTTCTATTGCAGGAGTTTATTGTAATGAAAAACGTTTTTAAAATGTCCAAATCCATCTTCTGATCAATTATAGCTCAAGTCTGCTTCTCATTTCAGGAGTTTACTGTGGTGAAATTATGTTAACCTCTTATAAACCTGTGTCCTGGTCAAAGATAATTGAAAACTGGTCTACTACATCAGTAAATTTCAAATATGGTGAAGGGCCAATTGGTGACATTAATTTAAGTGATGTCTATACCCAGGTATGAACAAAAATGTCTATTTTTTTTTGTTATAATCCCCGAAAGATTTGCCCTTATGAAGGCACTTCAGCAATCCCGATGTTATCCTGCAGCAAGTTTTGAAATGTACATGTCAGTTTTTAAAGTGAGGTAGGAAACAAGGGACTTTCCAGGTGCTGCACTACAAACTCCATCGGTGTCCAGTGGTTTTTCCGGCTAGGGCATCCTTTGCCTAGTAACAAGCAAGTGCAGGAGGGAGGATGCAGGAGGGGGAATCAGCTGCTGAGGAAAAGCAGGTACAGGAATACTGATAAGATCTGATACCAGAAGGGAACAAAAGGAAGAAATAGAGATGAGGCACAAATTGGAGAAAGTAACCTGTACATATGCTCAAGGTGTTGACTATAAAAGTGAGCAGCATCACAGTTTTGTGTAGCACTTTTTTCCTTTGGTTCACCTAGCAGGGTAATTTGAACAAATAAATAATAATATAATAATAATAAACCTTTATTTATACCCCGCTACCATCTCCCGCAGGACTCGGTGTGACTTACAAGAGGCCGAGCCCAAATACATCATAAAAACATAACAACAACAATACAACAATAAATAACTCATAGCAAAGCAAAACAATACAATAATATCACAATGCATTTAAAAACCTGTGGCAGGGCCAAATGTAAGGATTAAAATTTTAAAATGCTGGGCATGTCCAAGAGAAATAGGATGGATATTTTAGGGATAGGTGGGTGTGCAGACAATTCTAAATCTCTCGTAAAGTGCAGTTGGGACATATTGCTTGGGATTCCTTATTCTGGGAAGGCACACTGGAACACCCACGTTTTCAAGCTGCTTCTAAAGACTGCCAACGTTGGGGCATGCCTGATGTCCTTGGGGAGGGAGTTCCAGAGTCATGGGGCCACCATCGAGAAGGCCCTATCAATCGTCTCCACCAATCGCGCTTGCGGTGCAGGTGGGATTGTGAGCAGGGCCTCTCCAGATGAACGAAGAGATAGTGTGGGTTCGTATACAGAAATGTGGTCACGCAGGAAGATGGGTCCCAAACTATTTAGGGCTTTGTAGGTAAGCACCTGCACCTTGAATTGAGCCTGGAAAACGAACGGCAGCCAATGGAGCTCCTTAAACAGGAGGGTTGACCAATCCCTGTAAGGACCACCAGTTAACAACCTGGCCGCCGCCCGTTGAACCAACTGAAGTTTTCGGGCCGTTTTCAAGGGCAGCCCCACGTAGAGTGCATTACAGTAGTCCAAAACTTGTTGAGCGATCTTCTTGCCTCCAGTGTTTGATTTGATAAATGGGCCCTGGAGGTTTTGGGGCCATTTGATAATAGAGGGATACGGTAATGCATCCCAACAGTAGAGATTTAGAGATTTTTGAACTCTGCAATAAGTAAGTCATTTGACTTAATGTTATGCTCAAAAGAAGCTTCTTCCAATGAGCTTTAATCAGGTAGCAATATATGGCCAGAAATGAGAATGCTGAGTAAGGTTCAGAAATCCACTCTCTCTTTAGTAGACAAACTTCGACTTCAGTTAATTCCCCCAAATACATTAACTGAATCAAAATCCTGAATAGTACAAGAATATAAAAATAAGAGTACAAAAAGAGAATCATATTCAAAATTATAAACAAGAAATACATTTTTTTAGCAATCAATCCAATACAGGGTCAGATTAGATGGTATAATGAACAGAATATTTGCTATGACTAAAGCTACAATTTTATTGACACTTTACCGCAAAGGAGGGCTGACTTAGCTCTGTGGTAATTGCATGATGCACAGAACTGATTTGACTGAAATCGGGCCAAAATGGAATACTCTTTCCCAAACTCCTGGGAAACACTTTGGGCATGTGTAATCAACTGTACCACTTCTGATTTGGTTACAGTGCCGTGCTACTTTTCCTGGGCTCAGACATCCCAGGGACAGAGGATGGTGCGTATCTCCCCCCGGCCTCGGTGTTTGCAGTGCCCAGCGCTTGATCGTAGAAGGGAGGGGTAAAGGTGGGAGCAATTCTTCCTCCTTTCCTCCTTAGCATTACTTCACCACTCTGGATAGCATCACTTCAGACACCAAATGATTAACAATGCTATTTTCACGCTGAGAGGGAATGGCAAATAGCAGATAGAAGGGGACAAGGTAAGTGGTGGCAAGCTGGTTCCCATGTTGATCAGTCACGCAGCTGTCACATACTCACCAGGGTGGTTGAGGGCCTGCAGTTCAGCTCCCAAACCAGGTTCAGGGTGTGCAGTTTAGCCTCCAGCAATGCTGATCCAGAATAGCCTGCTCCAGGTCAGCATCACCTTTTCTGCAGTGTTAAGATGCACCCTAATTCATTTTGCCTTCCACATTGGTGCCCCACCAAACTACAGATATCACCAAACTAGAATAACTCTGTGATTGTATTGATCACAATAATTTTACAGACTGGAATATTGAATTAAAATGCAATGTTAATCTCTTTCTCTGCTGTGTTTTTAGCTTGTTTGGCATAATTCACACCGAGTTGGATGTGCAACTGCCCACTGTCCAGATCAAATTGTCCCTTTCATATATGTTTGCCATTATTGCCCTTTGTAAGTATAATTTTTATGCTATGTTTATGTTGTTATATTAATTTTATTGAGATTTTTCATTTGTTATATGCTGCTCTTGATTCTTGGCATTGAGTGTCTGCCATTGTTTTTTACTGAAAGCCTGAGTCCCCCCTGGGCGGGTTAAAAATAAAGGATTATTATGATTATTATTTAATTTTATCATAGTAGAAATCCACTTTTATCTGATTTGAACTGGATTATCTTAGTCTACACGGCTATATAATCCAGTTCAAAACAGATAATGTGGATTTTATACAGCTATGTAGAAGGAGCCTGAGGCCCCTTCTACACTACCCTATTTCTTAGGATCTGATCCCAGACCCTGAGTCCTACAATTTTTGGGGGTAGAGCTTTCTCTCCATCAGACCCCCCCCCCTTCCAGACTTAGTTGATAAGGACACAGGAGAGAGACCTCTAGGTTTTGAAACAACTTCCTGGAGAGGGATCAATTTGTCCTGCCTCCTGTCTTTTTGCTAGCAGACAAAGACATTCTTGTTTGAAAATGTGTTCAGACTTAGCTGACTAGGATGATGTGTTTTTAGTTTCTATTTTAAAGTGGTTTAATTTTTAATGTTTTCAAAACAGTGTTTCAGTTGAATGTCTAATGTACGACTTTTCAAACTTTGTCCTCCATTTTGGTCCAGATATCCTGTTTTAGTCTGTATTGTAAACTGCTTTGAGTCCTATTTGGGAGGTATCAATCAAATGAATAAACAAATAAAGAATAAAATTGTGTATTCTATGATTTCAGAGGGAACATACTACGACTTCTGCCAACACCATACAAAGAAGGCAAACCATGTGCAGACTGCCCTGATAGTTGTGAAAATAACCTCTGTAGTAAGTTATTGATTTTATTAATCATTGAAATAATATTAAAATTGAAATCATGAGTTCTAAACTAACATTTGTAGATGGAAAGAAACACTTTTGCAAAACTAGTTCTGCTTTTATGGTGGTATGTTCTCACAACTGTTGTGAATAATTGCTGTATTATTATGCCAAAGGAAGGCTCATTGGTATAGTTACTGAAAGAGTTTTATCCAGGGAAGCAGACCAGGAATAAGAATCAAGGATCAATGACAAAGACTCTCCTCCCCCAACAATCAAATTTCAAAAATCTTTTTTCACCCCAAATATGTGTTGCATTGGGGAACATGGTTTTAGAGCTGAGCCATGTTCCTCAATGCTAAAATAATTTTGGATGCATCTGAAACACTTGAAAATGTGTTTCAAATTATCTAAAATAGGCATGAGCAAACTTTTTTTGGTGGGGCTGCTTGCTGGGCCAGGGCCAACTAATTGGCCCTGAAAAGAGGGTGGGAGGGGCAGGAGGGGGGGCCAAGGGCAGTTGGCACTGGATGGGAGGCTGGGGGGCAGTTGTTGTGGGGGAGACCAGGGGGCAATTGGCACAGGAGAGAAGGTTTCACACCCAGCTATGCAGGGTTCTCAGGAGAGCCAGAGAGCTTGACAAGTGGCTGCATGGGAATCTCAGGAAAGCCCCACGCAGCCCTGCATGCCTGCAGGGTGCTCCTCTTGGCAGGAGGACACAGTGTCCTGCCACATCCTCCTGCCAAGAGGATTTCACACCTGGCATGTGACTGCCCTGGCCCTCTTCTCAGCACTCCTGTGGGCCATCACATCCTCATGCTGCAAGGACAGGGAGATTTGTGACAGAGAGGCACAATTGTCCCCTGGGATATTACCAGTACTGGGTAATGCCGTTTGTCTTGTCTGGGCCCCCTAGGTTTTCATGCAGTTCATTAATGAAGTACTACATCAGCTTCTATATAAGGGAGTTTTAGTCTATCTTGATGACATATTAATTTTTTTCAGCATCATTAGAAGAACACATAAAATTGACCAGGCAGGTATTAACAAAATTACAGGAAGCACAGCTCTATGTCACATTGTCCAAGTATGTGTTCAATAAGGAAGAACTAAACTACTTGGAGTTCAACATTTCCAAGGACGGGATAGGCATGGATCCTAGTAAAGTACAGGATCTTTTGGAATGGGAGGCCACTTGTACCAGAAAACAATTCCAAGGATTTCTGGGTTTTGCAAATTTCTATAGGCAATTTATTAAGGAATTTGCATTAGAATGTGGCAGCTCTCAGCAGCCACTTGTCTGCCTCGCCCATTCTTTCATGCTGATAGGACAGGGAAAAAGAGGGAGACCAGAGGAAAGCATTGAAGGGAGGCATTCCACCTGCAGGCCTAGATTTGCCATGCCTGATCTAAAGTGTAAGGCATATTACTTCTATGTTCAGGGGCGGAAAGACTCAAAAATGGCCATGTGGCCCTACTTGCATATCCAGTCCACTTCTGTTGTAGTACAGCATGATAGTAACATTACTACTACTGGTAGAAGGGAGAAGAGGGCTGTGCAGGTGTTGGAGGAGGAGCAGCAGCGAAAGCGGATTAGAGACATATTCATGGCTCCAACTGATTCCGAATCCTTCGAGGGTTTCTCAGACTGTGAAATGGGGGAAGGAGAGGAAAGCAAGGGAGTTAAGCGGGCTACTCGAGAACAAGAATCTGATGAGGAGATCCAAAGGAAGTGTATCCGTGATAATAAACCTTTGTTTGGACCTTTTATATTGTGTTTGGCGTTCTTGGGGCTTCTGGGTCTTGACAACTTCTTTTGTTAACAATAGCTAACAATTTTCAGAAGTTGGTCCTGAGCTTTCTTGAAGATGCCATCATATACACTACGTATAAATATGTATATAATGGCATTCTCAAGAAAGCTCAGGATCAACCCTATGAATAAACCTTTACATGGTTATTGTTTACAAAAGAAGTGGATATGCAAAGAGGGCATATCTATTACAAAGGAGGTTTCATTTTTAATAAAAAATAATTGGTAAGAAGTCTCCTTTAGAAATAAAACTCTAAAAAGAACATGAGAGATCCCAAGTTACAATGTCCCTAAAAGTAGGAAAATGTAGGAAGTAAAGCTAGCCTTATTATGTTAAGTCTAAGAGGAGTTTTAAATCCTCTAGAGGAAGCCCAAAGTTATATAATATCAGATCACAAAGGACCACCCATAGTATTATCCACAAGACCTAGTTTTTAAATGTTTTGAAAAAATAGTTCAAAATACACATGAGATCATAAAGAACAATAATAAAATCCATGACATTTAAGGCAGGATATCTAGAATGAAGTCAGCAATAAAGATTTAAACAAGTGCGCTATTTTCATTCATATTTAATTATGTATTGTTTTGATTTATTACAGTCAATACATGTATCTATGTGGATCATATTGAGGGATGTGATAAACTGCTACAAATGTCCAGTTGTGATGAAGCGTTGATGCAAAACAACTGCCAAGCAACCTGTAAATGCAAATCAGATATTAACTAACATATATAAGAAGACCAGAAATATTCTTAAGAAAATTGTTCTTCACTGCCAAGGAGAGAAATCGACTACGAAAAATAAATCCATTTCCTGATCTAACAGATCAAAAAATTGCAGTTAATAGTAATGGTGTGGAATAATAATGAGAGCAACAATGGATTCGTGTCTGCCTTTCCCTTCAGTTTCAAGGAAGCTTACAACAGTTAAAACAAACACAGCTTAAAAATTAGTTTAAAACACAATTAAACTTTCAATGAAATTAAAAACAGTTAAAAACTTGAACTCTGAAAAGAAAACAAATAGACAATGGATCGCATTATGCAAGATGCCTTGAGCATGTGTTACTGTGGCCAGATCTGATGTTTATAGGAATGGGAACAATTGGCACAAAAACAGTTTCGGCCACTTCTGAAACTTGAACTTCTGGCCTCAGAACTTTGTCCACATATCCGAGTTTTCAGAAGAAATGTAATCCCTTCCTACTTTTGCTGGCCACATTGTCATGAATAACTTTTCAATAACTTTAAAGCATAGGTTCTTTTATTGCAATTTCCAGTGTGAGAGGGTACATCAGACTACAGAAATATATTTAGACAAAGAGTAACATTTGCCATACAGACATAAAGATTCTATGCAGCTACATTGGATTTACAATTTCATGGCTAGCAAACAAACAAAAGGGAACTACATTTTCACTCAGCATTCACACACATGTACATGTATTCATCCTCATGCATCCAAATATTACTATATCCTTTTCTCCCTCTTTGGAGAAGCACCTGCATTCCTGCAGCCTGCCAACGCATAGTTCTAAAACTTTCATAACACCAAAACTTCAAAAGGCTGAAATGCCAAAACTTCTTTCCCTGAGGACAATGCCAAGGACCAGATCTTTGTTTTCTGCACAGCAGAACCTGACTCGCTGCATCTAAGACTCCAAAAGCGCACTCCTTCCTTTTCCCTTGAGAAAGAAGCCCTAAAGTGACCAGACTGCTCCCTTGCAAATCTGCCACTCTCTGAATACACCATCTCTGTCCTTCTCATGGAGCAGAGAGGCAGGTGAACCAGACTACTCAGGTCTGTCATAATTTGAGCATTATTAGGTTGAGTCTTATATAGGAATATTCTGCTGATGAAGTCCCAAAGTTGTAAATTAATGATAGATGTCTTCTATCCTGGTTCTATCTCAGTTTCCTGGCCAGATGTTGATTCTTCTTGATTGGTGTTAATCTTATGTTGATTTCCTTCTTAACATTGTAAGCATTTCTGTTATCACTGTCCCAGTTTTTAGCAGAGTTTCAGTTCTCATTAGCAACTTTTAATTACAGTCCAGCAAGCAGGTAGTCATTGCAGGCCTTGGTGTTTTACTGGTGTTTCCAAAATTATTAACTCCATCCATACATCCTTCCATTCAAGTCATTCATACCCACATATCATATTAAATCCACATTTATTAAATCTGCACATTGAATTTCTTATTACAACATGGGCTCTGACATCAGAGGCACCCTTGCCAGCCAGGAGCTCAGATGAAGCCATGTCGTCGACTGTGGCAGTAACACAAACATGACCCACCTTGGCACTAGTGTTGAGTCTGAACATCAAACTGAGCAAAATCAGACCCAGTCCTAGTCTCCAGAAAACCCTAAATCTGTGAGATCCTCTGACATTTTCAAGTGAACAAAGTCAGCTTAAATCAACAAAAAGTTATATATACTGAAGTCTCTGCACATCATGGGGACAAGAAGTGATCAATTTGGTGGCGGGGAGGGGAGTTGCCTTCTTTGCATAGATATGGAAAGAAGTAACAGACTTTTATATCATCCACTTAATAATGCCAAAGCCCAGACAAACTTACTCTGTAGTTTAAAGTGTTTGTTAAAATACTTCCAACTCCATCACATGCTCTTATTTTTTTATCATCTGCATTCTGAGATCACACGAGCAAGTGTAGTCCCTGCTCATTACACATTCTTCTTCTTTTTTTTCTTTTTGGAAAGGGGAAATTTCAAACTTGGAGAGATCTTAAACCTCAAAAATAGAAAACCTATCTAATAATAAGAATATTGGTATTAAATTATTATGAAAAAAACAAATTGCATTATCAGTCTTAAAAAGTTATAACTTTTGTCACCAATGTGATATAAGCACTTATAAGGGTATGCTCAAATTTAAGGCAGAATTAGGTTATTATAAATTGTTCCAGGTTTTTCTAGAAGACAGACACTAGTACTTCCTATCATTTGCAATAAAAAGGGAAAAGGGGGAAGTATTAACAAGCTAGTTTGGTGCAATATGGAAAGCCAAGGATTCAAGAATGGTGTGACAGAAAACGGTATGATAGAAACCCACACACACAAATAGATATCTACATAAAAACTCCAACCAGGAAAATCCAACAAATGCTATGTTCAGCAAAGGACAAGAGGGATCCTCTCACTTCTGCAGCTGTGGACAGCTGTGGACAAGTCTACATAGGGACCACCAAACGCAGCGCCCAAACACGAATCAAGGAACATGAAAGGCACTGCAGACTACTTCAACCAGAGAAGTCAGCCATAGCAGAGCACCTGATGAACCAACCTGGACACAACATATTATTTGAGAACACAGAAATGCTGGACCACTCTAACAACCACCATGTCAGACTACACAGAGAAGCCATTGAAATACACAAGCATGTAGACAATTTCAACAGAAAGGAGGAAACCATGAAAATCTGGCTACCAGTATTAAAAAACTCTAAAATTACAACAGTACAACAACAGAGAGGAAACAAACAAGGACATCTAATCACCTCTCAACAAAAGAGTGCTCCAGGCACTGTCAGACCATTATATTAGCAAATCAAGGTGGTCAGTTGAAACATTCACACCTAGCTCCAGCAGACAAGAGTCCTTTGTCCCACCCTGGTCATTCCACAGATATATAAACCCTTTTTCCTAGTTCTAGCAGACCTCACTACCTCTGAGGGTGCTTGCCATAGATGCAGGCAAAATGTCAGGAGAGAATGCCTCTAGACCATGGCCATATAGCCCGAACAAAACCTACAACAACCCAGTGATTCCAGCCATGAAAGCCTTCGACAATACTTTGTGTGTATTGTTTGCGTTTGCTCTTTCTAACAATATTGTTATCATGTGCTATCCAATAAGACTTTGTTTTGGACCGTTTGTTAGGCCACACACTTTTGACAGCAGAGAGGAACAGAAGCAGTGGTTTGCAGACCTGACAGGATGACTCGGGATGCAGGTTGTCTCCCTGGAGCAAGCATCCAAGATGTAACAGATAGGGCGTCAAGGCTTTACAAGCCCACAGACCATTAACTCTTCCTTTTGGTTCATGTGGGAACCATTGGCACTTTGGGAGATCACACAAAATTCTGAAGCTATGGGTAAGAAGATTAAGGGCCTTGATGCCCAGGCCACCATTTCATTTGCCCTCCTAGTTTAAGGGTGTGACCCAGAAAGGGAGAAGGGGGTGACAGAAGTGAATAACTAGTTTCGCAGATTTGGCTGCCTCTACCATGATCTATGATTTAATGAAGTTGGGCTTCTAGCAAGGGATAGGTTGAACCTCACAGAGGATGGCAAAAATGTTAATAAAATAATAGAGCTGGAAGAGATCAAAAAGACCTTCCAGTCCAACCCCCTGCCCATTCAAGAACACATAATCAAAGCAGCCCAGACAGATGGCCATCCAACTTCTGCTTAAATGCCCCAGAGAAGGAGACTCCCTCATGTTCTGAGGTAGCGTCTTCCAGTGCTGAATAGCTCTTACTGTCAGGAAGTTTTTCCTAATGTTTAGGTGAAATCCTTTTTCCTGCAATTAGAATTCAAAAAGAGGAAGAACTATTAGTTAAATCTAGATATGAAGATTACATCTGCGATGTAAATGTTAGCTAGAACAGATGGAACAGCTTATCAAAGCACTTCTATTTTTTTTATTAATGTTTTGTACCTTTCAGCATGTTTCATTGCGCATTACTACATGTACCCAGTTTATAACTTACTTTCATCTTTGCATAACAAATGTGTATATTCTAAATGGCAAAACATGTTGGCACTACAAACAGCACATAGTGCTCTTAGAACTGCTAGCAGGCGTTTTGCAGCTTAGAAAGTCATACTCTGTGTATGCAGTATGATCAATAAGTCCCCATCAACAGAAGAATTAAAAGTCCAGTCTGGTCTTCATCTCTTGCAGCACTGTAAAGGCATAGGTTACATCTATAGTGAGCATTTAGGTCAGTGTAGGATTGAATCAGCCTGCAAGCAACCACAAGATGTATGTGGCCTCATCCAGATTAACCTAGGGAAAGCCCATTCATATGACTGAACCCTGGGTTAAAATGACTCAGGGAAAGTCCAAATCCTGCACCAGGATTCTGACTTCCCCCTATGTTCTGGCAGTGTAGATACTCACAGCCAGTTCCTATGCTGAACTAGCTATGTTTGCCCTGACAGCCCACCTACAACACCAGGCTCAAGCAGCCTGGGGACATGGGGTGGCTCTCCTCACCTGCCCTCTCCATCCATGACACTGCCAGCTACAGTGACAAAAGAATTACATATCTGCTGCTGGGCTGTCTGTCCTCCTGCTTCTAAGCTGTGTGTAATCAGTAATCAAAGGCACTCACAAGAGAATCTTGGAAATATCTTTCATGCTAGGTTACTACACTACAGCAAAGTTTAGTCAAACTACTAGTCCAATATCCTCCTAACTCCTCCTCTTCAGTTCACAAAAATTCTACAATCTTTCCGTTCCAGTCCGAGCCGGCTCACATTATCAGTGTCTTCTCAGGCTAGGCCAGAATTATCAGTCTTTTCCCATGGTGGGCCTCCTGAATGTTTCACATTCTTCACCTTGGCATGAATTATGGCATAGGGGTGCTCTGGTGTCTCAGGCCACTTCCACCTAGCTGTATGAAATCCATATGGAATGTTATATGGCAGTGTGGATTCAGATAATCCACTTCAATGCAGATATTGTGGATTATCTGCCTTGATATTCTATCGATCAATCAAAACTATTATTTGTATCCCACCCCCTCTCCCCGTGGGGACTCAGGGCGGCTCACAACATGAAATAATAAACTAAGCAAATGAGCAATATAAACAATCAATCATAAATGAAATCATCATAAAATCAATAAAACACAATTAAACAAACCACATTAAAACAGTAAAATAAGGTTAAAAGCCATTTTCAAAGTTAATAGCAATATCCGGCAAAGCAGTACTTATTTAACAAGCCAGATGTTCAGATGTTAGGCTCTTCATATGCCTGGGCACATAGGTGTGGTTTTAATAGCTTTTTGAAAGAGGGCATCGAAGGGGCCATTCTAATTTCCTTTGGAAGAGAGTTCCAGAGGTGGGGGGCAACTGCAGAGAAGGCCCTCTTTCCTGTCCCCACCAACCGGGTTTGAGACAGGAGTGGGATCAAGAGGAGGGCCTCCCCTGATGACCACAGCATCTGAGCAGGTTCATATGAGGAGAGGCAGTTTGTCAGGTAGTCTGGATACAAACCATTTAGGACTTTAAAGGTAATGACCACCAGTACTTTAATTTTTGCCTGGTAGCAAACTAGCAGCCAGTGGAGCTGCTGTAACATGGTTATTCTCTCCCTGTACGAAGCTCCAGTTAGTAACATGGCTATTGCTCTCTCAACCAGTTGAAGCTTCTGAGCACTCTTTAAAGGCAGCTCCACATAGAGCACATTGCAGTAGTCCAATCGAGATGTAACTAAGGCATTTACTACTGTGGCCAGATCTGGTGTTTCAAGGTATAGGCACAGCTGATACACAAGCTTTAATTGTGCAAAGATACTCCTGGTCACCGCTGACACTTGGGGCTCTGGGGTCAGTGATAAATCCAGGATCACCCCAGACTTTGAACCCGTGTCTTCAGGGAGAATGTAACCTCATTCAGCATGGATTGTATTCCCATACCCTGATCTGCATTATGACTGACCAGGAGTACCTCTGTCTTGTCAGAATTTAGTTTCACTCTATTCGCTCTGATCCAGGCCATTACTGATGACAGGCACCAGTTCAGGATCAGAATGGCATCCTTGGCTTTTGGTGGAAAGGAGTAATAGAGTTGGGTGTCATCTGCATAAATATGGCACCGAACTCCAAAACTCCAGATGATCTTTCCCAGTGGCAGACCCGTAGCCAGGATTTCGTTTCGGGGGGGGGGGGCTGAATTTTTTTCAGGGGGGGGTTTCGGGGGGCTGAGTTTCGGGGGGGGGGCTGAGTCTGAGTGAAAGAGGGTCTACCTAGCAAACCTTTTGTATCATTACCCCAATACCCCCATGCATATGGGATATATTGAGTATGGTGATCAGATCATGATATGAATAAACATAACAGTTTAAATAATGCACCAGTAAGGCCTTTTGCGAACCACCATGAGAATTTCGGGGGGGGGGGCTGAAGCCCCTCAAGCCCCCCCCCCCCCCCCGGCTACATGCCTGCCCATTTTTCATGTAAATGTTAAATAGCGTGGGTAACAGAATAGAACCCTGAGGGACCCCACAGGCCAATGGTCAGGCGGTCAAACAGGAGTCACCCAGCACCACCATCTGAGTCTATCCTCTAGAAAGGAATGGAACCCCTGCAAAACAGTGCGTCCTAGTCCCATCCCAGAGAGATGACTCAGAAGGACACAGTGGTCAATGTGATATTGAACACTGCTGAGAGGTCAGGAAAACCAGCAGGGTTACATTCCCCCGTCTAGCTCTCTTTGTAGATCATCTACCAAGGTGATCAATGCCATTTCAGTTCTGAAACCAGGTCTGAAAACAAACTGAAATGGATCCAGATAATTGGTTTTTTCCAAGAAACTCTGAGCTGAGAAGCCACCACCTTCTCCAGAACCTTACCCAAAAAGGGGAGATTACTGCCTTCTTAAGGCTGCCTCCTTACTTCCTCGCACAGGTGAGAATCTTGGGCTAGACCCTTGAGAGGTCAAAGGAGAAAAAGGGGAGACCAGACTTGTGTTTGCTGAATTTATAGTGTCTGATTTAGGACCCAAAAGTGAGGATCTTTTACTCACTGTCTCCCTTGTCAGTTGTCATTGTTGTCTCTGTGGCTGGTAGGTAGTCAATTCTCATTTGTTTCACCCTTTTGTAAGGATTTGTGAAGCTCTGTAACATTTCTGGGGGTAATTTGGTTTCTTTTCCTGCCCTTGGGTGGCATTTTGGTGGGGAGTTTTAGATAATACTGGGTTTTTCCGTGGTTTAGTACAAGAGCTGCTTGCAGGACCCCATGCTCCAGCCTCATTCTTAGTCTATTGTTTGCAGAGGGATGCATTCCTATCTTTGGTATGATAAAATAAAAGCAAAATCAAACCACTTTATAAGGAGATAACTATTTGTGGAGTAAATGTAAAAATAAGCGGGTTTTCCCAAAGGTGTCACTATGGTATAGCTTTGCTTAAAGAGAAATGTATTTTGGAAGGAAATGGTTAACTTACAAAGATCTCTTATTATTGCACAATGATCAACATGGGGTAAAGATGAAAGAAAGGTTAAAGACAGAGGGTTTTACAATACAATGGTTTGCTCATAGATAAATCTATAAGTAGTCTAAAATGCATAAAAATATATTTAGATTTTAAATCAGAGTTTGAAAGTTTATTATATTCTGGGCATGATCATTTGATTGCAAAATTGTACAAATTGCTGATACAATATGAGATAAAGCATGTGATTTTCCTGCTTCTTGGCAGGGGGTTGGACTGGATGGCCCACAAGGTCTCTTCCAACTCTAGGATTCTGTGTGGTTAAATGGGCACAAAATACAGATTCACAAATCCCATTGGAACAACAAGATAAGGCCTGGACAAAGAGTCTGAAATTTGCTTTGAGTAATGATTTGAAAGGATTTTAAAAATAAGATGATGAATAAAGAATAAAGGCAGTCCTAGTAAATGTTGGAAATGTGAAAAATGCTGGGACATTTTATCATATGTGGTGATCTTGCAAAAAAAAAAGCCCAGAAATATTGTACTCAAATACATATGATAAAATATGATGCTAGAATAAATTTGTCAAGGTTAAAATCACAATGAAACTAGAGTTTTATTTCTTGGGGATGCTGGACAATCAACTAGAAAGGAAACATGGAAGAGTACAGCTATATATGTTTATTGCAGTGAGGATCATCTATGCCCAAGATGGAAAGGACTAGCTATCCTGATGCAAGAAGAATAATTCACAAAGATTTGTAGTTTAGCTGAGATGGACAAACTGATGATGCTGATTAAGGAGGAATCCTTGATAATGGCTAACTTCAAGTAAGATTGGGACTTCTTTATCCTTTTTTAAAAGCGAAGGTGGTGACAAATATCAACTGCTGGTTTTCTGATTTAGAAGAGTGTTATTTAAAGTAGAAGGATAGAAAGGGAGTGGAAAATAAGCGAAAATCCATAGGTAATGTGAGGGAATTGTAGACTTCCCCCTGTGTTCTGGAAGTCTACAATTCCAGAACAGTGGTTTTGGTAGTTGTATGTTTAGAACGTGTTTATTACTGTGGGTATGGGCAAAGTGTTAAATATAGTTGTGTTTCTGCCAACCTAGCAGTTCGAAAAAATGCAAATGTGAGTAGATCAATAGGTACCGCTCTGGCGGGAAGGTAACAGCGCTCCATGCAGTCATGCCGGCCACATGACCTTGGAGGTGTCTACGGACAACGCTGGCTCTTCGGTTTAGAAATGGAGATGAGCACCACACCCCAGAGTCAGACATGACTGGACTTAGTGTCAGGGGATTACCTTTACCTTTACCTATGTTTAGAATGTGTTTATTACTGTGGGTATGGGCAAAGTGTTAAATATAGTTGTGTTAGTTGTTGTAGATTAATTGTATATATGATGGAAAACTTTTTCTTCATTTTTTCCTGCATTTCTGTATCTCTGTATTCCTGAATAAAAAAACAATATTAAAAAAAAACAAATGAAATAAAACATGGTTGCCTCTCATAGCTTGATGATTGGGTTGTTGTGAGTTTTCCGGGCAGTAAGGGCATGTTCCAGAAACATTCTCTCCTGAAGTTTTGCCTGCATCTATGGCAGGCATCCTCGGAGGTTGTGAGGTCTCACAACCTCTGAGCATGCCTGCCATAGATGCAGGTGAAACATCAGGAGAGAATGCTCCTGGAACATGGACATATAACCCATAAAATTCACAACAACCCAGTGATTCCAGCCATGAAAGCCTTTGGTGAAAACCTCTGAGACCAGGCAGTAGCCGGGGGGGAGGGGGGGGCTTTGGGGGCTTCAGCCCCCCCCCGAAATTCTCATGGTGGTCTGCGAAAAGGGCCTTACTGGTACATTATTTAAACTGTTATGTTTATTCATATCATGATCTGATCACCATGCTCAATATATCTCATATGCATGGGGGTATTGGGTAACATACAAAAGGTTTGCTAGGGTAGACCCTCTTTCACTCAGACTCAGCCCTCCCCCCCCCCCCCCCCCATCAAACCCCCCCCCCCCCCGAATCAAAATCCCGGCTACGAGCCTGTCTGAGACAGTGCAATACATACAATACATTTGGGTTAAGTACACTGGGATATGTCTGCATGGATTGGGACAGATGGTTTTGTCTCATAGAGAATCCCAAGATTTCATTACCAAAGTATTCCCAATGAGTGAGTTGGGTGAGTTTCCAGATGAGTTGACTAATGCCTATGCCCAAACCAAGGCCTCCTCAGCTGTAATAAGTAAAGTTGTGGCCTGTTTTATCCCAATAAATGAAGTTTATATACTTGTTAAGCCTATAAGTCACCACTGGATTGGCAAATCACAGCCAAAAGGGTAGCTTTGCAGAAACATTTCCTGTGAACTCATATTTAAATAGAAACCAGTTTTGTGCCATTTTAGATTCATTCATTTATAAAGCAGGAACAGTTCCTGCAATATAAACGTCTCTCCAATTCAACTTTTGTGAAATTCCTACAGATCTTCAAAAGACACAGAAAATGAGAGGTAACGGAGGTATTGGGGGCTAATCGCTACCTCCTAGGATAGTGGGAAGACATTAAAATAGATTTCTGCAAACAGCTTCAACATTAATTCGCTGTTTTTGAATTAACTATAGAAAGGGAAAGTTTCAAGCATTGGAAAGATGGTTACAGGAAATCTCTGAACATATTCATCCAGCTCCTTTACTGACTATTTAATGCTAGGTGAATATTTTGTTATTGCAGGCATATAATTTCAATAGAGGGTTTTCTGGCATTCTCACTCACATATTTGCCTCTGTATGGAGAAATATGAACCAACTGTGCAGGATTTTGTGGGCTTTTTTTGTAAAAAGGGGGGAATTGTAATCACAGTTCCTCTTTTTTTGTTCAGAAATGCTTCTTCAGAATGTGTTCCTACTACTGATAGCTGTGGTTCTCCAGTCATCCCCAGGACAGGTATGAGCACCCAAATATGTCAAGAATATCTGCCAGGCATCGTCTGGTCAGAGAACCATAATTCCTAATGTTCTCTCTGATGTGTAATTTAATCTATAGAGAGGAGATATGTGCGGTAAAGTTATATGCTGGTGTTTTCCTTCACAAGGAGCACTTAGCTCTTATTTGTTTGAAAAGCTATTAAAATGGGTGGATCCTGCAGAATTTCTCTTTCTCTTGTAACAGCCATATCCAGCTGCTTTGAATCCAGGTGAATCTGCAAATGTAGCCAAGCAGGAGATCCAGTTCTCGGTTTTTATCCCATGTATTGCCTTTCACAGTCTCTCTGCGCTTGGGCTCCATTACTGGCCTGATACTTTGTAGGAAAGGTAGAGAGATGGATCTTTCACTGACCCTTTTTTGTTCCATTTCTTTCTTTTAAAAAAACAGCCCCTTTCAATTCTTGTTAGGGAAGACAGTTGAGATGGAAATAAGTAAGAAATGTCTTATGCAAATGGGGAAAAGAAAAGTAATAACATCCAGGAAGGCAGTGACGGACCTATTCCATCTCCAGCGAAATGCCCAGTCTCTGACTTTTGAAATGCAGAAGATGAATTGGAGCTCATGTTGGTAACTCTACGCAATGTCAAAGATTAAGATTTCAGCAATCTTTAGCAATGTAACGGAATAATACATAAACATGAATTGTGTTTACTACTCATTCTTGATTAAAAACAGGATAAACATTCAACTTCTTTTATCCTTAGGCAGATGGTTCGCTAAGTGAGGTCTCTGAAATGCAGAAAAAAGAAATTATTGACATACACAATGAAATCAGGAGAAAGGTGCAACCAACTTCTAGCAATATGATGAAAATGGTAAGATGCAATTCAATTGTGTTCTTCCTTGTAAGCTTGGCTATGACAAATTTCTCCCTAAAATTTCCAAGATGATATATACAATTATTTATTTGTGCTCACTTAAAAAAAGGAGATGAGATACTACAAATCTTTTATGTCTTGTACATATACCTTCAGTTCGTTAAAGTCCTACTGAGACGCTCCACTTGCAAAAGTTGATTTTGCTTTCTAAGCCAAAGGGTATCTTGTTTATCTTTGAAGCATATATCAACTTCCTTTGGATAATTTCTGTGATCATTGTTGAAAGTCACAGCCATCCCTACAAGTTTATGATTGGACAAAAATTAAGACTCCAGGCCAATCCAGACAGTCCCAAAATGCGGAACCTGTCTTGGTTTTTATCGGAAGCATCCAAATGACGCATCCGGTAAAAGTTATTTAATTCAGAGCAAACTAAGGTTTTTTTGGTTTGTTTTGAATTAATGAAATACCTCATTAGATCTGGGCCTTCCTGAAAGGGGAGAAGTGGGTTATTTAAACCCATTTCAGCATGGGTTTCAGGCCTGTGTAGAAGCGCCCTTACAGTTGGGAATTATAAACAGAACGTGTATAAAGACAAATTTATTGAATTTATTTCAAAGAAATGATACACTATATTATGTCTTCTTGTCAGTTTATGATTCACATATTGGGGATGGCTTTATAATAAAAACATATCACTAAATATTTTATTGTACAGGCAGTCCCAGAGTTGCAAATGTCTAACTTACAAATGACTCATAGTTAAGAATGGGGGTGAGACAACAGGAAGTGAGAGAAATCTGTCCTTCAGAAAGAATTATCATGGGAGGGAAGGTGTCTCAACTGAAGCTTTGTTGCAAGCTTGATTCAACAACAAGCCATTTTTTCCAAAATCTAAGTAACACAGGAACAGAAAGTGAGGTGAAATCTTCAGAACAGGGTACAGACAGCAATACAAACTCCACGGGGATGTTAACCCTTCCTTATGTTATCTAAAGTTTATAGATAGATAGATAGATAGATAGATAGATAGATAGATAGATAGACATATACATATATATATGGCTGGAGTTACACTTAAAAATGTACCTGTTCCGACTTACATACAAATTCAACTTATGAACAAACCTCCAAAACTTATCTTTTTTGTAACTTGCCTGCATTATTGGTTGCTAGCTGTACCCAGCCACACATTGCTTTGGCTCAGTCTGGTTAAATGGAAAAGAAAGAAAAGAGAAAGAGCTGGTTTCTAATATATGTAATTTCATAATGTTTGTGGGTATATAACATTTTTGTTGTTTCATTTTCTCTGAAATGATGATAATGATGATGATGATGATGCAAATAATAATACTGGCCTATATAATCTATATAATAATAATACTGGTGTATATAATAATGATAATAATGACAATGATACTGGTCTATATAATAATGATCAATGTGTTTTGGAGAAAACCTTTTCTTCCCTTCCCTTCTATCTATCTCTTCCTTCCTACCATTCAATCCTTCCGTCCTTCCTTCTGAGTGAGCATGAGACAATGCCAGTGCCAGGCAAGGCCAGGCAGGGTGTGAGGCTATGGGAGCTCGGGGCTTGGGCTGGGCCTACCTCCTTGCCGGCCTGCTTTCCTCTCTCCACTGGGCCCATGCCCCACCCCTCTCCCCAGCCTGGATTTCTCTACCTGCTCTGTTGTCCTTTTCCTGCTTTTCGTCTCCCAGTTCTGCTCCAGAGGAAGGCACACAGGCAGACTTGGTGGGAGGTGACCAGGCCGTGAATCCCTAATGGCAGCTCCGGCCCTGATGGGGTCACCTCACAATGTGTTGCTTGGACGTCCAGCAGATGGCACTGTTTTTGATGTCATGAATGTTTTTACCTGTCACAGGTGTGAAATCTATATAATAGTAGGCATGTGAATACACAAAAACATTTACCTGTTTGAATGCTACATTGTGCCCAAATTTCAAAGCAATCAGTGAAGTATTTTGGGAGATTTGAGGTCATTCACAAATGGGCATTTATATTTTTATTTATACAGATTAAATTATAAGTAATTCTATATTAGCAAAAGTTTTCATAGTTGTTATGTTGGTGTTTGTTGGTATACAGTGTTCGTTTTTCCCTGTTATTCCTGCATAAATCAGCAAAACTCACATTGTGTTCTTCCCGGAAGAAACCATGTACAACTTAAAAGTGAGGGAAGTTCGATGTTCTGTTTATCCATCACTAAACTTGTTACATTTTAGTTCCACATAGTATGGTGAGATTTTATTTCTGCTCAGAAGTGCATTAAGATTTCTCCTTAAACTGTTAAGTTGTGTATTTTTGTGGATGATATTTTGTCTGAATTTCTGCCCACAGATTTAATACAGGTATGCATTTAATTCTTTAAGATGCAGATTTAAGTAATCTCACCTGAAAGTCCAAACCCAACTAATTCTTCACCTGTTGTTCTTGAGGCAGAGAAGTTTTCAACAGAAAACTAAACATTAGAATGTAGAGTTGTAAAGCAAATCAGATATCAGATATCAGATTTTGAAACAAGAATGTTCATTTCCATTTGCCCTCAGCACTAAATGTTCTGTCACCAGTCTCATTAGCAGGAATTTTTACATGGAGTTTGCACACATGAAATTGCATGTCTGCTGGATAGGTTAACTGATGAGTAAATAGGCATTGTATTCAAAGCCTGATTACATACTGACTGTTGATCAGGCCCGTAGCCAGGATTTTGTTTCGGGGGGAGCTGAGTTTGATTCGGGGGGGGGGGGCTGAGTCTGAGCAAAAGAGGGTCTACCCTAGCAAACCTTTTGTATCGTTACCCCAATACCCCCATGCATATGGGATATATTGAGTATGGTGATCAGATCATGATATGAATAAACATAACAGTTTAAATAATGCACCAGTAAGGCCTTCTCACTGCTGATTATCCCTTTTTGTTTTGTTTTGTTTTGCTAAGATGTGGAATGACAATGCTGCCATGAGTGCTGGAAGATGGGCCAGTAAATGCCTGGGAAAAAGTAGTTCCATAGAGGACCGAATGATGGATGGTAAGTGGCACCAAATCAACTACAGCTTCTTTCACATATTAAAGAGGGGGGCACATCTTTGCTGATATGAAGGAGGGATCACTGTTGTTTCGTCATTAAAAGATCACCAAAACTATGTTGTAGATTTGGTGTTAGTTTTTCCTTTAAAAATATTAATAAAAAAACTGTCTTCTAAGGCCTTTTGGGAGTCCCCTCTATGTGCTTGTCTTATATTTTGCTCTATCATTAAGTAAGAAATAAATCAGGAATACTCAGATTGGTTTTGCCAATTCCTTCCTCTGAAACACAGATTACACCAGCTGTAATTCAATGGTGGTCTCTGATTCAAATACCAGGGTTGAACCTGCCTAGCTTTGAAGGTTAGACAAATTCAAATGCTTTTAGGGTATTAGTATAAATTAACACTTTTAAAAGTTAATATTATTGAAATATGCTCTACAGCAAGGGTCCTCAAACTTTTTAAACAGAGGGCCATGTCCCAGTCCCTCAAAGTGTTGGAGGGCCGGATTATAATTTGAAAATAACATGAATGAATTCCCATGTACACATCTTATTTCTAATGCAAAAAAAAAACCACTTAAAAACAATAGAATAATTAAAATGAAAAACAAATTTAAAAAATATAAACTTATTGGTATTTCAATAGGAAGTGTGGACCTGCTTTTGGCTGATGAGATAGGATTGCTGTTGTTGTGTGCTTTCAAGTCATTTCAGACATAGGTTGACCCCTTGGAGGGCCATATCCAGCCCCCGGGTCTTAGTTTGAGGACCCCTGCTCTACAGTCTCCCTTGCCAGCATCAAATATTTAATTTTTTACCCCATCAACAATAGAAATGTTGTCAGTGTCAACCCCCAATCACAAAGACAAATATGTGGTGCTGTCAGTACATTTTAATTTTTTTAAAGATGATGGTGATGATGATGATGATTATTATTATTATTATTTGAAACACAACAAGATGAGTCCACAGCAAGCAAGATCACTCTGCTGGCTGTTGTATTGGATCACACACCGGTCACTTCTCAAGTGTCTTGTAGAACTGTGGGATGTATCGGCAAATAACACATGCAGATCCGAGTAAGGTGGCTTTCTGCAGCTGGCAGATGGTAATTTTGTCAGCGCCAATTGTGTTTAAGTGCAGGCCAAGGTCATTATTATTATTATTATTATTATTATTATTATTATTATTATTAGTTATATGAGCAGATGTTGTACATTTATTCCATACAATTATTTATCGATTACATTTTCCCACCCTCTTCCTATTTCTGACTTTTCCTCCTTTCTATATTAGCCACACATTTATCTTTGTTCTATTCACTCTTTCTTTCTCCCTCCACAACCCCATACCACAATTTCCATTATAACTTTAACTTCATCCACAAGCTCAGCTTTTCCCATTTCTGTATAATATTTACATTGACTTCATCACTTTTTATCCATTCCATATATACCAACCATTTCTCTTTAATTTTTTCATTTTATCTTCCTTCTCATCTTCACAGGTTAAACTTGCTATAACATCTGATTTGACCTAATCAAACAAGTAATTGTTCCAATTTACCATAATCCTTTTTTCATATTTCCGACCCCATGCTATTACCACCTTTCCTACAAGAGTCATCACTTTGAATAAATCTTGATTTTGTACATTGTTCTTATTATTCTCTAATATTCCCATCTGTAACAACTCCATATTCACTTGAAGTGGTATTTGAAATAATGTCTCCATTTTCTTCATTATTTGTTTCCAAAAGGCTTTTGCCTTTGGACATTCCCATTCCCACCACATGTGAGCATACCATCCTTTGCTTAACCCACAGTGCCAACATTTTGAACTTTTTCCCATTACTATATTTGATAGTTCTGCTGGGGTTTGGTGCCATTTCCAAATAAATTTCCTTTCCGTTTATCTTGCCTGTCTCTCCACCAGCTAGTCAAACCCCATCCCATAAACACTCTCTAAAAAAGTCCATTTCGATGTTTCTGGCATCCATTTGGGCTGCCAATTTTTCCTATATTTTTAATGCCAATTTTCTGCAGCCTCTTGTTTGTTCCCTATTTCCTTGTAAAGATTCCCTTGTTGACTTCTTCTTCTATCCTAAACCATTCATCTTTTTTCTCTCAAATTTTCAAATAGTGGTTTTATCTGAAACGCTGCATAATATAGTTCCAAGTTTGGAATTCCCCACCCCAATGCTTCCTAGTATGTAAAGTATACTTTTTTTTTTTGCAATCTGGATTTCTTTTCTCCCAAGAGCCATTCCTTTACAGACTTGTTCCAACTATTAAATTATGTTTGATATTGTGATATAGCCTAAGGGCTAATCAATAAAATTACTATTGCTACTATTAAATTGTGCCTTTTCCATTGGGAGAACTTGGAATAAGTATAATAATTTTGGCATCAGAAACATTTTAGCTGCTTTTATTTTGCCTAGGGTGCCCAAATTTTTCCTTTTCCAATTTTTCATAATCTTAAAAACTTTCTTCCATGTCTCTTTATAACTGGTCTCTACCATCCTTTCTATGTTCTTTTGTATCATCACGCCCAAATATTATATTTTCATATTTCCATGCCTATTTCTGTTATATTATCTATTTGTTTTGTTGTTTTTGTTTTACATGATTTGTGATTTCTTTGTACTTACTCTCAATCTTGTATTTTTTCAAAATCCTTCAGTATAATTTTTAATTTTCTTATTCCTATGAAAGGGTAAGATAATGCCACCATGATGTCATTGGAATAAAGATTCCATTTAATTTCCCCACAATCAAATTTATAACCTTCTAGCCTTACACTATTTCTTATTCTGTTTGCCAATATCTCAATACCTATTTATTAGGCTTGGTTGATCGTGTTCGTTAGTTTTTAAACTCGTTATGAATTCATATTTAAATTAGCTTCGATCCAATATCAAGCCATGCAGGAATAGTGTGAGGAGTAATTAAGAATCGAAACAATTTCCCCATTTTTCGTAATTATTTTTGGATGTCTGGTGCAAGTTTTACAATCTCGCAGTTTCTCTTCCCTCCCCGGTAGCAAGCTGCGCATTTACCCCACTTTCGGTCCCTGGCCTCAGCTTAAGACGATGAATTTCCTCTCTCTCTTCCCTCCTGCCGGCCACCTTTGCTCTGCTGCTTCCCTCCTCTTTCCTCATGCTTCTTCTTGCCTCACTCTGGGCTGCACTGGGCTTCCTTCCTTCCTTCCTTCCTTCCTTCCTTCCTTCCTTTCTTCCTTCCTTTCTTCTTTCCTTCCTTCCTTCCAGCTGGCAAATCCCACATTCCCCCCTCCCTCCTCTTTCTCCTGGCATCCTTCTTGCCCAAAATTTCTCATTACTTTATTTGTCATACCATCACTCTATGCCACAGCAATGCATTGCCGGGTACAGCTAGTATAATATATAATATATATAATATAATATAATATAATATAATATAATATAATATAATATAATTATATAATATAATATAATATAACATACAATAATAATATAATATATAATATAATATACAATTATAATATAATATAATAATAATATAGTAATATAAAATATATAGTTGTTGTTAGTTTTATCACACTAACAGTCAACAACAGAGGGAGAGGGAAGCTTCAGAAGTTCCCCCTGTCCCGTTTGGAGGTTTTTTTTCGCGTATTGCGCAATCGCGTCCACCATTAACGAATCAATTCGTATATTTACGAAATTTCGTAAATATCGACATTTTGAAATCTGAAATTTCGGAAATCCTCCCAGATTAAAAACGCGGGCGCCCCCTAGATACGAAACGAGTTTAGAACCAATTTTTTTTCTTGATCAACGAAGCCTACTATTTATAATGTAATGATAAGGGGTAACCTTGCCTGATTCCCCTTTGAAAGGGGAACTCTTCTGATATGCCCCCATTTACTCAATAGCTCCTTAATCACATTTATAAATGGTTCTTCTATACCATATTTGTTCATGATCTCCCATAGAAATCCATGCTTTAGTATATCAAATGCTTTGTATATATCCAATTTTAATAATGCAATTTTTTTCTTGTCTGTGTTCAGTAACTGATGTCTCCTCCTCCTCCTCCATTCATCCTGGAAATGTGGTCGACCTCCACATCCCCAGGTTAAAAAGAGAGTGCGGGGGGACGACTGATGTTGCGGGGGGGGGGGGGACTGATGGCTAGGAGTGGCAGGAACCCGTCATCCCATGCCCCACATTGCCTGGCTTCCCTTCTACCTCATCTCATGGGGAGGTATCCACTGCCCAGCTATCCCCAGTTGATCCCAATGTAACAAAGAAAACCTCCTGTGTTGTCGCTGCAGTGGCATACACTAATTCCTCTTTAATTTTGCAATGGAGCTCTGCCAGAAGTAGCTGTACATCACAAAATGCGAAGTGGTAGGCTCTGTCACAAAATTAAAGAGGAACTGGCATTGCCACCAAAATGTACCCTTTCTGATGAGGTCGGATGTGATGAAATTGGGGGGGGGGGTCTGTTCCGGGTTTTAAAATGTTATTTCCTGTTTAATTGTGTGGTGTTGACATTGAAAGTAGTTGTTATACTCCAGAGACTTCATTTTTGTGGCTGCCACAAGCTATGTTAAATTGATAGAGACTTTATGAAAATATTCAGTAAAAACGATAGCAAATCAAAATGTGATACAGGATGTCCTGCAAAACCAAGTTTTTACAGTTGAATAAACTTTTTCCATGTTTCTATAATAAAACCAATTAGGAAACGACATTTATAACCCAGGAACAAAAAATGTGTTACACTGTGTAATACTACTACATTTTGTTGAATACAGGAGTCCAATGTGGCGAGCTAACTTTGAAAACCACTTATCCTACTACGTGGCATTCTGTTATTGAGTTGTTCGCAAGTGGACAGACTTACTTTGAATATGGCACTGGAACAACTGACCCAAAGAAAAATGTTAATGGTTATACCCAGGTAGGAAGAGAAATATCATAAATTTGTGGTAAGGTGCTTGTGGGACCTGCGTTACAGAAATAACACTACATAACACAATATTTGTTATTTTGGGAATACATCTTGAGTGGCACTTCAAAAATTGTGACCAAACCCTAAATCTGATTAATGGCTTCTAAGTTATCACGCTCACTGACAACTTCTAAAGTCTACTGCAGCCCCCCCCCCCCCCCGCTCTGTTGTGAACTGGTAATAGATTTAATTTTGTGCTGATGTGCATCTCTTCAGGAAATTGGAGAAAAAAAGCCTGAACAGTGATTTGAGACCATGTTCCATGTTTAATGTAATCACTGTCCCAGCCTCAAACCAGTTCCAGGTATTGCAATCTATTCAGCTACACAATAAAACCGGTTCCTCCTAAACTGAATTATAGTGTCAGTGTAGATGTGCCCACAGTCTCAATCAACCTTCTCTCTAAAGGACTAGTACAGCAGCTCCCAAAATCCCTAGTGGGAAAGTGACATTATCTTCTCCTATCCCTCTTTAGGAACAGCATCTGGGAGGTTGTGTTCCTGTTGGCCATAATAGGATTCAACTTCAGAAAGGCAACTTGGTCTAAATTCCCAGATATGTTAGATGACAAGATCATATTAGTCACCACAATCCCTGAGGAATACGAGCGCTTTATCAAAATAGCAAAAACCTGCTCACCTGCTTCTATACCAAGAGGCTGCAGAACACACTACCTTCAGGGCATTACTCCTGATACAGTTGCCAAGTTGGAAGACTATTACAGGCTCCATGATGAAGACCCATTTAGCAAAAAAAACTTTTCCGTAGGCCAAGAATTTGGTTCTCCATCTCTGAAGCCAAGAAAGAACAGTGGATAAACCTGATAACAGAAGTCAATATGGGCAGGAGTGGCCAGAAGGAGTAGAGACTGTTAAAGCAGCTGAACAATGATCACAAACTAATACCCAAGCTAACATAAAGGCAGATCAGATAGCACATCAACTTCTGAAGGATGGGAAACCCAAACTCACCACCAAAATAGGAAGGAAACCAAGTCAGACAACCAGATAATGAAAACAAAAACTTTCATGAACCTTTTACATCTACCAAATTGGAAATTGCTCTTAATAAATGTAAAAATGGCAAAGCAGCTAGCCTGGATGATCTACAGATGAAACAAATTAAGAACTTTGGCCCAAAGGCAAGATGCTGGCTGCTGAAACTGATGAACAACTGCACAGCATCCCGTCAGATCCCTAAAATCTGGAGGAAAACAAGCATCATAGCCATTTTGAAACCAGGCAAAGATTGCAATGATCCAAAAAGCTATAGACCAGTGGTTCTCAACCAGTGGGTCCCCAGTGTTTCAGCCTACAACTTTCAGAAATCCCAGCTACTTTACCAGCTGTTAGGATTTCTGGGAGTTGAATGCCAAAACATCTGGGGACCCACAGGTTGAGAACCACTGCTATAAACCAATCCCCTTGTTGTGCCATCTTTACAAAGTTCTGAGAGACTTATTTTGCAAATAATTATGGGAAAAATAGACCCATGTCTGATTCCACAGCAAGCTGGCTTCGGGAAAGGCAAAAGCTGCACATCACAAGAGCTGAACCTGACTCAGCACATAGAAGATTGTTTTGAAAGGCAGCAGATAACAGGAGCTGTCTTCATAGACCTGTCAACAGCATATGAGACTGTAAATCATTGCCTTCTCCTCAGAAAATGTATAATATCACAAAGAACTTCCACATCACCCACTTCATAGCAAATCTTCTACAAAACAGGAGCTTTTTGTTGAGTTTCAGGGCCTGAGAAGCAGATGGTGAAAATAGAAGAATGGCCTGCCTCGGGGGAGCATGCTTGCTCCATCTATGTTTAACATTTACACAAATGATAAAAAGCTTCCTAAGAGAGATACTTGCTAAACACCTCAGCAAGCTAGAGTCCAAATGTGGCCGGTTAAACCCCAGCACTTCAATCAGTGGCTGAGACTGAATGAGAAACTCCCTCCTGGTCACACAGAATAGTGGACGACCTGGAAGGCGTTGAACGGGCTGTGCTCTGGCACCACAAAATACAGAGCTAGCCTTAAGAAATGGGGCTACAAAGAGGAGTCTGCGACATGTGAGTGTGGAGATGAGCAAACCACAGACCACCTACCACAATACAACCTGAGCCCTGCCACATGCACAATGGAGGACCTTCTTGCAGCATCACCAGAGGCACTCCAAGTGGCCAGCTTCTGGTCAAAGGATATTTAAACTTTGTGTTTTTAAATGCATTTTTACTGTACCCTCAACTTGCTTTTGACACCATACATAAATATGATGGGACATCATTCCAGTTTTTCTTTTACAAGAAATAGGGACCAGCTGCAGGCACATTCTTCTTACATTTTTTGTGCATTTCTCTCTGTCTTTCCCTGGAAGGAAAGTGACATTGGACTTCATTGCATTGATAAGAGGTGGGGTGGGGTGGGGTGGAGGGAATTGCCACATAGTATAATGAATCTGTGGGGCAGTGGGAGGAAACCTCTATCTATCTATCTATCTATCTATCTATCTATCTATCTATCTATCTATCTATCTATCTATTTATGACATTTCTACCCTGCCTTTCTCTACCCTGGAGGGTACGTACTCAAGGCGATGCCCCACATTGCCCATCACAACCCTTACCTCATCCCATGGATAAAGCGTTGCCACCAGACTGCCTCCATTGTTCTCTACAGAACATGTGAACCCTCCCATGTTCCCAGGGAAGCCTCCTAGCACACTGCCAGAATGCTTCCTCCATGGAGCCCAACCTAAAGTTGCCTTACATACGGCGGGTTCTCAGGAGGAAACATCCTAGCATTGTGCTAGGATGCTAATTTTCCTCCATGTGATGAGGTCGATGATCTTCTTTCCTTCTTCAGGAACAGCACCCACAATGTTGTGTTCCCATTGGTCAGGATGGGACATAGCTCCAATTTGTACAAAATATAGGGAGAATCTGCAGGGACCTCCTTCTTCCTTTTCTTGTACATTTCTCTGTCTGCCAAAGGTTGAGTTTCTTTTGCTTTTAGCCAGGAAAAGAGAAGAGGTAGTGCATGCCGATCCCTAAGAGATCGGCATGCATTGATCTTGAACAAGCACCACTTTTAGCCCTCTGAGCATGTCTACCTATTGCATCCATGTTTATCAGCATGTATATTCAAGCCTTTGGATAAAAACATATGTAATGCATATAAAACAGTACTCAAAATGGCAGAAAAATATTTGCAACACTTCCTATTTCTTAACAAATATTGTCATTCTTTTGTTATGTTGTTATTGCAATTTCTGCCCTAGTCAGAACTGTCCAATTTATGTCCCAACTTTGTCTTTCTGAATGAACCCCAATTTACTGTGCACTCACTTTATGTTTATAGATTATTTGGCATAATTCAAACCAGATGGGGTGTGCACTTGCCTTCTGCCCCCAAAGCCCCAGCAACTTCATATATGTTTGCCATTACTGTCCTGGGTAAGTATTGCTTTGGGTGTTCCAACTGTGTTTTAAATACTCTCTCACTTAAGTTGCTCCCAGCATATAGAAGGCCCACCTTTTTCTCTGCTATGTTCATTTTTTCCTTGAAACTCCCTTTCCCCCCAGAAATCTGGATGTCTTGATCCATTATGTAATTTGTTTCTTAAATGTTGCACTCAAGTGAGATACATTATCACACTGTTCTGTAATTTCAGGGGAAACATAGTAGAACAACTGAAGACACCATACAAAGAAGGTCTCCCCTGTGGCGATTGTGCTGGGAGCTGTGAGGATAATCTCTGCAGTAAGTGATATCCAACCTCATCACACGGGGAAGTTTTAGTGTCCTAGGACCCTTCTGCCCCAGTGGAGACATAGAGCCCCATGCTGCCCCTCACACTAGCATTGTGTCACTTCCAGCAGGCCTTTGTGGCTAAACTGAGGTAGCAGTGTGGTAGAACTCTGTGCCACCAACACAGGAGCTTCCCAGTGTTAGTATTAGGAACAACAGGGCTACTGCAGGTGAAGCCTCATGGCGATCCTTCCTCATGTGTGATGTGGAAGCATCAGCTGATGGTGATGTGGGGCGCCTGGGTGGCCCCGCTTCCCCGATTCACCACAGAGGCTGGCAAAACATCGTGATGAGGTCTATCATCTGTCTTCCTTCCTATCTATATATTAGGCTTGGGCAGTTTCGTTCGTTAATTTCATAATTCGTTATTAATTCGTATTTAAATTAGCTTACGATCCAATATTGAGCCATGCAGGACTACTGTGAGGAGTAATTAAAAATCGAAACAATTTTTCCAATTTATTTCATATTGTTTCATAATTGTTTCCTAATTAGTTCAAAATTGTTTCGAAATTGTTTCGTAATTGTTTCGTAATTATTTCTGTATGTCTGGTGCAAGTTTTATAGTTGTTGTTTGTTTTATTAATGATAAAAAAATAAATTATCACACCAACAGTCAACAACAGAGGGAGAGGGAAGCTTCAGAAGTTCCCCCTGTCCCATTTGGAAGGTTTTTTAGCATATTGCGCAATCGCGCCCGCCATTAACGAATCGATTCGTAATTTTACGAAATTTCGTATATTTCGAACTTTTTTAAAGGAAAATTTCGGAATTCTTTAAAAAAACAAAATGCAAGGGCCCCCCTAAAAACGAAACGAGTTTAGAACCAAATTTTTCCGTAGTTACCCAAGCCTACTATATATCTATCCATCACCTTTTCCCCAATTCCTTTTGCAATACCACCATTTCAATCTGTCTACAATGTATTGCCTATGGGGCATCCATCAGAGTTGCTGTACTGGTGGGAAACTAAAATGGTCCAGACAAGTCTATCTGGTTACTTGGGCTGTGCAAAATTTCATTTATGCCTCATTTGAAGCATCTATTTCATAAGATTCATACATACGACATAATATTAAGGAATGCAAGCAACACCTATGCAAAAAAAAAATTAAGATTCAAAACACTGACCTATGACTTTTTGGAAGAGTTATGGAAGTCTCGTAAATGGCTCCAGCTCTCCATTATGGGCACCACTTCCCCTCTAAAAGGCCTGGGTTTGGTTCCCCCAAAGGGCCCTGAGGAGGATGGCAAGGCTGGAGTAGAGGGAGAAGCCCCACTCTTTCCCCAAAGGGAGTGGCAAGGGGGGCCTGGGGCAGGTGGGTGAGCATGATGCTTGGTTGGAAGCCCTTCCAGCACATGGTCAGCCCAGAGAGAGAGAGAGAGAGCACACTTACATGAAGGTTTTAACACGGGAAGTGAGCAGATTTCTATAAATGTAGTTTAGGGCGGGACCTTTTGAATTCTCCGGCACAGGGGTCCTCGCTTTCCCAAACTATATTTCCCAGAATCCCTCCCTGAAAGTTTTGGTCTGCATTCTCTGAAGGGATTTCGAGATATAAAAGGGATTGTTGGGAGTTGAATGAACCCTGTGAGGTAGGCAAAGTTGAGAGACAGTACCTCCAAAGTTTACTTAGTAAGTTTAAAGACTGAATGGGCATCTGTTGGAGTTACTTTGACTGTACTTTTCCTACTTGACAGAAGGGGGTTGGACTGAGCCTTCCAGTGAAATAGTACCGTTAAGTTTATGTTGGTTAAAATTCCCTAAAAATCAGCGGATGTGGATTTTTTTCTGAAACGGGGGGGGGGGGGGAATCCAATGGTTTCTTTTAGCTAAAATCAATTAAATGTGCTTGTTCATTAATTAAATTATTCATGTACTGCATGGTGAGAAATTGTCATATAATCCAGCCATTTGATCTCAATAAAATGCCACAAATAAAGTGAAATTTAGATATAGTTCATTATGTTGTATGATAATTGTAATAACAACAACAACAACAACAACAACAACAACTTTATTTTTATATCATGCCACCATCTCCCCAAGGGGACTTGGGGCAGCTTACAAGGGGAAAAGCCCAAAATCACAGATAAAAATAACAGCATTAAAATCAATCAAATACAAATATATCGAAGTTACAACATCATAAAACATAAAACATCATAAAAACAATATCATGGCTGAAGGAAAATCAGAGCTGCTCAAGAAAGTGCAGTGAATTCCTAAGTTTAGTTATACAGAAGAAGAAGAAAAACATTTCCTGTGCCTATACAATACACAGGCATGTTCACACTCATATCTAATAATCTCATTTAGATCTGTAGAAGGATTTATTAATATAAAATGTATTCTTCTTTCTTTTTTGGTAACAATTTTTGGTTTATCCCTTGGATTTACTCCAAATGTCTCTATATAGTATACTCTACTGATTACTTATGTTTTTATTAAGTATGGCAATTGAAAATAAAAAATATATTTTATTTAAATACAGTTATAATGCAAATGAGAAGAATATACATAATTGCAACTGTTTTCATAATATACCAATCAGTTGCCCAGCTTTGAGGAACTAGAATACGGCAATTCTAGTTAGCATTCCCTGAAGATGTCTTTACTTTGGATGTCTATAAATAGTCATTTCATACAAGAACTAGGGCCCTTCCACACAGCTCTATATCCCAGAATATCAAGGCAGAAAATCCCACAATATCAGAACGTGGACTCAGATAACCCCGTTCAAAGCAGATACTGTGGGATTTTCTGCCTTGATATTCTGGGATATAGGGCTGTGTGGAAGGGCCCCTAGAGTAAGATGATGCCTGATTCCTAACAAATCTGTAAATATAAACATATATATATTGCATACATACACACACTCTCAGTGCACATGTGTTCCAGCTTCTGGATACTTTCAAGGATAGTGCTAAATAAAGTGCATAGAAATCTTTTTTTTTAATCCCATCTAGGGTCTAAATGACAATGATAAGCTTCCAGTTTTCCAGTACACAATGCTTCAGAATCAGACCAACAAATGTTTTGTTTCTTTAGTAAACCAATTTGATGGTGGGAAGGATAAAATCCAAGGGAAAGGAAGAAAATTGTTAGTTCTCAAATTTAATTGTTGTTTTATTTCTTTCAGTTAACTCTTGCCCGTATATAGATCAAGGTGATGACTGTAGAAACCTAGTAGAAATGTTCACATGTGCATATCCATTTGCTGAACAAAGATGTGCAGCCACCTGTAAATGCCCCCAGGAATAAATAATATATGCAGAAGAAATAGAAGAAAAGATCGTAACCGCAACATAATGAAAATTGAGAATTTAAAATTATTTTTGACTTGAAAATGTGCATTTGAAATTAGTGTAAAAATAAAGCACATGAAAAGAGTATTATTTGCCTATTTGTTTATTCTTTATTGTTCTGCTTTAGAAAAATTTGGTATATTTATTATTTATTTATTTACCTTACTTATATACCGCTGTTCTCAGCCCGAAGGCGACTCACAGCGGTTCACAACAAATACGAACAGCAAAAATCCAGTGCTACAGTATAAAAACAGTTAACAACCTAACACATTACACAATTAATAAACAGTTACTACAATACCCATTCACTGTCGTCTTGTCATCAAAAACATGTTCCAGATTGTCATCCATTGTTCCATTCCAGTGTTCATTAACCAATCATTGCACTAATTATTCGAACGCCTGCTCAAACAGCCAGGTCTTCACTTTTTTGCGGAATACCATTAGAGATGGTGCTAGTCTAATGTCCGTAGGAAGGGCGTTCCACAGCCGAGGAGCCACCACCGAGAAGGCCCTATCTCTCATCCCCGCCAGCCGTGCTTGATAAGCAGGCGGGATCGAGAGCAGGGCCTCCCCGGAAGATCTCAAAGTCTTGGTGGGTATACTTCCAATATATCTCTCTCCAGCCTAAAAGTTTTGATATCATGAGGTGTGCCTGTGTGTGTGTGTTCAGTGTGCCTGTTATCAGTTAAAAATCAATTTATATCCAAGGGCTATCCTGGACATCTTGTCAATAATGCCATAATCAGGGCATCCAAAGTTTCACGCACAACCCTGCTGGCAGACAGATCTGTTTCGACAGACAACAGATTGATCTGGCCCTTGACATTAACCAATTTCTCTAGACAGGTAATTAAAACGGTGAAAAAATATTGGCAACGTATAAATGACAAGCTGTCCCCTGCCACGCGTTGCTGTGGCCCAGTCTGTTGATCTGGAAAATAAAGGGAATGAAAAAGTGTTGGTTTCTAATATATGTAATTTCTTTATGCTTGTGGGTAAACAGTATTTCTTGTTGTTTCTTTGTCAGTGTTGATGTGGAGATTGTCTAGTTTGCCTACTCTGGAACATGGAACATATTATTGTCCTTCTTTAAGGGTCCCTTTCAAATCTATGATACTATATCTGTGTGTGTGTGAATCATATCTATCCATCCATCCATCTATCTATATCTATGGCTGGATGGCTCTTTGTCAGGAGGACGTTGTATACGCTTTCTTGCCCTGATGAAGGGAGTTGGATTGGATGGCCTTAAGTATTTTCTGTTGGTCATGGGGGTTCTGTGTGGGAAATTTGCCCCGATTCTGTCGTTCGTGGGGTTCAGAATGCCCTTTGATTGTAGGTGAACTGTGACTCCCAGTCACTACAACTCTCAAATCTCAAGGTCTATTTCCCCCAAACTCCATCTGTGTTCATATTTGGGCGTATTGAATGCTTGTGCCAAGTTTGGTCCCCATTCATCATTGTTTGAGTGCACAGTGCTCTCCCAAACTCAAGGCCAATGCCCACCAAACCCTTCCAGTATTTTCTGTTGGTCATGGGAGTTCTGTCTGCCAAGTTTGGTTCAATTCCATCGTTGGTGGAGTTGAACTATAAATCCTAGGAACTACATCTCCCAAATGACAAAATCATAATTTTTTGAGTGATGGTCACTCCTTGTGTTGTGAGACATTTGGTTGCCAAATTTGGTGTGAATTCGTTCATTGGTTCTTTTATTTTTAAGGAACTCATTATGCACAGAGCATTTATATATATATATAGATATACCGATATGTGGGGAAAAAACCCATGGTGGCACATAAAAGAACACAGAACTTGAGAGACATGATATTGACTATGATGCTCAAATCTTGAGAACTATACCTAATTTAGTAGGACACTTTCTCATTACTTTATTTTCCAGATCACCAGATTGGGCCACAGCAACACATGGCAGGGGATGGCTAGTATAATATTAAAAGAAGAAAATGAATATTAAAAAGGGATAACCAGTATGATATACAAAATATTAATAGAGATTAAATGGGTAAAAGGGGATACAAACAAGGGAACTTTGGGAGGAAGAATTGGGAACAAAAATAAGAGAAAGAAATTGGGAAAGATTATGGAGAGCAAGACACTTTAAGAATGAATCAATCAGAATAAAATAAAATTACTACAAGATGGTATGGAAATGGTATTTGACCCTGGTAAAGAAACTGTTGGAAGGGTTGCCAAGAAACGGGACTTATATGCACATGTGGAGGCAATGTAAATATGCACAGAGGCTGTGATATAGAAAGCATGATGAAGAAAAATTAATAGAAATTCAGAGACTATATTGTTACCTTTATGCGATACAGATGATTGTAAAGAAAATGAAAATAATTTGATAACAATGTTGTTAATGGCAGCAAGGCTATTAATAGCAAAACTTTGGAAAACAGGGGTAGAAATTAAGATAGAAGAATGGTATAAGAAAATACGGAAATTAGCAATATATGATAAATTAACATGCAACTTAAATGTTTAAAAAGGTCTATGGAAAAATAACAATGTTGAAAGCATGTGGGGAAAAATCTTGAAGAAACATTGATAAAAGAAAATGGGAAGAAAGGAAGTTCTGGTGAGACCACGAAGAAAAGAAGGATTCCAGAGATGGGGAGCACAGCAAGGAGCACAACAGGGGAAATGAGAAGAAATAAATATATGAATTATAGAGATTGTGTTTTGTAATGAAATGGAATGAAAATGTAATAAAATTATTAATTTTTTTTAAAGAAGAAAATTGAGTTTTTAGCCTCTGTGAAAGGAAGAGGTCCCAGGTGCCACTGCTCACTCTTTGGAATGCTAAAGGATTTCTTGGAGGAGGGCACACATTGTTTGTAGTTCATGAAAGATCTTGTCTGTGATGGGCACTGAACTGATCTGCAATCAATGTACAGTCTAAAAAGAAAAATCTGGAGTGGTGCCCATAATTCACAAAGAATGGGGTCTGTGTCGTTGACAAGTGTGAACTGTCACAAATTTAGCCAGGGATAGCAATTCTATCCATTTATATTGTTGGTAGTTCACATAGGACCTGAAATATTATTCCAGGATGGCATTGGTATGTTCTGTCTGCCCATCTGTGGGGACACATATAGGTACAGCTTGAGTTCCAGAAGACATAATAGGATCTGCCAACACAATGTCCTCAAGTAGGACATGTAACCAGTAAATGTTCTGGAGGAACAGACTGCAGTGTTCTTGGCAAGAAGGCACACTTGTGTGGGGGATAAATTAAGCCATCTTTGTGAAGTATTATTAGCAAGATGATGATAGAACCTTCTAAGGATGGAAGGTCCATTATGAAAAGTAGAGGCTGTAGCAACTCTTGGTACTATGTCAGGCTGAGCAAACCTGAACATAATACACTATGTGTGTGTATATTTGATACCACCAGAAAATCTCGGGTTCCAGGGTTGAGGGTTTTAAACAGTCCAAATTGTCTTGCAAGCTGACAGTTGTGGCACAGGCCTTAGTTAATATTTGTTAACTAAGGGCCCTTCCATACAGCTATTTGGTCAAAAGATCAAGACAAGTAATCCACAATATCTGCTTTGAACTGGATTATCTGAGTCCACACTGCCAGATAATCCAGTTCAATTTGGATTTTATACAGCTGTGTGGAAGGGGTCAGAGAGCCGGGGAAATGTAAAGGCTCTTGTGGTACATAAGCGTATTCCAAACCACCTAGAGAGATTTTTCCTTTATTACCGACATAGATAGTTCTTTGCATTGGTCTTGAGCAAAGAGATTATGGGTTTAAGAGAGTAGGTAGACACTTTGTGAAAGTGACACAGAGTAGAAGGGTCAGAAATCATTCAGTGAGTGTGGAGCTACAAAATCAATACAAAGTTCTCTCCCCAGGGAAGACTCAACACATGGAATGACCCCTGCCAAGCATCCAAAAAGACATGTGGTGGTGGTTTAGAAGTTTGTGGACCTGACAAGGTGACTTGAGAGATGTGCTGGCTTCCTGGAGCAAAACTCCATGAGGTTGACATTATCCCTTCTTTTTGGTCCATGTGAGAACCATTGACATTGCAAGGCATGCATATCAGAATATGATGATATGGGTAGGAAGATGAAGGACACTGATGCCCAGTTTCGTCTCTCCTTCCAGTTCAGAAACACAGATTACAAAAGGAGAGAAGGATAATAAACATGAATAACTGGCTTCACCAATGGAATTATTCACTGATTAGGCTTGGTACACATGCCCAGTGTGGAACACATCTCACTATGCTAAAACAGTGGATGTGGCTCTTAATGAGACATGCCGCATTATCACAGGATGTCTGCGCCCTATTGCACCACCTGACATCCGCCGGGAAGCAGCAGCCAATAATGAAAGGACCAAGGCAGGGACATCTCCACCCCATCCCCTGCACCCCAGTGCCTCAAATCAAGAAATAGTTTTCTAAGATCTACAGAGACACTTGCTGGAGCACCTCAGCAAGTGAGGGTCCAAAAGTGGCAGGCTAAAACCCAGAACCTCAATCCATGGCTGACACCAAATGAAAGACTCCCTCCTGGACACACAGAAGACTGGGCGACTTGGAAGGCACTGAACAGACTGAGCTCTGGCAACACAAGATGCAGAGCTAACCTTAAGAAATGGGGCCACAAAGTGGAGTCCATGACATATGAGTGTGGAGAAGCTCAAACCACAGACCACGTATTACAATGCAGTCTGAGCCCTGCCACATGAACAATGGGGGACCTTCTTACAGCAATACCAGAGGCAGTCCAAGTTGTCAAAGGACATTTAGTATCATGCCAAGTTTTAAAATATATTACAGCTGTACCCTTGGTTTGCTCCTGATGTGATAAATAAATAAATTAGGCTTGGTTTAGGACCTCATTACATACGCAGCAGTGGCGGTGGTGCTGTTCTTCATAGAGGAGGCAGAGGTAGTAGTTTCACCTTGTAGTTTCACCTCATATTTTTGCCTCGCCTCCTTTTGCTGTGTTTTGCCAATTCGCTTGGCTATTCCATGGAGGGAAGTGAAGTGTGTGCACAGTGTGCATGCCTTCCTTCCACTGCCCAGGCAACACAGGAGGCTTCCCATGTTGCCAGCTCACTCCATGAGATCACCAGGCCAACCAGCAAAATGAGGGAAGAGGGAAGCAGCAGGGAAAAAGCAGAGATTGTTGGGAAAGAGACTGAGAAAGCAGAGAATTCTAGGAAATGTTGTTTCAGAAGGTGAGGAATCCTATGCTAGAGATTTCAAAAGTCCTGCCCTGAACTACATTTCCCAGAATTCTGCTCAGCATCAGAAAGCTCCAATCAGGAGAGGGGAGAGATTTGTCCCTCTGTAGCAGCAGCCAGTCCAGGTTCCAATAAATTGTTGAATTTGCAAAGAGAAGGACTGATTGATACTTCTAGTAAGTATATCTCTGTGCTGGGTTGGGAAGAAATCCCTAAACGGAAGTTCTATTGGTTAATATGAGAGATATTCAATGAGATAGCTATTGTGGCTTTTTTTAAAAAAAATGTTTTTGTCAAAACTTTAAAAGATTCCCTAAATTAGTAGATGTATGAATATTTCCAAAAGTTGGGAGGAATAATTCCCTGTTATATTGTGTCATTGAATAGAAAATAGGGGTGTGTAAATTTTTTGTAAGTTGTTGTAAGTCGTATCGTATTCGTTAGATTCGTACTTACGAGACGATATCTGACTTGTGGGCATGGTCCAGAACAAAAACTTAAGAATTGAAACTCACCCAATACTTTTTCATTTGAATTTTGTAAACCCCAGCAGCCTCCCAAAGTCATTTTCATTTTCAGCACAAGGAAGCAAAGCTTAAAAGGCTGCATTTCCTCTTTAAATTAATGGTCTCTCACCATGAGGGAGAAAACAGAGATTTCTGAGAAAGTGACTGAGAAACCACAGAATTCTGGGAAATGTAGTTTGGAAAGGTGGGGAGCCCTATGCCAGAGATTTCCAAAGGTCCTGCCCTAAACTACTTTTCCCAGAATTCTGCTAAGCATCAGAAAGCCCCAATCAGAATAGGGGAGAGATTTGTCCCTCCGTAGCAGCAAACATTTAAGAATTGAAACTTACTCAGTACTTTTTCATGTGCATTTTGTCAATCTCAGAAGCCTCCCAAAGTCAGTTTCATTTTCAGTGCAAATTCATGTTTGGGTGCTGAGTTTGGTGGTCCCTATGTAGACTTGTCCACAGCTCCATTGTATACAGTAGACTCCTGCAGAGGTGGGAGGATCCCTCTTCTCCTTTGCTGAACGTAGTATTTGGACAATTAACATAGCATGTGGACAAGTCTTCATCGGGACCACAAAACACAGTGCCGAAACATGAATCAAGGATCATGAAAGGCACTGCAGACTAATTAAATCTGAGAAGTCAGCCATAGCAGGGCACCTTATGAACAAACTTGGACACAACATATTATTTGAGAACACAAAAATGCTGGATCACTCTAACAACTACTATGTCAGATTACATAGAGAAGCCATTTAAATCCACAAGCATGTGGACAATTTCAACAGAAAGGAAGAAACCATGAAAATGAATAAAATCTGGCTACCAGTATTAAAAAAAACTCCAAAATCAGGAGAGTAAATAAAGAGCAACACTCAAAAACAGGGGAATTCCAGACAAGAATCAATCAGGGTCAGCTAACACCTCCCAACAAAAGACACCCCCCCCCCCCCGGGAGAAACCAGTCAGGCTTTGAAGTTGCAAGGCCATTAAATTCTAATCAAGGTAGCCAATTGCAACATTCACACTTGACTCAAACAGACAAGAGTTCTTTCTCCCACCCTGGACATTCCACAGATATATGGACCTCACTTCTCTAATTTCTAACAGACCTCACAATCTTTGAGGATGCCTGCCATAGATGTGGAACATAGTCGTACAGCCCAGAGAACTCACAGTAACCCAGTGATTCCAGCCATGAAAACCTTCGACAAGAGCTCAATTCTGCTCAAGTGGCAAACCACTAGGAAGTGCTTGCAAAGAACCCCCTCTCACCCACCACTGAGGTCTAGGCATTCATATTCTTACTCTTTGTTGACACCTTATTCATGAAGTACCTAGAATGCCAGGCTTGCGTTGATTCAGGTCCCAGTCCCTAAGTCTTTATCATTGATGACTGCCCCAGATCTGATATACATGGATTCCTGCCCTCACACTTTTATAACCGTGGAGCCTACTGCGCACGAGTTTGAACTAGACAAAGAAATGGAGGACCATGATGACTGCGTTTGTCCAACCTTCTCCACTGATGTGATAATGCCTACTGTCACCAGATATGGAGGCAATCCACCTCAACCTTCCATCCCTAGAGATTTTGCAGATTTCATGTCAAGGCTAGATGGTGTCTTAGGTCTTCAAGTGAACTCCTAGGTGATGATCCAGTGTTCAATTCAAATAATGTTCAACCCCAATCATTGCAGCTTTGCAGTTCTTTCCCATCTGTTGCACAGAGCCAAAGTGTGTTGGTTCAATCTGTCTTTGGTACCTCCAACCTTATACAAGCTTGAGAATCTGTATCATAGCCTATGCAGCCCCCCTACTGCTTGAAATTGGCAACTATGGAGACTACTTGTCAGCTTATGTGGAATAAGCTTGTTCCCTTCCTAGATGCCTACTCTGGAGCGGGCAAGATGACTCTCACTGTCCTTTAGTGCAAAGCTGAGACCTTCATTTCTCTTATCCTTCAGCAGGCTAAACATTTCATAGACAGCTCTGCTAAGATCATAGCCCACTCAGTCTCTATGTACCAGGGAGCATGGCTTTAAGCATTGGAGCTTTCATCAGCTGCTCGAGGAAAGATTGAAGACTTGCCCTTTGACAAACTCAGCCTGTTCCATACCTTTGTGGACTCTAAGCTGGACCACACTCATAGGATGTCCACCACTATGAAAAAGATGAGCTTTCCTTGGTCTCACCATCCATACTGTCCTGCCTGGTGAAGACACCTTTCCCCCCAGAAATTGGGCTCTCCCTCTACTCAATGGAATCAAGAACAATGCACCCAACTCCAAGGCTAATCTTGAGGCCAGCAGCAGTCAAAACAGCACCAGCAGACTCGCTTTAAGCATACTGTCTCTGCTGTCCAGGGAGTTTAGCACTTTGCTCATTTTGCCAGACTCTCCACTCTCATTCAACCACCATTAATCCACCTTCTACCATACCTGAGCTTACATCACCACTGACTATTGTGTACTCAATATCATCAATTGAGGCTATGTAATAGAATTTGATACTCTACCCACAATGGGCTGCCACCGCCCTACTGCTTCCTCTGCATTTCTCCAAGTCAAAATCACCTCCCTACTTGCAAAGAGAGCGATTCAAGAGTCCAAATGCCTGATATGTCTATTAGGATTTCTTCTCAAGATGCTTTATTGTTTCCAAAAAAGATGGTGGTCTGAGTCCTCTTCTCAATTTTAGTTGCTTTAACTGGCACATCAAAGCCAAAATATTTAGAATGGTGACCTTACCCAAGTCCTTCCCCTCTTGAAGCCACCTTGGACTTATTTTATTTATTTCCTATCAAAAGCATTGCATAAATTAGTATAAAACTGATAAAAATAGAAGGATTACAAGTGGCTAAATATCTTTCGACCAAAACAGGCAACAGCAACCACATTGTCTTTAGCTTCCAACAATTCTTCCTCTGTTCCTTGGACTTCAAATATGCCTATTTCCATGTGGCCAATACACATTATTACCAGAGATTTCTCTTCTTTCAGAATTCCCTAATTTTTTGTTTGGTGAGAGCAAGAAAAGCAGATGTTTTAAAAAAGACCAACCCACACACATTTTAGCATACAGTGAAATATTTTCAAATTATATCCCAAATTCTGTGAGGATCTAGTTGACTATTTGTTCCAATGAAAAGACGTCTTCCAGAAATACTTTATTGTTAATATACAGCAGAAATCCATTAGCACATGACATCTTTTTGACAGAGCTGAAAATCGCTCCAGGATTATCATTATAAAGGCTTGTATGCATGCTTGTACCCCCATGAGAAGACATTCGATTTTCCCTTCACATCAAGTCCTGAGGGGTTTTTTTTCATGGCTGGATTGGCTTGAGAATCCAGGGAGAGCAGGTTGAGCTCCCTCTGTCAGCTCCAGCTCCCCATGCGGGGACATGAGAGAAGCCTCCCACAAGGATGCTAAAACATCAAGCATCCCGGTGTCCCCTGGGCAACGTCCTTGCAGGTGGCCAATTCTCTCACACTACAATTAATCAAGCCCTGAGCAATAAACTTTTATTATTTCCTTGATTTACCTTTTAAGGTCCCAGCCAAATGGGTCTTGTATATATACAACAATTTTATGTTTCCCCTTGATCTTTATGACACAACTTCAAAAGAGTCGTGACCTTGTAAGACTGACACCTGCTATTGGTAGGTTACATACCTGTGACCATCTTTCTTCGAGTGGTGCTCTGCGAATTCACACTTGTGGAGAGACTGCGCCTGCGCGGGCTCCAACGGAAACTTCTACATTTTAAAACTTTTGAAGTTTTGGCGGTAACCCCGCCCAGCCCCGGCAGGGGATAAAAGGGTGCCCCGCGCACACCGATCCAATTCCTACGCCGCTACGGTAGCGAGAAATTGGAGGTTTGCTAGAGGGGAGGCTGGGCGGGTTAGTGTGAATTCGCAGAGCACCACTCGAAGAAAGATGGTCACAGGTATGTAACCTACCATTTTTCTTCGTGGTCTCTGCGAATGCACACTTGTGGAGACTAGCAAGCTCAGGTCCCGGAGGCGGGAAGTAAGCAAACCAACCATTGAAATCAAGGGCCAAACAATTTTATTAAGTGCAAAAACAGTTACCACCAAGAGAGAGTAATCACTTCCGAAGAAGGGCACAATGCATAACAAGAGGTTGTAATCACTTCCAAAGAAGGGCACAGTGCATAAACGTATGGGAGTACATGATCCTCCCGCTCACGTGAGGGTGACCAATAACTGAGTAAACTTTCGACCCTTGAAATAAACACATGGTGATTATTGAAGACACTCATTATAATGAGGGCACATCAGATAGTAATACAAGAAACAACTTGTTAACAAGTGCACCATACATATGCAAGGCAAAGCCACCAATAAAGACATAGAATACCCGTGATGAGCCCATTAGGCCATAGTGCAATGGTTGCCTGCGCCTCAGGCAGTAAGGCATCAAGTGTAAAGGTGCAGTTACATTCACCGGCAAAAAACTTCAAGTAACACATGGTAATAACATTCACAGTAACACACGGTATCGAAGGAACACTCGGTACCGATAGAACACTTTGCAAAGCTTAAGGCGGGCATGAGCCCAGAACTGCCCTCCCAAAGGCCATGTCAGGTGTATACCTGGTGTTCAGTCTATAATGCGACACAAATGTCTGAGGATTCTTCCAAATGGCCGCTTTGCAGATAGCGTCCAGGGGAATCCCTTAAGAAAGGCTGTCGATGCCGCCATAGCCCTGGTCGACCGAGCCCGGATGACCGAAGGGGGTTGTTGTCGAGCCAGTTGGTAACAAAGCTCGATGGTCGATGTGATCCAGTGCGACAAGCGTTGCGCCGTGATCGGCAAGCCCAGTTTATCGAGGGCATATGCAACAAAAAGTCTCTGTGTCCGTCGAGACTGAGCAGTCCTGTTCCTATAACACAACAATGCTCTCCGCACATCGAGCATATGAAGTCTCCTCTCCCTCGGGGTAGAAGGGGACTGACACAACGAGGGAAGGACAATGTCCTCATTAACATGGAAGGGGGATACCACTTTAGGAAGGAATGTCACATCTGTGCGGAGAACTGCTCTATCCTCGTGGACAACGAAGTAGGGTTCGTCCACCCGCAATGCCGCCAGTTCCGACGGCCGGCGGGCCGAGGTGATAGTGACCAGGAAGGCCACCTTCCAGGACAACAACCGAAGTTCAATTGAAGACAATGGCTCGAAAGGCGGTTGCGCGAGCCGAGCCAGCACGAGGTCGAGGTCCCAACCCGGAGTCGGAGAACGGACCGGGGGATGTAGGTTGTTGAAGCCTCGCAGGAAAGATCTCACAGAGCTCTCCCTAAACAAGGAGGCCTCTCCTGTCCGTTGAAGTTGCCACGATATGGCTGCCAAGTGGGACTTGAGTGACGACAGCGACAAACCTCGTTCGGTAAGGTGCAGCAAGAACGAGAGAATTGTCGGTACCGAAGGCCGATGAACGTCTAGGCCTTTCTCAGAGAGGAAGGCCTGGAAGCGGGCGAGACACGCCGAGTAGCACCTCTTGGTCGCTGGCTTGTGGGCTGCCTCTAGGATCTGAAGAACTCCTGGACACAGGGATCTCAACATCGGATCCTCCACACCGAAAGATGCAGAGAGGCAAGGTCGGGGTGGAGAAGTTGACCGTCTTCCCGGGAGAGCAGATCCTGCCGAAGTGGAAGACGCTTCATCCGTCCCTCGGACAGTTGGAGCAGGACCGAGAACCACGGTTGTCGTGGCCATTCCGGTGCTACTAAGATGCAGTTCGTCTGCGCCAACTGGATCTTCTCGATCACCCTCGGGATGAGCGGGAAGGGAGGGAAGAGGTAGAGCAGATGCCTCGACCAGTCCAACAGGAACGCGTCTCCGAGACATCCCGGTACCGTGTTCGGAGCAAGTCGAGCACCGAACTGAGGAAGCTGAGCGTTTTGCGGCGACGCGAAGAGATCTGCGGCCGGGAGGCCCCATTCCCTGAAGATCTCCGCCAGGACGTCGGGGTTCAACCTCCACTCGTGGGATGTCGCCTTGGTTCTGCTCAGTGCGTCCGCCTCGACATTGACTTCGCCCGGGAGGTGTAAGGCTGTTATCGACACCAACCTGGCTACACACCAGTCCCAAAGTTCTAGTGACAGCTTGAGAAGTTTTCTCGAGCCCGTTCCTCCCTGTTTGTTCACGTAGAACATTGCCACCATGTTGTCCGTGAGGATCTGGACAGACTTTCCCATGATCAGGAGGGCAAACACCCTCAGGGCCTTGAAGATTGCTAGTAGTTCCAAGTAGTTGATGTGGAACTGTTTTTCCTGAGGAGACCAGAGGTCGTGTACTGAGAGGTCTCCTGTATGGCATCCCCATGCGAACATCGAAGCGTCCGTCGTGATCGTGACGACCGGGGGCTCTGGGTGAAAGGGAATGCCCTTGCAGACATGCTGGCGGTTCATCCACCAGTTCATAGAGTCCTTTACCGACTTCGGTACCAGCAGGCGCTTCGCGGCACTGTCCCGCATGGGGTTGAAGTGGTCCAAGAACCATCTCTGGAGGGGGCGGAAGCGGAGTCTTGCCAATGGCGTTACCATCACCGTGGAAGCCATGTGCCCGAGGAGGACTTGTATCTGCTTCGCCGGGACCACACGGGAGCGGCGGACTTTGAGTGTTTCGGCTCGAAGAGCCCTGAACCTCTCCTCCGGAAGGAAGACTGTCTGGGAGAGAGAATCGAACATGGCGCCGATGAACTTTATGCAAGTGGTGGGCTTGAGGTGGGATTTCTCCTCGTTTAACTGGAGGCCCAAGTCCTCGAGGAGAGAAAGTGTCCTTGCTACCTGCGCTCGCAGAAGGTCCGGGGAGTGCGCTGCCAACAACCAGTCGTCTAAGTAAGGAAAAATGCGGATTTTTTCCCTTCTGAGGGCCGCTGCGACCACCGACATGCATTTTGTGAAGGTCCTTGGTGCCGTCACGAGACCGAAAGGGAGGACGTTGAACACGTACGTCTGCCCCGCTACCCTGAAGGCCAGGAAGCGCCTGTGATGTTTTCTGATGGAAAGATGGAAATAGGTGTCCTGGAGGTCGACGGACGCGAAGAAGTCCCATGCATCTGAGGTGATATTTTCCCATGCAGGGAGAAAGTTTGTCAGGCGGTCTCCGAACGGTGTCGAGCCGGATGGAAGGATGAGGGCGGGTACCATTGGGAGGGACATGGGAACAACATTGGTAACGGAACTGCAAACGGTATCGTCCGCCAGCGCGTCAAATGCGGCGCCTGGCCTGGTTGCTTCCTGAAGCCTGACGAGAGCGCGAACGCTGCTGCTGATGCTGCCTCCGCTGCTGTTGGGGTTGTTGAGGGTGGGTTTGCTGGGAGGTCTGCAGAGGACGGACTGGATGGCGGTACTGTATGGTACGGTACGGGACCGTGTGCCGGCGTTTGTATTGGAACCATCTGGTTCTTTGAGCCTGGTTCTGGTTCTCAAACCCGCACTTTGAAGCCAAGGTCTTGAAGTCGTGGTTTGACTTCAGTTTGTCATCCGTCCCAGCGTTGAAGAGTCCCAGGGCATCGAACGGGAGGTCCTCGATCACCTGCCTCGATGATGTGGAG